>CM038795.1:217608079-218232194 GCA_021764765.1 Vicia sativa
TGAAGTATGCAGATAGCCACCCAGAACAAAATTATGCAAGAGAATAAAACCAGACGGAAGGAAAATTATAGGAACTCCTAAACTAAAAAATTAAAGGGATCACGCCAGAAACATTTGCTCCGATCGAGGCCAATACGGCATCTAAGCCTACCCGAAAAAAGGAAACGACTGAATCGTATAATGAGCCTGCCACTAGGTTTCCCGACTGCAATAAATCGAAGATTCCTGCACCTGAACCAGCTAAACAAAACAAGCCACAAACGCGATGAGGAAAAGCTAAAATCCTCCAATTTTCTGTTAATGAGCAGCAACCGGAATGTAGGCTATTCACGCACCGATACCAAATATGAAGACGGGTGATAATCCATTGACTGAGCGAGTAATTGAAATCTTTCGATTTACACTTCAACATTTCCACGATATTATTTTAATTTCTTCAGTCATTTGCTCCACCGTACGCGACTCATCTCTGAACACTTTATCGTTGCGCCCTTTCCACAGAACCCAAATGCTGGCGAACCATATTACACTGAATTTTTCTGCTTGCTTCTTGCCCAATCCGCGAAGTCCTTCAAACTGCTGAAAATGATCAAGAGCATTGTTGTGTAGAGCTGCATATATGTTTAGCCACCTAAGAACTAACTGCCATAACTGCAAAGCAACACTGAATTCAAATAAAATATGAGATTCAGTTTCAGAAACCCCACAACCAAAAGTAGGGGTGTTCGCAGTGCAGTTTGGGCGGTTTTGACGCAAAAGATCATCCGAACCGCGAGAGAAAAAGACGTGCGGTTTGGTTTGGTTTGGTTGACTTTTAGAAAAAAACCAAACCAAACCGCATGGTTTGGTTCGGTGCGGTTTGTTCGGTTTTTTACAAATATTTTGGTGAGCCATAAATACACATATTGATGACGACATAACTTTGTATTTCTTTCATTCATACACTATCAAATAATAATAAAACTCATCATATTTAGACAATAACTTTTCATTTAATATGTAAAAATTAGATTAAACAAAAGTGAAATAATAAACATAAAATAATAACATAAAATAATATCAAAAATATTATAATAAAACAAAAAAAAATAGATGAGATGAGAGATTAGTGAAGATGAAAAAGAAAGAACATAAAAGAGAAGAGATTAGAGATAAATATGTGCAATAAAACGAAATTGAAAGAGAGAACATTTGCATAAAAATGAGAAGGTGAAAAAGAAAGAATATAAGAGTAGAGATAAGAGAAGAAGAGCCAAAATGTAAGTGGTGAAGATGAGGCGATAATGAAACTGAAACCATAAGTGTAAGGATGAGAAAATTATTTGTAATCCTAAGACTAATATATAATAAGTTTAGGTTTGAGTTAGATGAGAATTAAGTAAAATTTAGGTTGTACCATAATTCGGTTTGGTTCGATTTGCAAATTACAAACCGCAAACCGAACCGAACCATGTGGTTTTGTTAAAAGATGACCCAAACTAATCCGAACCAAATGCGTTATTTTGCGGTTTTGGTTTAGTTTGGTTTGCAGTTTTTTATTAGGTTAGTTTGATTTTGAACACCCCTAACCAAAAGGACACTTCAATTGGGATTGGTTGAGAACTCCTCTCTTTACTAGGTTGTCCTTTGACAAAATCTTATTTTGAAATATTCTCCAAATTAAGACTGTCACCTTTAATGGTACATTTATTCCAAGCTTTTAAGAATTTAGATTCCTCAGCCGATGAATTCGTTGCCACAATAGCCTCATAAGCTTTCTTGACTGAGTATTTCCCGGACCCTAGGTTCAACCTGTTAGTGTGTGAGTCACTTTTAGTGAGGAGAGAAAGAGAAAATAATAAACAAGAATTTATATTATTAAATTGTACAAATAATGATACAGAAAGATATCCTCCCCATTTCCAATTTTCTTTTTGAGATTGCTCACCATTCAATTAGATTCGAAACCCCAAACTCCCTTATCTATAATTTGTAGGTCCTTCCACCAAATTGAAGAATTACTCTCTTCTCCATTTATTCTACCACCCCTCTCACCATATTTGCTAGCCAACACTTTATACCACGTACTATTTTTTTCCAGAGAAAGTCTCCACTTCTATTTTTCTAATAAAGCTATATTGAATGCTTTTAAATTCTTAATACTCAGACCCCCTCGCTTTTATACCGACACACACTAACAACTCTTGTTGTGTATTAAGTCCACTTATTAGTGGATATTTAAGGTATAAATGAACCTGGTTTACATTAGTATAAATATGTCTGATTAACCTTTGTTCAGAGAGATAAAATCATAGAAAGCAAAACAAAGAACTGAGTTTTTTACACTTTTTCATTATTCTTCTCTGTAAGTTCTGATTCAGTAATTCTAGATTTTACTATTTTACTATCTCATTATTTTACTTGTTATGTTATTGCTTATGATTACAATGTATGTGTTTATCATTGTCATCTGAGAGTAGTTTCCTACTATCTTAGGATTATGAGGACGGCCTAAATTACATAACTCTCGTAAAATTTAGTTGTAAATTTTGTTTTATAAAATAAAACATATACTCTAATCTTTAAGAACTTTACGAACACCTCTATGAATGTAGAGGCCATATCACATATTAGCCGATGGATTAAAAGGTAAATACCGATAACCGACGCATAAAGATTAGACTAATAAACCGACACATGAAAGTAGATTAGGTTTATTCGGGAAAGCTTTGGTTTGCAAATAACTTTTGTTAACATAATTTGTCATTGAATCATCCATAAAAATATATGATTAAGTGATTTAAAATACAATTATATTGCTCGAAAGAAAATATATTTTAAATTTATTTATTAATTTTGTAAAAGCCAATTTTTCATAAACGGATTATGACCAAGTTTTTCACCCAGGAGTCGTATTTTTAAATTAGTTTTTATTAAAATTTTAAATATTTAAAATAATTAAACCAATCAAAATTACTTATTTTAAACTAATCAACAAAATATAAAGAATAAGTAATCAAATATAGTCTCTATTGTAATGGAAAAACCTTCATCTCTCCATTCTAAATCCGCACACTAGTTCCTACTCCTTTAGACATATCTTAGATAGTTCGAATATATATAATTGTAACTTTTTATTTAAGGGGTGTTTGTTTCAAGTTTAGAAACAAAATTCCTGGAAATACATAAATAAAAAATGAGTATACCCATGTTTATTATAAGTTTGAAAATAATTATTCTTAGGAATAAAAATTCCAAGAAAAAAAAATAACTCCCCACAACTTCTCATATTTCCGTGAAAATATTCTCATGTAAAAGGATGAGAATGTAGATTCCAATTATATTTTATAAAAAAAAAATTAAAAAAATAAAATAAAATCATGAATTTTGTCGGAATGTCAAAATGTTTGCTAAACACTCTTTGTAAAAAATTCCTTAGAATAAATTTTCTATCTTTATATTCTGTTGGAACAAGCACAAAAGCTTGTATGAATCAATGGAGGTAATGGATAATTTTGATGAAAATTGAAAGATTGGGGAAGATGAAGTTTAGAGAGAATAGAGATTAATTGAGAGGGTAAAAATCATATATGGCATTATTATTCAACATGTTACAAAATGTATATATAGTGCATACTAACACTAAACAAAGTAACAAACAAAAGCTAAACTAAAACGACTATAATGAAGCACTTTCGGTTTTTTCTTCTGACGATTCGTGACTTTTCCAAATAGCTTCTAATCATAGTTACATTGTATTTGACTTATGTAACATCCAACACACCACCTTAAGTCAAATGCTCGATGTTCTTCATCCCACTTCACCACGTCGCTTGAAAACATCGTTTGTAACCGATTTGTCAACAAGTCGCGACTTGTTCTTCACTGCAGAGCTTAAGTAAGCCCGTAACTCACCAAACCGCAAGTAATGGAACCTCATCTCAATGTGCTTGCTTCCCATGTGCTATGGGATTCTTAGCAAGGTTGATGGTGAAACGTTGTCCACCAACAACAAAACTCCTCTCTCATGTAGTTCGATTCACAAGCCACACAGCGCACACATCGAGCTACAATATACTCCTCGCAAGAAGAGAGCAACCACCGCTCCTTTCGAGAACACCAAGATTGGTGCACCGAACATAAAGACATAACCCGCCGTGGATTTTCGATCGTCTTTATCTTCGCACCAATTGGTCGGTGTATCCAAGTAAATTGCAACCGCCCGTGTCACTTGCGGAAACAAAATTCCACCAAGAGTACCTTTCACATAACGATTCTCTTAACGCCAAGTGTGATACTTTTGGCTTTTCCATGAACCTACTAGCTGACAAACTAAGCGCCGTCGGGCCGTTGCATAAATATAATGATCCAACCAATCTCCGGTATTGAGTTGGATCCACATCTTGCTCTTCCTCACTCTTGGATAGTTGTAACCGTGCCTCGGATGGGGTTATGGCAGCATTGCAATGCTCCATATCACACCTCTTCAAGATCTCCATTGCATACCTTCTTTGATGCATGAGCAGCCCCAACTTTGTCTTTTGGAACTCTATGCCTAAGAAGTATGTCATAGCACCAAGGTCACTCATTTCAAATTCCCTCATAAGCTCTTGCTTGAACTTTGAAATGTATGATTCACAACTTCCAGTAATCAACAAATCATCCACATATAGACAAAGAATGATCACCCCTTCGCTAGCACCCGTTTTCACATACACCCCATGCTCGGACACGCATTTCTTGAAACCAATATCGTTAAGAAAACCATCTATGCGTTTGTTCCAAGCTCTTGGAGCTTGTTTCAAACCATAGAGTGCCTTCCTCAACTTGTAGACTCTTGCCTCTTGGTTTTTAACAACAAAACCCGGTGGCTGTCTCACATACACCTCTTCATACAATGGACCGTTCAAAAATGCCGATTTGACGTCCATTTGATATAACGGCCAGCTGTTGATATTTGCAACCGCAACAACTAACCGGATGGTTTCATGCCTTGCTACTGGTGCGAATACCTCATCAAAATCAATGCCTTCCTTTTGCAAAAATCCCTTTGCCACTAATCGAGCCTTATGCTTGATTATCTCACCTTTCGGATTTGCTTTCACCTTGAAGACCCATTTCACACCAATTGCCTTTTTTCCTTTCGGTAAATCGACCAACATCCAAGTATTGTTTTTCTCAATTGATTCCAGCTCATCCTTCATTGCACTCATCCATTTTGGATCGCTTAATGCCTCCTTCGTATTCACCGGTTCAGATTCGGCCATTAACGCGAAATGGATGAGATCACCATCATGATTGATCTCGCTATCATGGAATACCTCACAGTCTCGGAGTCTTTGAGGCATACCTCTCTGCCTCGTTGGTCGTTTATTCGTTTCACCATCCTCCGTTGCAAATGGTTGCTGTCCAGGATCATTAATAGGCTGGAAATCCAAATTTCCTCCCAGGAAATCAATTTCTGGGCCTGAATTTTGACTTCCAGAAGCACTAGGGGGCTCTGTCACGGGCTGGAAATCAATTACCTCATTTGGTAAATTGATTTCCCCTGTACGGAAACAGCAGAAACTTTGTTGTCAAACGTCCGAATTTCGTCGACAATCACGTCCCGACTTACCACAATCCTCTTGCTACACATATCAAACAATTTGTAGCCTCCGGTAGGATGATATCCAACAAGTAACAATTTCTCACCCTTATCATCAGGCTTCTTTCTAAGTTGTCCCGGAATGTGTCGAAACGCAATCGAACCGAAAACGCGCAAGTGACTCAAACTCGGTTTGAATTCGGACCATACCTCTTATGGAGTTGCCTTTTCCAGCTTCTTTGTCGGACACCTATTCAACAAATAGGCAGCTGTAGATACCGCTTCACCCCAAAGCTCTTTCGGTAAATTTTTCCCTTTTAACATGGTTTGTACCATGTTCATGATTGTCCGATTTTTTCTCTCCGCAATGCCATTTTGTTGTGGAGTGTAGGGAGGCACTACCTCACAGATTATCCCCTCATCATCACAATAGCTCATAAACTCACCGGATGTGAATTCACCACCACCGTCCGTTTTGAGAGTTTTGAGCTTTTTACCGCATTGACGCTCAATGTTGTACGATTTTTCCGTAAACAAGTATTTTTAATTATCGATTCCACAGGGATTGGTGTATGTTATAGTCTTTCAATAGAAAAGTGTATTTTAAGATATTGTAACCAAAGGGTTTGTTATCTACTCTACTAGAACCATGAGTTTCCAAACAATAACTAAATTAATTCTTTCAAAGAGAGTTATAGTTTGGATTAGAGAGAGTTTGAGATTGTTTTCAAATTAAGAAGGCATGTCAAGATTAGTTTCATTGATCTAGTTTCATACATATTCATTTAATCAAGTGATGAACATAATAGATGATTTCTACAAATACATATCCTCTCAATCTTGTAGATTTCCCCACCAAGATTGTGAATGTTACCATGTTAATCCTTGCATGATTCTTCACTACAACTATTAACATGATAATCATTAAGTTCAATATTTTGTAAAAACTAACACACAAATCTATTCCTAGCATTTGTTTATTAGAGGATGAATATCCTAGGTCACTTTGAAATATTCTTTTCCAAGCAAAACTCAAAGCATAAAGATGAAGAACAAAGATATTCAACTATATTAATCATCAACCATGTTCATACACAAATGGATTAATAGAAATACATACTATATAGATCAACTACCTCTAATCTTGACACAAAAAGAGCTTAGCCACTCATTTCCATGGTTGCTTGCTCTCAAGATTGTTGGTAGGAATGATGAAAATCAAAGAATCAAGAAGGAAAATCTATGGTGTTCTTCTCTACTTGCCCTAGATTTTTACAAAGATGAAAAGATAATCATGGTGGAGTGTTTCTTGCTTCCTTTACAAGCCAAAAAGTCAGCTGAAATGATGGGTTGGTGGCTCAAAAGTGAAAGCATGGGTTCATCCTTTTCCTCATGAGACCGCTAAGCCTTTTGGCGCGATCATCTTGGCATGCTGAGCGACTGTATGCTTCCTTCATCCAAAATTATCTTCAAAAGAATTATCCCTAAAGCTCTTCAAGTGCCCTTGAATCCAAGCTTGGGAGAAGTAGTCAATAAATTCCTACAAATAAGAGTAAAATAAGTTAAATAATATATATTAAACGAAAACTAAATAAAAACCTAATTAAAACAAATTACTAGAATAAATATACAAATTAAATAAAAAGACATTGTTAAGGACCACAAAATAATGTACAAAATAACTACAATTTGGTCCTTAACAACTCTCCCCAACTTACTTCTTTGTTTGTCCCTAAACAAAGGTCAATAATCTTACAAAGCTAGAAAGAACAAAATGCAAGCATGCAAACTCACACAAGGATAATGGTTCAAACTCGACATACCAGGCAAAAGCACACATCAATCGCTTCTTCTAAACACAATCATGGCCATGAATTAAGTTCTAAACACAATATCTCAAAACATGTAACAAAATAAAAGATATGTTCACACTTGAATCACCTAATCATTTCTTCAAAATTCAAGAAGAACAAAATGTATATTCACAAAGGACTAAACACTCTCACTAATAATTATGCACATCCAGAATAATTCATGCATTCATCGAAACAAGTTAAATGATAAAATGGAAACGAAGATCACTAAGGACTTTCAAGGTTGTAACTTGGCTTAGGTTAGAAACAAGAGATATTTACGTACAAAGCCATTGAAACGAATCGGGTAAAAGGATATGAAGAGCATTTCACAACTAATTCCCATCTTATTATTCACAACCTCTTTTCTTTCCACACAATGATCCTCTTTTCTTTTTTTTCTTTTGATTTCTTTTCATAAACAATTTCTTTCTTCTTTTGTATTTTTCTTTTTATGTATTCTTTTTCTTTCTTTAGGATCATTGTGCCATCAATTCTAGGTTCTTTTTGATCCACCTCCCCAACTTCATTTATATCAATCCTTTTTTATTCAAGACATGCTCTTCAAGGGTTAATTGACAAAAGGGTTGGTATTCATAAACAAGAAAATTTATAGAATGAATTATCATTGAATTTTTCAAAGATCATCAACAACTATTAAGTGGCCTACTTAACAATTTGTCGATTTGATAGATTCATCCTACAAATACTATCTAAGCTCAAAAGGGTTCACAAGAATTTACTCACTCACGGGTAATTGAAGCCCTTTTAGAATTGGTGGTTTTTCTCATAACGCACAAAAATTTGCCTTGATCATTTCTTAGTTTCCAAGTTATCACAAACAAGTAAAGATTAAGCATGAATCACACGAGTTAACACAACTATTAGACACTCAATATTTGGTAAAAAGTGGAAGCTTCTCACATATATGGTTTATGTCCTAATGATTCGAATGTGAACACAATTTTTTTGTACATGCCAAAATATCTTGCATAAAGAACAAATTTCATAGACTTGTTATGTTTCTACAAAACGATTAAATGTGTACCTTCTTTGTGGAATGAATCGAGAATTTTATCATCACCATCACTTTGGTGAAACACGCTTACTAGCTTTGAAGAACCGTTTGAACAATCCGGACAAACCACAAGAAGTAAATTCAAACTAAATACTATAATCTAAAAATAAAATAAAATAGAACAAAATAAAAGAAAATAAACTAAAATAAAAGACACCCCAAAATGGTGTTTAAAACTTAAAAAGTACTTAGGCTCCATGCCTACAAAATATTAATTGAATTACAAACCAATCCCCAAAATGGATGGCAACCAACAAAATTCAAGTTTAAAAGTAAAATGCGAAAATAAACACTAAACTAGAAAATCTGAAAGTAAAATAAAAACAAGAAAATAAAAGAGAACATCAATCGGTGGTCTCGAGAATCGAATCTCAATAGACCCAGTCGAACCGGAATCGAATTTTCTTCACCATCATCCTCATCTCCCACCTCCTCGACATTTGGCCCGACCCGGGCAACCACTGCAGGCTCTCCCGTCAGTGAAATGGTTCACTCGGGCTCTCTAATCTAGCAAGATGCTCCATGCTCTCATGCATAAACAAGAATGCTCTCGATGAGCGAGATGCATCTGTCTGTTCCATTCTTCGATGGACTAGCACGAGGAAGTGCCGCTGGGTACAGCACAGGCAGCGATATTATCATCCAGGCCTACAAAATCGATCATGGTGATCATCAATAACTCCATCAATGGTTAGGTGCCCCACAGAAAGGCAACCTTCGCCTCTTGACAAACCCATAATCAACCGGGATATGTGAGAGCACACTTTATAGGTATAACTAAGCGTAACCCTCTTTCATTCGCGATCGACGGCCAAAATCAATTTGCTCCTCATCGGGCATATAAGCAATCAAACTGCCGTCTCCATGGGTATCGAAGATGTGTGGCTCCTAGGTTTGATTGTAAAGAGCCACACATCATAACTCGGGCACTTGTTTTCAGACTGGCCCTGTTGAATTTCAAAGGTTGACCAGCCGATTCAACTCATATGAATGCCCAAACAAACAGAGCTTACTCCTCAGCATGTTGAAATCCCAATTACCACGAGCCAAGTGCTCATGGTAGACATCTAGTTGGTCCTCCGGGGTCCGGTTGATGCCCGAAAGCTGATTGCGGTGCGAGAGAAAAGCGGTTTGCCTCGAACAACGGAAGCAAACCTAAACTCACATCCCTCGGTGGGATAGCATTGACATAGAACTCTCGAACAAGCTCCACGTTCACCTTTGCGAGGCTCACAGAGGACATCAAGCCGTAGTTATCAAGGATGACATGAGGCGTGTGTAGTTGCTCACGGAGGCGGATGGTTCGCTCGATCCGGATATTTCGCTCTTCAAGCTCTTTGTAGCGAGCCTCTGAGCGGTCCCAAAAATCGAACAGTCGAAAGCGGCGGACCTAGAGGGCCCGGCCAGAGCTCTTTGTCTCTTAGGTGCCATCGAAATTTCAACACAAAATCAACGGAAAAGTGACACCGGGTGTCCATTAGCAAATAATCATACAAACAAAAGCCAATCAACCAACCAAAGCATTATGATTAATCGGAAAGCAGAAAAACACAAGAAGAATTTTACGAAATTACAGACCAGGGCGCGCTTTTTCAAAAAATTTCTCGACAAAGGATTTTTCTCCACAAAACACTTCCTAGGGCGTGAAAATGACATCCTAATACTTCTCTATCAAATAAACATCCTAATTCTAAGAGAAATTCGAAAATTCCTAACCCTAGGTTTTCAAAATCTAACCTAAACATGCAATGTACGAAATTGAGAAAGGAAAACGTAGAATACTTACTAGGATGCCTTGGGTGATTGATTTGACAAAGAAATTTTCAAAAATTCGAAGATTTTTGGTTGGGGAATTTTAGGATTTGAGAGAGTGAGGAATTGTGAAGAAAAGAGGGGGAAAAGGGTTGAAAATAACCCTAACCCCTATTAAACCGAGTGCCACAATTGGGCCTCCAAAACCTGATTTTTCAAAATATTTTTTAAAATCCCAGGCTACTGTGGCGAAACTTTCTGATTGGTCTAAATGCGGCCTCTGCAGATTTTGACATTTCAAGAAAAAAGCAAAATGGACAGTTCGGGCAAGTGTAAATGAGTTCAAGGAAGAATACTTACAATGTTGGGGTGCCTCCCAACAAGCGCTTTGTTTAACGTCGGTAGAGCTCGACGGTTCATGATGATCATTGATCATCAAAGAAAATGTTGCCAACCTCATAATTTGCTTCTCCGAATGTGTGAACCTCCACGACTTCCTCCTCCGCCGCACCATTTCGAGAAACGTCAAGTTTGATCTTGGTATGCGTTGTTTCTTCAAAAAGCTTGAAAGCGACCTCTTTATCTTGCACTCTTACTTTCATAATTTCATTGTCGACATCAATCATCATGCGAGCCGTCTTCATGAATGGTCTTCCAAGAATTAATGGTATCTCTCGATCCTCCTTCATGTCAATTACCACAAAATCCACAGGAAACAAGTACTTGTCCACCTTTAATACCATGTCCTTAATAACTCCATAAGGCGAAATGGTTGACTTGTCGGCAAGTTGCAAAGCCATTCTTGTAGACTCCATTCTAACATTCCCCAATCTTTTAACAATGGATAACGGAATTAAATTGATGCTATCCCCTAGATCTATCAAACCATTACCCTTGAATGTATCTCCAATGGCCACCGGCAACGTGACACTCCCTGGATCGAATTCCTTCACTGGAAGAGCTTGCTTGAGTATGGAACTACAATTAGCATCAAGTAATATCGTCTCCTTTTCCTTGTGCCTCTTCTTCCTTGAGAGCATATCCTTCATAAATTTCAAATATTTCGGCATTTGCTCCAATGCTACGGAAAATGGAATGTTTATGTGAAGTTGTTTAAAAATGTCCATAAACCGAGCATATTGTCTTGCCTTCTCCTTCTTTGACGGCGCATTAGGGGGTACGGTAAATTTTGAATGGGAGCCGCGCCGCGCTTTCTTCTTTACTTCCCTTTTACTCTTCCTTTCCTTCTTCTCTTTCTTTTTACTTCCTTTACCATGTTCCTTCCCCTTTTCAACTAAATTTGCCTCTTTTTCGACTAAAGCTCACTCAACAAATAATCTCTTATTTTCAACTACATCTTCCGACTCATCTTCCGTTACAATGTCATTGTTTTTTTTAACTACAACCTCATCCTCTTTCTCAACTACTGCATCATTTTCAACTAAATCCTCTTCCACATCAATATCATTAATTTTTTTAGAGGGAAGGTGAGGATAAGGTAATTTTCTCCATGGATAAGTGACTTCCTTCTCTTTCCCCTTTCTCATCTTCTTCTTCTTCTCCTCTACTTTCTCCTTTTCAACTACTCCATTATCCTTTTCATTTTCAACTAAAACCTCCGATTCATCCTCCTCTACATCTTCCTCGTTTTCACAATCCGTCATCTCATTTTAATTTATAGTGAAAATTGCTTTGCAATGCTCCTTCGGGTTTGCTTGAGTGGTTGGAGAAAATGAGGTCGAAGCCTTTTGTTCGGACATTTGCTTGGCTAGTTGCCCCCACTTGAGTCTCCAAATTCTTGATGGACGCCTCCGTGCTCTTTTGATTAGCCATAGAAGCTTGCATAAATTGAGCTAGAGTGTCTTGAATGTTGGAAGATCTCACTTGATTTTGAGGTTGGTTTTGTTGTTGTTGAGCTTGATTTTGATTTTGAGTTTGATATGGATTTTGCCTTCCTTGATTATTGTTATCTTGCCTCCACCCTCCTTGATAACCTTGATTACCCCTTTGTTGGTAAACTTGGTTTTGATTTTGATAAGGGTAAGGAGCTCGTTGTTGGTACCCTTGACCTTGGTTGGCCACATAGTTAGCTTCCTCATTCTCCGGAGGACAAAAGCCGGTTTTATGATCTCCTTTGCACAATTCACAACAAGCTATTTGGTGAGCTTGCTTATTTGATGCTCCTTGTAACTCCATGATTTGTTAAGGGAGTTTAGCCATTTGTTTTGTCAATTCTTCAACTTGTTTCGCGCAAACAATTTGTTTTGCGCCACAAGTGCTTCATGACTCGAACCAATTTCTAAAACTCCCGTTTTCACTTGTACACCTCCTTGATCATGTTGAGTTTGATGATCATTCCTACCCATCTTCTCAATTATTTGGATTGCTTCATATGGTGTTTTTGCCATCAAAGAACCTCCCGCCGTGGCATCCAACAACAATTTGTGTTGAGGTTAGAGACCATTTCGGAAAATATGAATTTGTGTAAGCTCGTCAAAACCGTGGCTAGGACACTTCCTAAGCATAGACTTGTATCTTTCCCATGCCCGATTCAAAGGCTCGTTTACTCCTTGCGAAAATACCGAGATAGCCGTCTTAGCCTCCATGAAACGTGATTGAGGGAAAAAGCGTTCAAGAAACTTTTCCTCCAAAACATTCCAATTAGTCATTGTCTCTTGCAATTGATCAAGATACCAATCTTTTGCCTTCCCCACTAGAGAATGAGGGAAAAACCTTTGGAAATATTGCTCTTCTTGGTCTTCGGAGCACCCCGATCTCATAAAACTTGGTAAGGTGAGTGTAAGGATCTTCATGGTCATGGCCATGAAATGGACTTGCATAGAGAAGTTGAAGCAAGCTCGTCTTCATTTCCGCAACCCTTGCATTTGCTTGACGAGCAAATTGGGCATTGTGACGAGGGCTATTGACACACGGCCCCGCGGTGGTGGTGGTGGTGGTGGTGGTTGTGGTTGATTCTCCGCCATAGTGGTGACTTCTCCAAACACGAGTGGTGTTGAAGAAGTAGATGCTTCTCCTCTTTCTCCTCTTTCTTGCCTTTGCCTAGCTTGTCTTTTTCTTCTTTTAGCACTACTATTAAGTCTTCTAGCCGTCCTTTCAATTTCGGGATCGAAAAGGAGTTGGTCGAGGAATACTTCCCGCATAAACTAATTCTGAAAAAGTCTAGCCACACAAAAGAAACAAAGAGATTAGTAGAAAAGTCTTAAAACACACAACTATTGCTATACTAACAACATCAAGCCAATCCACGGCGCCATTTTGTTGTAGGATTTTCCGTAAACAAGTATTTTTAATTATCGATTCCACGAGGATTGATGTATGTTATAGTCTTTCAATAGAAAAGTGTATTTTAAGATATTGTAACCAAAGGGTTTGTTATCTACTCTACTAGAACCATGAGTTTCCAAACAATAACTAAATTAATTCTTTCAAAGAGAGTTATAGTTTGGATTAGAGAGAGTTTGAGATTGTTTTCAAATTAAGAAGGCATGTCAAGATTAGTTTCATTGATCTAGTTTCATACATATTCATTTAATCAAGTGATGAACATAATAGATGATTTCTACAAATACATATCCTCTCAATCTTGTAGATTTCCCACCAAGATTGTGAATGTTACCATGTTAATCCTTGCATGATTCTTCACTACAACTATTAACATGATAATCATTAAGTTCAATATTTTGTAAAAACTAACACACAAATCTATTCCTAGCATTTGTTTATTAGAGGATGAATATCCTAGGTCACTTTGAAATATTCTTTTCCAAGCAAAACTCAAAGCATAAAGATGAAGAACAAAGATATTCAACTATATTAATCATCAACCATGTTCATACACAAATGGATTAATAGAAATACATACTATATAGATCAACTACCTCTAATCTTGACACAAAAAGAGCTTAGCCACTCATTTCCATGGTTGCTTGCTCTCAAGATTGTTGGTAGGAATGATGAAAATCAAAGAATCAAGAAGGAAAAGCTATGGTGTTCTTCTCTACTTGCCCTAGATTTTTACAAAGATGAAAAGATAATCATGGTGGAGTGTTTCTTGCTTCCTTTACAAGCCAAAAAGTCAGCTGAAATGATGGGTTGGTGGCTCAAAAGTGAAAGCATGGGTTCTGTCCTTTTTCTGCTTTTCTCGCAGACCGCGCTAAGCCCGGTTACGCGCGCTGAGCGCGATCATGCTGGCACCGCGCTGAGCGCGACCTGTAGCATGCTTCCTTCATCCAAAATTATCTTCAAAAGAATTATCCCTAAAGCTCTTCAAGTGCCCTTGAATCCAAGCTTGGGAGAAGTAGTCAATAAATTCCTACAAATAAGAGTAAAATAAGTTAAATAATATATATTAAACGAAAACTAAATAAAAAACCTAATTAAAACAAATTACTAGAATAAATATACAAATTAAATAAAAAGACATTGTTAAGGACCACAAAATAATGTACAAAATAACTACAATTTGGTCCTTAACACTCAACCATTGACTTAAACCGTTTAAACACTTCAAACACTTCATCCTTCCTCTTAATGAGGTAAATCCATAACTTCCTACTAAAATCATCAATAAACGTGACAAAGTATCGATTGCCACCGTAGGAATTGACTTGCATCGGCCGCATACATCGGAGTACACCACCTCAAGGTGATGCTTGGTCCTATGACCCGCATCCTTGCTGAAATTACTCTTGTGTTGTTTCCCATGAACACACTCTTCACATATTTCAGCTGGAATATTAATCCTTGGCAGCCCGGACACCATACCATGTCTTTGTAACGCGTCGAGATCACGAAAGTTGAGATGACCGAGACGGTAGTGCCATAACCATTCCTCACGACTTGCAGCAGTAGCTAAGCACCTGTGCTCCATAACTTTCAACTCAATCTTGAAAGTTCTATTGGCAGCCATAGGAGCCTTAAGAATCAAAACTCCATTTTGGTCCAAAACGCGCAATACTTTGTTTTCCATGCGAATTGTGTAATTCCTTTCAAGTAATTGGCCAATGCTTAAAAGGTTACACTTAATTCCAGAAATGTACAAGACGTCTTTGATCAAGGAATGACCACCATCCCTCCTCATGATCAAGACATCACCGACACCGTCGGCCGCCAAAGTCGTATTATCCGCGAATCTCACTCTACTTCGCGTGGCTTGATTGATCTTCACGAACCAATCTTTTCTACCCGTCATATGCGTCGAACAACCAGAATCCAAGTACCACTCATCACTACCTTGGACTCCATCTCGAACCGTTACTAATGCGTTTTTCTCCGAATGCATTTTCTGCAGTTTTTCTGCACTGCAGTAGTTGTTGTACAACAACTTTCTACTGCTGCCCATGCCATTATTCTCCTCCGTAATTGCCACAAGAAGTGTGCTATCATCATCCACTTATTGCCTAGCAACCTTAGCTTCATCCGTATCACTCTCCTTGCGCTTGAAACGACAATCTCTTGAGAAATGTCCAAGCTTTTGACAATTGTAACATCTCTTGGTACTTTTGTCGAGCGGCTTGTAGTTGCCTTGACTACCATCCTTGGGGGTTCCTTCTCCTCTTTGTCCTCTTGAATTTTGTGGATCTTTTCCACCAAAATTCTGGAAATTCTTCTTATCTCTAGAAGACCATTTCCCTTTCGATCTCTTATTCTTCTCTTTGAAACGAGCTTGCAAAGCCACTTCCGCTTTTGCCTTATCGTTTCCTCTTTCATCCATCCTTTGTTCATGAGCTTCCAATGAACTTTGTAGTTCATCCTTCGTCATGGTCTTGAGATCCTTCGATTCTTCAATCGCAACAACAATGTTGTCGAATCTTGCCGTTAAAACGCAACACCTTCGACACAATGTTTTCCTCCCAAACTCACCGCAGCCTTCATTTGATTCACCAAACGCGTCACGCGTTATGTAATCGTTGACCGTTTCTTTCTCTTCCATTTGGAGTAATTCAAACTGCCTCTTGTGAGTTTGTAACCTCACCACCTTCGCCTTGTCAACTCCCGCATACGCCTTCTCGAGTATATCCCAAGCTTTCTTCGTCGAGTCACAATCACCAACATTTTCGAAGTTGTCTTCATCGACGCAAGAATGTATCAAGAAGAGAGTCTTGTAGTCTTTCTTCTTCTCCTCTTTGTGAGTGGCTTGTTGGGCAGCTGTAGCCTCTTGAACAAGAGGAGTGACACCGGTAGTAATCACATCGAGCACGTCTTGGTAGCCAAACAAAACTTTCATTTGTTTGCACCATTTGTTGTAGTTCTTTGAATCAAGAATGGGAAGATTGGTGGGGATCTTGTCGTTTGAAACGGACATTGCAGTGGAATAGGATTGTAACCTGGCTCTGATACCAAATGTTGGAACAAGCACAAAAGCTTGTATGAATCAATGGAGGTAATGGATAATTTTGATGAAAATTGAAAGATTGGGGAAGATGAAGTTTAGAGAGAATAGAGATTAATTGAGAGGGTAAAAATCATATATGGCATTATTATTCAACATGTTACAAAATGTATATATAGTGCATACTAACACTAAACAAAGTAACAAACAAAAGCTAAACTAAAACAGCCTATAACAGAAGCACTTTCGGGTTTTTTTTTCTTGCAGCATTCTGACAGCTTTTCCAAATAGCTTCTAATCATAGTTAAATTGTATTTGACTTATGTAACATCCAACATATTCTTGGGTAACTAGTTCATGAGAATAAATTCTAATTCCGTGAAACAAACACCCCGTAAGTCTTTCTGCAAAATCTCTATAGACATATCTTATAGACATTCTATCATAGGTAAATCAATAAAAATTAGTTGCAAGTCTGGTCAGTCCATCCAACTCTTTTTCATTACTCGTCGTAGTAGGTAGATAGCATGAAATTAGTTCTTCGGGTTAAGATAGATTGAAAGTGAGTGCATGAGGGAATAACAAGTTGCCTGATCTATTAGAAACACCAGTAGAATATGATTTGATCCAATCCAAGCTTACGTGAAGAAAGCAAAGAATGGTTGATAAGAACAATAGAGAATTTGAGAGACTCCAACTTTTTCTGTATATTGATCAAAATAAGATAAAAACACATTCATAGTATCAATTGCTTTCCTATTAAACAAGGTAAAACTGAAAACTAACTTCTAACACTACACTTAAGTTAGTTACAACTGATTTTTCCATCTCAAGTACAACTAACTAAAGTTAAAGTATTTTGTACACGTGTCGACACCAAACATACATTCAATTTAAAATATAAGAGCTACATAGGAAAGCAAACAGGTTAAGATACATTCAAATAGTAATATATAAGATTCAAGTCAAAAACTTGTTTAGGTTGCATACATAGATTTCTTAGACAACAAGTATGAAAGCAACTACACCAAAGGATAAGCCAAGAAAAATGAGCTTAAACCCTTTAGGTTCTTGCATGTTCAAAAACCATACATAACCTATCAATATCATATTATTGCATAACACATTATATAGTAAAGTCATATACCAAAACCAAATCTAGCTGAAGAGAGTCACCATCCACTTGAGACCATGAAAGCCAAAATAAAAAACCAATGGCGAACGCAATCATGTACAAAACAATCATCCATGGCTGCTAAAGTTCATAAAAAACAGCTCTTTTTTAAACAGATGATATGGTGCGTTTACTCATTTCATGGACTCGGTGTGTCGTGGCAGAAAAAACCTCTATTCAGCAGTGAAGATGCCAGATCCAAAAACTTCTCCACCAGATTCATACTCGATAGAGTTCTCAGAAGGTGGTGCATTGGATTTCTCTAGCTCCTCATCAATCATAATCTCGAGGGCGCGGCAAGTTAAACTGCAAAATGCCTTTTCACCTCTGCAAGATATCAAAGAAGTCAATCTAAGTATCAAGTTTTATCTATTAAATTAAACAAACTTCTAAGACCAAAAAGCAATCTCGGGAATGATATCAATGTGATTAATGTCGGCGCAACCAACCAACCGACACCACATTAAATCTCAATTTTCAAGGATCGAACTTGCATCAGCTGCATTGGACTTATCAAGATTACATCAGCGGCATTTGACTATGATGTTCAAGGATCAAGGCTGCGTCAGCTGCATTTGACTTCAATTCTCAAGGAACACAATGCGGAAATCAAGGCTGAATACATTTGACAATCGCATTGCAACAAACAGCAACTATTACACAACCTAAAACCTTAGTCAAAACAAAAGAGTTACAACAATGTCAATAATTTACCTATAGATGTAAATATCTTTACCCTCTTCAAACTTCTTGTTGCAGCTGTTGCAGAAAGTAAAAAACTCAGCCGAGGGAAAATGCTTTGTAGTCTCTAATCGGTCAACCACAGAAGAAAACAAACCCTCCTTCTCTTCATTCTCTTCATTCTCATTTGGAGGATTTTTAACATCATCACCGGCACAAACTTTCAGTATGCAATCACAATAGATATGTGTTTTCTTCGGATTAGGACCATGCGAAATAACACAAGTATAGTCCTCAGAGTTTTCAATCTCACTTGCAGATAGAGACATCGGTAGCAACATGTTCGGGTTCATATTTTCTCCAATAAAACAAGTCGGAGAACTCACTGGTTTTAAATCATCAAAATTAAAACCTTTCATTGGACCATAAAAGTCCAACGAACAAGACATTGATTTCCCAAAGGCTAACTCATGTTCTACCAACGTTTCACCGATTTCAAACACAACACTCGATTCACCCTTACGAAAAACAGAACTATTTCGAGTATAAGGCAGCTTAAAAAAATCTTTCGGCAACGACTTAGAAGCCTTAACAGAATCCAAACAGCGATTATAACTCGGCACTTTAGTAATCATTCGAGGACTAGGATTAGGACTGAGACTACTACCCTTGTTGAACTCAGTTGACATAAGAACATTCCTAGAAAACTTAGAACAATCTTCCAAAGAATCTATGATACTCAAACCCACTTTGGTACAGTCCCAACCCCTTTTTTGTCCTTGATCAGATGATAATGTTCTTAAATTGTTACCTCTATTTGAAAGCAAAGTAACATCAAGTGGTGAAGTGGGGCTTCTAAGAGAATCAGAGTCCATTCCAAGTCTCACATTCAAAATTGATTTTCTTTTCTCATTGCTCCCCAAAGCCATTTCACACCTAATTCAAAACAACACAAAATGAAAAACAATAGTAATAATTACAATATTACAATAATAATCAAAGGTAAAGTTTTGGAAAGTATTCAAATTGGGAAAAAACTTAATCAAGAAGAAAAACAAAAACTTGATATAATTAAACAAAACATTTCATTTCAATGAATCAAACCCTCAAATGCAACAAGAAAAGTACAATAAACATTGAATCATTATTCATAAAAAAAAAACCTTTAAATAAAAATTATAAACAAAAACAAAAACAAAATAAAAAAATAAAAAATCATAACAAGCTCAAATTAAAGTAATGCTATGAACATTGAATAATAAGATTAACAAAATGAAGAATCTGAAAAATAGGTAGAAAAAACTCCAAAAAAATATATTAAAAAAAGGATTTTTCACACAGTACAATGCATTAAATTCTAGAGCAATGAAAACTAGATAGATCAGATACAAAAAGTGATGATTTGAATGAGAATGAGAATGAAAAAGGAGAAGATGAAGAACAAACCTTGGTTTTGAAAGTTGAGAGGAAAATGAAGTAAAAAATAAAATGATGAGAAATGGGAGACTTGTGTTTGTGGAGAGAGAAGTGAATTTGGTACAATTTCACTTTCTTTCTTTACTTTGTTTTGCGTGTTATATACAAAACTGTCGTAACTTTCACATGCTGACAAATGTTGAAATTATGTGTTATCATGCCACATTGTCATAAAGTTCATTTATTTCTTATTTATTTTTTTTAAATTTGAAAAGAAGTTGTAAGATTTTACATGTAATGTTTTGGTAATTTATTTATGTAAATTTAAATGTATTCTATACATAAAAAATAATATTATTTTTACAAAAATAATAATTCTATACAATGTAATCACTTTTATCACAAATATAAATAAATATAAAGAAATAATTGTTGAAATTTATGGATATTAATTATAATAGATTTGTTCAAAATAATAAAAATAAAGTGGAAGTGAGTAAATATTAATAAATGAATGAGAAATAGTTTTATATAGAAGATTTAATTCAACAAAATGACAAAAGAGGATAAAGCATTATGCCATTTGTCTTATCCATACAATTTTTCGCCGTTTTTGTTGTAACACCCTTCTAAATATTCCGCGATTATTATAATATATTCAGAGTTAACATGTATTAAAGGGCATCACAATTCTTTAAAATAAACTTTTCAAACAAATGTCATGCTTTACTGAAGAACATAATTTAAATAATTATTAAGTGTGTTCTACACAGCGGAATAACTTTAAAACTTGGATAATTCAAAAATACCAATTAAATGTCATAAGGTCAATGTCTTGTATCACCAAAACAATTATCCAACTAAAACATCAAAACAAAATAGAGTTTAATAATAACTCTAGACAAACGTTCCTCAGTGTTACAAATCAGAGCATGACACTGATACGCGATAAAATAAAAAGCATAGCTCTATGAGTCATCCTCACCAACTCCTAAGCCGCTAAAGCTTCAATTTGAAATAATCAAAGTAAGGGTGAGACTTCATCATAATTAAAATGCATTATAAATTCATAAAACAACAGAATCTCATAAGCTATTATTCCACCTTATTCAGCATAATCAGATTTAATTCACAATTCAAGTCATAAACATACATCACACACAACAACAAGATTATAACACTGGAACTCATCCTAACATGTTATAATCCATACAAAACGCAATGCAAGACTCTATGCATGTGGTACCGACAGTGAACTAAATTCACATACTGTTCCATTCCAACTCGGACACAACATTAACATTTATTCCATTCCAACTCGGACATAGATAAAACCTCACCGCCCATTCCAACTCGGCAACGAATATTGGCCAACTCACTAATTCCACACAATGGGAATTAGCTACCACCAATGTATATGCATGCACATCAACAACATGTAACATCAACAACAACACATGATATCAACAACCATCATGAACAAATCACCAGAAATATAGCATGCAAGCATTTACTCATCATCTAGTAATGCCACCAATAACACATACATGCAAGCATCAGTATACATTCAATTCATTCGTACAACAACATACTATTTTCACCCATCAAGTACACCAGAGACGAATAACTAACAAATCGGAAAACTAACCCCTTTCCAAAATAAAACCAATTAATTATTATTTTCTTCATTTTATAAAATAGATTATTTAATTTAAATAAAAATTTCCAAAACAGCGATTAAAAAGGAGTTACGGCTTGAAATATATGATTTTTCAAAGTTTAATATTTTTCTAAAAAGTAACAGTGGTAACCGGTTCCTCTTGGGGAGCAACCGATTCCCACTATCATAGAGAAAACACGCAATTGGAAATTGTACCAGGAATTCGGTTCCTCCCACAAGGTAATCGGTTACCACGACACATGGAAAAACACCTTCCTGGAAAATGTACTAGGAACTCGGTTCCTCCAACAAGGTAATCGGTTTCCCAGACACAAAATTATCATCTTGCTGGAAAAAGTACCAGGAACTCGGTTCCCCCCACAGGGTAACCGGTTCCTACGACCCCTGTAGCAGAAAATTATAATTTTACAACATTCTTTATTTTTTCAATCCATCCACACATCCAAATACGAATTAATCACTAATTCATCATCAAAATCATCCATCAAACAGTGTTTCAAGGCATAAGGACATAATCCAACAACACTTAACATCCCTATAACACGTGATTGACTCAATTTCATGCAATTAGACAATTTAGGGACAAATTCCATAAACCTAGAAAATCCTAAATTAGGATTCCTAACTACTTAATTAACCCTATCATTCCCAAAATCTATAAGACATGATAATCAGATAAAATCACCCCTTACCTGAGAATTTCTTTGACTCTTAGAGCTCTTGGTTCTTCTCTTTCCTTCTGTCTCTTCTCACTTCTCACGTACGATCAAAATTCCAAATGACTTTCAATTCTCTTTTCTTTTCTTTTATTATTATTCTATAACAATAATAACAAAATAGTAAGTTTAGAGGCTTTTTGATCAGTGGTTTTTACACAGTTATTTAGCATCGAATTTCGTTATCGTTTCTTTTATTTATCTAGTGTTATATGTCATTTTATCGCATTTTACGCTTTGGTTATGTGTTTGAGTATTTTCAGGGTCATAAGAATAAAACAGGATAAATCGGGGCAAAAGAAGTGCAAAAATCAGAATATGGGAGGCTACAGATGCATCAACACGGCCCCCCGTGTTGATCAACACGGCCCGTGTCTAAAAGCCACTAGAAAACGCAAAAAAAAAAAACAAAGTCAGTGCATCAACACGGGCACCCGTGTTGATTAACACTGCCCGTGTTGATTAACACGGGCGCCCGCGTGAATCAACACTGCCCGTGTTGATTGACCTGGCAGCAAATATTTTTTATTCAAGAAATCAACACGGGCACCCGTGTTAATCAACACGGCCCGTGTTGATGGACGCGTGTGGAAACTTCACTTTTTGAGTTTTGGACATTTTCTTTGTCATTAAGGGTACTTTGGACTTTGACTAAGACTTGGATTAGAGAAGAGACTATTAGAAGGAATTGGAGGTTAGGAAAACGGACTTTTGGAAATTACGAAAGATAGATCACTGAGAAGGAGAGCGACAGAGAGGAATTCGGAGACGGCGAGATTCAAGGGCAGCCACCATTGAAGATCAAAGTCATCTTAATTCTTTGTAATGTTTAACTCTTATTTGTTGTGTTCTTCTAATACTATGAGAGGCTAAACCCCCCAGTGCTAGGGGTGGTTCTGATTTGATTATTGTATGAATTCGAATACTTGATTTCCTTAATGCAGTGTTTCATATTTCAATTTAATTGTGTAGTGTTCTATTGATCATGTATCGGATAAATACATGTAAACCTATGACTAATAATTGGCAGGACTGTGATTGTTAGGGTTTCTGCACAATTAGGTTATTAGGAGTCTAACCTAGGACTAGGAACTCTCTTTTAATCACTGGGATTCTTGATATTTTTATGGTTAAAACTAAGAGTTGTTCGAATGGACATTTGAATAAGGATTAGGGTTTTAATAGTGTCTTCATTAAGGACTTAAGGAAGAACAATCTAGAGATAGGTAATTGATATTTTTCATATGCAATGAGGAAATCTGGATTCGGATCATAGTTTTGTTAAATCAACCACTCACCCTAGCATCATTCTCATTATATTTCATCAGTCATCACTTGTTACAAGCGTAATTGAAACTTTTAAAATCAACCCAACCATTGTTTTTGTTCAATTGAATTAAGAGCACGAATAGGTATTTACTCCGCAGTCCTCGAGATCGATACTTGGGGAAACTCATTATAACTACATCGGCTAAAATAGTACACTTGCTATTTTTCCGATCACTTTTACTCCTCACGCCCCTCCTTCTACTCTTTACACCCACATTCCAATTTTTGTTTTATTTAATTAATTCCAATAAATTCCAAAAATACTAATAATTCAATTTTAATTAAATAAATAACTAAAATTGAAATTATTCAATAATTGAACATATTGGGGTGTTACAGTCGCCACCGACGATACTGGCTCCAGGACCGGGTCGAGGGCGTGGGCGTAGAGACGCTAGTTGCGGTTTGTAGACGACACTTGAGCACTTAGGCAGAATGCATTATGTAACACGGTGAACTGACTTTGTAGGATTTTGTATCGCAAATGTGCGGATAGCAAGAGTCGCCACCGACTTTTATTTTTATCCAATTAAGGGAAGGTAAAAGTACAGAAAAAGACCTTCGTTAGATTCTGAGTACGGGAGAAGGTTATGAAAAGGGAAGGTATTAGCACCCCTTTCCATCCGCAGTTTATTCTACGGGCTCTTAGTTGCTTCAGATCACTTTAAAATTATGCTTTCTGTGTGTTTGACAAAAGTATTTTGAAAAAAATGGGCATTTCGCTTTGACTTTGTAAT
This sequence comes from Vicia sativa, assembly GCA_021764765.1. Lineage (NCBI taxonomy): Eukaryota > Viridiplantae > Streptophyta > Magnoliopsida > Fabales > Fabaceae > Vicia > Vicia sativa. The sequence continues at coordinate 217,632,415 of CM038795.1, forward strand.
GACTCATGTAGGAGTGTATACAAAGTGTTCGGAAATGCCTCGTTTTGAAAAGAGTTTGAACTTTGAAAAAGAGTGTGTGGTGTGAAAAGCATTTGGTTTAGAGCAAGCAACTAAAAGACTTATTTACCCACTCAGAATTGGTCGTTTTCATACTTTTACGTTCCTTTAGAATAGCGCTAGCCGTACCATTAGTTAGTAGGTAGCTCCATTCGTTGGATGTGAGCGGGACATTCGAAGGGACATCGGATGGTCATAGAAGGCAACTTGTAGGAAGTATCCTAGCACATTCGAAGGGACTATCATCATTTTTCGTAGGCGACAATCGAGGGTCAAGATCATGTATTCGGAGGCGACATCGTGGGTCTTATGATCTTTGTATCGAAGGGACTATGATGATTTGTTTGGAAGGCAACGATGCTAGAATACCTCTACGTTCGAGGGACATGACCATTTGAATTCGCGAAGGCAACGAGAGAGAATTACCCTAAGGGGTGCGTGTGTGAGAGAAGTGTGTTGATTTCAGATATTTGATCTTGCAAATTAGTGGGCTATGTTCGTTATTATCTTGCCATGCACACCTAGTTACTAGCAGTTTATAGGGTGCGAAAATTAAAAATGCGGAATGTAAAGATGCGGAAAGGTAAATGTCCTACGCTATTACATGGCTTTGGGGCAGATACATAATTTAAAAATGCGGAAAATAAAGTCCTAATTTAAACTATTACATCCCATAGACAGTTACATTATTGAAAAATAAAATGATAAAGAAAGAATCGTCTGAATCGGATCAACCTGTAAAGGAATGAGAAATCGAAAAATACGATGTGAATCGAACAAGAGAAAAAATGTTAGAAAAATGCAAATTTTTATATGAGAAAATTACTACATGCTGGAAATAATATAAATATGCTAAAATAAATTTTTGGGATTTTTTGGATGCAATTTAATAATTTAAAATGAATTAAAAGTGATTTAAATGCAAAATTATGAATAAAAATAAATATGCATGCAAAATTGTATTTTTTAATTTATTAATTTAAATAAAGATTTTCTGAAAATAAATGCAAAAAGAAAAATAATTTTTGATGATTTTTAATGCATAAATAAAATTGTGAAAAGAATTGAAATAAAATGCAAAATATTAAAATAATTAGAAAATAGAAAATAATGCAAGTTTGGAAAAGAAGAAAAAGAACTCTGGCATGACTCCCGTTTGAGCCAAACCAACCATTGTTGGAGTCGTCGAGTCAGTCAGCCCGGGCCCTAGCTCCGTTGTGCCGATCAAACAAAATTTGAAACATGCAAAATACAACGATTAAATGGAAAAGGAAGACCCTACCCCCCTAAATCGGACCCTACGAATCCATTGGTGGCCTTAGTTTCCCACGAAGTGCACATGCGGGCGATCGAAGCTTACAAAACCCTAACTATGGCATATCATGATTTTTACGTGCAAGCTTTGAAACGATTGCCCAGATCAGTCTTATAGAACCTCATGAACACAACAAAAGCATTAGAAACAATGGAAACACGCAGAATAGTAAAATGCAATTTCAAGAAAAATTCAAATATGTATGAATGTGTATGGCACGATTTGGCTTGCTTTGATCAATTACAATGATGCATTCTTACTCAAGCTTACCCCCTGAACGCGTTTGGATGGCTGGAAGAGGCTGAGAATGGCTGGAAATAAGAATTCGATTTTTCAAGATTCTTGAAAAATTTTGACAAAGTAAGGGTTTGGCTTGAGCTAGGGTTTCGTGTAAACTCTATGATACTTGGTATTTATAGAGAGGATTGGAGAGAAAAGGAGTGAAAAAGATTTGATTTGGAGCATTCAATTTTTTCAAATAAAATCAATTTTCTTGAAGAAAATTTGATTTCCTCTTCAATGCATGATCATGCACGAATTTGGCAAGAGTCTTGGGCTATCTTGGACTTCAAGGAAGATATAAAATCACCCTTTTGGAAAATATATCATTTTATATTTTATATAATTTAGTTTTGAATTAAATGTTCTAAAATTCAAAATAAATTAATAAAATAGAAAATTACCATAAGCATTTATGGGTCAATAATAATGTCATAAACAAGTTTGGATCAAAAGATTATAGGCCCATTTGGAAAATTTTGCATTTTGACCAAAATGTCCTTTTGTCAATTGTCCAAAATTGCCCAACTTGAATAGTGTATCTTGCTCAATTTTCCACATTTTGAGTGTTCTTGGACTTTTGGAAATCTCTAAGAGTCCTCTAATCAACCTTTTGGTCTCATCTCAATTGGAGTTTCCATGCTCAATATATCTTCAAAACAAAAGTTGACTTTTGTTGACTTTGAAAATGACGTAATGTTTTGGGCCATACCTCTCAAATGAAGCATTTTTGGACATTCTTGTGAGACATGAAGTTGTAGAGAATTGAATTTCCTTCAAAACAAGAGGTGGTGGAAAATTTCGAGAAAGTATGAGAAAGTTATGATCGGTCAAAGTTCGATTGACTTTTCACCTAGAAACCCTAATTTAGAAAGTTTGACTTTTGAGCAAATCTTGAGTTTTCTTGATGAATCATGATCAACCCTTGATCAAATGATGAATGTAACTTCAAAATGAGGATGTTGACCAAAAATTCTGAAGTTTGTTGTATGTTGACCATAGTTGACTTTTTGTCAATCTGTTGATTTTCAACCATCGAGCAATTGTAGGAAACTTGATGCGTGAAGCTTGAAACTTGACATGGAGAATCTTTGAAGCATATGAGGAGGCATGAAGACCATTGGGGATGTTGGAAGCCCATCTTGACTGAGAGATACCAAACCCTAGTTTGGGTTGATTGCTAGAGAGAGTTTGCCTGATCAACTCTTGAGGAATCCTTGAGCATGGATGTATGAAATATATTGAGAAGATGGAGGGCAAATTTTGGGGTATGACATCTGCCCCTGTTCAATCTTCTTGTCTTGGAAGGGTTAGATTGGCATGCGTGCCTTTCGTGACCTGGAGGTAGAAGATGATTGAACACTCGAGTACACCTGAAAATTTGCACTCGCAGTTGGCTGATGATGCGGGAATGGGCTTACAGATGCCATTTGGAGCGGGGAAGAGTCGTCGTTAGACTCGAGATTATTGATAGGAGAGTTCTTTGGGAAGTGAGCCGTCGCTGGGCTCAGAGCGTTTGAAGAGGAGAGGAGCATGGAGATGGGCTTAAGATGCCATCGGAGGAGTCGTCGTTAGACTTCGTGTTCATTTTTGAATGAAGTTATTGGTTTGCATTGATTTTAACCATATATGCAGCATTCGAAAGTGAAGCGTTGATAAGTAGTCGGAGATGGGCTTAAGATGTCATCCAAGGCAACCGAGTCGTCGCTAGACTCTGTAGTTCTTGCTGATAATAAGGAATCGAAATAACTCTTCGTCGATTACTACGGGAAATAGTAGTTGGCAAAATGTGGATAGCTTCCTGTTGTGCATCGGTGTTGATCCAGCGCTGTTATCGGAGGATAACGAGGCGGTCCTTCGGATAGTTTTCCGTCGATTCGGGCTTAATCTGGACCATCGTCGGAGGACAACCAAGGCTTTCGATAGTTTTCCGTCGATTCGGGCTTAATCTGGACCGATCGTCGGAGGACAACCAAGGCGGTCTTTCGATAGTTTTCCGTCGATTCGGGCTTAATCTGGACTGTTTGCGTCGGAATTACTGTTTGAAAAACAAGAGAAACTTTGATAGAATATTTGTTAGTTTTATGCAAAGTATGATGCATGACGTGTATATGAATGACATATGCATGAATTATGACTTTATGAGTAATGTATGAATGATAGATGTTGTGGTATTTCAAAACATATCCATCTTGAAGAAGATGCGGATGTTACGCTTGAAGATTCGACTTGCTTGGGGAATTGAGTAAGTGAGAACCCCTTTTGAAGGAAAAGAAAGATATCCGGATTCCTCCGATGCACTATCGACCAAGTCTTGGGCCTAGATATTGTTGAGGAAGGTAGAGATTTGAGAAGCTCGTTGTTGGAGATCTCATATATAGACCTGCGAGGAGAATGGGGAGGCGATCTGTTGGGGACCTTGTATGTAGATCTGCGAGGACATTTAGGAGGCGCTCTGGGGATTACGAGTGTAGATCTCATTGGAGAGCAATTGGTAGTTGCCGAGAGACCGGGTTGGAAGAGTCAGGAACCCGTTGTAATCCCAGGCTGGGGGATGAAGATGTGGTTTCCTCCGATGCACTATCTGACCAAGTTTGAGTCCGAATCTTGCGAGGAAAAGGAAAGGATCGAGAGATACCGGGATAAATACCTTATTGGGGTAAGGGTTCTTGCTTGGAGACCGATGTAACATTGCTCGGTTGAGTGGAATCACTGCTTAGATTAACACATACTCCGCTGGAGGGAGGTTTGTAGGTAACACCTTTGTGGGGATCATGCTCTATGGGGGAATGTTTTTGGTGACTTTTGTCGTCGTCCCAATTCCTGGAGCCTGTAGTAAGTACTTTTGTATGTTCACTTTCCGCATGTTTGCGATTAGATTTTTATTGCCAAATGCATATAATCATTCAAAGCAAACGTTGGACTTTATGCAAACAACATCAGTGAGAAATTGTAAAGAGAAAGAACTCGTATTTATTTGAAATGTGGCGTATGGTCAGGCAGTTTTGTACACAAGAAAGGTAAAAAGCTATGCGGGAACAATCTCGTTAAGTTCCAACTATGCTAGTACTCATATATTTCAACTATCTCATCTCCTTGCTGTCAGTAGAAAGTGAGTGAACTGATCTTCGCCATTTGAATCTTGAATGCTGATAGTAGTCTGGAAGCAGGTGATCTAGAAGAGACATAGTCGTACGCTTAAATCCCTAACTTTTGCCTAGACCGCCCTTTCGGGTTTTTCTACCGGATACCCTTTTTGCACAAGCCGCCTTTTCAGGTTTTCGACTTGCCGGGTGTACATGTTTTGTATATATCCTTAACTTTTGCCCGAACCTTTTGGTTCGCCAGGATGCCCTTATTTTTGCCTAGGCGATCGACCTAGCGGGTCTCTTTATCGTAGTATTTTTGACTATGTCGCATTCACGGGGTGGGAAGTATTCACCATCCATGGTGCTAAGTATCATAGCTCCACCGGAAAATACTGTCTTGACTACAAATAGTCCCTCATAGGTGGGAGTCCATTTGCCCCTGGGATCACCTTGTGGAAGAATGATGCGCTTGACTACTAGATCACCGACTTGGTAGACTTGGTGCTTGACCTTCTTGTTAAATGCTCTGATCATTCGCTTCTGATAGATCTGTCCGTGGCAGATCGATGCGAGTCGTTTCTCATCAATCAGGTTGATCTGGTTAAGGCGAGTCTGGACCCAATCATCTTCGCCTAACTCGCCTCTTGGAGGACTACGGTTGAGGGTATCGAACTTCGATGGGTAAGGCGGCTTCCATACCGTATCACGAGAGAGAAGGGGTTGCCCTGATGTTCGTCTTGTGGTCGATAACCATGAAGAGCAAATGGTAACATTTCATGCCAATCCTTGTAAGTCATCATTTTCGTATAATCTTCTTAATGTTCTTGTTGGCGGCTTCTGCGCCATTCATCTTAGGCCGATAAGGAGAGGTTTGATGCTTGATCTTGAGCTGCGTGCGAGTTCGGTGATCATCTTGTTGTTGAGATTAGAGCCGTTATCGTGATAATCCTTTCGGAGTGCCATATCGGCGATAAGATTATGTTTGATGAATCGAGCCACAACATTCTTGGTAACGAGATCACGAGGTGCCTCTACCCACTTTGTAAAATAGTCAATTTCCACAAGGATGAAGCGATGTCCGTTGGAAGCCGTGGGCTTGATTTCTCCAATCATGTCAATTCCCCACATTGCAAAGGCCAAGGAGCTGTTAGGACATTGAGGGAGGTGTGTACTTTGTCGGCATAAATCGGCACTTGTGACAAGATCGAGCATAAGCGGTGACAATCGACTTCCATGGTGGACCAATAGTAACTGTTCTCAAAATCTTCTTAGCCATGGTATGTCCTTTGGAATGGGTTCCAAATGCGCCTTCGTGTAACTCTTCCATGATCGCATTGCTGTTTGGTCTACAGTAAGCACAAGTCGTGGTTGCGTTTGTATAAGATATCGTTCTTTGAGGAAGAATTTGGATGCAAATCTCCTCATGAACTTCTTATCATTAGATGCCCTGGGATGTTCCGAGTCTCAGATACCTCTTCACGTCATAGTACCAAGGTTTCTCTTGCGTCAAGCTCGTAACAATCTGTTGGTTCGTCGAACTTCTTAATGATGATTTGGGGAGCCTCGTCGTGCTGGCACAGTTCTTCAATCGTAACTAGTAAAACATCTTCATCCGGAAATTCGAACGCATGGTGATAGTCATCTACGACGATGAGCCAAATGATCGGCTACCACACTTCCTTTGATCGCTTTAGAAGTGTACTAGATGTCGCATTCGGTCAAGATCATTTGCCATCTTGCTATTCTTCGGAGGCGGTTTCTCAAATATGTATTTTATCGGATCCATCTTGAAATCAACAAGGTAGTGTGAGTCAACATATCTTGTCTTAGTCGTGAGCAGAAGCGTTGCAAGTTTTCTCGGTGTGAGTATCTTGTTTCACAGTCGGTAAACTTTTTGCTAAGGTAGTATATTGCATGCTCTTTTCGGCCAGACTCGTCATGTTGCCCCAACACACACCCCATTGAGTTTTTTAACACTGTCAAGTACATGATAAGAGGTCTTCCTTCGACAGGCGGCATCAGGATGGGAGGATTCTGAAGGTACTCCTTGATTTTGTCAAAAGCGATCTGGCAATCGTCGTTCCATTCCACTACTTGATCTTTCTTAAGTAACTTGAAGATTGGCTCACAGGTAGCAGTTAAGTGTGCAATGAATCTGGAAATGTAGTTCAATCGGCCCAAGAAACCTCTAACTTTATTCTCGGTGCGGGGAGCTGGCATCTCTTGAATAACTTTAACCTTAGCGGGGTCAACCTCAATACCTTTACCACTAACAACAAACCCTAGGAGTTTTCCGGATCTGACTCCAAAGGTGCACTTGTTAGGATTAAGTCTCAACCTGTACTTCTTTAATCTGTCAAACAGTTTCTGCAAATGATCAAGAATATCTTCTTCAGTCTATGATCGAGCTATCATGTCGTCGACGTAGACCTCTATCTCGTGATGAATCATGTCATGGAATAATGTCACCATAGCACGCTGATAAGTGGCGCCTGCGTTTTCATCGAGCGGCATAACCTTGTATCGAAAGTGCCCCATGTGTAACAAAAGTAGTCTTCTCCATGTATTCAGGAGCCATTTTAATCTGATTGTAACCGGAGAAACCATCCATGAAGGAGAAAACCTTATGCTGAGCAGTGTTGTCAACCAGAACATCAATATGAGGAAGTGGGAAGTCGTCTTTCGGACTTGCCTTGTTCAGATCTCTGTAATCCACACACATTCGTACCTTACCATGCTTCTTGGGTACAGGTACCACATTAGCAACCCATGCGGATAGGAAGTATGACTAGGAAGCCGCGTTGAGCGCTTCATAACCTGCTTTGATCTTCTCGGACATCTCGGGGCGCACGGCAGACCTACATTTCCGGAGAAAACCCTCTTTTGTCGGAATCGGGTACCACAATATCAATGTCTAAACCCGCATGTCTTCGTATGACCAAGCAAAAACCTCAATATAATCTCGTAGCATTTGAACCAACCTTTCTTTAACATTGTTCTCAAGACCCGCCCTATCTTGATCTCTTTTACGTCTTCGTCGGTGCAAATTCACAACCTCAACTTGCTCTTCGTGTGGTTTGTATAACTTGCTCTTCTTCTGTAGCGATCGGCAAGTTCTCCACTTCACAATCTTCCTCATCTTCGTCTTGGCTTGGTAGATCGGATTATCGAAGTCATATTTAGCAATAGCATAGCATTATTAACAAGATTCGGAGTGATTACTGCGATTGTATCACGTGGGTGTGTGTAAAACACATAGCTTTTGAAGGGGTGATAAAGTAAAGAAAGAAAACAAACAATTGAATGCAAAAGTCCAACGATTTATTGAATGAAAATACGCAAACGACGGATAATAACCCTCATGAAGCGAGCCATGATGCCGGGCAAGGCACTAGGCTTTCAAAGTTTATTGTTCGAAACATAAAGAAATACGAAAAGCAAAACAAAACAAAGCAATTACTCGACTAAAGGAGATTGGTATGGCGTCTTGATCTTCCAATTCTTGAGCCCATGATCCAGGTTGGGAAGATCCACTTGCGATGTCGAAGTCGTTGTCGTCGTCTTCTATAGCATGGATTCCACTGCTAATGCGGAAAGGAAGTTGGCAAACGCGTTCGCGGCGTATCATCTTGACCCTTGATGGTGAAGCCTAACCCGGTCTTGTCAAATTTGAAAGGAAGATCGGGAGATGTCCCCAAATAGAACTACCTTCTTCAACGTGGCTTGAGCATCTTTCAACGAGGCCATCCTAGGCGGGCTTGTGTAACCGGGAGTGAGGAGAGTCAGCAGCACGACTGGGGATTGTCTCAAAAGCTTGGGAGTCTCAAAGAATTCACCTTCCATCTCGAGGTATCGGAATGAGTAGATGGTGACCATATACTCTTCTTCACCACATCTTGACAACCTTCCCTTTCACGGGTACTTCAATTTACGATGCAAGGTAGAGGTACGCCCATGTATCCAAGGCGTCAGGTAGGCAAGAATAAGCTGGACGGATGTCCATGACAAAGAAAGTAGAGTCAAAAGTCGGGAACCAACTTTAACGAGTAAGCTCTCCGTCTTGTTAAGCTTAGAACCATCAAAAGCTCTCACAATAATGTCCTGGGTCTCGAACCAACCCTTCGACATCAAGTCGATCAAAAGCAATCTTGGAAGGATATTCGAGGAAGCGGTATCCACTAAAACATGAGATAAGGTAATGCCTTTGCACTCAACAGAGATGTGCAAGGCTTTGTTGTGTTTCTTTCGGAGTCAAATCGACATCGGAAGCCTAGGCCGTTGTTGGCGGCAGGCTAGCGATACAAACTTCAAACGGTCGGTGGTAGTGTCTTGCGATGCGTGAGCATTCTTTAGAAACTTCACCAAGGCATTGGCATGAGCTTGAGCACAAGCGAGCAAGCATGGATATCTTGGACGGTCATCCCAACTGTTCCACAACATTGTAGTCACTCTTCTTGATAATCTTGAATTTCCTCCATTTCTCGTTTGGAGGTGTCTTGATAACTTCCTTTGGCACTACGGTTGAGCGGGATGAGTCTTTGGTTCTTTCCCTCTAGCTTGGGAATGGGTTGAATAGCTGGAGCAGCTGGAGTCGCGGTGTCTTTTGGAGGAGAGATTTGGAGAGAAAACCCTTGGTTACGGTCACCTTACTTGATCCGGTGATGTTGTCAATGTCAGGAATGGTAGCTTCAACTGTAAGATCTTCAATGGTCGGAGGGTCTTGCTTGACACCATGATAGTAAACCTCAGCTCCATAATTCCAAGGGATAGCTTTGTCAGAGGAATAGGGGCGGTCTCGGGAAGTGATAATGAGAGGTGCCACTTTAGGCACGGGGATCAGAGGAAATCCTTATTGTGTTAACATCAGCATAATCTTCTGGGAAATCGTCACCCTATCCAGTCGCCTTAACATCTTCAATAGGGATCTTGTAACTATCAGGGACAGTGTACTTCACCATGTAATCATATTTTCCACTTGGCTGCCCCAAGGTGTCCTACACAAGTGGTACTGTTTCATTCACATCTTGATCTTGACTTAGACATATCTTCACACGACTTACGCACGGTGGTTTGAAATAGTATCTCACGGTTGTCCATCATGCCTTGAACACGTCTTCTCAACCAAGCACAACCATCAGTGCGGATGGGCACCAACGACAATTCTCTGGGCATCACAGGTTGACACGGCTTACAGCAATTCTTCTTAACAGTCATCAGAGGGATGGTCAAGTCATCTATGTTGAAAATGTAAGTATCCTCACCAACAGCATTGGAACTCTTGTCATGATTAGGCATAGGCGCGTTGATCACATTCGGAGTCTCAACAGGAGGATCAAACTCAATCTGCTTAGATTCAATCATATCTTGAATCTTGTTCTTCAGAGCCCAATAATCATCAGTACTATGTCCTGGGCTATTGGAGTGGTAAGCACATTTAGCATTAGGATTGTATCTCGGAGAAGAGGTATTGACATTACGAGGAGGATCCCTCAAGGTGTCGGCTCGCTTTCAACATGTGTTGCAAGGCTTGCGACAATGGCATGTTGATCTTAAATGCTGTCTTCGTGGCGCGTTACGGTTCTGCGTTGTCTCGCGAGGTTGTCTTGATGTAGGATTGGAGATCACAATTTCCCCACAGTTAGTAGCGGTCGGTCTTGGCTCGGCTTTTCGACCATACAGATTAACTTCTTTCTTACCACCAAAGATCTCTTGCGCATTTGAAGATGACTCTACATGAATCTTCCACTCTTGATACCGACTTCAATCGCTCTTTGTCAATATCAACTCGGTGAATCCGGCTGAAGAATTTCCAATCAGATGATTGAAGAATGGGCCTGTTAGTGTCCCCATGAACATATCAACCAACTCCCTATTGGACAAGGGTGGCTGAACTCTGCTTGCTAGATCTCTCCACTTCTGAGCATACTCCTTGAACTTCTCATCACGACCCATAGACATACTTTGTAGTTGCATGCGAGTGGGTGTCAATTCAGCATTGTACTCATATTGTCTGTAGAAAGTGTGACACCCCGAAAATAATTCGGTAATTAAATAATTATGATTTTAATTATTAAATTAATTGAGAGCATAGTTGATTTAATATATTGAAATATTGAGATTAATTATGGAATTAATTGGAGAATGAGAAATAAATAATTATTTTATTTATGTTAAAAGGAATAACAGGAATTAAATAAGGAAAAAGAGGAAAAATAGAATCATTTGGAGAAAAACAAGACTACGTAGAAGTGAGAAGAGGAGAAAGAGGAAGGAAAGCCTAGAAGCGTCAGAATCTCGAAGAACCCACAAGGTAAGGGGTGATTTCGACTGGTTATTGCTTATTATAGGTTTTGATGTTAATATTATAGACCATGGCATGTTAGGAATCGATGTTTAGGAAATTCTAGGTTTCCATGGAAGTATACCTAATAGTGTCAGTTGGTGTCAGATTGAGTCTGATTGTGTCAGAATATGTATGGAATATGATTAGAGTGTCAGTAGATGAAAATAGATGATGGAAATATGTTGTTTGATGAGATAGATGATGCCAAATGATGTATTTTAGTGTTTCCCATGTTGGAGTTCGTATGGGTAAAAATGGATTTAATTGAAAATGGAAGGATGCTGTCAAAAGTGCAGAAAATTACATTTTTACACGTGGGAACCGGTTCCTGTATAGGAGGAACCGGGTTGCCCTTTGAAATTTTACAAAGAACTGAAAAATACACGTGGGAACCGGTTCCTGTATGTGACGGAACCGGGTTCCCATACATTTTTCCAGCAACGAGGTTTTTGAACTTTTAGGAACCGGTTCACATACGTAGGAACGGGTTCCAACTTAAATTTTTGAAAAATGCCAAACTTTGAAAATTCATAACTTTCAAACCGTAAGTCCGTTTTGAGCGCCGTTTTGGACGTTATTTTCTAAATTTAATGCTCTATTTTGTGAACTGAAAATATTTTCCAAAACTTGAAATTATTTTGAAAATGAGCCAATTTTTGAGATAAAGTGACTTTTGACTGACACATAGTTAATGGTGTGTTGTGGAGATCCTGTGTCGATGGATGTACTAATAATGTATAGATGTATTGGCATGTTTGCACTGATGTTAGATGTATGCATGATGGATTGATATATCATGTTGATTGGTTTGCATATTTATGTTGATGTTGAGTGTATGCATGATTGGTTGAGATATCATGTTGGATGGTTGTTTCAGTTATGTTGAGTTGATGTATTACATAGACTGATTAATGTTGCATGCTATTGATGTGCGTGCATATGCATTGTTTAGGTGAAGCTAATTCCCATTGTGCGAATTTGGCTTGGATTAGATAACAAATGCAGTGAGGATGGGTGGTTAAATTTGGATTAGTGTCCAGAGTGGTTATGGACGAATCGATGGTCTTGTATCCGGTTGATGATGGATCGGTGTTGGGTGACTTGGTCACAGTCGGTTACCGCATGCATTGATTCGCATTATATTTATATGAAGTGGTAACATGTTAGGATGTCTTCCGGTGTTACTCTTAGATTTATTATGATTAAGCATGATGAATATGGTTGTGTGTGTGAATCGAATTTATGTTAAGTGGGTGAAATAATATGCTTGTGATGTATTATTGATTGAAAGACTTATAATATGCTTTAATTATGAAGTCTCACTCTTACTTTACCATTTGATTAAATTAGCGGTGAGGAGTCGGTGAGGATGGCTCTAGAACTTATCTTTTAGTACGTATGGGTGTCATGCTCGATTAGATTGTAACTTTGAGGCAGCTTAGTTAAGAGAATCGTTATTGTTTAATTATTCGGATTTGATTTCCTTGATGACCTTGGTGTCTTATTAAATTTTAATTTTGGTATTTCCATTGTGTAAGACATGGTTTACAATTATTGAATTGTTGGATGATGATCCTCGATGTAGCATAGCTCTTGTTTGAATAAGTTTATTTTGGCTATTGATTGTGACATCCCTTATTATACCGTGTTAAACTCGATTAAAGATGATTTAGATATTAATTTAATTAATATATTTGGGGTATTTAGATGGGGTGTTACAATAGTGGTATCGAGCATAGTCGGTCTTGTCTGTGTCGTTATCCCTTTAGTATCGACTAGTGAAGTGACCTTGTCGATACTCGTGTCTTGATGTAGATTGTTTTGTTATGTTACAAAACAATGGCGGAAAAATAACGAGAAGGAATGATGATGCCATTCTTGAGGCTTTGGGAATGTTGGGTGGGTGCTCGGAGGGAACCGGCTGCGATTGGTCTTGACAGACAATTGGGGAATTTGGAGGAATAATCCTCCATTGTTCAAGACACGCATGATCGAAGGTGCTCGAAGTGGTTGAAGGAGATCGAGAGGATCTTGAGTGATTGATGCGAGAGGGTGAAGGTGAGATATGGAACTCACATGTTGGTGAGGAGGCGATGTTGGTGGGTTGCTACGGTGAACTAGAAGAAGATGGTGTTGTATTGAATTGGGCGTGTTCGGAGAGCTTTTCACGAAGATGTCGGTAAGAAGGAGATTGAGTTTTGGAACTCAGCGGGTAACAAGACTCGGTGGTATGCTTCAAAGTTTTCGAGCTAGCAAAGTATTATGCTCATTACCTAACGATGCAGGATGGAGAGTTTTCCAAATGTATCAAGTTTGAGAATGGCCTTCGACGAGATTAAGCGGTATCCGGTATCGGTGTGTCAGAAGATTTTACGATCTGGTTGATTGTAGTAGAATTCGGAGGAGGATCTTGCTAACACTAAGTCGAATGCTCGAGGGTATGTTGATAGGAAGGTAAGCAACGGATGGATCGTGGTAAGCCTTATGATAGGAATAATCGGAGATCAGGAGGTTGGAAGAAGTCGGTGGAGGAGATTCTAGTTCTTCCGCTAGGTGCTATAAGTGTGGTGAGGCAGGACATCGTATGGTGGGTGTAAGAGCAATGATAAGAAGTGTTTCAAGTGTGGAAAGTTCGGCCATGTGGCCAATGTAGAGTGAAAGTGGTGACTTGCTACAAGCTGTGGTGAAGAGGTCATACTAGTCCTCGATGCACAAAACCCAAGAAAGCAAGTGGTGGTAAAGTGTTTGCATTATGCGGATCGAAACTAAACCGGATGATCGGTGATTAAAGGTACATGTTTTATTAATGGCATACCTTTGATTGCGATTATTGATCTTTGAGCTACGCATTCTTTTATTAGTTAGATTGTGCTAAGAGATTGAATTTGGAAATTTCTAATATGGATGGAAGTATGGTTATTGATACTCTGCGTCGGGTTGATGACTACTTAGTATGTTTGTAGAAATTGTCTGTTGTGATTTTGATAGGGGTTTGGTATGGATTTAGTGTGCTGCCGCTAGAACAACTTGATATCATCCTTGGAATGAGCGGTTGGAATTCAACGGGTTCATATCAACTATTTTGAGAAGGCGGTCATTTTCACGAAGAGGTTAAGATCGAAAGTGAGATTATGTCGATGGCGGATGATCTAGGCATGAAAGATGGTGCGATGGTGTTTATGTTGTATTCCGCGGCGAAGGGAAAGGCAAAGAGATGGATTACCGGTGGTGAATGAATTTCGGAGGTGTTTCGGAAGGCGTTAGTGAATGCCACACGAGAGGTAGAATTTACTATAGATTTGATTCCGGAACTAGTCCGGTGTTGATGGCGCCTTATCGCATGTCGGCATCGAATTATTTGAGCAAGAAGCGGTTAGAAGAATTGCTTGAGAAGAAGTTTATTCGTCCAGTGTGTCGCCTTGGGGTGCTCGGTGTTATTGGTTAAGAAGAAGGAAGGTTCAATGAGGTTATGTGTTGACTACAAGCGGTTGAATAAAGTTACAATCAAGAATCGGTATCCTTTGCCGAGGATTGATGATTTGATGGATCAACTCGTTGGAGCTTGTGTATTTAGTAAGGCGATCGAGATCGGATATCATCGATTCGTGTAAAGTCGGAGGATATTGACGCATTGAGCGATGGACATTATGAATATTACATTATGCGTTTGGAGTCACTAATGCACTGGTGTTTTCATGGAGTATATGAGCAGGATATTTCATCCGTATCTTGACAAGTTTGTAGTAGTGTTCATTGATGATATTGATTTATTGACGATGAGGAGCATGCGAGAACATCTCGAGTTGTGTTGGAATTCTTGAAGGAAAGGAAACTTTATGCGAAGTTGTCCAAGTGTGAATTACGGTTAGAGGAGGTGAGTTTTCTTGGTCATGTAATTTCCAAGAATGGAATTCTTGGATCCTACGAAGCGGTGTCTCGATGGGGGCGAAGAGCGCGAGATCCGTAGTTTCTGGGTCTTGCGAGTTATCTGGGAAGTTTATAGAAGGATTTTCCAAGCTGGCGTTGCCGTTGACTAAGTTGACCGGGAAGGGTCGGATATTTGTTTGGGATGTTGAATGTGAGAAAGGATTTCAAGAGTGAAGAGAGGTTGACAAGTGCTCCGATCTTGATTTTGCCGATCCGACTAAGTCTTTTGTGGTGTATTGTGACGCATCATTAATGGGATTAGGTGGTGTGTTGATGCGGGATAAGCGGGTTGTGGCTTATGCTTCACGGCAGTTGAAAGTGCATGAAAGGAATTATCCGACCCATGATTTGGAGTTAGCGGTGTGGTGTTTGTTTTGAAGTTGTGGAGACATTATTTATATGGTTCTCGGTTTGAGGTATTCATGATCATAAGAGTGCGAGGTATCTCTTTGATCGAGAAAGAGTTGAACATGAGGCGAGAGAGAGATGGTTGGAGTTCTTAAAGGATTATGATTTCGGTTTGAATTACCATCACGGTAAAGCAAGCGTGGTTCGATCTTTAAGTAGGAAGTCTTTGCACATGTCGATGTTGATGGTTCGTGAGTTAGATTTGGTTGAGCAGTTCAGAGATTTGAGTTTAGTTTGTGAAACTACTCCGAATAGTGTGAAATTGGGTATGTTGAAGCTGACTAGTGGTATTCGGAAGAGATTAGAAATGGACAAATCGATGTTGGTTTAGTTGATAAGTTGACATTGATCAACCAAGGTCAAGGAGGCGAGTTCGAATTGCGAGAATGGTGTTATGAGATTTGGTGATCGGGTGTGTGTTCCGGATGTTGCCGAGATTAGGAAGAGCATTTTGGAAGAAGGACATCGTAGCGGGTTGAGTATACATCCTGGTGCTACCAAGATGTATCATGATTTGAAAAAGTTGTTTTGGTGGCCTGGGATGAAAAAGGAAATTGCGGAGTTTGTGTATGCCTGTTTGATTTGTCAGAAGTCAAAAATCGAGCATCAAAAACCATCAGGATTGATGGAACCGTTGTTTGTTCCAGAATGGAAGTGGGATGGAATCTCAATGGATTTTGTGTGCGGTTTCAGGACAACTAAAATTGTGATTCTATACGGGTGATTGTGGATAGGTTGACAAAATCGCTCATTTTATTCCGATAAGAATGGATTATCCGATGGAGAGATTAGCGAGTTGTATGTCGAAAAGGTTGTGAGTTTGCATGGTATTAGTCTAGCATTGTGTCGGATCGAGATCCGAGGTTTACATCTAAGTTACGGGCGAGTTGAAAGAAGCTTTGGGTACCAAGTTGCGTCGAGTTCCGCTTATCATCCGCAGACGGATGGTCACGGAAAAACGATTCGATCGTTGGAAGATTTCTTTGAGAGCTTGTGTGTTAGAGAAGGGTGGAGCTTGGGATAGCTATCTGCCATTGATTGAGTTTACCTACAACAATAGCTTTCACTCGAGTATTGGTATGGCTCCGTTTGAGGCATTGTATGGTAGGAGGTGTCGGACACCATTGTGTTGGTATGAAACTGGAGAGAGTGCTGTGATTGGACCGGAAATTGTTCAACAAACTTCGGAAAAGATTAAGATGATTCAGGAGAAGATGAGGACTTCTCAGAGTCGTCAGAAAAGTTATCATGATAAGAGGAGGAAAGACCTTGAGTTCAGTGAAGGAGAGCATGTGTTTATGCGAGTTACTCCGATGACTGGTATTGGTCGATGTCATACCCCAAAATTTGCCCTCCATCTACTCAAGAGATTTCATACATCCATACTCAAGGATTCCTCAAGAGTTGATCAGACAAACTCTCTCCTAGACAATCAACCCAAACTAGGGTTTGGTATCTCTCAAGTCAAGATGGATTTCCAACATCTTCAATGGTCTTCATGCCTCCTCATATGCTTCAAAGATTCTCCATGTCAAGTTTCAAGCCTCACAAGTCAAGTTTCCTCAGGCAATTGCTCAGATGATTGAAAATCAGTGTATTGGACAAAAGTCAGCGTGGTCAACATATCAAAACTTCGATTTTTGGTCAACATCCTCATTTTGAAGTTACATTCATCATTTGATCAAGGGTTGATCATGATTCATCAAGAAAACTCAAGATTTGCTCAAAGTCAAACTTTCTAAATTAGGGTTTCTAGGTGAAAAGTCAACTGAAGTTTGGTGATCATAACTTTCTCATACTTTCTCGAAATTTTCCACCACCTCTTGTTTTGAAGGAAATTCAATTCTCTACAACTTCATGTCTCACAAGAATGTCCAAAAATGCTTCATTTGAGAGGTATAGCTCAAAACATTACAGGTCATTTTCAAAGTCAACAAAAGTCAACTTTTGTTTTGAAGATATATTGAGCATGGTAACTCCAATTGAGATGAGACCAAAGACATTGTTTAGAGGACTCTTAGAGCTTTCCAGAAAGTCCAAGAACACTCAAAAATGTGGAAAATTGAGCAAGTTACACCATCCACAAGTTGGGCAATTTTGAAGGAATGCACAAAGAGAGATACTTCAAAAAATCAAATCTTTTGCAAATGGGCCTACTTTTTCTTCATCCAAACTTATTCCTCATGCAATTAGGAATGTCCAAGCCCAATGCCACGATTTTCTGTTTTATTTTCCTATTTAATTTGGAATTTATTCATTTAAATACAAATTAATTTGAAAAATAAAGTATAAAATCAAAATTAATTGAAAGATTGATTTTTATTGCTTGCTTGTGATCCAATTAACCCATAAATGCCAGAATTTGAAATTGAATCAAATATGGGAAGATTTGATTGGAATTGAACAAGTTTTGAAAATTTGATTTTCATGGAAATATCAAAATTGATTTTCATTGATTATTGATCAAATCTTTCCAAAAACAATGCCAAATCCATCCAGCATATATACTTGATGCATATCAATCACAAGAGGACGAAAAAATTGCCTTTAGAAACCCTAACCTAATTCAAAAAAATTGTGTTCTTGAAGCAAGTGGGAATCCTAGTTCCAGCCATCCACATCCGATTTTGAAGATTCCATTGCATTCCTTGAGGTCTTTAGAGTCGATCCAGACTCTTACATCATTCAAAACCATCAAGAATTCATCAAACACGATTTCGGTTTGTCATGTTTCATTCAAAATCGATTTTCATCATTCATGCATTATTAATCTGTTTTGATTGTTTGTTCATGTTTAGAATCAAGTTTGCAAGCGATCTGGGTAAGCCAATCGTGTTTCCATGGCCTGAATCGTGATATACCATAGCTAGGGTTCCTGAGCTCGATTTAGGGCTTTGCTTAAATGGAAAAATTGGACAACAAGACCTATCTGTTGCATTGAATGCTTCAGGAATCGATCCATGGTTTTAGATATAATTTATATTATGTGTCTTTTGATTTTGATTGTAGCGAGGGACATAGCGTCGAGCAAAGCCGTGAAAATTCAAATATTTGAAATGAAGAAGCGATGGTTGGCGCGAGTTCGTGGCGAAGGAGAAACAGCGTGTATTCCACTCAGTCCGTTTCCAAACAGTAAGACATGCCAGCTCTGTTGGTCGCGTTGGTTTTCAAAGTTTGAAGCTAGTGTCTCCAATTCGATCCCTGGCTCAGACACTTATTTTTACAAGTTTGCAAACTTATATTTTCTAACATATTTTCTATATTTTCCTATTTTTAATATTTGCATACTATTTTAATTAATTTCCACATTTTATTTTGCATTAAAAAAATTATCAAAAATATTTATTCTTTTTGCATTTACATTCTGAAAATCTTTATTTAATTTAATAAATTAAAAAATATAATTTTTGCATGCATATTTATTTTATTTTTAATTTTGCATTTAATTCACTTTTAATTGCATTTTAATTATTAAATCTTTTCCAAAAAATCCCAAAAAATTATTTTAATTTATTTACCTTATTTCCAGCCTATATTAATTTTCTCATATTAAGAATTGCATTTTTTCTAACATTTTCTCTTATTTCGATTTCATCATATTTTCCGATCTCTTATTCTTTCACAGGTTGCTCCGATTCGGACGTTTTCTTTTTGTCATTCTATTTTTCCAATAATGTAATTGCATATGGGTTGTAATAGTTTTAATTAGGATCTTTATTTTCCGCATTTCTAAATTATGTATCTGCCCCAAAGCCATGTAATAGCGTAGGTTTATCTTTCCGCACCTTTACATTTCCGCTTTTACATTCCGCATTTTTACGTTCCGCACCCTTATCAATTGCTAGTAATTAGGCGTGTATGGCAAGATAATAATTGAACATAGCCCACTAATCTTCAAGATAACATATTCTGAATTTGACACACTTCTTTCACACATGCACCCCTTAGGGTAATTCTCTCTCGATGCCTTTCGATTTCAAATGGTCATGTCCCTCGAACGTAGAGGTATTTTAGCACCGTTGCCTTCAAACAAATCATCATAGTCCCTTCGATACAAAGATCATAAGACCCACGATGTCGCCTCCGAATACATGATCTTGACCCTCGATTGTCGCCTCGAAAATGATGATAGTCCCTTGAATGTGCTAGGATACTTCCTACAAGTTGCCTTCTATGACCATCCGATGTCCCTTCGAATGTCCGCTTACATCCAGAATGGAGCTACCTACTAACTAATGGTATGGCTAGCGCTATTCTAAAGGAGCGTGAAGTACAACGACCAAATTGGGGGTAATAAGTCTTTTAGTTGCTTGCTCTATCAAATACTTTTCACACCACACACTTTTTTTTTCAAAGTTCAAACTTTCTTTTCAAAAACAAAACATTTCCGAACACTTTGTATACACTCCTACATGAGTCATTACAAAGTCAAAGCGAAATGCCTTTTCAAAATATTTTTTTTCAAACACACAGAAAACAATTTTAAAAAGTGATCTAGAGCAACTAAGAGCCCGTAGATAACTACGGATGGAAAGTGGTGCTAATACCTTCCCTTTTCATAACCATTCTCCCGAACTCAGAATCTAACGAAGGTCTTTTTCTGTTACTTTTACCTTCCCTTAATTGGATAAAAATAAAAGTCGGTGGCGACTCTTGCTATCCGCACATTTGGATACAAAATCCTACAAAGTCAGTTCAAGTATTCTGAGCTGGCGACTCTGTGAGGACGTACCTAAAAAGAGAATTGCCTTAGGGATTTCTAAATCACCTTTATTGCTTTTGTTTGACTTGTATGCTTTATCTTTAAGGGTTGCTTGGGTATTATATTGTTGGGGATCCTACACCGGATCGGGTTTCCTTTTAGGTAAGTAGCATTAGATCATCGCGACCGCTAGACGTATAACTAAACGGTCAACATGATGGCTACGTTAGCGTGACACTTTGGTTGTCCCGATACTCTTCATTCCCAAGTTGAATAAAGTATTTGGCTTCTGCGTGGTGTCATCAAGCGCTAACTAAATTTTAGAACCTTAATTGACCCATCTTGGCCATTAGAAGGTAGTGAGATGGCCGGCTTTGGTGTAGACCGAGGTTGGTTGATACTCGATGCTACGCTCATTGAGATTAGACTTTTGAGACATTTTCGATCGACCACTTGGCGTCGTATTGAAATAAGCGCCTACGAGAAAGATCGTGATATGAGATTCCTAGAACCGGTTACTATTATAGGACAGGATGAACCAACTCGAACTTTTTGGTAGGGTAATCACCTATACCTCATGCAAGCCTTAAACCTAGGCTCATTGTGTGAATTGTTTGTGTGTGCTAAACATGACATCATGACATCATTCGCATTGCATATCATTTCTAACTATTTCAAGGACCTAGGGATTTATCTTTGCTCTGTTTTGTAGGGATTATGGCTTCTAGAAAGACTATCCGAATCAACTTCATGGGTATCCTTCTCACTCAAAGAATTAGTTTGAAATTCCGACCATGCTCGGTTCATCAAAAGACATGGTTATCTGCTTGATTTGGTTATCTCGGTTTTGAAGAAGATATGATGCATGTCCTATTCCAGTTCTTTGATCCAAACACCATTGCTTTACATTTCAGTTATCGTTGGTTCCTACCTTGGAAGAATTCTCTAAGCTACTTGGGATACCTATTCTCGACCAAATGCCATTCACTGGTTTGGAAAAGGTTCCTAAGTTCGAAGACATCGCATCCGCCTTACACCTTAAGCGCTCAGACATTGAAGCCAATTGTGAAACTAGAAGTGGAGTTAAGGGTTTACTTTCCAAATTCCTAATTAAGAAAGCCCGAGAATTCCTCAAAGTTATGAGTTTCCATGCATTTGAAAATATTGTGGCCTTGCTAATTTATGGTTTGGTTCTATTTCCTAACTCGGATCAGTTCATCGATATCAATGCCATCAAGTTGTTCCTTACCCACAATCCAGTGCCTACCTTACTTGGAGACATCCTACATTCTCTCCACACTCGTACTAAGCGACAAGGAACTCTCATGTGTTGTATACCGTTACTTTCAAGGTGGTTTATTTCGCACCTTCCTCCATCAGTTTTGAAGAATGAACAAAGGTTGAGATGGTCTCAAAGGTTGATGTCAATCTCTCATTCAGATATCCGTTGGAGCCTTTTCTCTCAAAAGGACTTCACATTCATTGAGCGTTGTGGAGAATTCCCTAATGTACCACTACTTGGTATAAGGGGAGGTATTACTTACAACCCTTCTCTAGCTCTACGTCAGTTTGGTTTTGCCCGAAGAGATGGTCCACATGATATGCTTCTCCAAGATGTTGTGTTCGACTACAATCACGATCTCGAATCAAGCGAAGGTTTATACATGCTTGGGGCATGGTAAAGAAGCGATACCAAGACTTTGGGGCACCGAACTCCATTCCTTGGGAACCTTACCTCAAATGGGTGCGAGCTCGAGCTCAAAACCTCATGATGCCATTCACTTTGTTTACCGTAATTATGGAACTGTTGCTATAGGTGGCGTACCTATCTTGTTCTCCATCGACATGCCTCCGATTTTGAAGACTTGAAGAGATCACGGATTCAAAAGAAGAGGGGATACCTTTGAAGCTCGGTGTTAAGTGAGAAGAAAGTGTTAGAGTTGACCAATCTACTTCACGAGGAGCGAAACATCAACGCTACATCGGCACCAAGAGGAAGCCCATGGGAGACTTAGATCTTTAGGATGTTTATGTTTTCTTTTATTGTTTGAACTATCTCTTGTACTTAAAAGAAAAGAATAATGAAAAAGTACTAATAAATGTTTGTTCATTGCTTGTTTAACAAATTTAAATCTCTAAGGTCCTTGAAAACATTGCATTGCATTCGCATAAACATTGCATAGCATAGCATAACATTGCATCACGGTACATTGGAGATTGGTTTTCTCATTTGCTCGCTATTTATTTTAGCGAAATGGCTCTTGAGCAGTCTGTCAAAGATCTTGAGCTCGAATGCTCGGTTTGAAATGTTCACCACTTGGTCCAAGGCCAAGAAGATTTGAAGAAGCTCATCAACAAGAAGAAGAAGGTTGTGGGTCTCCTCAACATGGGCGACGCTACAAAGGTGGTCCTAAGGTGGTCGGTATTGAGCTCTCTGAAGGAAGTATCCATCTTGAGGAAAGTAACAAGGGTGATGGTGAAGGCGGTCGGCTGAGCTTGAGAAGAACTATGATGGTGGCCAATACTCGATGAAGATGACAAGTACAAGCAACTTGAAGACCGTCGAATCTTGTGGAAAATCGAAGATGTCGGGTTGAATTTTGATGATCGAGTCTTGTCCTGGTGTTGTGATTCCTCCCAAGTTCAAAGTTCCTACTTTTGCTAAGTATGATGGCATGTCTTGCCCAAAGCTGCATTTGAAGTCCTATGTCCGGAAGATCAATCCCACACGATGACGAAAGTTGTGGATGCACTATTTTCAAGAGAGTTTGTCGGAACCCGTTGGAATGGTACTATCGCTAGAGAATGACCGTATCCGTACTTGGAGTGACTTAGGTGATGCTTTCTGAGACATATGAGTACAATCTTGAATTGACACCCACTCGCATGCAATTACAAAGCATGTCTATGGGTCGTGATGAGAAGTTCAAGGAGTATGCTCGAAGTGGAGAGATCTAGCGGAGTTCAACCACCCTTGTCCAATAGGGAGTTGGTTGATATGTTTATGGGAACAACGACAGGCCATTCTTCAATCATCGATTGGAAATTCTTCATCCGGATTCACCGAGTTGATATTGACAACGCGCAAGGTATCAAGAGTGGGAAGATCCATGTAGAGACATCTTCAAATCTGCAAAGAGATCTTTTGGTGGTAAGAAAGAAGCCAATCTGTGTATGGTCGAAAAGCCGAGCCAAGACCGACCGTGCTCAATCGTGGGGCGGTTGTGATCTCGATCCTACATCGGCACAACCTCGGTGAGACAGCGCGAACGAGCAACGCGACAGACAGTTCTGAAGATCAACATGCCATTGTCGCAAGCCTTGCAACACATGTTGAGCAGAGTGATTACCTTGAGGATCCTCCTCGAATGTCAACACTTCCTCTCAGTACAATCCTAATGCTAAGTGTGCTTACCATTCCAATAGCCAGGGCGACACGACAATTGTTGGGCTCGAAGAACAAGATTCAAGATATGATTGAAGCTAAGCATTGAGTTTGATCCTCTGTTGAGACTCGAATGTGATCAACGCTCCTATGCCTAACCATGACAAGAGTTCCAATGTTGTTGGCGATGATACTTATGTTTTCAACATAGATGACTTGACCATTCCTCGATGACTTAAGAAGAATTTGTTGCAAGCGGTGTCAATCCGGGATGCCCGAGAATTGTCGTTGGTGCCCATCCGCGCGATGGTTGTGCTTGGTTGAGAAGACGTGTTCGATGCATGATGGACAACCGTGAGATACTATTTCAAAACCACTGTGCGCGTGTGAAGAAATGTCTAAGTTGAAGATCGACAATGCGAGAAGCTGTACCATCGTGTGGGATACCTTGGGGCAGCCAAGTGGAAAGTATGATTACATGGTGAAGTACACTATCACGATAGCTACAAGATTCCTATTGAAGATGTTAAAGCGACCGGATGGGGTGACGATTTCCCAGAAGACTATCTTGATGTTAACACATAAGGATTTCCTCTGCGATCCTATGCCTAGAGTGGCACCTCTCATTATTACTTCTCCAGACCGGCCATATTCTTCGACAAAGCTATCCCTTGGAACTATGGGTGATGTTTACTATCATGGCGTCAAGCAAGACCCTCGACAATTGAAGATCTTACCATTGGAGCTTCTATTCGACATCGACAACATCACGGATCCGAAGGGTGACGAGCCGGAAGGGTATTCTCTCGAGATCTCTCCTCCAAAGACACTGCGACTCCACTCGCATTCCGTTACTCAATCAATATCCCTAGAGGGAAAGAACCGTGACTCATCCCTCAACGAAGTACCAAAGGAAGTTCTGAAGACACCTCCAAACAAGAAATGGAGGAAATTCTGAAGATTATCAAGAAGAGTGACTATAATGTTGTGGAACAGTTGGGACAGACTCCGTCCAAGATATCCATGCTTTCTCTGATCTTGTGCTCCGAGGCTCATGCTAATGCCTTGGTGAAGTTTCTGAAGAATGCTCATGTGCCGCAAGACACTACCACTGATCAATTCGAAGTTTGTATTGCTAGCCTGGCTGCCAACAACGGCCTAGGCTTCTCTGATGCTGATTTGACTCCTTCCGGAAAGAAACACAACAAAGCCTTGCACATCTCTGTTGAATGCAAGGGCACTACATTGTCTCATGTCTTGGTAGATACCGGTTCTGCACTAAATATCCTTCCGAAGACTGCTTTTGAGCGACTTGATGTCGAAGGGTTGGTTCTGAGACCCAGTGACATTATCGTGAGAGCTTTTGATGGTTCTAAGCGAACAGTACTTGGAGAGCTCACTCTGCCTGTTAAAGTCGGTTCCCAGACTTTTGATTCCACTTTCTTTGTCATGGACATCCGTCCAGCTTATTCTTGCCTACTTGGACGCCCTTGGATACATGGGGCGGGTTACCTCTACCTTACATCGAAGTACCGTGAAAGGGAAGGTTGTCACGGTATGTGGTGAAGAAGAGTATATGGTCGGTCATCTCCGGTCATTCCGATACCTTGAGATGGAGGGTGAATTCTTGAGACTCCTGTCAAGTTTTGAAACAATTCCCAGTCATACTGTGACTCTCCATCACCCGAAGATGCTAAAGTTCCGCCTAGGATGGCCTCATTGAAAGATGCTCAAGCTGCTGTTGAAGAAGGAAGAGTACTATTTGGGGTCACTCCCGATCTTCCTTTCAAATTTGACAAGACGGTTTAGGCTTCACCATCAAGGGTCAGAAGATGATACGCCGCGAACGTGCCGGCCAACTTCCTTTCCGCATCAGCCAGAGTGGAATCCATGCTATAGAAGACAACGACAATGACTTCGACATCAGCAAGTGGATCTTTCCAACTCCAGACAATGAGCTCAGCAATTGGAAGACTGAAGACGTCATACCAATCTCCTTTAGTCAGGAGTAATTGCTCTTGTTTTGTTTTGCTTTTCGTATTTCTTTATGTTTTGAACAATAAACTTTGAAAGCCTAGTGCCTTGCCCGGGGCATCATGGCTCGTTTGCGAGGGTTATTATCTGTCGTTTGCGTATTTTCATTCAATAAATTTGTTGGACTTTTGCATTCCGTTGTTTGTTCTCTTTCTTTACTTTATCACCCCTTCAAAAAGCTATGTGTTTCTTACACACACCCACGTGATACACTGCAGAATCACTCCGAATCTCGTTAATAACAGCTATGCTAGTGCTAAATATGACTTGATAATCCGATCTACCAAGCGAAGGCGAAAGTGAGGAAGATTGTGAAGTGCCGGAGAACTTGCCACTGCACAAGAAGAAGCGAGTTATCTGACCACCGAAGAGCAAGTTGAGGTTGTGAATTTGGGTCTTGACGAAGAGAAAAGAGATCAAGATAGGAGCGGGTCTTGAGAACAGTGTTAAAGAAAGGTTGGTTCAGATGCTACGAGACTATGTTGAGGTTTTTGCTTGGTCATACGAAGACATGCCGGGTTTAGACATTGATATTGTAGTGCACCGATTGCCAACAAAAGAAGGTTTCCTCCCAGTAAAGCAGAAGGTTCGTCGCATGCGTCCTAAGATGTCAGAGAAAATCAAAGCCGAAGTTATGAAGCAGTTCAATGCAGGTTTCTTAGCTGTTACTTCTTATCCACAGTGGGTTGCAAATGTGGTGCCCGTACCTAAGAAGGATGGCAAGGTGCGAATGTGTGTGGATTACAGAGATCTGAACAAAGCGAGTCCGAAAGACGATTTCCCACTTCCTCATATTGATGTTCTGGTTGACAACACCGCTCAGCATAAGGTTTTCTCCTTCATGGATGGTTTCTCCGGTTACAATCAGATCAAAATGGCTCCTGAAGACATGGAGAAGACTACTTTCGTTACACAGTGGGGCACTTTCTGCTACAAGGTTATGCCGTTCGGACTGAAGAACGCAGGCGCCACTTATCAGCGTGCTATGGTTACATTGTTTCATGACATGATTCATCACGAGATAGAGGTCTACGTCGACGACATGATAGCTCGATCACAGACTGAAGAAGAACATCTAGATCATTTGCGGCGGCGAGGTTGAAGAAGTATAGATTGAGACTGAATCCTAACAAGTGCACCTTTGGAGTCAGATCCGGAAAACTCCTAGGGTTTGTTGTCAGTGGTAAAGGTATTGAAGTTGATCCCGCCAAGGTTAAAGCTATTCAAGAGATGCCACTCCCACCGAGAAGGAAGTCGAGGTTTCTTGGGCGATTAAATTACATTGCAGATTCATTGCACACCTAATCGCTACTGTGAGCCAATCTTCAAGTTACTTAAGAAAGATCAAGTGGTGGAATGGAGCGACGATTGCCGATCGCTTTTGATAAAATCAAGGAGTACCTACAATCCTCCTATCCCGATGCCACAAGGAAGACCTCTTATCATGTACTTGACGGTGTTAGAGAACTCAATCGGGTGTGTGTTGGGGCAACATTACGAGTGCAGTCGAAAAGAGCATGCAATATACTACCTTAGCAAAAGTTTACCGATTGTGAAACAAGATACTCGAGCTCGAGAAAACTTGCAACGCTTTGGCTTGGGCTGCTCGACTAAGACAATATATGTTGACTCACACTACCTTGTTGATTTCAAGATGGATCCGATAACATACATATTTGAGAAACCGCTCTCTCCGGAAGAATAGCAAGATGGCAAATGATCATGACCGAATATGACATCCAAGACACTTCTCGAAAAGCGATCAAAGGAAGTGTGGTAGCCGATCATTTGGCTCATCAAGCCGTAGATGACTATCGATCTATGCGTTCAATTTCGACGAAGATGTTCTACTAGTTCTGATTGAAGAACCAGGCCCGACGAAGGACACGAACAAGGATCCCGATGGACTATGGTCTTTGATGGAGCCTCAAGCGCTTGGCAATGGCATTGGCGCCATCATTACATCCCCAGCGGACATACTCCTTTCACCGCCAGATTATGTTTCATTGCACGAACCACATGGCGGTCTGCGTGCATCATGGGTATCAAAGGCTATTGACTTAAGAATCAAGTTCTTACAAGTGTATGGAGCTCACTTTAGTGATCGGTCGATTAAGGGAGTGGGATACGAAGCATCCAAATCTCATTCCGTATCGAGAGCATGTTACGAGTTTGATTCCCTACTTGAAGAGATTACTTTTGATCATATTCCACGAGAAGAATCGGTTGGCAGGCGTTGGCTACTATGTCGTCTATGTTCAAGGTTAGATGGGACAACGAGGCTCCCGGATCATCATTGAGAAGTTCGACGAACCACGTATTGTTGTGAGCTTGACGAAGAGAAACCTTGGTACTATGGCGTGAAGAGGTATCTTGAGACTCGGGAATATCCGAGGGCATCATTAATGATAAGAAGTTCATGAGAAGATTTGCATCTAAATTCTTCCTCAAGCGACATCTTATACAAGCGCAACCACGATCTGTGCTTACTCCGCTGTGTAGACCAGAAAACAGCAATGCGTATTATGGAAGAGTTACACGAAGGCGAATTTGGTACCCACTCCAGTGGACACACCATGGCTAAGAAGATTTTGAGAACAGGTTACTATTGGTCCACCATGGAAGCCGATTGTCACCGCTATGCTCGATCTTGTCACAAATGCCAGATTTATGCCGACAAAGTACACGTACCTCCAGTACCTCTGAATGTTTTAACTTCTCCGTGGCCTTTTGCAATGTGGGGCATTGACATGATTGGAGAAATCAAGCCCACAACTTCCAATGGACATCGTTTCATCCTTGTGGCAATAGATTACTTCACCAAGTGGGTAGAAGCAGCCTCGTATGCATCTGTTACCAAGAATGTAGTGGCTCGATTCATCAAGCATAATCTTATATGTCGGTATGGCACTCCTGAAAGGATTATCACAGATAACGGTTCCAATCTCAACAATAAGATGATCACCGAACTCTGCACGCAGTTCAAGATCAAGCATCACAATTCATCTCCTTATCGGCCTAAGATGAATGGCGCAGTGAAGGCCGCCAATAAGAACATTAAGAAGATTATACAGAAGATGACAGTGACTTACAAAGATTGACATGGGATGTTACCATTTTCTCTTCATGGTTATCGCACTTCAGCACGAACATCAACAGGGGCAACCCCCTTTTCTCTTGTATACGTATGGAAGCCGTCTTACCCATCGAGGTTCAGATACCCTCAACCAGAGTCCTCCAAGACGCAGAGTTAGGTGAAGACGATTGGGTTCAGACTCGCCTTGACCAGATTAACTTGATCGATGAGAAACGACTCGCGTCCATCGCCACGGACGGTTATCGAAGCGAATGATCGAGCATTTAACAAGAAGGTCAAGCACCGAGTCTACCAAGTCGTTGATCTAGTAGTCAAGCGCATCATTCTTCCACAAGGTGATCCCAGGGGCAAATGGACTCCCACCTACGAGGGACCATTTGTAGTCAAGACAGTATTTTCCGGTGGAGCTATGATACTTAGCACCATGGATGGTGAAGACTTCCACACCACGTGAACGCAGACATAGTCAAAAATACTACGCATAAAAAGACCCGCTAGGTCGGTGGCCTAGGCAAAAATAAGGGCATCTGGCGAACCAAAAGGTTCGGGCAAAAGTTAAGGATATATACAAAACATGTACACCGGTCGAAAACGAAAAGGCGGCTTGGGCAAAAGGGTATCGGTGGTGAAAACCGAAAGGCGGTCTAGGCAAAAGTTAGGGATTTAAGCGTCGACTATGTCTCTTCGGATCACCGCTTCGGACTACTATCAAGATCCAAGGTTCAAATGGCGAAGATCAGTCTACTCACTTTCTACTGACAGCAAGTAGATGAGATATTCGAAATATATGAGTACTAGCATAGTTGGAACTTAACGAGATTGTTTCCGCATAGCTTTTTACCTTTCTTGTATACAAACTACTTGGCCATACGACATCTTTCAAATAAACGCAAATTCTTTCTCTTTACAATTCTTGTTGTTGTCGTTTGCAATAAGTTCAACGTTTTCTTTGAATGATTATATGCATTTGACAATAAGAATCTATTCGCAAACATGCGAAAAGTGAACATACAAGAGTACTTACTACAGGTTCCAGGAATTGAGATGACGACGAAAGTCACCAAATAATCCCCACAGAGCATGATCCCCACAAAGGTGTCACTCACAACACACCTTCCCCAGCGGGGTATACATCAGTCTCCAAGAAGTAACACTTCATCCCCGACCGAGATATTTATCCCCAGCGGACATCTCTCAGTCCCTTCCTTTTTCCCCAGCAGCGGTATCCAGACTCGAAACTTGGTCAGATAGTGCATCGGAGGAGACATACACCTTTTATTCCCCAGCCAGAGATTACGACGGGCTCCAGACTCTTCTGGCCCGGTCTCTCAGCAACCATCAAATGCTCTCCGGCGAGATCTACGCTCGGAATCCCCAGTAGAGCGCCTCCAAAAATCCTCAGCAGGATCTACATACAAGGTCCCCAACGGATCGCCTCCCAGATTCTCCTCAGCAGGGTCTATGAGATCTCCAACAACGAGTTTCTCAGTCTCTACCTCCCTCAACAGTATCTAGGCCCAAGACCTGGTCAGATAGTGCATCGGAGGAATCCAGGATATCTTTCTTCTCCTTCCAGAGCAGGGTTCTCACCTACACAAGTCCCCAAGCAGAAGTCAGAAATCTTCAAACAGAACATCCGCATCTTCTTCAAGATGGATATGTTTTGAAATATCACAACATCAACATTCATACATTACTCAAAAAGTCATAATTTATGCATATGTCATTCATATACACTGTCATGCATCATACTTTGTATAAAACTAACCAATATTCTATCAAAGTTCCTCTTGTTTTCTCCAAAGCAGTGTGATCAATCCGGCAAACAGGTCCAGGATTAAGCCCCGAATCGACGGGAAAACTATCTGAAAGACCGCCTTTGGTTGTCCTCCGACGACAGGTCCAGGATTAAGCCCCGAATCGACGGGAAAACTATCTGAAAGACCGCCTTTGGTTGTCCCCGACGATGGTCGAGATTAAGCCCGAACCGACGGAAAACTATCGAAGACCGCCTCGGTTATCCTCCGATAATGTGCAATGGATCAACACCGATGCACAACAGGAAGCTATCCACATTTTGCCAACTACAATCTCGCTCAGAGTAATCGACACGAAGATTTATTCTGACCTCTTCCTATTATCAACAGCAACTACAGAGTCTAGCGTACGACTCAGTTGCCTTGGATGGCATCTTAAGCCCATCTCCGACTACTTGTCAACATTTCTTCACTTTCAGAATGCTGCATATATGGTTAAAAATCAATACAGACCAATAACTTCATTTAAAGTGAACACGAAGTCTAACGTACGACTCCCTTCGGATGGCATCTTAAGCCCATCTCTTCCCCTTCCAGAAACATCTACAGAGTCTAACGTACGACTCACTCCCCAGCATCGACCTTTCCAGATGGCATCTTAAGCCCATCCCCGTCAATTCTCCTATCAACAATCTCGAGTCTAGCGTACGACTCATTTACCAGCTTCTCCAAACGACATCTGTAAGCCCGTTCCCGCATCATCAGCCAACCGCGAGTGCAAATTTTCAGGTGTATTCGAGTGTTCAATCATCTTCTACCTCCAGGTCACGAAAGACAAGCATGTCAATCTAACCTTCCAGTACAAGAAGATTGAACAGGGGCAGCTGTCATACCCCAAAATTTGCCCTCCATCTACTCAAGAGATTTCATACATCCATACTCAAGGATTCCTCAAGAGTTGATCAGACAAACTCTCTCCTAGACAATCAACCCAAACTAGGGTTTGGTATCTCTCAAGTCAAGATGGATTTCCAACATCTTCAATGGTCTTCATGCCTCCTCATATGCTTCAAAGATTCTCCATGTCAAGTTTCAAGCCTCACAAGTCAAGTTTCCTCAGGCAATTGCTCAGATGATTGAAAATCGAGTGTATTGGACAAAAGTCAACTGTGGTCAACATACTCAAAACTTCGATTTTTGGTCAACATCCTCATTTTGAAGTTACATTCATCATTTGATCAAGGGTTGATCATGATTCATCAAGAAAACTCAAGATTTGCTCAAAAGTCAAACTTTCTAAATTAGGGTTTCTAGGTGAAAAGTCAACTGAACTTTGGTGATCATAACTTTCTCATACTTTCTCAGAAATTTTTCCACCAACTCTTGTTTTGAAGGAAATTCAATTCTCTACAACTTCATGTCTCACAAGAATGTCCAAAAAATGCTTCATTTGAGAGGTATAGCTCAAAACATTACAGTGTCATTTTCAAAGTCAACAAAAGTCAACTTTTGTTTTGAATATATATTGAGCATGGTAACTCCAGTTGAGATGAGACCAAAGACATTGTTTAGAGGACTCTTAGAGCTTTCCAAAAAGTCCAAGAACACTCAAAAATGTGGAAAATTGAGCAAGTTACACCATCCACAAGTTGGGCAATTTTGAAGGAATGCACAAAGAGATACTTCAAAAAATCAAATCTTTTGCAAATGGGCCTACTTTTTCTTCATCCAAACTTATTCCTCATGCAATTAGGAATGTCCAAGCCCAATGCCACGATTTTCTGTTTTATTTTCCTATTTAATTTGGAATTTATTCATTTAAATACAAATTAATTTGAAAAATAAAGTATAAAATCAAAATTAATTGAAAGATTGATTTTTATTGCTTGCTTGTGATCCAATTAACCCATAAATGCCAGCAATTTCGAAATTGAATCAAATATGGGAAGATTTGATTGGAATTGAACAAGTTTTGAAAATTTGATTTTCATGGAAATATCAAAATTGATTTTCATTGATTATTGATCAAATCTTTCCAAAAACAATGCCAAATCCATCCAGCATATATACTTGATGCATATCAATCACAAGAGGACGAAAAAATTGCCTTTAGAAACCCTAACCTAATTCAAAAAAATTGTGTTCTTGAAGCAAGTGGGAATCCTAGTTCCAGCCATCCACATCCGATTTTGAAGATTCCATTGCATTCCTTGAGGTCTTTAGAGTCGATCCAGACTCTTACATCATTCAAAACCATCAAGAATTCATCAAACACGATTTCGGTTTGTCATGTTTCATTCAAAATCGATTTTCATCATTCATGCATTATTAATCTGTTTTGATTGTTTGTTCATGTTTAGAATCAAGTTTGCAAGCGATCTGGGTAAGCCAATCGTGTTTCCATGGCCTGAATCGTGATATACCATAGCTAGGGTTCCTGAGCTCGATTTAGGGCTTTGCTTAAATGGAAAAATTGGACAACAAGACCTATACCGTTGCATTCGGAATGCTTCAAGGAATCGATCCATGGTTTTAGATATAATTTATATTATGTGTGCTGCGTTTTTGATTGTAGCCAGGGACATAGCGTCGAGCAAAAGCCGATTCAAATATTTGAAATGAAGAAGACGATGGTTGGCGCGAGTTCGTGGCGAAGGAGAAGGCAACGCGTGTATTCCACTCAGTCCGTTTCCAAACAGTAAGACATGCCAGCTCAGTTGGTCAGCGCGTTGGTTTTCAAAGTTTGAAGCTAGTGTCTCCAATTCGATCCCTGGCTCAGACACTTATTTTTACAAGTTTGCAAACTTATATTTTCTAACATATTTTCTATATTTTCCTATTTTTAATATTTGCATACTATTTTAATTAATTTCCACATTTTATTTTGCATTAAAAAAATTATCAAAAATATTTATTCTTTTTGCATTTACATTCTGAAAATCTTTATTTAATTTAATAAATTAAAAAATATAATTTTTGCATGCATATTTATTTTATTTTTAATTTTGCATTTAATTCACTTTTAATTGCATTTTAATTATTAAATCTTTTCCAAAAAATCCCAAAAAATTATTTTAATTTATTTACCTTATTTCCAGCCTATATTAATTTTCTCATATTAAGAATTGCATTTTTTCTAACATTTTCTCTTATTTCGATTTCATCATATTTTCCGATCTCTTATTCTTTCACAGGTTGCTCCGATTCGGACGTTTTCTTTTTGTCATTCTATTTTTCCAATAATGTAATTGCATATGGGTTGTAATAGTTTTAATTAGGATCTTTATTTTCCGCATTTCTAAATTATGTATCTGCCCCAAAGCCATGTAATAGCGTAGGTTTATCTTTCCGCACCTTTACATTTCCGCTTTTACATTCCGCATTTTTACGTTCCGCACCCTTATCAATTGCTAGTAATTAGGCGTGTATGGCAAGATAATAATTGAACATAGCCCACTAATCTTCAAGATAACATATTCTGAATTTGACACACTTCTTTCACACATGCACCCCTTAGGGTAATTCTCTCTCGATGCCTTTCGATTTCAAATGGTCATGTCCCTCGAACGTAGAGGTATTTTAGCACCGTTG
This sequence comes from Vicia sativa, assembly GCA_021764765.1. Classification (NCBI taxonomy): domain Eukaryota; kingdom Viridiplantae; phylum Streptophyta; class Magnoliopsida; order Fabales; family Fabaceae; genus Vicia; species Vicia sativa. The sequence goes on from CM038795.1 coordinate 217,666,399, forward strand.
CCTTCCAAACAAATCATCATAGTCCCTTCGATACAAAGATCATAAGACCCACGATGTCGCCTCCGAATACATGATCTTGACCCTCGATTGTCGCCTACGAAAAATGATGATAGTCCCTTCGAATGTGCTAGGATACTTCCTACAAGTTGCCTTCTATGACCATCCGATGTCCCTTCGAATGTCCCGCTTACATCCAACGAATGGAGCTACCTACTAACTAATGGTATGGCTAGCGCTATTCTAAAGGAACGTAGAAGTACGAAAACGACCAAATTCTGAGTGGGTAATAAGTCTTTTAGTTGCTTGCTCTATCAAATACTTTTCACATCACACACTTTTTTTTTCAAAGTTCAAACTTTCTTTTCAAAAACAAAACATTTCCGAACACTTTGTATACACTCCTACATGAGTCATTACAAAGTCAAAGCGAAATGCCTTTTCAAAATATTTTTTTTCAAACACACAGAAAACAATTTTAAAAAGTGATCTAGAGCAACTAAGAGCCCGTAGATAACTACGGATGGAAAGTGGTGCTAATACCTTCCCTTTTCATAACCATTCTCCCGAACTCAGAATCTAACGAAGGTCTTTTTCTGTTACTTTTACCTTCCCTTAATTGGATAAAAATAAAAGTCGGTGGCGACTCTTGCTATCCGCACATTTGGATACAAAAATCCTACAAAGTCAGTTCACCGTATTTCTGAGATAAAGTGACTTTTGACTGACACATAGTTAATGGTGTGTTGTGGAGATCCTGTGTCGATGGATGTACTAATAATGTATAGATGTATTGGCATGTTTGCACTGATGTTAGATGTATGCATGATGGATTGATATATCATGTTGATTGGTTTGCATATTTATGTTGATGTTGAGTGTATGCATGATTGGTTGAGATATCATGTTGGATGGTTGTTTCAGTTATGTTGAGTTGATGTATTACATAGACTGATTAATGTTGCATGCTATTGATGTGCGTGCATATGCATTGTTTTGGTGAAGCTAATTCCCATTGTGCGGAATTTGGCTTGGATTGCCGATAACCGATACCCGAGTGAGGATGGGTGGTTAGGCTGGATTCGTGTCCGAGTGGTTATGGACGAATCGATGGTACTGTATCCGGTTGATGATGGATCAGTGTTGGGTGACTTGGTCACGAGTCGGTACCGCATGCATTGAGTCTGCATTATATTTATATGAAGTGGTAACATGTTAGGATGTCTTCCAGTGTTACTCTTCGTTGATTGTTATGATTAAGCATGATGAATATGGTTGTGTGTGTGTGAATCTGAATTTATGTTAAGTGGGTGAAATAATATGCTTGTGATGTATTATTGATTGAAAGACTTATAATATGCTTTAATTATGAGAAGTCTCACCCTTACTTTACCATTTCAGATTAAATTAGCAGCTGAGGAGTCGGTGAGGATGGCTCTAGAGCTTATCTTTTAGTCCGTGTGTCAGTGTCATGCTCTGATTAGATTGTAACACTGGGGAACGCTTAGTTAAGAGAATCGTTATTGTTTAATTATTCTGGATTTGATTTCCTTGATGACCTTGGTGTCTTATTAAATTTTAATTTTGGTATTTCCGCTGTGTAAGACATGGTTTACAATTATTGAATTGTTGGATGATGGTCCTCAGTGTAGCATGGCTACTGTTTGAATGAAGTTTATTTTGGCTATTGATTGTGACATCCCTTATTATACCGTGTTAAACTCTGATTAAAGATGATTTAGATATTAATTTAATTAATATATTTGGGGTATTTAGATGGGGTGTTACAGAAAGCATCTGCCAAGTCACTCCAGGTACAGATACGGTCATTCTCTAGCTGATAGTACCATTCCAATTGGGTTTCGGACATACTCTCTTGAAAATAATGCATCCACAACTTTCTGTCATCAGTGTGGGGATTGATCTTCTGAACATAAGACTTCAAATGCAGCTTAGGGCAAGACATGCCGTCATACTTAGCAAAAGTTGGAACTTTGAACTTGGGAGGAATCACAACACCAGGGACGAGACTCAAATCATCAAAATTCAGCCCGGACATCTTCAGGTTTTCCACAGCATTCAGACGGTCTTCAAGTTGCTTGTACTTGTCATCCTCATCAGAGTATTGGCCATCATCATAGTTCTTCTCAAGCTCAGGCTGACTGCCTTCACCATCCCCCTTGTTACTTTGTTCAGTCTTGACACTTCCTTCTGAGAGCTCTATCCGACTGACCCTCTTAGGACCACCTTTGTAGCGTCTACCCATGTTGAGGAGACCAACAACCTTCTTCTTTCTGTTGATGAGCTTCTTCAGATCTTCTTGGCCTTGGACCAAGCTGGTAAACATCTGCTGAAACTAAGCATTCTGAGCTTGAAGATCTTTGACAGACTGTTCAAGAGCCATTTCTGCTAAAATAAATAGCGAGCAAATGAGAAAACCAATCTCCAATGTACCTGTGATGCAATGTTATGCTGTGATATGCAATGTTTATGCGAATGCAATGCAATGTTTTCAAGGACCTTGGAGATTTAAATTTGTTAAACAAGCAATGAACAAACATTTATTAGTACTCTTCTTATTATTCTTTTTCTTTTTCAAGTACAAGAGATAGTTCAAAACAATAAAAGAAAAACATATAAAATCTCAAAGCTCTAAGTCTCCCATGGGCGCTTCCTCTTGGTGCCGAGGTAGGCGTTGATGCTTCGCTCCTCATGAAGTAGCTTTGTCAACTCTAGCACCTTCTTCTCACTTGCATAACACTGAGCTTCAAAGGTATCCCTCTCTTCTTTAAGCTGAATCCAGGCTCTCTTCAAGTCTTCAAAATCAGTAGGCATGTCGGGATGGAGAACAGTATAGGGTACGTCACCTATAGCAACAGGTTCCATAATTACTGGTAGAACAGGCGTGAATGGCATCATGAGGTTTTGAGCTCGAGCTCGCACCCATTTGAGGTAAGGTTCCCAAGGAATGGGATTTTGGTGCCCCAAAGTCTTGGTATCAGTCTTCTTTACCATGCCCCAAGCGTGTATGAACCTTCGTCGGTAATTCTGGAGATCGTGATTGTAGTCGAACACAACATCTTGGAGAAGCATATCATGTGGACCATCTTTTCGAGCAAAACCAAACTAACGTAGAGCTAGAGAAGGGTTGTAAGTAATACCTCCCCTTATACCAAGTAATGGTACATTAGGGAATTCTCCACAGCGCTCGATGAAGGTGAAGTCCTTTTGAGAGAAAAGACTCCAACGGATATCTGAATGAGAGAGTGACATCAATCTTTGAGACCATCTCAACCTTTGTTCATTCCTCAAAACTGATGGAGGAAGGTGCGAAATAAACCACCTTGAAAGTAACGGTATACAACACATGAGAGTTCCTTGTCTCTTAGTAGTACGAGTGTGGAGAGAATGTAGGATGTCTCCAAGTAAAGTAGGCACAGGATTACGGGTAAGAAACAACTTGATGGCATTGATGTCTATGAATTGATCCGAGTTAGGAAATAGAACCAAACCATAGATTAGCAAGGCCACAATGTCTTCGAATGCATGGAAACTCATAACTTTGAGGAATTCTCGGGCTTTCTTAATTAGGAACTTGGAAAGTAAACCCTTAACTCCACTTCTAGTTTCCCAATTAGTTTCAATGTCTGAGCATTTTAGGTGTAAGGCTGATGCGATGTCTTCGTACCTAGGAACTTTTTCTAGACCGGTGAATGGCATTTGGTCAAGAATAGGTATCCCAAGTAGCTTAGAGAACTCTTCCAAGGTAGGAACCAACTGATAATCTGGGAATGTAAAGCAATGGTGCTTCGGATCAAAGAACTGAAATAGGACATGCATCATATCTTCTTCAAAACAGGAGATAACCAAATCAAGTAGATAACGATATCTTTTGATGAACTGAGCATGATCGGGAATTTCTGAAACCAATTCTTTGAGCTGAGAAGATATACCCATGAAGTTGATTCGGATAGTCTTTCTAGAAGCCATAATTCTCTCCTACAAAACAGAGCAAAGATAAATCCCTAGGTCCTTGAAATAGTTAGAAATGATATGCAATGCGAATGATGTCATGATGTCATGTTTAGCACACACAAACAATTCACACAATGAGCCTAGGTTTAAGGCTTGCATGAGGTATAGGTGATTACCCTACCAAAAGCTTGAGTTGGTTCATCCTGTCCTATAATAGTAACCGGGTTCTAGGAATCTCACATCATCGATCTTTCTTGTAGGCGTTTATTTCAATACGACTGCCAAGTGGTCGATCGAAAATATCCCAAAAGTCTGATCTCAATGAGCGTAGCATCGAGTATCAACCAACCTTAGTCTGCACCAAAGCCGGCCATCTCACTACCTTCTAATGGCCAAGATGGGTCAATTACGGTTCTAAAAGTTTAGTTAGCGCTTGATGACACCACGCAGAAGCCAAATACTATCCTCAACTTGGGAATGAAGAGTATCAGGACATCCAAAGTGTCACGCTAACGTAGCCATCATGTTGACCGTTTAGTTATACGTCTAGCGGTCGCGACGATTTATTGCTACTTACCTAAAAGGAAACCCGGATCCGGGTGTAGGATCCCCCAACAATATAATACCCAAGCAACCCTTAAAGATAAAGCATACAAATCAAACAGAAAGCGGTAAAGGTGATTTAGAAATCCCTAAGGCAATTCTCTCTTTAGTGTTCCCCAGAGTCGCCGATTACGTAACACGGTGAACGACTTTGTAGGTTTTGTATCGCAAATGTGGGATAGCAAGAGTCGCCACGACTTTTATTTTATCCAATTAAGGAAGGTAAAAGTACGAAAAAGACCTTCGTTAGATTACGAGTACGGAGAAGGTTATGAAAAGGAAGGTATTAGCACCTTTTCATCCGATTTATTCTCAGCTCTTAGTTGCTTGCATCACTTTAAAATTATGCTTTCTGTGTGTTTGACAAAAGTATTTTGAAAAAAATGGGCATTTCGCTTTGACTTTGTAATGACTCATGTAGGAGTGTATACAAAGTGTTCGGAAATGCCTCGTTTTGAAAAGAGTTTGAACTTTGAAAAAGAGTGTGTGGTGTGAAAAGCATTTGGTTTAGAGCAAGCAACTAAAAGACTTATTTACCCACTCAGAATTGGTCGTTTTCATACTTTTACGTTCCTTTAGAATAGCGCTAGCCGTACCATTAGTTAGTAGGTAGCTCCATTCGTTGGATGTGAGCGGGACATTCGAAGGGACATCGGATGGTCATAGAAGGCAACTTGTAGGAAGTATCCTAGCACATTCGAAGGGACTATCATCATTTTTCGTAGGCGACAATCGAGGGTCAAGATCATGTATTCGGAGGCGACATCGTGGGTCTTATGATCTTTGTATCGAAGGGACTATGATGATTTGTTTGGAAGGCAACGATGCTAGAATACCTCTACGTTCGAGGACATGACCATTTGAATTGCGAAGGCAACGAGAATTACCCTAAGGTGCGTGTGTGAGAGAAGTGTGTTGATTTCAGATATTTGATCTTGCAAATTAGTGGGCTATGTTCGTTATTATCTTGCCATGCACACCTAGTTACTAGCAGTTTATAGGGTGCGGAAATTAAAATGCGGAATGTAAAGATGCGGAAGGTAAATGTCCCACGCTATTACATGGCTTTGGGGCGATACATAATTTAAAAATGCGGAAAATAAAGTCCTAATTTAAACTATTACATCTCATAGACAGTTACATTATTGAAAAATAAAATGATAAAGAAAGAATCGTCTGAATCGGATCAACCTGTAAAGGAATGAGAAATCGGAAAATACGATGTGAATCGAACAAGAGAAAAAATGTTAGAAAAATGCAAATTTTTATATGAGAAAATTATTACATGCTGTAAATAATATAAATATGCTAAAATAAATTTCTGGGATTTTTTGGATGCAATTTAATAATTTAAAATGAATTAAAAGTGATTTAAATGCAAAATTATGAATAAAAATAAATATGCATGCAAAATTGTATTTTTTAATTTATTAATTTAAATAAAGATTTTCTGAAAATAAATGCAAAAAGAAAAATAATTTTTGATGATTTTTAATGCATAAATAAAATTGTGAAAAGAATTGAAATAAAATGCAAAATATTAAAATAATTAGAAAATAGAAAATAATGCAAGTTTGGAAAAGAAGAAAAAGAACCGGTCCTGGCATGACTCGAACCTGTGACCTTTGAGAGTATCTTTGCAAACCAACGCCTTTACCACTGGGACAACGTGTCTTTGGTGTTTGAAAAACTGAAATCAATTGAATATAAGTGTACACGCGTCAGGGATGTTTGAAAATCAAAGTCAGCACGCGTGGACCCCATTGTTTATGAATGAGCGAATCAGAACACTCCGTTGTGCCACGCCAACCATGCCGGAGTCAGATCGAGTCAACGACGCCGGAGCCCTAGCTCCGGTCGTCTTCTCCGATCAAACAAAATTTGAAACCTGCAAAATACAACGATTAAATGGAAAAGGAAGACCCTACCCCCCTAAATCGGACCCTACGAATCCATTGGTGGCCTTAGTTTCCCCTGAAAGTGCCTGTACAGGCCGGTTCGATCGAAGCAGCTTACAAAACCCTAACTATGGCATATCATGATTTTTACGTGCAAGCTTTGAAACGATTGCCCAGATCACTCTTATAGAACCTCATGAACACAACAAAAGCATTAGAAACAATGGAAACACGCAGAATAGTGAAATGCAATTTCAAGAAAAATTCAAATATGTATGAATGTGTATGGCACGATTTGGCTTGCTTTGATCAATTACAATGATGCATTCTTACTCAAGCTTACCCCCTGAACGCGTTTGGATGGCTGGAAGAGGCTGAGAATGGCTGGAAATAAGAATTCGATTTTTCAAGATTCTTGAAAAATTTTGACAAAATAAGGGTTTGGCTTGAGCTAGGGTTTCGTGTCGCTTGCTGGCTATGATACTTGGTATTTATAGAGAGGATTTGGAGAGAAAAAGGAGTGAAAAAAGATTTGATTTGGAGCATTCAATTTGTTTCAAATAAAATCAATTTTCTTGAAGAAAATTTGATTTCCTCTTCAATGCATCATCATGCACGAATTTGGCAAGAGTCTTGGGCTATCTTGGACTTCAAGGAAGATATAAAATCAGCCCTTTTGGAAAAATATATCATTTTCATATTTTATATAATTTAGTTTTGAATTAAATGTTCTAAAATTCAAAAATAAATTAATAAAATAGAAAATTGCCATGGCCAAGAATTTATGGGTCAAGAATAATGTCATAAACAAGTTTGGATCAAAAGATTATAGGCCCATTTGGAAAATTTTGCATTTTGACCAAAATGTCCTTTTGTGCAATTGTCCAAAATTGCCCAACTTCTGAATTGTGTATCTTGCTCAATTTTCCACATTTTTGAGTGTTCTTGGACTTTTTGGAAATCTCTAAGAGTCCTCTAACCAACCTTTTTGGTCTCATCTCAATTGGAGTTTCCATGCTCAATATATCTTCAAAACAAAAAGTTGACTTTTTGTTGACTTTGAAAATGACCTGTAATGTTTTGGGCCATACCTCTCAAATGAAGCATTTTTTGGACATTCTTGTGAGACATGAAGTTGTAGAGAATTGAATTTCCTTCAAAACAAGAGGTGGTGGAAAAATTTCTGAGAAAGTATGAGAAAGTTATGATCAGTCAAAGTTCAGTTGACTTTTCACCTAGAAACCCTAATTTAGAAAGTTTGACTTTTGAGCAAATCTTGAGTTTTCTTGATGAATCATGATCAACCCTTGATCAAATGATGAATGTAACTTCAAAATGAGGATGTTGACCAAAAATTATGAAGTTTGACTGTATGTTGACCATAGTTGACTTTTTGTCCAATACAACTGATTTTCAACCATCTGAGCAATTGTCTGAGGAAACTTGATCTGTGAAGCTTGAAACTTGACATGGAGAATCTTTGAAGCATATGAGGAGGCATGAATACCATTGGGGATGTTGGAAGCCCATCTTGACCTGAGAGATACCAAACCCTAGTTTGGGTTGATTGCCTAGGAGAGTGTTTGCCTGATCAACTCTTGAGGAATCCTTGAGCATGGATGTATGAAATATCTTGAGAAGATGGAGGGCAAATTTTGGGGTATGACACATTAATGGGAGCAATTAGGTTATTGCGACATTGGTGATGCTCTGGTGGTCGACGTTGCTCCCATTTTGGTCGTTGCTTGTATTTTGAATATTGAATTCGAAAATGACAACACTTTATAAAGTGTTACAGAATGAAAACATGCAACTCTTGATACATTGTAACTTTTGGTAAAAATAAATTGTTTTATCAAGGGTGGCTACCTCATGAAATAATATTAATGTGGCCTATAAATGCTTCATTTTGGATTCAAAAATTCAGTAACAACAAAACATATATACTCTATAAACAAATCTATATACTCTTCGTTGCATTTGAGTTTTCAATTGTCTTGTGCAAACTTGAGAAGGTTGAATTATCCTGGGTATTCCTATATCAAAACTATAAGACAATCGAGAGTGCCTGAAATACTATAAGACATGTGTTTTGTACACGATTACAACCTAAATTCATTCAACTTTGAAGTATTATCTAACAGTCTTATAGTATCTTAAATCATGATCACTGACGTTTCTGTTTCAAGTATCAAACTGATGAACCAGGAACTTGTAACCCCACTGGCAAGAAAAAATGATGTGTCTTCTAACGAACTTGGAGATTCATTATGTCTTAGGTCCTGATTTGGAACAAAGTATAGAACTAACAGAAAACGATAATGATGGAGTAAAAAAAAGGTACAAAAAATGAAAAGAAGATTAATTGCTCTATCATGGACACGTTCTAAAAATACTATATGATCGTCTCTATGATATATACACCGATACTTCATCTGCAACATACTGTCATACTCCAATTTTTAACCTAAGATACCACCTTACATATGCATCACTGCATCACTAACAATTTCATAACAGAATAGATCGTGCGTGACTTCTAGAAGTCAAAACCAGGGTTTCTTCAAAATTTCATCTGTTCAAGATCTAATCAATTAGGGTTTGAGTTTCCACTCACCTCAATTGATTTATCTTAATCAATCATCAACATTTGATCTTCAGATTCCCAATTTTTTCTCATGATCTACCATGAATCGACTAATTAGGGTTTTGATCGAGGATAGTGAATCATTGACTTTCTGCTCAATGAATGACCTATTTGCTTGGAGATTGATCTTAACATCTTCAATGCAACATCTTGACCTAATTTCTTGATTCAAAACATCACAAAATTCCATGTTTCTTCATCAGACAAATTCTGAATTATCTGATGAAAATTCATCTGCTTAGAAAAGTTAAACTTTGACTTTTGGTCAACTTTTTCAAGATCAAACTTTTTCAATCATAAAAACATTTCAAATAATCCATCATGATCATAAAAAATCAAGAAATGTGAAAAAGTCAACAAAAAGTCAAGATTTGAAAAAATTCTAACACTTTGAAAAAATTTCAAGTGTTAAGAAACATGGTTTTTCCTCACTTTCTAGGCCATTTTTCGCCTAGATCCATTTGGATTCAAAAAAAACTCAAAACATGAAAGTTGTAGCCCTTGTTACAAGCTTTCTAAAAAGTCCAAGAACTTATAAAAACACTTTGTCTATCTATACTTTTGATTTTGAAACATAGAGCTCCAAAACCATGGAATTTCAAGTTCATGCTTCAAAATTATAAGTCTTTTTTCACAAATCTCCCTTCTAGAAGCCTTGTCACAAGCTAGAGGTAGATTATAACTGATAAATATCAGTTTTGAATGATTGAGAAGTGGATTGAATCAAAGAGAAAAACTTAACCATGGTTAGGAAAGTTACTTTTGCATTAAATGCAAAAGATTCCTTCTCACCTCTCAAGCAAGTTGCATGTTTCCCTCAATGATAGCCATGCCATATCATTCAGATTTCTTGGCCTATAAATAGAGGTCATTTCCTCATTTTCAAATCACACCAAAGCTATCCAAATTAAGCTTTCCTTCTTTCTTGCTTAAGTTTCAAGTTTCTAAGTTTCAAGAGGGAATTTTTGCAATCTTCAAGCATTGCAAAATCTGAGAGAGTTTAGGTTTCTAATATGTTTTAAACATCAATTAGAAGTTGTATAAAACATAAAACCATCACAAGAACTGCCCAAACTCAGAATCCTTGTTCAAAATCTCAAAGCTTGTAAATGATGCCTTAACATCCAAACTTCTAAATTGCTCATGCTAACTTTGGTTTAACACTTCAAGCATCATCCATATACTTCATATGGGTGATCCAGATCATCATCCCTGACTTGTAACATCTCCAACCTCAAATTCGAAACTTACATCAAGTAGCTGAAGTTGGACTTGGGTGGAATGATCCAGACCATTTCAAAACAAGCATAGTATTCAAACACCTTCCATAAGGTTCAGTGGTGTTATAGCAATCATCAAACAACAACTGGAAACACTTTAGACATGATTTCGATTTCAGTTTGAAGATGTTAGTGTTTTTAGTTGGCATTAATTTTGGTAAAACTAGGCTATAGCAATGTCTTGATAAATGTCATGACATTCAGAGATTGAAGATAAATCCTACTTGACAAGGATGTTTGAAGTACAACTCAGAACTGGAAGCTAAAATCTGTGCTGGAAATTCTGCAGAAAATAGTCTGATGTCATAACAGATGCTATGACATTCAGTGTGATATTCTGTTCTGCAGAATCTGTTTTTCCTGAGACTTTTCAGGAAGTTTGTTGAGCTGCTATATTATGTTTTTCTGTTACTAGAATGCATGCTCACGTGGCTGCTAGGTTAATCTTAATTAGACCTAAATTGGTTGTTGAACATGTTTTTAGGATTAAATTAAGTGAACCCTAGCTATCTTTATGGAAGCCCAAGACTGAAGTTTCAGGACTGCTTCTATAAAAGGAATTCAACCCTTATACTGCTGCTGCGCCTTTTGTACTGTTAGGAGAGTTAACAGTTGTATTTTGTGTAATTTTAGTTTCTCTTGTGAGCCAAGCAATTATCAATTGATAAGTGCTTTGGACTAGGATTTGTTTGTAAGGGTAGTTTATCACTCAAAGCTTTGAAGCACGAGTGTTTGTCTCTTGATTGAAGCTTTGAAGCAAGATCAAGATAGTTTATTGAAGTGTGTCTTCACAATTCAATTAATCAATAGGTTGATATCACTGCTGTGATTGAGGGGGAGTGAGTAGGAACTCAGATCTAAGTAGGACTTAGGTTGAAGTTGCATTGGGTAGGTTTTAAGTGAAGGAGATAAACTGGTTGGTTTATTCCTGAATTAATTCTACTAATAGTGAATTTCCTCCCTGGCTTGGTAGCCCCCAGATGTAGGTGTAGTTAGACACTGAACTGGGTAAACAACTTATTGTGTTCTTTACTGCTGTTTAAATTTATTGTGTAAATTGTTAACAGAGTGTCAGATAGTGTGTCATAACATTCTCTGTGACATCATGTATCTGCTGCCAGGAATTTCAATTGGCATCAGAGCAGGCACTCTGCCTGTTATTTCTGGGTGAGTTCTAGGGATAATAGTTTCTGGCGTAATGGATAAAGAAGGAGGATTTGGAGGTAGACCACCTATTCTGGATGGGTCTAATTATGATTACTGGAAGCCTCGTATGGTTGCCTTCTTAAGATCAGTAGATATTAAAGTTTGGAGAGCTGCTGACAAAGGATGGAAACATCCCACCAAGCTTGAGAAAGATGAGACTACTGTTTTGAAACCTGAGGAGGAATGGAGCAAAGAGGAAGAGGAGCTAGCTCTGGGGAACTCTAAAGCATTTAATGCTCTATTCAATGGTATTGACAGAAATATCTTCAGACTGGTGCATCAATGTGAGCTAGCCAAGGATGTTTGGGACACTCTCAAAACTACTAATGAGGGCACATCCAAAGTGAAGTTGTCAAGACTTCAGATGCTCACTACCAAATTTGAGAATTTGAAGATGAAAGAAGATGAGACTATTCATGAGTTTCACATGAATATTTTGGAGATTGCCAACACCTCAGGAGCACTTGGTGAAAAGATGTCAGAAGAAAAGCTGGTAAGAAAGATTCTCAGATCCTTGCCTAAAAAGTTTGCAATGAAAGTGACGCAATAGAGGCTCGGGACATCAGCACCTTGAAGGTTGAAGAACTTATTGGATCTCTTATGACTTTTGAGATGGGAATCGGTGAAACTGACAAAAGAACAAGAGCATAGCACTTGTATCCAATACTGAAGACGGATGCAAGGAGGAAGATGAAGAGAAGATATCTGAAGCTATAGCTATGCTTGGAAGACAGTTCAACAAGCTCGTCAAGAGAATTGATCCAAAGTCAAGGTCAAATGTCAAGGACATTTCATCTGACATCAGCAGATCTTATGACTCCAGCAGAAGATCCAAGTCTGAGGATAAAGGAGGTCAAAGAAGAGAAATTCAGTGTCATGGTTGTGAAGGATATGGTCATATTAGGGCTGAATGTCCTACCTTTCTTAAGAAACAAAAGAGAGGAATGACTGTTACTTGGTCTGATGGTAAATCAAGTAGTGGCTCTGAAGAGGAATCAGCCAAACTTGTCACTGCACCTTCTAAAAGTGGCAATCCTGATAATGACTCTAGTGATGAGGAAGTGACCTTTGAAGAACTTGCTGATACTTACAAGAAGCTGTGTATCAGAAGTGGTGAAGTATGTCAGCAAAATAAAAAACAGAAAAAGCTGATTGAGAATTTGGAGGCAGAAAATGTGAAGGTCGAGAAGAAGGAGAATACAATCACTATAAGTCATCTCAATGAGATTATAGTGTTGAATTCCAAGCTTGATCATATGACTAAGTCTGTCAAGATGCTGACCACTGGGACTGATAAGCTGGAAGAAATTCTTCAACTTGGACAAAATGCTGGAAATAAGCATGGTCTAGGATATGTGGCTGAAAAGGAACCTGATAGTGACAAGAAAAAGAAGAGGCATGGGAAACCAAGGTCAAAGCAGATGTCACAACATAAAACAGGAAATGTTCCTGGCTCAGGGCATGTGGATGCAAAGAAATTTGCTGATAACAGGAAGAAGAACAGACCTAATAAGCCAATGTCAAAACAGATGTCACAACATTGGGGTCAACATCAAGATCAGAGAAACATGAATAAGAAGTTTCAAAGATGGAGATGTCATCATTGTGGAAGGTTTGGTCACATAAAACCCTTCTGCTATAGGCTACATGGATACCCTAATCAGACTCCCTATGTTAAGCCTAAGAACATCAAGGTACCCTACACTCAAAAGTGGAAGAAGAGGACTGCAGCATTGATAGCTCACACTTCTCTTAGAGTGTCTGCCAAGGAAGATTGGTACTTTGACAGTGGGTGTTCCAAGCATATGACTGGAATAAAGAACCTACTGAATAATGTCAAACCTCATTCTACCAGCTTTGTTACTTTTGGAGATGGAGCTAAAGGAGAAATCAAAGGTGTTGGAAACTTGGACTGCTCTGGAGTTCCAAATCTAAATGGAGTGTTGCTGGTAAAAGGCTTGACTGCTAACCTCATAAGCATAAGTCAGCTATGTGATATGGGATTCAAAGTTAACTTCACTAGGTCTGAATGTCTTGTAATCAATGATAAACAAGAAGTAGTTATGAGAGGAGTCAGATCAAAGGACAACTTCTATATGTGGGAATCTGAGAACACCAACCTCTCTTCTGTGTGCTCTACAGACAAAGATAAAAAGGAGGTAAAGTTGTGGCATCAAAAACTTGGACATCTGCATCTCAGAGGAATGAAAAAGATTATCACTATGGAGGCTGTCAGAGGGATACCAAGACTCCATATTGATGAAGGAAGGGTCTGTGGTGAGTGTCAGGTTGGAAAGCAAACCAGAATGTCACACCCAATGTCTAGACATCTGACCACTTCTAAAGTGCTGGAGTTGCTGCACATGGACTTGATGGGGCCTATGCAGGTTGAAAGCCTTGGTGGAAAAAGATATGCTTATGTTGTTGTGGATGACTTCTCCAGATTTACCTGGATAAACTTCATCAAAGAAAAATCTGAGGTGTTTGATGTCTTTAAAGAGTTATGCAAAAGACTTCAAAGAGAGAAGGAAAGCTGTATTGTCAGAATAAGAAGTGATCATGGAAAGGAATTTGAGAACAACAAGTTTGATGAATTCTGCTCTTCAGAGGGAATCAATCATAAGTTTTCTTCTCCTATAACACCTCAACAAATGGGGTTGTGGAAAGAAAGAATAGGACTATACAGGAATCTTCCAGAGCAATGATTCATGCTAAGAAACTTCCTATTCATTTTTGGGCTGAAGCTATGAATACAACCTGCTACGTTCACAACAGGGTCACCTTAAGAAAAGGAACATCCTCTACCCTGTATGAAATATGGAAGGGAAGAAAACCAACTGTGAAATATTTCCATGTGTTTGGTAGCAAATGTTATATTCTGACAGATCGTGATCAAAGGAGAAAATGGACTCTAAGAGTGATGAAGGCATTTTTCTGGGATACTCCACTAACAGCAGAGCATATAGGGTATTCAACTCCAGAACCCAGGTTATGATGGAGTCTATTAATGTCATTGTTGATGATCATCATCAGGAACACAATGTCTCATATGATGTTGAGACATGGTTTGAGACATCACCTCAAGTACCTGATAAGGATGATGTACCTGCTCCCACTTCACCAAAATCTGAACCAGAGGAAGTCAACAAAGATCCTTCCATTAGAATTCAGAAAGATCATCCAAAGGAACTCATCATTGGGGATCCAAACAAGGGTGTCATTACAAGGTCCAGAGAAATTGTTTCAAACTCTTGTTTTGTGTCAAAAATAGAGCCAAAAAATGTCAAAGAAGCTCTAAGTGATGAATTCTGGATTGGAGCAATGCAAGATGAATTGAACCAGTTCAAGCGACATGAAGTATGGGAACTAGTTCCTAGACCAGAAGGAACAAACATCATTGGCACAAAGTGGATCTACATGAACAAGTCTGATGCAGAAGGGATTGTCACCAGAAATAAAGCAAGACTTGTTGCTCAGGGTTACACTCAGGTTGAGGGGATTGACTTTGATGAGACTTTTGCTTCAGTGGCTAGACTGGAATCAATCAGGCTACTACTAGGGGTTGCTTGCATTCTGAAATTCAAACTATTTCAGATGGATGTGAAAAGTGCCTTCCTAAATGGCTACTTAAATGAGGAAGTATATGTAGAACTGCCTAAAGGATTTGTGGATCCAAGTTTTCCTGATCATGTCTACAAATTAAGGAAAGCCCTATATGGACTAAAGCAAGCTCCTAGGGCATGGTATGAAAGGCTAACCAAGTTCCTTACAGACAAAGGATACAGGAAAGGAGCCTTGGATAAAACTCTCTTTGTCAAGAATGAAGGAGGAAAGATAATGGTGGCTCAAATTTATGTTGATGACATAGTATTTGGAGGAATGTCAGAGACAATGGTGAAACACTTTGCCAATCAAATGCAAGCAGAGTTTAAAATGAGTCTCATGGGAGAGTTGACTTACTTTCTTGGACTGCAAGTTACACAGATGGAAGACTCAACATTTCTTTCACAGAGCAAGTATGCAAGGAATATTGTCAAGAAGTTTGGAATAGAGAATGCCAGCCATAAAAGGACTCCTGCTCCCACACATTTAAAGTTGTCCAAAGACACAAGTGGTGAAAAGGTTGATCAAAGTTTATATAGAAGCGTGATAGGAAGCTTGTTGTACCTAACAGCCAGCAGACCTGACATTGCATTTGCTATTGGGGTATGTGCAAGATACCAAGCTGAACCTAAAGTAAGTCACATTAACCAGGTGAAAAGAATTCTGAAGTATGTGAGTGGAACTTGCAATTATGGTATCCTGTATTCCCATGGATGTGAACCAATTTTGTCTGGTTATTGTGATGCTGACTGGGCTGGTAGTACTGATGACAGAAAAAGTACCTCTGGAGGATGCTTCTTCTTGGGAAACAATCTTGTTTCTTGGTTCAGCAAGCAAAACTGCGTGTCCTTGTCCAAGTGAATACATAGCACGTAGCGCTTGTTCTCAAATGGTCTGGATGAAGCAGATGTTGTCTGAGTACAATGTCACACAGGATGTCATGACATTGTACTGTGACAATCTGAGTGCTATTACTATTTCAAAGAATCCTATACAACACAGTAGGACTAAGCACATTGACATTAGACATCACTTCATCAGAGACCTTGTGGAGGAGAAAGTGATTAAATTGGATCATGTAGTCACTGAACTTCAATTGGCTGACATTTTTACTAAAGCTCTTGATGCTAGTCAATTTGAAAATTTAAGGAGCAAACTGGGCATTTGTCAGTATGAGGAATTGTAGCAATTAAGATTGCTTACAAGGAGGGGAAGAGACCTTTTATTAATTATAAGTGGGTCATTTAATTATTTCCCTCTTATTTTTATAAGTTTCAAGAATATGAAGAGACTCCTCCATATAATAGCCTTTTCATTTGAAAGTATCATATCCTCTTCATCCAAAAGATACTCTCAAACTCTCTGTCATTCTTGGGTTCAATCTCTCAACATATCTCAGCAAAACATGTCTTCTTCATCCTCTTCATCCCAAGACTCTGACTGTCCATCTCCCACCATGGCTGAGATTAGGGCAAGTGCTGCAGCCTTGAATGTTGAACCTGTGAAGATCTCTCCTCAGCGTTCCATGGCAACTGACTCTAAGAAGTCCCAGAATCAGCATGCACGGAATACTCAAAGGTCATCAGTTTCATCCTCTGGTAAGATCTATGGATCATCCTCATTTGTTCCCTCTGAGATAGCAAATATAGAAGGTACTCTGTATGTGCAAGAAACCATTGATAGGATAGTCACCAGGATCCTAAATGAGAATCTCTCTGTTCCTGGAGTTTCTGTTCCCCTTAACCAAGCATCTGCTAGCCCTAGTTTAGCAGCTGATCAAGATGTCACAAAGAATGTTATGACATCTGAAGATCATGTCCAGAAAACTTCTGTGGATTCTGGCATTGCTACCCCTGCTGATTCCCCTGTCAAAGCAAAGGGTGGTATCTCTGGTTCTCAAGTTGAGAAGATGACCAAAGCTGGAACTGTCTCAAAGAAGTGTAGAGTTAAATCTGTTGGTAGCTCAAGACCCAAGAGGACACAAATTGCCAAGAAGATGAAGGCCCCTGAACCTGCAGAGTCTGATCAAGATTCTGATTTCAAGATTAAGGCTGAAGTGGTAACCAGTAATGTTGCTGATGGTGTAGCTCCCAATGATAATGCTTCCAGTGCTTCTTCAGGAAAGAAGAGCAACTGATCTGTTGCTGTGATGGTTCTTGTTTTGTTGATTTTGGCTTGTTGTTTCCATATTGTTTCCTGTTCCTTTTACTTTTCCTGTATTTGTTTTGGTTTGTAATCTTTTTGGTTGACAGAGTTGTAATCTCTTGACAGAGATGTAACCCTTAAACAATGCTGTTACTTAATTATTTGTTGAAAGTTTGGGGTACTTGTATTGATTCCTTTGGCCCCTTTATGGCTAAAAAGGGGGAGAAGAACTACTGTATGACAGTGGCACTACTGTGTGACAGTGGCTGGGAATTTGGGAAATTGTATGGAAATTTAAATTTGTATGTGGGCAATTGTAGGAACTGTGGGATTTCTGTATGGGTAGAATTTATCTTATCTCTAGGTTCTAGTTTCTTTAAGCTTAGAACTAGTTTGTCTACTGTTGCATAGGTACTCTGATGTGTTAAGTAGTTTTAGCCAAAAATGTGCCAAAGGGGGAGTTTGTTAGTGTTTTTAGTTGGCATTAATTTTGGTAAAAGTAGGCTATAGCAATGTCTTGATAAATGTCATGACATTCAGAGATTGAAGATAAATTCTACTTGACAAGGATGTTTGAAGTACAGCTCAGAACTGGAAGCTAAAAGCTGTGCTGGAAATTCTGCAGAAAATAGTCTGATGTCATAACAGATGCTATGACATTCAGTGTGATATTCTGTTCTGCAGAATCTGTTTTTCCTGAGACTTTTCAGGAAGTTTGTTGAGCTGCTATATTATGTTTTTCTGTTACTAGAATGCATGCTCACGTGGCTGCTAGGTTAATCTTAATTAGACCTAAATTGGTTGTTGAACATGTTTTTAGGATTAAATTAAGTGAACCCTAGCTATCTTTATGGAAGCCCAAGACTGAAGTTTCAGGACTGCTTCTATAAAAGGAATTCAACCCTTATACTGCTGCTGCGCCTTTTGTACTGTTAGGAGAGTTAACAGTTGTATTTTGTGTAATTTTAGTTTCTCTTGTGAGCCAAGCAATTATCAATTGATAAGTGCTTTGGACTAGGATTTGTTTGTAAGGGTAGTTTATCACTCAAAGCTTTGAAGCACGAGTGTTTGTCTCTTGATTGAAGCTTTGAAGCAAGATCAAGATAGTTTATTGAAGTGTGTCTTCACAATTCAATTAATCAATAGGTTGATATCACTGCTGTGATTGAGGGGGAGTGAGTAGGAACTCAGATCTAAGTAGGACTTAGGTTGAAGTTGCATTGGGTAGGTTTTAAGTGAAGGAGATAAACTGGTTGGTTTATTCCTGAATTAATTCTACTAATAGTGAATTTCCTCCCTGGCTTGGTAGCCCCCAGATGTAGGTGTAGTTAGACACTGAACTGGGTAAACAACTTATTGTGTTCTTTACTGCTGTTTAAATTTATTGTGTAAATTGTTAACAGAGTGTCAGATAGTGTGTCATAACATTCTCTGTGACATCACGTATCTGCTGCCAGGAATTTCAGAAGAGGTAAGTCACTCATACTTCAAACTCTATGATTCATGCATTCCAGTTCAAAAATTGCTTGGCCATCTTGTTTCTGCACTTATGCTGATCATTAACCCTCAATCAATTTCATAAATCATGATCCATACACGATTTCATGTTGATTCTTAGAATTAGGGTTCATCTGGTCACGTTTGAAATTAATCATTTTAAGCTCAAAAAAAATGAAATTAATCATCACCATCGTGTTCCTGGTTAAAAATCGAGCAAGTTTCATGTTTACAGCTTTTGATTTCATTAAGAAATGAAGAAACCATGGATTGATGAAGGTTGAGGAAGACGAAGATGGAGATGCGCGCGTGATTTTGTTTTCCAGAAATTCAAATAGTTAGTTTATAATATAATGACATGGAATAAAATAAATAAACGGATGTATAGCCACCACAGTGGTAGTCAGCGCGTTTTTCAAATCCCTTGTACACTCAAGCAAAACACCTATAACTTACGATGAAAGATTAAATCAATCAACCTTTCAAAATGTATGTGATGAAATAGATTAGATACATTTTTCATTAAGATGACATTTGTCTTTGTCTCTTAATAACATCTCGTTGCTTCCACTAGCATAAGTGGGAACTACGACTGCTCTGACTTTCTCAACATCCCTTTGAGAATACGTAGGCACAAGGTCTCATCCTTGGCGAGCATACTTCTTTCTCCCTCAAACCAAATAAAACCATAGATCCATTTAGATCCGAGCTACAAATGCTCTGATTCCCATTAAGGGATATGTATGCAGAAGATCCTAATGATCTTTGCGAGCACAATAATAATAAAACCTAGGATCCCATAGAATCTACCCTTCTTAAAATCCAAAGGAGAAACTTTCCCAACAATAGAAATAACAATTTAAAACACACAAACATATCAAACTATTCATATATAAAGCTATAGATAACTATATATATTTAGGGTGCCACATCTATTCCCTTTATATAACAAACCCCCTTGCTCGGAATCTCCCCAATGCGTTGCGTCTAGTTCACGCTAGTCGTAATGCACATCATATCAATCGAGGGTATTGCAGCTTTCCCCTTTTTCATAATCATTTTCTTGTGTTGGAAATAATAAAGCTTGATGCTCGCGGCATCTTTATAAACAAATCAAAAGAGTAAATCGTTTCGAGCCAGAGAATCCGAATTTCGATTCGATTCCCTCGCGCGTTACTTTTTAACGCGAACACATACATATGGAAATCACTCAAATTTAAATTCAAGGCTGAAGAAGGTATGGAAAGGTTTTAATATCTAAATACTTTTAATTTTTAAAATGTTGGATTCCAAGCCGATTCTTGCACAAGTACACGAGTTATAGGTTCTCGTGAATAAAATAAAATCCATGAAAATAGACATTCCTGAAGCTTTCCAAGTCGGTGCAATCATTACAAAATTCCCACCTTACTGGATAGGATGTAGAAGGAAATTGCTGCAAAGTTATGAGGATTTCTCGTTGGAGAAACTTCAGAAGCACCTTCGAATCGAGGATGAGATGAAGGAGAGGGAAAAATCTGAGTCTGCTGGATTTTCTAAAGCCAATGTTGTGATTTCAAAAGAAAATAGAAAATCTAATGGCATGAAGAACCATTTTTCCCCCAAGAAGGAACATAACAAGTTCAAATATTCTAGTGGACAAAAAGGTACACAAAATGGATGTTATGTATACGAAAAACCAAGACACTATGCCAGAGACTGCAGGTACAACAAGCCAAAAAAAAGGTTAATGTTGTTCATACTGATGATAACATAATCGTTATAGTGAGGGAAATTATGGAAACCAAAGAAAAACTGCAAGGATGCTGGTATGATACATGTACAACTGTGCATGTATCCTATGACAAAGCAGCATTTAAAACATACTCTGAAGTTAATGATGGACAAGAAGTACATATGGAAAATGAAGTATGATCTAGAGTCATTGGAACAGGATCCGTCGAATTCAACTTCACTTCGGAAAAGAAAGTCACCCTTGTTAATCTACTTCATGTCTCCGACATGAATATGAACCTTGTTAGTGGGGACTTGTTGGAAAAACCTGGTATTAAATCTGTATATGAATTGAGAAAACTAATATTGACTCATAATGGCGTATTTTTAGGAAGAAGATATTCCATTCAAGGAATGATCAAGCTTTATATTTCCAACAATATTATTAATAAAATTTCAAATTCTGCTTATAAGCTTGAATCTATTTCTTTATGACACTCTAGATTAACACATATTGGTATTAGTACTATAAATAGACTAATTAAATTTGGGTTGACCTCATGTAACATTCATGATTTCGAAAAATGTGAAATATGTGTTAAATAAAAAATAATCAAGAAACCTTTCAAAAGTGTTGAATGAAAATCAAACGTGTTTGATCTAGTGCATTCTTATTTGTGTGACTTTAATGGCATGCTAACCCATCAGGGAAACTATTATTTCATAACATTTATCGATGATTGTTCTAGGTTCACCTATGTATATCTTTTAAAGCATAAAGATGATACTTTAATGCCTTTCAGGCTTATAAAGTGGAAGTAGAAAATCAATTAAGTAAAAGTATAAAAGTACTTAGAAGTGATAGAAGCAATGAGTACTTTTTTGTAGAATTTGTTGCATATTGTGAAGAATATGACATTATAAATGAATGTTTTGCGCCTCGTACACCACAATAAAATGACACGACCGAGAGAAAGAATCAAACATATCAATAAATGATAAATGATATGTTAATGTAATTTAAATTGCCATTTAATTTGTGGTGCGAAGCATTATTATCCACATGTCACATAATAAACATGATTCCTTGGAAAACAATTGGTATTTCTCCATATGAAATATAGAAAGGAAGATCACCAAATATTGGTTATTTTAGAGTGTGGGGGTGTGTAGCATATTACAAGAATATGGATCCCAAAAGAACTAAATTAGGTCCTCAAGAGATCAGATGTGCTTTCATAGGATATGCACTCAACAATAAAGCATGTAGAATTGTAAATCTGGATTCTAATGAAACTTTTGAATCTTGAGATGTGGTATTCTTTAAAAATCTTATCACAAAGGATAAGGAATCTGAGAATCCCACGAATGAAGAATCTCGTGTGAAAGATTCTTCGTGGATTGTTGAAACACAACCCGAGCCTAGTGTTAGACTACGACGACTTATCGAGAGGGGAAAGGGATGAATAAATCCCCTATTAAAAAATTACCTATCAAACATGGGTATTTAAATACTTATTTAAAAAACAATGTTGAGCGAAAGTTGTTTGACCTAGATCAAAATAGTAGTCTAAGAGAACCTAGTTATTAGAAACTCAGATATGTACAAGCTATATGAATTAAGATAATGATAAAATCAATCAATATAATAATATCTCAATTAATAGTTTAATATCAAACACAACAGTGTCATATTTCCAATGAAATTAAACAAAACATAGAATAATGCAATTTGTCAAACATTTGGCGTGCGAACGAATTTTAAGAATTTTTCTTTGAGCTGTGTTGATATAAAAAAAAACACTTATAATCAAAAGTGTTTATAAGCTAATCAACAACAAATTCAAAACAAAAATAGCCACAAAAAATTCTAATGAGTTGATCATTTAATCAATGTTATTCACCAAATTACTTAATGAAAAATAAATGAGATTCATAACATAGACATAAACCAGAAAACAAAAACTAGAAAACATCATTGAATTGCATAACATGGACATAAATAAAATTCATAACATAAATGTAGCAAATATATTTAGGATTTAAATATAAATCAAACATTACAAATCAACATCTGGGTGGACGTTGCAACATCCTAATAATATCATCGATCGATCTTATTAAAGTCGCATCTAGCTCGATCATAACTTTCTCCTCAAAACTGTCATAAGTAGACCACATAGCCCGTAAATCAACGATTTTCTTCAACTCACGGTTGATGAATTGAAGCTTCCCATCTTTGTCAACCGATGGCGAGCGGTACTTGGTCTTCACTACATTGCGATTGTCGCCAAAAGGTACAAGTTCCTGCAAGGTATCATGCACATCTTCAATATTGGTGTACACGGTGAACTTAAATTCATGAGATGGTGTAGTGCCGGAAAAGTGAACAACTTCAAAAACCCATTTGATGTTCAATTTCATGTTCATTTGTGACTTTTGGTGTTGTGGTATGGAAAAATATAAGTAGTGAGGTATTTTTATAGTAGTTGGAGGTAAACATGAACCACACAAATTTTATCTATGTATCAGTGAAAAAACCGGAATTAAAGTTCCGATTTTGTATTAAATGAAATTGAAAGTATATTTTCGGTTAAGGGTTTGAGAGTGAAAAACTAGAAATAGAACATAAACAACAACTAATACCAAAAAATCTCATATATCCAAATATTGTGCTTTTGGTCAATCTACAAAAGTGGTTATATTTCCACATCATAATACATGAACAAAATGACGTTAACAATAAAATAATACCTAACTACTTGAATGAGCCGAAAAAAGTGTCGCCGAAAATTCACCGGTGGCACCCCTTTTGACTTTTTCCTATTTTTTTTAGTTCAATTTGATTCAACTTGTTGAATTCTTGCGTCCTTTTAATGAATTCTTTTGGCCAGGTCTCAGATGGGTCGCTGAAATGAAGCTCACACTTTAGAGATGTAAGTGGTATAGGGCATCCCGGTTTCAAATACACTTGAAGAAAATATCGTGAATTTGAAATTTACGCTACACATATGATACGATCATTGGGATTTGGTGTTGGATAAGTGCACAAAGGGAAATAAGTCTTTGAGAAACCGTATCTTGTAAGATTAATACACACCCTCTCATACACACTTGCTATGAGATGACCCATTTTAGGAAAGCGCAACCATTTATCCTCTGGTTAAAATCCAACCTCAATAGGTACAAGTGTATGATATGTTCCATCAACCTTATCTTTACTCCCTAACACACATGTGTATAATTCTTTATTTCCCGTTAATTGAGAATATAGCGTGTTGTCTTTGAACCTGTGTTCCAACACTATGATACTACGACCAAATGTTGACTATATCTTATTATCCTGGTTTAGTATCATCTGGTTCACAGATTCCAATATGTAATCAAATCAACCTTGCTATTTCCCAGCTAATTCTTCAGACATGCATACGCAGACTCAACTCGATTTGTTGTTGTATTACTAAGGTGCATAATCTGATTGGTCCAAGCACAAACAACCTTCTCATTAACTTTATCAAGAATTGTGCTTTTAACAAATTTCAATAGATCGAGATATTTCACGCAAACATTCCTGAACTGTAAAACATCACCAGCGTATGACTCTTTTGTAGATGCATTTATTATAACATTCCATGCATCCATAATTTTCTCCACAATAACCTTGTCTTGACCGATTCTCCATCTTCACCTGTAACCTATTTTGACCCAACCGTGAGCTTAACCCGACTTCTCACATTTTAGTAATATGATACCTACAAAGTAATGCGTAAGAAGTGGGAAATATGGTTGCAACCGAATTCATTAATGTCGTATCTCAGTCAGTAACAATGACTTTCAACATATCTTCTTGATCTTTCAACATTGACCTACAAACCTCTAAAATCTATACAAAGTCCTTTTTTCACTCTATAGAAATGCAAAACCAACAAAATACGTCTTCTCACTCGACGTAACACCAACAATTTCCAACAACAGAATCTTGTACTTGTTGGTCTTGTACGTCGAATCAATTATGAGCACGGTAGGAAACGTGTTGAACAATTCAATGGAATCAGTATGAGTCCAATAAATGTCTCTAAATGTTATCCCATCATCACCTCGTCGAGGCCTACAAACATAATTGTTTTCATCTAGAAGTTTCAAGAGGTGTTGCATCTCGGTTTGATCTTCCCTAATCACTAACTTGGTTTGATAGCGCTTATTGTAAACTTGTTTGATATTTGATGTGTTCTTGGATCTTTTGCGCTTCAAGGTTACAAGTATGTTTTTGGGCGATACCAAATTTAAAATCATGTTAGAAACACATGTCTTCTCATCCGAAAATAGCCGACATGCAATTGGATTACCGACTAACTTTTGAGTTAAATCATGATTGTGTAAACCGCTAATCACATTAAATTTCCATTTCTTATTTGCCATAAGATATCCACGCAACCTAAATGGACATTCACATTTTCTTGAACCGGTGTTGTCGCATTTAAAATTTTGAATATGACATATGTATTTCCCACTTCTTTCGCATGTCAAAATCACAAATGCATTTCTTTTATCCGTAGTGTTATCAGACCTTGCTATCACAATACCAAATCCTAGTTTCGTTGCCTCTATACGAATCCAGTGCAACATCTCTTCACGTAATTCAAATTCTTCAACATTTTCAAATTGCTCACGAACATCTACTGCCTTAATTACGCGAGGAGAAACTACGAGCGACGAAAGAACTTCAGATACATCGGGTTTGAGACTAGTATCGGGGTGCACCATACCTATGTTACATAAATAATATAATTATTAACATGTCACAATGAAAGTTGTTGTAAAAATAAACACAGACAGAAACCGACCGAAAATGGACTTCTGGTTCTGTTCAACCATAAATCGAATGTATATTTTTGATTTCTACGTAACCTCCTTTTTTCTACAAAAAGTAACAGATTAATGTAGGAAATGAAAGATGAAATAAATAAACTTTACCTAAAATTCTACTTCCTTGAACTCTTTTTGATATGATGAGCCACAAAAATGGATTGAGAATGATGAGGATTTTTGAGAGGTTTTGAGTGGAAAGTGTGAAATGTTGGTGATTAACATGTCCATACTGGTTACTATTTTAAGTAGCATGTATCGTGACAGAAATCGGAAGTATACTTTCAGTTATATATGAAATATCCAGGTGACAACACAATTCAATTTCCCACTAATAAAATCGAAAATAGAATTCCAATTTAAAACCGAAGTTATACTTCCGAAATAATTTATTACATTTTTAAAGATGAAATCACATTTAATCTTGTACAAAATAAAATGCGCACCAAAAATATATTTTTAATTTTAAATAGAGCATTTTTCGAATTCCCATAATATATCGCACCCCACTATGTGGTGGTGGTTTAAAAAATCCCCAAATATTATTAAAAAAATGACATGATAAAATCTAATTAAACCATAAGTAGCATTTATGTACGTGAAAGAGAAAGAAGTAGAAAAACTGAAGAGAGATCAAAATCCAGTGCGATAACGAGTAAAACTGCATTGTATAGACCTATTTAATCTAACGGTTAAAATTAACGGTACATGGTGAGTGACTCAAATCAGTCCTCACCCTATAGTTTTTTTTTATTTCTTCAACCGCTGATTTCGTTTGAAGCACATCAATGGAAAATCCAATCGAAACCGAATCCGAAGAACAAGATCATCACAAATGGATAACGTTACGCGTTTCATTACATCAAAATCTACTTTCCATAATCCAAACTTTTCAATTCATCACTAATCTATTCTTCTTCTCTTTTCCAGCGAGCAAGATAATCTGAGAGAAAAACTAATCACTGAGGATAATTTCACATGGAAATTACCAACCAGTACACCACAAATTGGTTCGCAAGAGTTGCGATTCGTTGGCGGCGTTGATATAAGCTTCTCGAAGAATGATCCATCAATGGCGTGTGGTACTCTTGTAGTGTTGGATTTGCATACTCTTCAAGCTGTTTATCAGGATTTCTCTTTTGTTACTCTGAGTGTTCCTTATGTGGCTGGCTTCCTTGCATTTCGCGAGGTTCTGCTTCTGCTTTTTTTTTAAGGAGATTTATACGTAGAATAGCTTATTTCAATTTAAGCTGTTATATTGATTGCTTCTACAATTGTAGGCTCCAGTTCTTCTAGATATTCTGGACAAAATGAAAAGGAGTAATAGTCCTTTCTACCCTCAGGTAGTTGTTGTCTGTTAGTTTTTTTCTCCATTATGTAGAATTCTAACAGATTTGTAACTGTTTTTGATTTGCTGGCAATTTATTCTTATGTTGTTTACAGGTGTTAATGGTTGATGGAAATGGAATACTTCATCCACGAGGCGAGTACCCTGATTGAATGCCGTTTCGGGCAATAGTTTTGATAGTTTATGCATTTGAGCTAAAATACATTTTATCACTCAATTTCCAATGGAAAAACTTCTTATCCTGGATAACTTTTCTGAGATAATTGAGGTCATTTTAGGTTCTTTACATATATTCATATTTCATACCCCTGTGGTGACAAACAAATTCTTAACTTGCAACCTGTTTGATAAATTTTGGCCTGCTACGTTTAACTCTTACAGGTTTTGGCTTGGCCTGTCATATTGGAGTTATGGCCAATCTTCCAACAATTGGGATTGGAAAGAGTGTTAGTATTTATAAATTATAGTCTCAGCTAGTTTACTATTTTGCCATCTCTAGAGTCACGCACTGACGCCACTTTTTGTTGTTTTTAAATAAAATCTCATGTCACTATAATGACCAGCCTTTATAAATCTTCTCATGCGTCTCCATCAATTTAGAGATTTGATTCTATCAGGTGTTTTTGTAGTTGTGTGTATATATAAACCTAAGTTTTTTACCTTTATATGTTTCAGTTGCATCATGTGGACGGTCTCCATCACTCTAGAGTGAGAAAACTTCTTGAAGCCAAAGAAAACTCTTCTAAAGATTTTATTCCATTGGTTGGTTGCTCCGGGCAAACATGGGGAGTGGTAAGAATTTAAATGAATGGTACTTGCCCTTATTTGCAAAGCGGCCGTGACATACTCATATAAAGCAAGCTATAAAGCGTTAACTTAAGCTTCCAATATCTACTTCCATGTGTTTGTGCAATTTTTATTGATATTCAGATTCAGCATTCACTAGTCTTTT
The DNA here is from genome assembly GCA_021764765.1 of Vicia sativa. Lineage (NCBI taxonomy): Eukaryota > Viridiplantae > Streptophyta > Magnoliopsida > Fabales > Fabaceae > Vicia > Vicia sativa. Next base: position 217,694,129 of record CM038795.1, read on the forward strand.
TCTCCTTTCCTTCCGAAATGTTATCCAGGCCATGAGATCTTCACAAGGTTCCATAAAGCCGATATACATATCAATCGGTCACAGAATATCACTCCAGACCGCTACTGCAATTGTTCAGATGACTTGCAAGTACCGTATCCCCGAGCCAATTAGACAGGTGTGAAACAATTTTCTATTTGAAAGAATGTGGTATCTACTTTATACATACATTTATTATCACAATCACAACTTACCAGTTGAGTTTAAAGAAAAACATGAACCAGAACATAAAAAATGGAATACTATTCTCATTGGATGACAAAAGTTCAGTTGTTGATAGCTAGACAGACTGATACTGGCTCCCCAATTGCTGATTTTCCATCAATTAATTGTTACACAAACTTTTTTTTTTCTGATAAAAAGACCTATGAATACTTCTAATTATCAGTTTCTTGTAAAAATTGAAGTATCCTTACATATCTATTTGAACTTCAGGCCGATATAAGATCAAGAGACTACATTCGAAAGTTTGAAATGAAGGCCAGACTGAAGCAAAATCACTGATATAGAACACTTCAACGACTTTTTAACCTTTCTCCATCACTTCTTATGCTAACACCCGAAATGTATTGTACTATTGCTCGTTACTAATTCTTTACTTTCACTGTGCTGCTGTTGAACGTGTACAGTTTTATTTTTTCTAAAAGAAAATAAGCCAGTTCCATTTTAATAATTTTTTAGTGTACATTAAGAAAAATCAGTTTTATGGTCCCTAATATCAAATTTCTTGTTTTTTTTTTCTGTTTCCTGTAATAAACAGTCTCATTTGCATATGTGACATTAAAATATATGAAGTGTATTTTTTATTGTTGTCACGTCATTAAAAATATTTAAAAATTCATATTAATTTTCTTAAATATTTATTTTTAATGATTAAACGTTTTTTAATTAGTTTTATTTCTTTTTAATGATTAAACATTTCTATAGAAGACCTTTCACACAAAGAGTTTGTTTGGTAACACTTAAAAAAGATCTTTTAGTTTTTTAGCTCATATTTTGGTGTTTTCACGATTTTAGTCTCCTATTTTGTTTTTAAACACTTTTGGTCCCTTATCCCCACTTTGACTATAAAAAACGCCTATGTGTTACTTCTAAAAATCGTTAACTTTCTTCAAAAATGTATTGATGATCTCATTTAAAGGTTCTGTCAGTTGAAAAAGTGACAAAATAGAGGGACTAAAATCGTGAAAACACCAAAATAGGGGGACTAAAACTGTAATTTAGCCTATTAACAAAAAACTCTGTTTGGCAATTGTCATTTAGCTTTTTTACTAGCTTTTAATTTTTTTCTCAAAGTTATTTAAAGTAGTTTTTGAGCTTGTAGCTTTTAGTTTGTGACTTTTTCTTCCATTTATACTCTTATTATTTTAATAAAAATATATTAAAATTATCAATTTCTTAATTAAGAATGTTTTTTTTTTAATGTTATTTTGTATTTATTGAAGAGAGCCTAACCTTATTGAATTGTTGTGTATTGGACTACTCTTCTAAAGGAGATGCATGTAGGGCCAAGTATATCTTTTAGAGTCTGTAATATTTAATTTCTAAGCAAAAGTAAATATTTAAAAAATATAATAATTAAAAAACATTTAATTAAAAATATAGTAAATGGAATCGAATATCTTCATCAGAGTTGTGATCAAAGAATTTTTGTAACGAACCATTTGAAAATAAGTTATAAACTAGAGCTCGGTAAAATCCATCCGCACAAAATCCAAGCAAACGAACAACGTTGAGATGATGTATTTTGCCCGTATTTTGCCCATAGTCCCTATTTCATTTATGAACTCCTTTCCATCTCCGTCTTCAATATTAAGCATCTTAACCGCAACCATAATTTCGCGGGATAATTTACCTTTGTAAACAATTCCGTGAGTACCTTCGCCTAACTTATCCTCAAACTTGGAGGTAATTCTATTTATGTCGGCATAGGAAAATCTGGTTGGCTTTAATGCCTTGTAATCCTTCAAGAAATTTTCAATTCTTGCATGATCTTGACCCTTCATCATAAAACGGCGTTGAATTTGTAAAATGGCACCAATCATGAGTAATAGCAAAGTTGAACCTATGCACCTACAAATTTAACATTCAATATCCTTAAAAATCTAAGCATTAAAAAATGAAGGAAATTATAGGACATGAACAAAGATTGTTTCACTCTCACCTGCAGAAGATAAAACAATGATTCTAAACTTCTTTGATTTATGTTCACATTTCAAGTATCTTATGTCAAAATTTGTTCTAGAAAATTTCCACTAGAGACTGTTGGCTCGATAGTATATGCTGGGAATAAAGAAAAACGATCCAACAATTTGGTGCAGAATATTACGTCAAAGTCAATGACATCTTCTGATTTTGAATCAACGATATAAACAGGACAAGATTTCAAGTCTTGTGGATGCAACAATTGATCCCTGTTTCTAAGTTTTCCTACTGAAGAACAATTGAAGAAAGTAATATTGGTAGGTTGAGTATACTGGTAGGCACAAGAGTTAAATGGAAATATTGAGGAAAAGTTGTAGTCAAGAAAGATTTGTGATAGACAGTTACTAGTGAGGCAAACATATTGAAACTTACATGAAATACAAAAGAAAAATGCATCAAGTGCAGAATTCAATTTATCGTACAATTCATAACACATTACATCAGTTCCGAAGTCTATAAACATCGAGTTGTCCAAAGCCAAGACGAAATTTGATTGACAGTTTTAAGTTCACTAACATCCGTCGGTTTTCTTTTCTTGCATTAAACATATAACTTCCATTTGTTTAAACTCTTAACAGTTTTTTAACCTGATTCAATTAGCATATAACAGATCCATTTTCCTAACTAATTCCGCAACAGAAAGCTCATAACAACTTCTAACAGTCATAACAGAATTCAGAACTGCCTAAATGTTTCTAACAAACTCAAAAACAACATCAATCAAGATAGAGCCGAAGAAAGTAAAAATTGAAAATTGAAAATAACCTGAATGTAGCTTGCAGACACACTCCGTTTAATTCGAAGCATTTCTCTAAAGTGATGAAAAGCAGCTGCAGTTGTAGCTGGTGAGTTAAATAAAGATCCATTCTTTCTTTGATACTTCACGACTCTATTCATGTCCAGGTGACTTCAACATTCCTTCTGACACATATGCTAGATATTCTCTCCACCCTTCTGAATTGCTTTCAGAGCCTCTACATCCAGACAATCACAAGAGGGTGAATTGGAACTGTTGTAGCATTAATTGCTCTACACATTGACAACAAGAGTGTATCTAAGTTAATCGTAATCCTATGATTGCACTTTTAGTCTTTAAAAAAATTTATCGACAAAATTGGTCTATTGAGGAGTTACAAACCTCCTCTAAACAAACTTAAACAAATTCAAAAAATTTAACATTCATTTTTCTATAAAATCAAAATAGAATTACAAATAGATTTCTCTCTTCTCTTAATTCTAATAAAATCAATTATGAACAATTCTAATAATATATTTTGGTAATCATATCAGCAACCTTGTGTTCTGTAGAAACTTTCAAAACTTGGCTTTTTAACTTTTCTCCATCAGTTCTTATGCTAACCCCATAAATGTATTGTACTATTGCCCGTTACTAATTCTTTACTTTCACTGTGCTGCTGTTGAACATGTACAGTTTTGTTTTTCTAAAAGAAAATAATATAGATCCCTTTTAGAATAAAATGTTTGGTTAACCATGGAGGGTTCTAACCACTTATGTGAAAAAGTGATAATAACATAAAGTATATAACTAAATAAAATATATAAACAATATAGACTTAAATGTATTTTTGGTCCTCCTATATTAACTTTTTTAACATTTTAGTCCTCCTTTAAAAAAAATCAACTATTAATTCTCCCAATATCAAATAACCTGAATTTTTTATGGTCCTTCATCATTTGTCATATATTTTAATGACATGGCACCTTAAGATTTGTCCAGTCACTACTAAAACTAATTTATTATTTATTTTTAATTTAATATTTTATATTCTTTAATTTTTTTTAATTATTTTATTTTATTTATATTTAATAATTTTTTTCTTCATAATTAATTAGAAATTAAATGTTAAATATTCTAAAAAATTTAAATGGGCATAATGTCCAACTTCTCTACAAGACAACCCTATTTCTATTATACGTTTAATGCAAGTGCAAAAGTGTTATATAAACACTAAATATTTTATACCACATTCGATGTAGGACTTAAAATGAAAGTAAAATTCTATTTTTCATGTTACCTTCTCTGCAAGTAGAATTCAAGGACCTTGTTAATTTCATTAATACAACATTACAAGGTATATATATCGTATAAATGACATTACTGATACATCATTCAACTTTTGCTATTTTTATATTCTGATTCAGAGTCATTTGTTGTGGTAGCCATAAAGGCTAAGTTAGCGTGTTCATCTTCTGAGTTAGATTCAGCTTCAGAAGATTCTGAATCATCCCAGGTGGACATCATACATTTCTTCCTTCCAAAAAACTTCTTTGGCCTTTCTCTTTGTAGCCTAGGACAATCACTTCTATAGTGTCCTGGTTCTTTACATTCATAGCAGACGATATCTCTTTTGCTAGACTTCTTATGTCCAGAAGGTTCTGCTTTATCTTCTAATCTCTTGTAGTTTCTAAACTTATTTTGTCTATGTTTCCACATCTGGTTGATCCTTCTAGAAAGAAGAGATAACTCATCTTCTTCTGATGCAGAGTCATCAGAGCTTCCTTCTTCATCCTGAAAAGCGTTAGTTTCATATTTTCTAGTAGATTTAAGGGCAACAGACTTACCTTTCTTTTGGGGCTCATATTCATCAAGTTCTATCTCGTGACTTCTTAGAGCACTAATAAGTTCTTCTAGAGATATATTATTCAAATATTTTGAAACTTTGAATGCAGTAACCATTGGTGCCCATCTTCTGGGTAAACTTCTGATGATCTTCTTGACATGGTCTGCTTTGGTATAGCCTTTGTTCAGAACTCTCACGCCAGCAGTCATAGTTTGAAATCTTGAGAACATTGTTTCAATGGACTCATTTTCTTCCATTCTGAAGGCTTCGTACTTCTGGATGAGAGCCAAAGCTTTTGTCTCTTTTACTTGAGCATTTCCTTCATGAGTCACTTTGAGAGACTAAAAAATGTCATGTGCAGTATCTTTGTTGGTGATTTTCTCATACTCCATTTTTGAGATAGCATTCAACATTATATTTCTGGCTTTGTGGTGATTTTTGAAGTTTGTTTTCTGTTGCTTATCCATTGTCTTTCTATCAATCTTATTTCCTTCTTTGTCTACCAGATGTGTGTAGCCGTCTAAGACCATATCCCAAAGTCAGGATCATAACCTAGAAAGAAACTTTCTAGTATATCTTTCCAGTAGTCAAAATCTTCTCCATCAAACACATGAGGTTTTGTGTTGTTGTTGTTCTGATCAGTTGCCATAGTGTTTTCCTTCTGGATCTTTTTCTGACACAGTTAAGTGTTTGCACCCAAAACCAAGAGCTTTGATGCCAATTGAAGATTTAGAAAACACTTCGAAGGGGGTTGAATAAGATTTTTCCTTCTTTTTCTTTCATAACAACAATATAAAACACAGGTATTTTTATCCTGGTTCGTTTGAAACTCAAACTACTCCAGTCCACCCGCCAAGGTGATTTCGCCTCTCTAAACGAGGATTAATTCACTATAATTAAAACTGATTACAAATGCACAACCAATTGTCGTGACTAATAATACAATGCACAAGCCAACTGCAAGTGACTAACATCTCTAAGACTCTCTAGTCCTAACCCTCTCAAGAAATCTGACCCAACTGGTCTCTCAAAAAACAATTACAAAATAACTTCTAACAATAGTGTATCAGTTTGCTTCTAATAAGCTTTATCACAACTGTGATTTATCACTAAGATTTTTAGCTCAATACAATGATAAAATCAATATTTAAAAGGTTCTTGCTTGCATGAGTTCAACGTAAATTTTCAAATGAATAGCGTGTGTGTATATTCTTTAAACAATTAATCTTCTATATATAGCTTCAGAAATTTGTCCGTTGCTATCTTGAACAATGAGAACGCATTTAATGTTGCTTGTCCGCTTGTACTTTGTGTTTTCAAAAAACCTCGAACTTTGTTCCACTGATTGCTTCAACTGTTTTAGCTTTAAATGTCTAACGGTACTGTAGCAAAGTTTGTCTCACAACTTGAAGTATATTTCTCTTTATCTTCTGTTCAGACTTTGTTAGCTTATCTTTTATCAGAGTTTGCTTTCAGTTTGCTTCTATCAGAGGTTGCTTTCAGCGTGCGTATTCAAAAGTTGCTTTTCATCTTTAGAACTTCTAATTCTTTATTTTCTCAGCGTAAGTTAATATTCTACTTTCTATAGTGCTTGAATCAGAACATCATCTAAAATGAAAACATACTTATCAGAGTATCATATGCAAACATTCTTATCAGAGTATCATATTTACTATACAAAATTTATTTCATTTATTATCATCAAAACTCTAAGATATGATTAGAACCAAACTATGTTCTAACAATCTCCCCCTTTTTAATGATGACAAAAACATTCAGATTTTGATTAAGAAATTTTGTATATATGTGAAAATCTCCCCCTGAGATGGATAATATCCCCCTGAGATAGATAATTTCCCCCTGAGATAGATAATCAGAATAAAATAGATACGCAATAGAACTTCCCTGAGTTTGTTCTTTCAGAGCTTAGTAAATCTTTCGTTCAGAGCTTTCTTTTAGATTTTTCATTACTTCCCTTAGTTTGTTCTTTTGGAACTTAGGAAATCTTTATTTTAGAGATTCCTTTCAAATTTTTCATTTCAGAGCTTAGAGCTTAGATATCCGTTGCAGAGTTTCCTTTCAGAGTTTAGATATCCCTGCATACTTCAGAACATATACACTTGTATTTTTGTTAGAAATGTTTGAGACTTAGTCTCAATAACTGTTATCTGAAATCAGATCAAAATCACAAGTTTCTCCCCCTTTTTTGTCATAATCAAAAAGTGTAAAAAAAAATTAACTACAAGTTAAAAAGATCCAAACTGTTTATAAAGAATGTCAAACAAAACACACAGTTACAGAGGTTTCAAACAAAACAGATGCACAAAAGTTTCAAAAAGATAGAGACTAAGATTGACAAGAGACTAGAGAAAGTAGAAGATTTTTGATCTCAGTAGAAGATTCTTCTTGCTTCACCATCCAATTTTTGATTTCTTTGTTGGTCTCATCTTGCTTGTCCAAACGTTCACGAACAACTTCATTTTCTTTCTTCAACTCTTTCAGAGTTTCCAGCACAAGAGAAGTTTGAGCAGCGTCTTCAGAAGAGGTAGCCTTGAAGGTAGAAGCAGCAACATCAGGACAGAAAGTTCTGGAGAATAAGGTGTCAGGGTCGATCATAAGCGTTGGCACTTTTTTGGAAGTCTCTTTAGCACAAATAGCAGAAGGTTGTTGAAACAAAACCATTGCCAAAGAGTTTTGTTCTGCAACTTCTGACTCATTAGATTCATCTTCAGAGATATCCATATATTCAGAAGATGGTTGCCATGGAGCGTTGTCCAACTGCAGAAAAGGCTTCTTATTCCATATATTTGCAACTGCTTTCATCAATACATTAAGAGACTCGGTAAATTTCTCATGAATATGAGAGTAGCACACTTCTTTAAGCTTAAGGGATTCAGCGTTGAATCTCCTTCTGAATGTTTTCCACAGATCAACTGACGCAGTTGGGTTCAGATTGCTAGCACAGTCTGCCTTCAGCCTTTCTATCCAACCCTGCATCTCTGTTTCAAAATTTTGCAATAATAGATTAACATCTGTGTGAACAGGTTTTAGGGTAGGTTTTGGAACAACTTTCTTTTTGGACTTATTTTGCAGATAAGGTGGTGATTCGAGATAAACTGTAGTCCACAGAAAGTTAAAAGTTTCAAGATAGTGAGGTTGTTGACGTGCTGAAGTGAAGGTAGGTGAGTTTTGTGGGGAAGGTGAAGATGGAGTGAAGGTATGTTCTGGGGAGTGAGGTGGTGGAAGTTATGGAGAGGTGGTACTGATGGTAGGTTCAGAAAATGAAGTAGGGATAACTTCTGGAGACTTATTCACAACAAAAATATTGGTGGATGGAATGGTGAAGGAATGAGGTTGTGTGTTCAAAGACATATTTATTCCTGGTAATCTCCAAGATCCGTTATACCATTCAGAAGATTTTGGTGACAAAGGTCTGATGGGGGTTATTGGAAGTGGATTTTTAGAAGAAACATTTGGATTAGTTTGGTGGGGAGCAGAAACAGGGATTTCGTGTTGGGAATTTGGTGGTGTGATGGTGGTATTGGTTGTGTTTGAGTTGTTTGTGGTGGAACTTCTGTATTTGAAATATCAAAATTATCTATATCAGATAATACTTGAGCAATTTGTGGATTAATTTCATGATGTTCTGATGGAATGGTGAGATCAATGTCTACATCTATATTTCCTAGACTTTGTGTTTCAGGAGGATTGGAGGTATGAGTGGGTTTAGTTGTTTATAAAATCAAGTGTTATGTTTGTGTGCACCCAAGTTTTTTCCTTATATTTATTAATTATTAATATGAAATATAGTAATAAAAGAAATAAATGATGAATGTAATGTAACAAATATCTGGCAAGAAACATTTGTATTAAAATCAAGACAAACACCATGACTTATTGGTCTATATATACATAAATAGAGATCATCGTTGCCTGCAATCTAAACAAAGTCAATGCAACCGAATTCCCAACTCTTCTAATCATCCATTTATGCATATTCCCTTCCCCCATAACAAAACTAGCTAGAAAGAAAGAGGTAAACAAACATTTCCACAACAACAACCACCTCTCTCCCTTCTCTCACTATAAACATTGCAATTAGTAAGGAACATAGTTATATATATTATGAATTTCATTTGTTTGAATGTTGCTTGTATATGATATTAATCATTTAGATATTTGAATTTTGATATCAGGCATAATGGCAGCCACGGTTAACCAAATGTCTTTCATTGTGTTAGCCTTTGGCGTCGTGTCATTCCTTTTAGCGGTAGTTGGAGAAAACAAGAAGGTAACATCCAACACAATCATATTGTTGAATTTTATATTTCTGTTACATATTTTTATCCAAATACATGCATGCATGCATGTATAAATGTATTTTCTTTGTATTGTTACAGCCTGCTGCTGGGAAACCAGTACCTAATGTTGATGGTGTTTCTATTACGTGCCAATATCCATCTGATCCAACGGTTGTGTTAGGGTTTCTTTCCGCGGCATTTCTTATTGCATCCACCGTGGTTGGGTATCTCTCTCTATTTTACCCTTACAATGGAAAGCTTGTTCCACAAGGAACTTTATTAAAACACACTTCTTTCACGGTATTCTTCAACGTTGCATTGTAAGTATTATTTCCTCGCGCCTGTTCGTAGTTGTTACATTTTGTTCTTAATTTTGGTGAAAGAAGTTATAGAATTATAATTTGGTATGATAATATGATTCTTATATTGTGTGAAACGGTTTCTATTTACGTTAGGTTTACTGCTGGATTAGCTGCAACGTTTATATTATGGCCAACAATCACCGAATATATGCACTTGACTCGCAATGTGCATCGCGATGTTAACTACCAATGTCCTACTGCTAAAACGGGTTTACTTGGAGGTGGTGCATTTTTATCTCTTGATTCGTCTCTTCTTTGGTTGGTTGCACTTATGCTAGCTGGTAATGCTCGTGAGGATTATTTTGAGCAAGAAGGAAACAAAAGAGAAGAATCTAATGATGAAGTTAATGCAAGCGCTTGAAGTTTGATTTCTATAGTAAAAGAATCAAATATGTTGCATCTTGCATCATTATTTGTGTAATTTACTTTAAATGGTTGATCAATTATGTGAAAATATGAATGTAAACTTTTTAATGGTTATTTTCTTAGATTGAATGAATGGACATGGGCATAGGTGATCGGGGATATTTACTACAAATGCTAGAGCATAAGTTCGTTTGTCTAATTAAGAGATGGAAACTCCACTTTAAGATTATTATATATTTAAATTAATAATTTTTTTTTCTTACAAATTTTGTTGTTATAGACATGCCTGTTTGTTTTAATTGAATGTTGAAACAGATGGAAATTGAAAAATGATGAAATAGTAAAAGTAATAATCTGCGGAAATTATATCAGAAACAAAACAAAATAGTAATGGAGTAAAATCTTTGAGGGAACCTGTCGACATCTAGTTTTTGAATGTCACTTCACTAGAATTTTCAAAGGAAAAGAACAACAAAAATCAAAATCACTAATCTGGTTAGTCACGGTTCTGTGTATGTGGAACACAAGAAACTCTGAGATCTTTGAGTAGTGCATGCCATCAAAACAATTGTGTGGACTTGGTGCATTTCAAAGTGTAAACAAAATCATAGTTGAGGCTTTGAAGACTGGATGATGCATGCGTTAATGGAGGATTGCTCCTCCCGGTTGAGGTTATTTGGTTCTGCTTTTCCTGTTATTGGCAAGAAATGGCTTCAGATATTTCACAATTTAAGTTCATCACATCACCGACTCCATTGCTTTTGGAATCTAATCCATATATGGTTCCATGGTGGTGCGGGAAATCAATTCTGAAATGGAATGCTGCCCATGTTTCATACCCTTTTTATCCTCATAAAGTCAAAAACATTCTCCTCCCGACTATAACAAGAAACAAGACACAATCATCAAAATAAACGACGCGAATGTCAAGCTAACTCATATTTAACAAAGCAGAGAACAGATATAGCACTACTATCTGACAAGAAATAATCCTCCTGAATGCCTCAGAGTTTAAATTCAAGTGATTGGATTCCTTAGTGCAGTCATTGACATTTGACTGTGAAACAGACTTTGAATTAGGGTTAACAGCCATAAGAACAGCAGGCTCACAAGATCTATCTTGCCTATATATTGTCATATCCTGAGAAGAAGAGGACAGGAGCCATTAGTAGACATCATTGTGTCTGCGAAATCCATACCCATGTATGCAAACCCAGTAGAAACATGGTCAGGATACTATTGGAAATAATTCAATGGTACAGGGTTCATTATTGTGCCATTGATTACAGGATACACAGAAAGCTCAAATGGCTCAAAGTAAAGCATACTTCATAATTGAAGAATAATCATGATAACAAATCATAAAGAACAATGAATTTTTAGGGTTTCACATTAAAAACAAAAAGTGATACATAAAATTGGAAGGAAAAATAGTAGAAAATTCATTCACTCTTTTCTTCACTGTTGCATCTTGTTTTATTTTCACAGTTATAAGTCATTAAGTCCCGTTGTTTTAAAACAATAGCTGCGTCACAAGGTAGTAGAAGCATGATTTACACCTCACCTAGCAGAATATGCAGCAATATGATCAACACAAACTCCTTGTAGCAGAAATACACAAAAGACACATACTAAAAAGGAAAGCACATACCATTAATCCATGAACTTGAATCTCTCCTATGTCTGGTAAACAAGTGAGGTGTGCTTTCTCAAAATCTCCTGCAAAACAATAATTGCATCATTGACTTTTCTTGACAAAACCTGATATACTCAAAGTTGAACAACAACACCCGGTCGTGCATTTTGCTCCTTTGGAAACGTATCTGAAAAATGGAAAATAAATAGTTGAAATCTGATTTATCTTGATGCTCTAGATAGTATGACCAAAACACACATTTACTATTCTTCAATCACCTTCAACTGAGGGACTTTCAAAATATCCACACTTTCGGCTGCTGCAAGAAGCTTACGCAATTTCACCCTATTTGTTCTTGCAAAAAGACCCTTACCATTTGACAACTGAGATGAATTATTTTCAGAATCCATGCACATCCATTAGATCTAGGACATAAATCTGATGACTATGATTCACCACTCCGTGCCACAGTAACTTGTTTGCTAGCTCCCAGATTTGCACCCTTATTTGAAAATTCAAAACCTTGGCAGGATTAGAGTATGCCACACCATCTGTTTCGTGCCTCCTTTTTCAATATGATGTAGTAGTTGTTGCTGCAAATGGGAATAACAAACCAAAAGCAAAATGAATCAGATCCGTAAAACTCTTGAAGACATTCTACAACAAGAATCTAGTAGGAATATACAATATACCTACCATTTAGTTTCCCTCTGGAGATACGATCGGCGGTCTTCCTGTGAATGGTGCCATTGGAGTTCTTATTTTTAATATCATTCATGCCAACTCAAATTCTTGAAAAAGAAAAAGTGTCTTGTTGTGACTAACCATATTTTCTTCTTGTTTTGTGCCTCGTACGAATTAATTCGCTCCTTGCAATCATCAATAGTTCTTTCAGTCTTTCAGTGCCTCCACACAAATCTAAAGACATCAATTCTCTGGTCTGTAAATCCCTCAATAGCTCTTCGCTTTCAACGTGATAATTTCCAGCACAAAATAAATCAATAAGAACTATGTATATAGAGGTATTAGGCCAAAGATCTCTTAGTTTCATCTCTTCATAAAGTTTAAAAGCAGCTTGAACATCACCATTGGCACAAAGGCCAGATATAAGAACGTTGTATGCAGCAACATCAAGCTTCACGTGACACTGTTCCATTACACTCCTCAATTCCAATGCCTTGGCAACATTAGCTTGTTTGAAATAGGTGTGCATTATCGTCGTGAAAGTAGCAACAGTTGGAATGATTCGCATCTCAAGCATGATATCAAGAACGTGAACAGCATTGTCAGTTTTTCTTGAACGCGCAAGCCCTCTAATAATAGCGCTCATTGCAACACCTTGGGAGCCGATCCCGAGTGTTTTCATCTCATCTTGCAGCTCCATTGCTCCTTTTATATTTCCCATTCTACACATGCCCTTAATTAACGAGATAAATTGTTTACATGTAGGGGCATAACTATTTTCCAACAAGGCATGCAAAATACAATGAGCTTCATCAAAAGCACAAGCTCTAATAAATCCATTAAAAAGGGCATTATATGTATCAACATTAGAAGTAACTCCTAACATACTCATTTGTTTTACCAGATCTAATGCTGTTTTTATCTCATTTCGTTCACAGAACTTACTAACAAGCATGTTTAACGTAAAACAATCAGCTTTGAAACCTTCAATTATCATCTTTCTTAGAAGTTTTACAGCGACATCTAATGATCCAGATTTAGAATAACCAAGAATAAGAGAGTGCCATGTTAACTTATCAGGCGCACAACCATGTCCGACCATCTTATTGTATAACTGAGAACATTTTGCCATGTCATGCCTCTTTGAATATCCATGCAAGAGAATGTTGTAAGTAGCCAAGTTGAAGCTTAAACTTCTACTCCTCATTGTTGAAAGGATATCATTTACCTTCGACATCTCTCCCTTCCGTGAATATCGATCCAAGAGAACATTGAACGCAGTAGTATCAGGCAGAACACCTTTGTTCAACATATCTTCAAACAGATATAAAGCAACTTTTGAATGTCCTTCTTTCAGAAGACCATCAACTAAACTAGTGTACATAGCAAGATTTGGAGATAATAATCCTTTTTCAATTGCCCTTCCTGACAAAAGAAGTGCAGGGACCATTCTACCTTTCCTGCATAGTCCTGCAATAAGACTGGTGTACGTAAAGCCATCAGGCACAAAATTACTCATAACCATCTCATCGAGAAGGGTAACTGCATTCGATAAATTTCCTGATCTTGATGTAAAAGTAAGCATTGTGTTGTAGAAAAGACTACCAATGGCATAAGGAATGTTACTAAGTCTACGCAGATATAATTTGGCTTCATTAATATGTCCGCCAATAAGAAGTCCTTTCAATAGACCCACGTACGTGAACTGACTTGGTAAATGGCCTAGACTATTCATTTTATCAAACATAGCGAACGCTTTTAATGCGTCACCAGAATTTCCATAACTATCTATAATGTAATCAAAAGTAACAGAGTCAGGATCGAGACCCATCCTGCTCATGTGGTCCATAAAATGCTCGGCTTCTTCAAGTCTTTTGGATCTACAAAAAGTGGCAACCAACACATTACATGTAAAGCGATCTGAAACATGACCATTGTGGTTCATAACTGCATAAGCATTTAACGCCTCATTTAGCTTTCCCATCTTGCAGTAGTTGTAGATCAATGTTGAATACAAAGTGTTGTTTGGCGCAAGTCCCGCTTTGAACATTTTACACATTATCTCCTTTGCATTATTTATCTTCCCCGTCCTAAGAAATCCATTAATGAGTACCGAAAATGTAACAACATCGGGATTGACAGAAACTTTTAGCATATCCTCCAGCAACTGTACAGCTTCCTCAAGCAGGCCATTTTTACACAATCCATCAATCACTGTTGTATAACTAATATGACTAACTATCACACCATTCATCCTCATTCTCTCAAGAATACTGGAAACCAATCCAAATTCAGCATGCTTGGATATCCCATTTAAAAGAGCCCCGTACGTCACTTCATTAGGTCTCAAACCATGTGAAACCATCACATCAAAAAGTCTCAAGGCTTCATCAATGTTATCATTGCTACAGTGACCAAAAATCAAAGTATTGTAAGTAATATTGTTTGGTGACAAGTTACATGACGACATCTCCTCAAAAAGTTTTGTAGCAACTCCAATCTTCCCCTCCTTAACAAATCCATTAATAAGAGTATTATATGTGATCACATTAGGATACACCATACTCTTCCTCATCCTTTTCAATATTAAATAACCTTTTGCACTCCTACCTTTTCTGCACAAACTATCTATCAACATATTATATGTACAAACATCAGGCGAAATACCCTTAGATACCATGGAGTCAATAACCTCGGAAGCTTCCTTATACCTTCCTTTCTTACAATACCAATTAAGCAAAGTATTGTAAGTAACTGCAGTTGGAAAATGACCGGTCTCTTCCATTTTCCTCAAGAGAAACGCAGCGCTTTTAAACTTGCTACGTCCACACAAAGCATTCAACAATATATTGAACGTGGCAATATTGGGAGAAACCCCGTTAGCAAGCATTTCTTTGAAAAATGACCAAAAGAAATCAACTTCCTGGTCCTTCTCCTTCACCAATGAACCTAGCACCATGTTACAAGTGTACACAGACGGGTTGAACCCTCGAGAACCCATCAAGTGAAAAGTCTTCACAGCATCTCCAACCATGTTCTCCCTTAAACAAACCCTAATGAGTAGGTCAAAAACAGCAGGATTTGAATGACAAAATGGGTATGTCTCCATCAAAGAACCAAAAACATTTTCGAAACCAATAGGCATATGCAACATGTGTTTCAATGTTGTTTTGGCAAAAGTGTACATTCTAGCTCTAACAAGTATATGGGTGGTAGTGGAAATGATATGAGTCAAATGATTGAGCTCCAAATTAGGTTGTTTGATGACCCAATTGAGGAATTTCAAAGCTAACATTCCATGAACAGGTCTAAGAGAACCTAACCTATAATTCATGCGATTAAGGGACTCCCAACGGTGTATAGTTAAGAATGTATAAATACTCTTGTCCATGTCAAAAACCATAGATGAATTCCAAAGGTACAAACTTTATACTGAAAATAAAAAACAAAAAGAGGGAAAAGGTGGGTTTAGAGAGGGATAAGGAAAGGGTTACCTTGAGTGAAAATTGAAATATGAAGAATCATTTGTAGCAGTATAACGTATATTGATTGTCAAAATTCAAGATTTTGAGCTTACAGACTTACCAGATACTTCAACTGAGAATTCTTAATTCATTGCTGTTTGTTTCTTTCCTCACTTCAAAGTACATGTCTACACTACTCAAGTAAGTTTACAATTTTCTTTTAAGAGGAAAAACAAATTTAAGATTAAATATGTATATGGTTCTTATAAATAACCTAAAATTCATTTTTACTTTTTATAAATATTTCCTTCAAAAATAATAATCTTGTTAAATAATTTGTTCCACAAATTGTTTATTTGGACCGACTAAAGATGATATATATGTCACATAACACATCACGTTATTTAAGGTCAACATCATATTTAGAGAATTTCTTAATTCACCCCATAACCAAAATAAGTATCATATGCAATTTTGAAAATGTTCCTCTAAAATCATAATTATATTTCCGGTTCGCACCATATTCTTCAAAAAAAAGTCAATATAATTTCACCTTTTAAAAGGCAAAAACGAAATCGAAAATACACTTCTGGTACAAAGCCGAAAATGTATTTTCGATTCTTAATAAACAATACTCATAGTGGCTTAGGCTTCTCATTTCACTAATATTCATCTAACTACTTTCATTTTTCGTTCTTGTGTATATTTTGGTCGCAGTATCATTGACTTTTCCAAACTTTTTCGTCACTAGTTTATCCCAAAAGCCCAAAAATATAATAAAACACCTTTTCTTTCTCTCCTCTTTCTCACACTTCCCACTTCCCTTCTCTGCATTCAACACTATGTTTTCCATTCTTCATTTTTTCATTTCATGATGAGTATTCTCCAAATGAAGCTTCTATGATTCACAGTTAAAAAGTTTCATTTTTGTTTTTGAAATGGATGTAGGTGGTCGTGATGAAGAGTTTAGGAGGTGTAATAGAAATGGGTCCGGGCAGAGGTGTAAAGAGAGAGCTTTACTTGGAAATCTCCAATGTGAAAAACATCATTTGTATGCGCTTGAGAGAAAGAAAAACAGGAATGAGAGTAGTTTTGGGAGAAAAAGAAAAGCTGAAGAAAGTTCACTGAATGGGGTTGTTGATGATGATGGAGGTAAAGGTTTGTTTGATGACGGTGATGGTGGTGTTGGTGATGGTGTTTTTTGTAGAAGGTGAAGTGAAGGGTGGTGTTAATCTTGGTATTGGTTATGAGAGTTTTAATCTCTGGCAACAAGGAGATGGTCAACAACTTGAGTTAGGAACTAGAAATACATTTTCGATTTTGTACCAGAAATACATTTCCGGCTTTAAATACCTGCAATGTTTAGTTAATCAGATTTTGGTGTGCACCGGAAGTATACTTCCGGTTTTTGAGGGGCATTTAAAGAATTTCCCGTGGTGTGTAAGAAAGTCATAGGGTGGGTTAAGAAATCACCCATATTTATTAGAAAAAACGTGTTAGGTGTGTGGTTCAACCATTTCCACATGACCAATATACATTTGACAAAATGGAAGGATGCATGTGATGACAAGTAGTAAGATGTATGGTGTACACATGGTGTAGTGCATGAGTAACACTTGTTGTGGTGCATACTTTACAATGGACACTTGGTGCTTTGCATGAAAGTCAAAAGACAAGAGTCTTCATGCATGTAAGGCACATTTGACTTGCTTCTCCTATAAATAAGACCATGAGCAAGCATTCAAGACACAAGCACAAGAGAAGAAAAACAAGAAGCAAGAGAGAAAGACGGTCTTGCTTAAAAGAGAAAAGTGATCCTCATATAGAGTTTTCTTGTGAGAGAAATAGTGAGTTAATTTAAGAGTGTTCCTTACAAATTGAGAGATACATTATAGTGAGATTCACCTAAGAGTGAAGTTGTATTCTCATTATTATAGTGAAAGTTTAAGAGGCCTAAGGATCCCATGATTTTTTCTTTCTCACATTAAGAAGTTTTTTTGCGCTAAAATTATTTATCATTTGCGCTTATATTTCAAGTTTCCGCTAGTGTCTATTTTGAGTTCACATAGGGGGAAATTATAAAGGGCATTTCTCAACAGTGGTATCAGAGTTATGTCTGAGCTCTAGGTAACTACAGTGTTGTACTCATAAGAAAGTTTTTAGTATACTTAGTGGTTGCAACATTGTTTGATCTTTCACATCAGAAAATAATTATTCTTGTCGGAATTAAATCGTAGTATTGCGAAAGTGTGTCTTGGCAAGTTCTGGCTAAGGAAAATACTCGGTATTTTCATTATTGACCTACCTCTCTTTCATGAGAACTTATTAGTTGCACTATTCAAAAAGTACAATGACTTTTTCAGTGTACAATACTACTTACAAAATCTCCTAGTTGAAGAAACTATTTTCCCGTGTTCTCAAGATGGAGGGTTCTACCAATCATGATGGAGATATGTTCAAGCTGATTGTTGATATGTTAGGTCATAATTCTTTATATGTCAATGACGATTTGTCATTGAGGTTGTTTTCCTTAAAAGACCAGTTGGGTCATCATTCTTGAGATGTCAATGACGGTTTTTCATTAAGGTTGTCATCTAAAGATGTTTTATTATTGGATTCAGTGCTTGTTGATAAGCCAAAGTCATTGTGGTGGGTGGGCTGGACTAACCTTGTTAACGGTGAACTAGGATAAAAACACTTGTGTCTTTTATTATTTTTGTTTACTTTGTGTATGAGATTTATTTGATTTTTGAAAGGTAGAAAAATATTTAATTTCTTAAAATTCAATTCAAACAATCATTTATTCTTCAAACGTGAGGGAAAGGTATTAGCACCCCACACGCTCGTAGTATTCTACGGTATCCACTTAAAGTTTATATCTAATGGGTGAGGGTATCTATCGCTTAATCGCTACATCTATGTCAAATGCTATGCTAAGAAAAGTGCATTTGAAAGGAAAGAAAATAAAGAAAACAAACACGGGGAAAAGAAGGAAGTATTTAAAAAGTTTGCTCGATCGAGTCCCGTGACAAGATGCCTACGTATTCCCTCGTGCAATGGGAAAGTCAGAGCGTTGTAGTTCAACCCATATGTTTTAGTTGGTTGCAATGTTTTTTATGGGAAGTTCAATTATGCATCCTTACAATTTCAATGCATGCTTGGCGTTGTAGCTTATCATAAGTCTTATGCTCGTCCGCTCACACACTTAGTAATTCATTTGGATTTGAAAAGGAATGCCCTTATTGAAAAGGCTTTAAACACAAAAAAAAGCCCATAGGCGAAAAAGGTTTGTATTGGTTGGTTGCTTTTACCTTGAAAGAGGAGTTTGAACCATTATTAAGTGTTTTAATTTTCAAAAGAAAAGAAAACAAGTTTTAGTATTACATGCAAGGATGCAAAAGAAAGAAGAACCAAAGGATGCAAATGGATAAGGCTAGCAAGTGCATTGACAGAAGCACACAAACAATGTAATGCACAATCAAATGATACACACATGCGTAGGGAAGAAGAAAGAAGTCCCATAGCCTCAAAGGTGCGAGTCACTCGAGTCAAACATGAGCCTTCTTTCGGAGGAAAACCATAGCCATGAATGGAAATAAATGTGTCAACCAGTAGTTTCCTATGGAAGAAAGGTATCACAACTTGATATGAATTACCAAGTGTGGGGAGCATATGAATGTGAACCCCGTGACAAAGCGTGGAGAGTCATAATAGGGAACTCTTGCCATTTTTTATAAAGGAAGCATCACAATTCGTGTGAGCTGAGCTGACACAAACTGAACTGTGCGGGGGTTGATTGCGAACCCTTTCCGTGTGCCTGTCATATCATCATATATCAATATCAACATTATCATCAGCAGAACTTTGCTTGGTGGTGGCATATCAGGTTGCCTAACCACTCATGACCTATGTAAGCACAAATGATAAACACTTACTGAAATTTACCTCCTTGCACGGCAGGATTTTAAACAAACCACACACAATTAGCACAGAATATGCGAAATCGTCCTAAACGGGTCTTTAAATAAACCAAAGGGGTTCCTGAACATGCTCCAACTACGAAAGACCCATCATGCATATCTAATCATACTTCTAATGGCAAGGAAAATAGTAAAACCTTATTTCTCATGCTCTTTAGAAAAACGGTAAAAGAATGCGGAAAAAAAGGAATAGAAAATACCAAACGGATAATAATTCGTATAAGCAAAAGCAAGCTAAAAATACTCCGGAAAACTTCGCGTACTGCTAACAAGCAATAAAAGAAATCCAGAGCAATGCATAGAAGCATCAAAATCAAGATCGGAGTGTGTTTCGTACACATCCAAATACTCAATGTAAACCTGCAAGAGATTGCAAATCCAAACAATACATACAAAGGATGTATGTATCACATGCACAATCAGGATGTGCGTTCGTACACATTTGAGTTAAACTGATAAACCTGCAAGAAGGTGAAAACCAAGCAATACAAACAAAGGGTGAGCGTATCGTATGCGATATCAGGATGTGAATTCGTACACATCTGAGACAACCCGATAAACCTGCAAGAGATTACAATCCATGAAAATGCAGACAAAAAGTACACACACATGTGTGCAAGATCGGAATGTGCGTTCATACACATCTATATCAAATCAGATAACCTGCAAGAAGGTGAAAACTAAGCAATACAAATAATAGGGAGCACACACATGTGTGTAAGATCAAGATGTGTGTTCGTACACATCCAAATCTCAAGAATAATCCTCAAAGTACCTCGCAGATGTAACAAAGTGTTAGAAATAACAAGGTGAAGTGTTTATCGGAAGCAAAAATCTCAAAAGCGATTATTCACGTGATGATATACTAGTATAAACATACAAGAAGTGAAATAAAAACTCAAAAATCGGCTTGGGAAAGCGCTTATTCGAAATCGGAGCGAAAAGTCAACTTGTTGGAATTAATTAAAAATCGCATGGTTGCTTGCAAATGTGTCAACAGATTACAAAATATTAGCGGTTTTAATTAATTCTAAGTGGAAGTGACGTTTTTTGAACCTTAAAGGAACGGGGCAGAAAGTGTGTTTTAGGCATGTTGCACTTGAAATTCAGTTTTGAAACCATAAAAAACGGTTTTAAAACATGCCGAAACGTTGGGGACAAGTATTGCTACCTTGGACTTTCGAAAAAAAATGAGTTTCGATGAACAAAAATGCATAAAAATGCTTATGGAAAGTGAAAATTCGTGTACCGATTTAGTTTTCAGTCCTTATTTGGTTTGTCTTTTGAAATGAATTGAGAATTGGATATTAAATCTGTACAATGATGCAAACAATTCTAAACAATTGGATATGCGAATGATATGCAAAAAAATAAAGAGTTAGAATCGAAACAATGCATGAAAATGCATGTTTATTCATGAGTTAATGGTGTTTTTATGGATGAAATGCATGAACATATGACAATATGCAAGCAAAAATATGATCAACCTATACCACATCTAAATATGATGCAATGTATGAATTAAATGCAATTAGAATCAAGAATTCAACATGTTATAATGCATCGAGTTAATTGTTCAAGAATGCATTAATCAACACATGAAGATGTGCATTAAACTATGTCTCGACACAATTTCGAGTTCCTAAAATCAAGCCTAAACACATGAGTTCGATTTAATTATTCAATCCAATTATAGACTAATGCATGAACTTGCAAATTATGATCCAAATGCAAACATAAAGGCTCTATGTACAAATAAATTGCATCATGCAAGTGTATGTGTAAAAATGCTACAACTCGACACAATAACGTTCACAAATCAAGCCTTATTCAAAGAAATTCCAAGCAAATAATCAAGATTTCAATTAATCAGAACAATTACAAGCAATTCCTCAAATCAATTCAAGAATAAGCAAAATTCGAAAAATCACTTAAAATAAGTGCTTATTTAAATAAGTACTTACTTGATTTCGAAGCTTGAACGGAGAATTGATGAGTAATTGGAGAAGAGCTCAACCAGAATTGCTTGTTGATGAAGAAGAAGGGTGATCCGAGAAAGGCAAGGGAATGAGAAAAGGAATTCGGACGGTTGCTTGGGCGAAGGGAGAAGGAGGTTGGAGGAGAGCTTGGTCGAGCGATAGGAGTAGGAGAAAAGGACCGGCAGCGAGCAAGGCCTTCCGGTGAAAAAGCTCGGTTGATGTTGCGTCGAAGAGAGGAGAAAGGTCGCGTAGGAGGCCGATTGAGGGAGGCGTGACCGGGCGGTCTTTCCGGTGGAGGAGTGGTGGTCAACCGGTTATGGGAGGTGACTGGCCAGTCGGATCAGGGAGGCGCGCAGCTAGGAGAGGGAGGAAGAGAGGTTTCCGGCGAGGAGGGAGAGTGGGGAAGGCTTCCTTGCTTGGAAGAAAAGTTTTGTTTTTTTAATTTATTTTTGTTCTTGAGTTTGAGAGAAAAAAGAGAGAGAAAATGAGCTCTTAGAGTGTGAAATTTAACAAATGATTCTCTCACAAGAGGCAAATTTTACTTATAGGTGTTAATTTTGGGCTTTGGAGTGCCTTGGATCCACAAGGCCCAAATCGCGATTATCCGAATAATTTTCGTCCACAGTCCAAAACATCGAGAACTGTGCAAAATTTGAGATCAGACTCTTCACGAAAAATGTCTGGAGCAAAAAATTGCTTATGTTTGTCAAAATTTTGACTCAATGGGATGAACGGTTGAGGAGATATGAATTTTTGAATTTTCAGCACACTTTTTAGCCATCTGACACATGCAAAAAATTTACTGCGTCACCTGGAGAAATTATCTCGAACGAGGATCTTCTGATCAAAATCCAAACTCGGGATATAAATAAAAGTTGAAGCTAACCTAATTTGTGAACTTTTGAGACCAGTCCCATTGTGTTTTGATAAAAATCGAGTGAGATATGATATTTTGAACACTGTGCGTCAGATGAAAAATGCTCGGTTCGACTCAAATTCACCTTCAAAGAATAAAATTCTTGTATTGATTGGTAAGGAATTAGTTCTTGGCTTGTGAATGAAAGTCGTATAGGACTTCAAGACGAAATTTTAGACAGTGACCCCGCTCAGTTTCAATATTCCAGTCAGGAGTTATAAATTATTTAGTGTACCATGAACACGATTCAGCCATAAAACTCAGTTTGTTACACTTGAAAGATCAATTTTTCTGTAGATTTTATTCACACAATTAGCTTCTGACATTCAAATGAAAGTTGTAGATAATATTGAGAGGGACTTTCCAGTCGGAAATCGTCAGAAAATACCCAACGAGCTGAGAAATATGCCTTCCGGAGCGTCGGAAACACACAAAAAATCCAAAATTCACTTTATTAAGAAATGAACTGTTAAAGTCTTTTTCTTGACGAAAAGGCCTCCGATCTGAACAAATAAATTAGAGAACATATTGAAATGGTTCCAACGTTTATGGAACGAACCCGAGAAGACCTTCTGACCAGAAAATCTTGCCTCAAGCATACGAACCGAAAAAATATCATTTTTTTGGCTCGAAATAGTTTGAATTGACCGAAAAGCATAATTTTTTGTGCAACCTGAGATGCTCTCAATCCCATGACCATGAGATCAATGATATGCATGTATGTTTATGATAATGAAAATATAGACAAAAAATGCTGAAATGAAGAGGGTAAATTTTGAGGTACAACAACGTGGAAACCACAAATGGCCCCATGAAAAAAATTGTATTTTGAATTGGATTTTTTTCTAATGATCCTAATTCAATGCCAAATCATCATCTAAGTGATAGAGATAAAATAAAAAGATATTATTTGTAAAAGATTCACGGTCAACAAAAAAGATTATCTTTTCACAATGAAAAAAGGAGATACCTTTGGTAAGTTTAATTCAAAATGGTTTTTAAAATATGGTAGTTGGTTGGTTGAGACATAGTCAAAGTGACGATGTTGCATATTAATTATGTTGGTATCTATTGATGTCCCATGTTGAAGAACATAAAGGTTGAAGTGATGCCTTTATAACAACAAAATTTACAAATTGGAAAAAAAGAAGAAAGGTTTCGAGTTCATCTTAGATATACAAACGACTCTCATGATCAAGTAGGGAGAAACTGTTAAGCCATAATGAAACAAAATCATCATATTGGAGATGTATTGTTTAAACAATCCAATCATGTTAAAGAGGATTATCGAATTCACTTGACATGTATAATTAATTGCATTTGATATTTATTATCCCAAAATTTAGCTTTTTGTGATAATGATGAGTCAATTTCGTCAAGAAATAAGGGGAATTTTCTCGAACTTATGAACTTTCTTGTTAACCACAATGAATTTATTTATAAAGTTTTGAAAAAATTGTTGTGGAAATCTGAAGTTAACATCTCCTGGAATTAAAAAGGTTACTGTTAAAGCTGTTGCAAGTGTCATTACTCAAGTTATACTTGATGATCTTGGAGATGACATATTTGTTATCTTATTTGATGAATCTCGTGATATCTCGATGAAGAAGCAAATGATTATGGTTATACGTTGTGGAAATAATGAAGGAAATTTTATCGAGTGTATTCTTGGTTTCATTCATGTTTCAAATACTAGTACTCTAACACTAAAATTGGCTTTTGTGACATATTTATAAGATATGAATTAAGTTTGTCAAGGATACATGGACAAAGATATGATGGAACAAGTAATATGAAAGTTGAATACAATGGTCTAAAAAACTTGATATTAAAAGATAATAGGTTTACATTTTTTATTCACTGTTTTGTCCAACTCTAATTAACTCTTGTGACATTAGAAAAAAAACATTCTAAAATTGCTCTATTTTTTAATTGGTTGTTAATTTGTCTAATGTTGTTAGAGCATCATGCAAGCGCCAGTATATTCTTCGTGAAAGTCCGACTACAAAGGTGAAAGAAGCATTGCAACATGTATAAGTCTCTAGTAAACATGACATAAATAAAAAAAAATTATAATTAAGAAGGCGGGAAAACAAGATGGAGCTCACATACATTACTCAATGTGGTTTCTTTATTCTTTTCTATAATTGATGTGCTATAAATGATTGAGGAAGATGATATGAAATTAGATTAAAAAAAAGGTCAAACACTAATTCTGATGAATTATATGCAATATATTAAATTTATTTTCATCTTTTGATGAAAAAAGTTTTAGGAATTACGCATGATTTATCTCAAATATTACAAAAAAGCGATCAAGATACCGTAAATGATATGAAGTTAGTAAAAGTATCTAAAATAAAGCTACAAGTTATAAGAAAAAATGGGTGAAATTATTTGTTGAATGATGTTTCATTATTTTATGAGCATAATAATATTGATATTTCAAATATGGATGACATTTTTCAACCAACCCAAAAAAAGTCAAAGTGAAAAATAGATAAAGTATCTAATTTACATCATTTTCAAGTTCAATTGTTTTCAGAAGTGATTGATCGACAACTTCAAAGTTAAATAAATGTTTTACATAAGTGAATGTTGAGTTGTTCGTTTATGTAGCTTGTTTGAGTCCAATACATTCATTTTCCGTGTTCGATAAGAAGATACTGATTTGTTTAGCTCAATTTTATCTCTTTGTGTTTTCTCAAGTTGAATTATTGACACTAAATTGTCAGCTTAAAAACTATTTCTTAAATGTATGCCGAGACATTAAATTTTCATACTAAAAAAATTTATTGATCATTCTATTAAGCTCGTAGAAACCAAAAAAACACGTTGTGTTGTGTTTGTATATCGGTTGATATATTTACTTTTAAAATTATCTCGACGACCACTACGGTCATCAACAACTAAAAGAGTTTTATCTGCTAGAAATATTATTAAGAATTAGAGACAAAATAGAAGTGATGAATGATTGCTTAATTATTTACATGAAAAGTGTCATAAAATGAGAAAATCTTTCAATATTTTTGGAACATGAAAAATACATTATATTAATGAGATTTGTAATTCAAAACTCAAAACGACATCAAACTTGTCATTTTGTATTCACTCCTCTCCCTCTCAAGCTCGATCCCAAAACGCAGTCTCGCAAAACCCTAAATTATCGCAGAATCGCCCAACCCCTTCCTCAGCCTCTCGCATCTCCCTTCCACCATCTTCTTCCAATCTCCACTCTCCAGGTATTTTTTCTTCATCTTTTCACTTTTTTCCCCCCAAAAAAAAAACCATTGTTAGTGCTCATCAAATAATAAATCACGTTAAACATGCTTAATTTTGATTAATTGGGTTTATAATTGGGTTTTACGATCAATTCGCTAATTGGGTTTTGATATATTTAAGATCGGAAATTTGTCATTAAAATTAGGGTTCCTAATTTTTTTTCTGGTTTCAATTGCAGTTTTTGATTTGTTGTGAAACAACATGTATAACGGAATAGGGTTACAAACCCCAAGAGGTTCAGGTACCAATGGGTACATTCAGAGCAACAAGTTTTTCGTCAAGCCTAGAACTTCAAAGGTTGCTGAGAACATGAAGGGCTTTGAAGCAGATCAGGGTACTGCCGGGGTTACCAGAAAGGCCAACAAGGAGATTCTTGAGCATGACCGAAAGCGTCAGATTCAGCTCAAGCTTGTTATCCTTGAAGACAAGCTGATTGACCAGGGTTATACTGAATCTGAGATTGCTGAGAAACTTGAGGAGGCAAGGATTAATTTGGAGGCTGCTGCTGACGACAACGATGGGCCTTCTAATTTGGATAAGTAAGTGTTTGGGATTTTGGTATTTGTGTTAGGATTGTTTTAGTTAATGGATGACTAATGATTTGATCTTTACATTGTTTGGTGAATTGTCTCTGTTCTCTGTGAATTGTTGGTTACGATGATATTATTTTTGTCTCGGTTTGAAATAATCTTGTGGTTGGTATTCATGTTTTGGATAGTTTAATGAATTACACAACTGAATTACAACTAAACGTTTGCATGTTGAATTATGTCAATTTCAATTTGTATTTTCAAGAATGGTCGCAGTGGGCGATTCGGAATTGGATGTAATTAGACACAGCTTTAGGATAATGTTAAGGGCCCATTTGCTTAAGCTTGAAAATGTGATTTATAAATGATTTATTTTGTAGGGATTTGAGTAAAGCTGATGTTTTTCTTTTTGTTTGGTTACTACCCATTTTTTGTAAGAATCTACCAGTGTCATCAAATTGTGGCGCCATGGCCGCTATGACCGATATACATGGCGGCTTTTTGGATCTCCACAATGGTAAATATTGACCGCTATTGTGAGTTTTTCCGCCATAATCCGCAATAACGGCGCCGTATGGCGGGATTTTTGCTCTCCACGATGGACCGCCATCAACAACACTGGAATCAACTCAAAACAGTTTTCCAAAATCATTTAATTGTTTATTTTTGCAGATTACAATTTCTTCTTAATCTTAATACGTACACACAGAAATAAATGTAGAATGCCTTTTTATGATTTGTTTTAAATACACAGTAATTTTATAACGCCTTTCTATTCATGAAAAAGAAACTGAAATATACAGATTCTCACTGCTCTATATAAATGCAGTTACCAATAGGCTTACACTCATCACTATTTTTATGAACCGTGTTTGCAAAATGACTAGGTCTCACTAAAATAAACTCTTGTGAAATTTCAGGGTTTCTGATACACAGACTCATCAAATTGCTGCTAGAAAGGAAAAACAGATGGAAACATTGAAAGCTGCTCTTGGCATTGCTTCATCGGAACCCGGTGAATTGATTGCAGATGGGAATGATGAGGAGACTGGAAATGAAAGGGGTGTATCTGTTCTGGATGCAAAACATATTTCTGAACATTCCTTTTTGGACCGAGATTTCAGTCGGAAGAAACAACCGGAAGAAGTTTTAAAAGAAGAAAATACTAAGAAAAAGAGTGTTAAAGACACAAAGCACCACAAGAAGGGTGGGACTCTCAAGAAAAAGCACAAGGATGATTCATCTGATTCAGACAGCAGTATGGATGATGAGAAGACAGGTAGGAGGAAGCACAGTAGAGTGAAAAACGACAGTAGTGATGAATCTGATTCTGATAGTGATGCTCAGAGGAAGGTCAAGGCTAAAAAGAAGCAGAAGACATCATCGCACAGGGTGGAGGACAGTGATGACACTGATTTTACTTCTGATACCGATGACAGCAACAGTGCACGAAAAAATAATAAAAAACCAGAAAAAACAAGTAAGAAACATGATTCTGATAGTGATTCTGATCATCATGAAGGCTTGCCTAGGCATAGGACTAAAGAAGTGAAGGGACATGCAAAAATGAGCAAACGTCATGATTCTGAAGAGGAATCTGATTCAGATAGTGAGGCAGAGAAACATGGTAGACTGGATAAGCTGAAAATGAAGAGGTATGGTTCTACTAATGAGGATTCGAGTAGAGTCGATGCTAGGCGCGCTTCAAAACAAGACAAACATGTTAAAAGGCGGTCTTACTCTTACTCTGATGATAGTAGCAGTGACTCTGATTCGGGTAGCAGTGATAGTGATGGCAGGTATGAAAGAACTAGAAAAGGTGGGTTTGTAGCAAAGAGAGGCGGGCCAAAGGAGGAAGTAAATGTCAGAGGTATTGCTGCCGAAAAAGGGAAAAGTAGTGCTAATGCTGGTGGATTGGATTCTTTAAGAAAATCATATGGGAGAGATTTTGAAGAGGATCCAAATTCTAGAAGTCAAGCAATGGCAAAGGGTGACAAGAAGACTGATGAAGATAGAGACAGGGAGACTATCAAATTGGCTAAGCATGATGAAGTGGGTAGGAAGTCTGAGTCAAAATCTCGAGTTTATCCAAATGATAGTCAAGAAAAAGAGGGCTATTCTAAGTCAGCTAGGCTCAGAGGCAATGATATTGAAACTTCTGAGCAAAGAGGCAGAAATTATAACAAGGATGTTGAATCACAATCTGTTGGACGAATTGATCGGAATAGGGAGGATTATGAAACAAGAAGGAAGGGAAGACATGATAATGATTATAAAAGGGATCTGGATGACCATGGAGGAAAAAGACATGGAAGGAATGAAGAAGAGCGTACAGAAAGAAAGTACTTAAGGGATGAGGATGATTCAAGAGATGGAAAACATAAGAGAGGCAGGGAAGTTCACCGAGAGAATAAGGGCTTAAGAGATGATGAAGATGGTCGTGGAGAAAGAAAACACGGAAAGGATGAAGATTTTTCTACAGGAAGAAAGCACTCGAGGGATGAGGATGATCGCATCGCAACAAATAATAGAGGGATTGAGGATGAACGGACAGGAAGAAAGACCTTGAGGGATGAGGATGATTATGAAGAGAGAAAGAAATTAAGGGATGATGGTCGTCATAGAGAAGCACCAAACAAAAGGGACGATAGTGGCATTGGAGAAAGAAAGAACTCAAGGGATGAGGATGGCCGTGGAGAGAAAAAGAGCTCTAGGGATGGGGGTGATCATAGAGAAACAAAAATCAGAAGGATTGAGGATGATCGTACAGAAAGAAAGACCATAAGGAATGAAGATGACTATGGAAGGAATGAGGGCCGCCATAGGGAAGCACCAAACAAAAGGGATGGGGCTGGCAGTGGAGAAGTAAAGAACTCAAGAGATGAGGATGATCGCAAAGAAAGAAAGAACTCAAGGGGTGAGGATGATTACAAGGAGAGAAAGAGCTCCAGGGATGGGGATGTTCGTGAGGATAGAAGAGAAGCACCAAACAAAAGGGATGTGGCTGGCAGTGGAGAAGTAAAGAAGAGGAATGAGGAAGATCGTAAAGAAAGAAAGAACTCCAGGGACGAGGATGATTACAAGGAGAGAAGGAGCTCCAGGGATGAGGATGATTACAAGGAGAGAAGGAGCTCCAGGGATGAGGGTGTTCGTGAGGAAAGAAAGCACAGAGGTGGTGAGGATTATCATGGAGAAAGAAAACGCAGAAGGGATGATGATGATGATGATGATGACAATATGCATGGAGAAAGAAGGCATTATAGAAGGGATGCTGATGATGGAGAAAGAAGGCATTATAGAAGGAATGATGATGATGGAGAAAGAAAACACAGAAGAGAATAGTTTGAGCAGGAAAATGAAGTTTATAAGAGGGATATCCATGTGAATTACTCCCAGAAAACCAAATTCAACGCATTTAGAATGCTGATTTAGTACTTTTGCCTTTGAATGTGGACGTGAGTCTTTTTTGTTGTCTTGTTACGTTTCTGCTGTTTAAAAGCATGTAATTTTTTTAGTGTTTGAACTATTATTCATGTTTGCCTAGATTTCAAGTTGACTTCTGGCTTGTCAGTTCTGTGTCTTCTTCCTCTTAAGGAAGAGTAATGAATATTTGCAAGAGTGATTGAAAGTCAGGCAAAGCCACCGTAGGATGACGTAAAATGTTCTTAAATTTCATAATGATAGTAGATATGTTCAACTCAAGCAATTGGGTTATGGTAGTTTGAACTTTGAATCATCTTAGGGCCATTATTGTTGAGTATCTGTTTTACAGAAATCCTAAATGACTGTCTGTTACAGTGAATCCAATATAGTTGTGCGTTGAACCTAGCTCCTGCAGAAAATGAAATATAGTTGATTTGCAATTGAAAAAATTTCAACTTCACTGCTGCTTTAGGAAACATTGAAGAAATACTTGAATGTGACAGGTGAATTAGATGAAGAAAAACAGTTTGTTTCAATTTATTTTTTGTTATAATCCATTTGAAGTTAGTGGTTAGGAATGTATCAAACATCAAATTATTTGATACTTTTTTATACTTAATTATTTTTTGGTTAATAGTATAAACTTTTAATGAAAATTTGTTTCACAATTTCTTTAATTAGAGTTGCAAAGAACCTACTTGCAATTTCTTAAATCAGAGTTGTGAATTTTTAATAAAAATTTGATTCACAATTTCTTAAATCAGAGTTGCAAAGAATCTACTTGCAATTTCTTAAATCAGAGTTGTGAATTTTAATGTTTGACACTATCAATTTTGTGTTATGTAATTGAGATTTTGTTATCTCAAATATATTCTTAGGTGACACACACCCTAACTACTTTTTGACAAGCAAAACAATAATTTTCCTCATCCAATCATTTGCCACTTTTGACAAGCAAATTAATAATTCTCCTCATCTAATCATTTGCTCGTGGTTTCGTTTTTCTTTAGTACTCTTACATTATAATTTCACATTCAATAACGAATTTAGTTTTTTTTTTCCTCTCTAAATATCCTCTACATTACCTTCTCCTTTAGCTCTTGAGCCGTATCATGGATGATTCGACGAAGGTTATTATATTACTTTAGTAAGTACACCACCCTAAAGTATTTCTGAAAATTTTGAATCTACTTGATGTTGGTGGCCTTACATTTAGTCGGCTTGCCCTGAAAATTGTCAAGAGCAACAGTCAGTTCAATTAACTTTTTGTCGGAGTCACCAACAAAAATAATATAATACGACTGCCACCAAGTCTTGAATTCTTTGGTACAAGAAAGGATGACTTAAAAGTGGTACAGGTAAGGATAGGCCTTTCTACCTAGAGGGTGTCGACATCTTCTTTCACAGACTCCCAAGGTTGGTCAGAGACGATGTCATCCAGCAATTCATGAGAATTGAACAGAGGTTTGGGAACAATTTGGCACAACCCAAATTGTCGGGCCACCAAGTTAGGCTGATAAGCAACTAGACCTGAGGAGTCAAAAAGCGGCTCCAGCAAATCAAAGATCTTTTTCTGTGTTCCTCTTCTACCGGGGGGAATAATTTGGTAAGCCATTTTGGGCCACTTTTTCCATCAGCAAATGGAGCCATTGAAGGTGTAAAGTCGACCCTTGTCAACATAATATTAAACAGTAGTTTGAAGATCATGGGGTTTGGAGAGGTTTTGTCGATCGGGGTTAATGGCAGGAGACGTTTCCAAACTATATGCATTTGATTTTGGGGGCAGACTATTTTCCTACTCTTGAAAGGTTTAAGATCTTCAGCAAAAGTGGCATTCAGCCATAATTGTAGAAGTCAAAAAGGACCATGGATCAAAACATTTCTTCTCTTTGGATTCTTAGGGTCGATCTTTTGTTTTGGTTGGAAACTTCAGTTAGGGAGGTGTATAAGGAGGCCAAGATCAGCTGGTCCAAAGCAATATTCTCACCATTATGTAATTGAGTAGCAAGGTAAGAGAAATGCTTGGCAACTTACATTGACCTAGAGCAAAAAATAAAACGTGAAAGTCAGAGAGTAAAAAACGCTACGTTCTCTTCATCTGTGATGGGGCCAGATTCTTATTTATGGTGGTCGATAAAATTGTTGTACGTTGGGTTTCTACTTTCACCGACGTCGAATCTGATGGGCAGAGGGTCAGCCTCAATATGGTTCAAAACTTTGCCATTAGGTTTCAATCCTGTGATAGCAATAACATCAAGCAAAGTGGGAGTAATCATACCACACCTAGTATGGAAGGTGTTCGTCGAACCCTACCAAAAATGTAACGCAGCCAATAGCATGTTGCTAGAGTAGGGTTGACCACAATGCGAGAGTTCTAGCAGTGTATCAATGCCCGATGCCTCCCTGTGTTCCTTTTTGGCAGTTTCTAAGCGTGTCATCCACGCGTTGAATTTAGGATAATTTAGGGGGGGCGATTCGGAAATTCCCGTCAATGTATTGTAAAGTAATAGGTTTAGGAGAAGTGGCTATGGGTTTGGTTGCAGTGTTGGTGGGGGAAAAACCCTTCTATCATTTACATATATCTCGGAGGGTGTATCTGCGGGAAGAGGATCCAAAAAATCTAAGGGTTTTCCTTCGAGATTAAAAGGAATTAATACCTGAGACTGCCAAATCTTGGTATTCTCTTCTGTGAAAGGGGGTTTTGGCACGTAGGGTTTGCCATCGACATGGAGGATTAAGTAGCTTCTGCTGGAGCAGTTTGAACGTGTTGGCTTTCCATTGGAAGGATTAGGAGGAGCTTGGAGATAGTGAACAATGGAGGTTGAAAGATTTCTGGGATTTTATGGGAAAAAGAGTGGTTTCTGGCGGAAAGTGAAGATAGTGAAAGAAGAAAAGAAGCAAACGAGGAAAATGGGTATTTATAGTTCTGTGGAGGAAAGAAGAAAATAAAGGAAAGTCTTTTGTGATTTCCTGGGTTAGAGATCGCGTCAAGTCGAAGGACACATGTAGCCAGACCGCAGCGGAAGCATGGTGGGCCATGCCTGCCACTAAAGTGTAATCATGACCAACATTAATGGTCTCACGTCTCGAAGCGGGAAGCGTGGTACGCTATCATGATTGTGTTACGTCACGAAAAGAACGAAACAGTAACCCACTTTTTGGAGTAGTGGAAACGACTTGGTCGAATGAGAGCGCGACATTTCATAGATGCCATTATCTCATACGGTCGAAATGTAAAAATTCGAAAATGGCATCTCTGGGGGGCATTTTGTTATCTTGAAATTTCTTAAGGTATTCAAAAGGACATATTAAAGGAAAACGTCTTTGTAAATTAAGGGTCGATCCTTAGAGAATAAGGGTTCTTCAGAAGATTAAAATATATGACCAAGAAGAATACTAAATCACGGATGTCGAAAAAGAGGCATGTCGACCAAAGGGACAAAACGTGGAAATTGGTGGATTCAAACAAAATATTAAATACCGAGGGAGATAGTCGAAGCTGAGCCCAGTCGGTTATGGAGGATTTTGGACTTAGAGGAATTTCATTGTTTTTGCTCCCGATGAAGAAAAGCGTCGAGGTTAGGAGCAGTTTACTTTTAGAAGCCAGAAGCGGGAAAAAATTTAAAGTTCAAGATCGTGGGCAGTTATTAGAGCTTTGTACTGTTTAATCGCCAAACAGGTGGTGAAATCTTGTGAAGCGATTTATTCAAGTTTCGAATGCCAGTCATAGATTGTTTTAGGCAGTTACTTTGTAAACGTTATAAATAAGTCATTTCAATGTAAAATCTAGGTGTGTTCACTTGTATACTCAAAGTACTTGTAAAAACTCTGCCCAATTCCAAGCGTCGAGAAGAAAGAGTTGCGAAAGTATTTGATGTACGTGAATCACCACCTTTATTTCAATGCAAAACCTTTACATTTCAGTTGTTTTTTTTTAAGCTTTTACCTGCATTCTATTTACTTTTCAGCAATCACTTTGTGTTTTCGTGTATGTTGATGCTCTCTATGTTACAAGTTTCGAGTTGAAGAAAAAGTCTTTTGACCCTTATTCCGTTTAGAACAGACCTGGATTCACAGTCTTCTGTCGGTCACGGGTCACCATAGTAGGTCAAAATATAGTGAATATTCATATTTGTCAAGTTATTTAAGTGTTTGTCTCCGTCGGCCACGAGTTGCCTGTCGGTCGAACCTGAACTATTGTGTGGAAAGCCATTGTACTTATTCCCTAGTCGTAGGAAACTGTTTCTTAGGAAGGGATTTCGACAGAGTCAGTACAATTTCACAAATCTTAGCACATGTCTTAAGATCAACCAGTCGATCTTGTGAGTGACCCTTAGTTTTAGGACTTTGGGAAGACCAGCGGTTGTTTACCATTTTCCACAGTAAACAAATGTGTCTCAGTGTGTTGGACTCGTGTCGGACACCGACACTCGTACACACTTGCATGACACGTATGTGACACGTTTTTAAAGTGTCCAATAGAAGAAAAAAAATTGAATTGGAACGGACACGGATACGACACTTTATTTTAAATATAGGACACGCCTCAACAAAAAAAAATCAGTTTTTTTATATAAAAAAAAAGCCCAACTCAAAAATAGGATTCTTAAAGTTTTTGTATTTTACTTCTATTCTATAAAATCAACACAGTTAACTATAAAATTAGGATTCCTTATTTTTAATTTTGTCGACACTATTTCGTTTCAGTCTCCATTCTTCAGGTTTTTAATGTTCTCTTTCTTTCTTCTATTATAGTTATGTCATTCGATTACATTGTAAAAAAAATTCATATTTCTTAAAGTAGCTAATTTGTCTTTGGATGAGACGGGTTTAGAGGCTGATTTTTTCAATATGGAGTGACTATGATTTGTTTTATTTTGTTTTGGTGGACTTATGTCTTATTTTTTTTGATTGAAAGTACTAAGTTTAAAGTTTTGGTGGATCTTGTCTTATTTTTATTGATTGAAAGTATTAAATTTAAATAAACAAAAATTGTTACTTGTCATTTTGAAATCTTTAATTTTGCTCATAAATTTTATTTTTATATTAATATATAAAATATGTATAGCTGTGTCCGTGTGTTGTGTTTTTTAATACTAGCGGAATCCCCGTGTTCATGTCTGCATCGTGTCCCGTGTCCGCGTCCGAGTTCAAACTTCATAGACGTCTCTTTTAAGTGCAGATGTTTTCCTAAATTCATTAAATAATCCTTATGATGGCCAGTTTAGATCAAATATTCATGAATAATAGATCTTTATCAGTTCTTAAATTGGAACAATTGTCATTTACCATCCACATCTACCCTTTGTAGAGC
This sequence comes from Vicia sativa, assembly GCA_021764765.1. Lineage (NCBI taxonomy): Eukaryota > Viridiplantae > Streptophyta > Magnoliopsida > Fabales > Fabaceae > Vicia > Vicia sativa. Next base: position 217,729,192 of record CM038795.1, read on the forward strand.
GTTTATTGAAATCCCACTTTTCCAATCGTCTATGCATTTTTTGACGGTTTCAATGATCCTACAAATGACTGAGATGATCTATGACAATCTCTTAGATGACAACATTGATACTCTCATATGGGCGTTGGACAAGTATGGTTTCGGTAACATGACCATAATTGTCGGAGAAATTGGCTGGCCTACTGACGGAGACAAAAATAAATAAATTTAAAAAATAATCTCAACATACATCTTAACCTTCATCTACATCGCTCTGCACATAATAATCTTCATCTTCTTCATCATACTACTAAGTTTTCAAGTTCCTAACAAGAAACAGAAAAAACACAAAATAAGCTTCAGCCCAACTATCAATGAGAGTGGAAAAATGAGATTTTATGTTTTTCTTGCATTAGTATTATCAATCTCTAGAATGGCCGGACTTGGTGACTTTGTGTTAATTGGGAAATCCAGTCCACACACCCTTTATCACCAAAAACCATTTTCAAGATGTTAAAAAACAATGGAATTACAAAAATCAAACTTTTGGATAATGATCCTATTATTTTTGATGCTCTCAAGAATTCAGGCATTAATGTAATGGTTGGTATACCAGTTGTTTTAATCATTCATATGGAAGTGGTGTCATTTCTAATTGGTTTGCAAATTGACAAACATTTTTCGTTAAATTTTAATTCTAGTATTACTATATATCAGTGATTTCTGTTTTGGTTCTTAATTATAGTGTTGTTTTAAACATTCATATGGAAGTGGTGTCATTTTGAATTGGTTAGCCGATTGAATTAAAGTGTAGTTTGTTTTGTCATCTAAATTTATTCTTATTTGTCAGTACAGACTACAGTGCATTATGTTTAGACATATAAGGATTTGATACAAGTTCATAATGCAGAAAGAGAGAATAGTTTGAGAATCTCCCATTCTATTTCTTGAATGAATTGATACAATGAAACTCTCTATATATAGAGAGTAGATTCCATAACTAATTATTTTTAAATAAATGTATGTTATATGATGTTCTAAAATTTGTACATAATATTTAAATAAATGTTGATCCTAAAATGGTGAAAAGTATATAATTATTTTTAAATAAATATATGTTATATGATGTTCTAAAATTTGTAGAATGTGTTGAAAATAATATTTATTTATGTTAAATTTAACATATGTAATAAATTTATATATGCATGATTTATAAATTATTCAAGTATGTGAATTTGACTAATCAAGAATATATTTGATTTATGGTGTATACTTGAATGTAAAATACATGTTAAATAATAGTCTATGGTGCAAGTAATTTATTTTAATTAATAATATGTTTACTCGTGGATTGAATGATTTGGTATAAAATCGTGAATTTGAATTTATGGTACATGTATTGGTAACGTAAAATGATGTAAATGAAATGTTAAAAATATATATGACCTGTTTCAATTATATATTTTATTATGCAAGAAAATTGTTTATTTTGAAAGAATAGAAATAAATTCTATGGTGTTTATTTATATGGAGTTTATGAATTACATGTTTAAACCCACTCATGAAATTAAAGTTAGTCATGACAAATTTGAATGATCATGATTGTCGATAGCTATGTATTAAATATATTTTAGATATATTTAAGTGGAAGTAAAACTTCAAACTAAAAAGGTTAGAAAATGAAGAATGACATTAAATTTGTGTAATATGACAAAATGTAATTAAATGACAAAAGTGTCTTGATGATAGTTTCTCGAAACTATCAAGAATAAAGAATATATCTTGCATGTGATAAATATACTAATATGACAAATGTGTCATGGTTTGATGATAGTTGGTAAATGCTATCAAGAGTACTTAAATTAATCAAAGATTGAATATTCAAAATTTATTAAAGTTTAAAAAATCTTGTGATTCTTTGACGAAAGGATTGACAAGGATATGATGTCTTTGAATATATCTGAATACAAGAAATACATCGTTAAGGGATGTGGAACAAGCCCATATCTAATTAATCATCAATGGTGGAAATTCAACTCACACTTTATTAATGTTAAGTCTTGAGTTCAATGATGAAAGTACACTATTAGAGTGATTGAAGTACTTGACAATAGATGCATCCCAAGAGGTAAAAGTACTTGGACCATAAGAATAAATGTGGTAGGATGAGGTTTTCCTCTTAATAGATATACAACGTATGTTTGCTGGAATGCATAATTATGGGTGCATTTCTGATATAGTCTACCTATATGAGAATGAAGTGGTGTCGCTTCATAGATTTCAAGGGCTTGACTCTTAAATTCTCATGAAAAGGATATGAACGAAAGGCATTATTAAATGCGTCATATTAATAATTCGATCAATGGTACCAAGATTTCATGTGTGAGTTATGCACGCTTGTTCTAATGAATAATTGGTTCAAAGCTTGTCTATCAATCTATTCGGGGATGAGTGAAAATTTAACTTACTAAAGTAATGGTTCAAATAGTAAGATACCTTTATCTGAAACCATGAAATTTCCTAAATAATGGATTTAGATATATTTTGAAAATGGTGGGAGATTGTGAGAGAAATTTTCAAAATATATTTGGAAAGTTGCATTGGTTAAAAAAGACCTTTTAGAGAAAAGTTGTAATGCTTTACAATTGAAGCAATGTAATTCATGAACAAAATCTTTTAAAGAGTTGTTTTCCTTCACCAAATGACTAAATTTTTCTATAAATAGAGGCATTTGTTGGGCATTGAAACACACAAGAAATAGTATGATTCAAGTATCATAAATTATATCTAAGTCATTCTTTTATTTTTTCTAGTGCACGAGAACAAGTGAAGGATCTTTATTCAGTAAATTATTGTTGATCGATATGCTTAATATGAATGTGAGATTCATGTTAAGGTTTCCAAAGTATTCTGAAGTGGATTCGCCGGTTAATCCATTTGCATCCAATTTGTCTAAATTGGTGAGGGCGAATCGAACCTAAAGCTTAGTGTTAACACACACTTTGGAATTTATTTTGTGCATCTTTCATCGTACCGTTTTCTTCTTCTTCTTATCTATATTTTGCAGCAGACCCCCAACACAAGATCTAGCAGTAGATATCAGGTAAACATTTTTCTTTAGATTTTAAATCTAGTATTAGTATATATCAATGGTATCTGTTATGGTTCTTAATGATCAGTATCTGTTTTGGTGTCATTTTGCATCCAATTTGTTTAAATTGGTGAGGGCGAATCGAACCTAAAGTTTAGTATTAACACACACTTTGGAATTTATTTTGTACATCTTTCATCGTACCGTTTTGTTCTTCTTCTTATCTATATTTTGCAGCAGACCCCCAACACAAGATCTAGCAGTAGATATCAGGTAAACATTTTTCTTTAGATTTTAATTCTAGTATTAGTATATATCAATGGTATTTGTTTTGGTTCTTAATGATCAGTATTTGCGGTTACATATGGAAGTGGTGTCATTTTGAATTGGTTTGCAGATTGACCATTTGAATAAAAGTGTAGTTTGTATTGCTTTGCAAAAAAAAAAGTATATATCACTTACTCTTATTTTTCAGCGCTGACAATAGTGCATTATGTTTAGACACGTAAGGATTTGAAAGAAATTAATAATGCAGAAAGAGAGAATTGTTTGAGAATCTCTCATTGTATTTCTTGAATGAATTGATACAATGAACTCTCTATATATAGAGAGTAGAAGCTGTAACTAATTGGTACAGTTCAAGAAAATAAAACACAATTATCTTACCATCAGGGATATAGTGATAGACTCCCATCCCATTCGTTAAAAGCTCGATTTCGAGGTTCAAAACCCGAAGTTGCGCCACTGCATTCTCGAAACTCTCCTCAGAAATGGCCAGGACATCTTCATAAGCAAGTTGCACACGAGCAACCAACTCTGCACGAGTCTTCAAGCCAACAGTCTCTTCAGGATCACCTTCCGCTGGAACCAGCTCGACGTTCAACGAAGCAATCTGCTCGAGATGAGTTTGCACCCTCATCGAAAGAGCGTTTCACTCCTCGTCGAACTTTTTCAGGTTCTCTAATAGCTTTTTACGAGCAGTTTCCCCGTCTTTTTCGACCTCTAGTAGCTTAGCCCAGAGCTTCCTCAATTTGACCTCTACAGACTAGCCCATCTTGGCATAGGCAACGATAATCTCCAGAACTCGGATGAGCGTCCAACATCCTGAGCCAGCGCTACCCTTTTGATCGGACGATCCATCTATTCGAGCAAACGTGATTCGGCCCGAGGAAGATTCAGACTCGAGCCCTCGAAAAACGCCTTGTTATGTCAGCAAGGGGGATATCATATTTTCCTTTCTCCTTCTCGCTGGTCAGATCAACAGTGTCATCCAGGCGTTGCCACTTGAATCTCGAAGATACCGGTTGGGGGGAAAGAGCTCTTGTTGTTGGGCCTGTAAAAGATGTACCTGATTATGTCTGGGAGGCCATTCCCGGCTTAATCGGGGAGGACCTCGCCCCATTTGCCTTCTTCGCCTTAGCCAATGACTGGCGTGCAATGTGCTCTTGAACGGTGTTCATCTTATCAGCAAAAATGAAAAAGTGCAAGAGTTAGAATGTAGGTCGATGTTGCAGTGGTAAAGCGGCAAGGAAAAAGTAAAGTATTATTTTATCGGGTGATATATGTTATATCGTATCGTGTCCACAGAGATTGGTTATTGATTCGTCGTTCGACAAATCTATCATCAATGAGTTTGGGGTTTGAATGGGTTGTAAGGAAAAGGTAAAAAGTATCAATAGAAAATAATTTCATAAAAAGGAAAGGAGAAACTTATCATATATCGAGAAAATCCCATGCTCTTGAGCTGGAATATAAATGGCTCATTCTTCCTTGGCTTCCTCAGCATCCTCGCCCCCCTCGATCTCCATGCTCGAGTCCACCACCATGAAAACATCATCCGGATTCTTAATAAAATAGGAATCCCGCTCCCATATATCCAGAGCGACCCAAAATGGAGGATCGTCCTGATAGACCTCCACATCTTGAGAAACGGACGGCTCTTGGCCCCTTTCTCCCGCAAGCTCCGCTTGTCTTTCTTTGGCAGTCACAGATTGTCCCTAGACTTCCCTAACCACTTCAATAGTCCCCGATATACCCCCTTCCATGGAGGAGCACACAGAGGAACCCTAGTCAGAGCTATTGGACTCTCCTCGAAAGTATTTGTCGACGCCTACCATTGTACCTGAAAAACAAAGGACAAAGGTGAGCCCGACACAATCGTCAAATCCACCCTTCCATCGCTAATAAAGTGAAAAGGCTTGGAGGAACGAGGACCCTGTCCTCGGCCAGAGACATCACTCAACGACAAGGAGAAGCCTAGATAAAAAGTCAAATTTCCTCGAGCAGGATGTCCTGGACAACGGGTAGGGTACCTCATAGAATAAGAGTGACCGTAAGCACGAGTTTCCCAAAAAAATAGTTTTAACCTCGCCAAAAGTTCATGACAACTTCCTATCATTGGAGACTAACGAAAACCTCACGACGGAGCACAAACACTCGAAAATGGCAAAACCATCGTCCGCCACCAACAAAACAAACCAGAATTCCCTAACCTAAACCCTAACTACATGTACTTTTAGAAAAGCATAAAAAATCTTAAACTTATAAAAAAAATTTGGTAGAAGAAATCAGAGACTCAACGGCTAAAAGGAATAGGATCCTGGGAAAAGAAAGTTGAGCGAAGGAGAACAACGGAAAATCACCCTGAATTCCACGAGAAACCCTGTCGAGCGGGGACTGGATGAGTCAAGGAAGATCAGACTATGTCGAGTAGGAAAAAAGACGAATGAAGTGTGAATGAGACTTTTCCTCCTCTTTTTATAGGACACCCTTCCGCATGTGATCAAGCACGCGGCTATGGAGACTAAGGATTTCATCATTACACCCTAGTCCCTAGGCCTTCCGTCATTAATGCACACGGCTCGAGGTCACATGGAAGGAACCCTCCAAATTCCATAATTTTCATATTCCAACAAAATCGTCCCTCTTCCCGCAAGACGATTCTTCTCCCCGAAAAGATAGTCCTCGAAAAGGTCCTCGAGTTCAAGCCATCACCTTTGTGCCCATACACAATGACTTGGGGGGCTACTGTTCTGGACTGCCCCAATGGCTATTGGGCCTCATCCTTGCTTACTACCAGTACGGCCCGAAGGACATCGATCGATCACTCCCTACTTTTGATGGACAAGAAAGCATGGTTGAATACCCCAAGGGGCATTTGGCTCATAACGGCCACGGAGTAGGCTTTTGCCACCAAAGGTGCCTCAGTTTGTATGCTCGACACAAGTCGAACAGACAATCAAGATTCATTCTAAAACGTCTCTGTCTGAAAACACCTTATTGGCCGACATAACGAATAGTTACGGACATATCTGCCCGTTTTGACCAAGTCTTGGCTGTTACCTATTTTTGCGGGCCTGAACATCTCGGCCAAAAAATAGGGACCAATGATTATGCATCGGGGGAAAACTATATAAACCATCACACTTGTGAGGGCCAGGTATCCAATATTCACTCTCAAAAACCCTAATATTATTTTGTACATCTTTGTGCTCTTTCTTACTTTAGCATCGGAGTGCCTTGCAGGTACACCCCCTTCCTCTCCATCAATTCCAGCTTGACGAATCATCATCTCCTCGGTTCATCTCAGATTCTGATCATTACACCAAATCAAAATACATAAAACAAAATAACCCTAATGGGCCTTATGGGATTTTAATCCAAAACATAATTAAATAAAACGAATAAAATAGAAAATTGATTAAATATTAAAATGCTTTCTGACGCGCAATATCATCTTCGATTCGCGAAGCCAACCTTCCTACATCAGTTACTCTTGATATATGTTTGATACTTTTGGTAAACAACATTATTTAACAACACTAATGCCACGTCTAAAATGAAAATACACCAGAGTCAACAAAAAATAACGAAAAACAAAAATATACTACAAGTGTCATGCCACGTAAGCTGTTGTTAGCTTCACTTGAGGTCAAGGACTAACGGTATGGATGAAAAAATCTAGACGAACGAAACATTAAAAAAAATATTTAGAGGGACTAAGAGCATCTCCGCCGATTAAATTTTTCAAAGAGTTTTCCAGCTATCACACAATGTTTTTGGAAAAGTTGTCGCTGGAGTTCGACTGGATGGCAAACGTTGCATTGCAATGCAATCGTAACTTTGAATAAAAAATTAATAAAAGGCACATTAACAATTGAGCAAAGCCATTTTCATATTTTTTTTCTTTATTTTTATTTTTATTTAATAACTTATTTGTTATAAATGAACCAAATCATAAATTTTATATTTAAGTTTTCTCTAATCATTTTATTACAATTTTATTATTTTACTCATAATATTTTAAATTTAACTAATTATGTGATATTATTTATTTATTTTGTTTTTAATTATATATCATATATTTGAGATTAATTTTAATTATTATTTTAAAATTAAAATTTTATTTATTTTTATATTAATTATAATTTATATAATTTGAATTATTATTTTAAATTAAATTGTATTTAATATAAATAAAATATTAATATATAAAGTAAAATTGTGGGATCCAATACGGGTTTTTTAAAATTATACCATTTGAATAAAAATTGGATGAGTTGCTTCAAAATAACGTGATTTAATAGATTCTACAAAGAACTCAAAGATGGATAGCATCATTGGAGATGCTCTAAGCTTGAAAACCACAATATTTAAATGGACCAAAAATATGTTTTACATTTTTTTTATCTCGGTCTTGTTCGTTACCACCTTTGTAGTTTCTTTGAGTTAATATTTCTTTCTTTATTTCATCATTGATCTTCACATTTTTTCTTAGCTATGGCCAACTTAGAAAATCCAAAAACAGTGTTTATGGATTTATTTGGCTGAGATTAGGAAATCCAAGCATGGTGTTTGTGGATTTATATAGCTGAGATGACATAAGTGATGGTTCAATACATCAATGTTTCACCTCTTCAATCTTACATCAACCAAACCTCATGCTCAAAACTTACAAAAGATTCTCCCTCCCTCTCTTATCCCTACTATATAAATAACCTTAAACATTTTTTCCTTAATTAGAAGACTGATTTAGACAATACAATTGCTTTTGAACCCATTCATCATAATCTTGTAGCATCTGCTCAAGTAGCAGTGGCACCAGCTTGTCCACCAAAGCTTGCATCATTCTGCATATAACCACACTTCTATATTATAATTTCCGAAAAAAACAAGATTCACATAATACCACAAGGATGAAAAACAACATTGAATATTAAAAGAAAAATTGGTTAAAGTTGCTACATTGAGATAATTGTAAGATTATGAATTAAATCACTCACATATTTCCAGGGCCTTCAACAGCTGAAATAGGCATCATGGTAAATGGGCGTGTATATATCTTCAAAACCGAACATTATTTTAAAATGAAAGAAAAATGCAAAAGTACAGTAATATCATATTGAAAAATGTTAACTTTATATGCAAAGATTAAGGAAGAATCAGATATGAATGTGACAGTATATGCTATATTTTTTTAGTTTGAGTATAAGAACAACCTCAAGTGTGAGATTCAACTTCACATCAACTTCCAAAAATGATTCGGCATCAACATCACTCCATGTCATGTGATTTATCATGAACGCTACAAGTTCATAGAAATGATTAATAAGCATTGTGGTGAGACGGAGAAAAATTACAAGGGATACAATACAGATACCTGAAAAGTGGTCGTTTTGCTCTTCAATAATTTCTGAACCCTCGAACTGTGAAAATTATAGTGAAATATCGAAAAATGAAATGGAATAAGTGGCTAAGAATGTTGAAAAGATTCTAGTTCAATAAAACTAAGGTTTTATATCATGTTTATTAAATCTTAGCAATACCATTCCTATCAAGCAATCTCACAAGTAATTTTGATTTTCAGCGATGGTTATGCATCCTAGAGTGCATGTGCACATGCGAGTGTATGTGTGTGTGTTCCGTCTAATGTTCACTCTACCTAAAAAAGAAAGGTGTAAAATCCTTTAAAGGAAACACCTTACAAGAAATCATTTCAACCAAGCAATCTTCATCGGTTGAGTTAACCCGCAGATCTATGAAAGGAGAAGCTTCAAAGTTCAACAGTCTAAGTTTAGGAAGTTCACACCTACAAAAGAATTACGTATATGTTAGTATTTTCTTCTTTGTGAGAGTTTGAACCTCAATTCCCGTAATTCATATCAGTAGAGCTACCCAACCCCCACAATCAGTTGTACACTAGTCCTTAACGCACCTTTAATTCAACTTCAATACTTTATTGAATGAAACTATCAGATATCAGTTATCAACTATAAGAACAGAGCCTAATTCAACTTCAATACTTAGATATATAAAACTAACCGATAAAAGAAACGAAGATATGATATACCTGTATGTATTAGCATCAAGGGATTGAAATGATTGTAAGGCCTTTGTGTTCAACACTGCTGCAATTCCACTAGGCTGGTTTAAAAATTCACTGATGTGATATTTTTTACTTCCAACAACATCATCGTATGTCGGCAGATTAACTCTTTCCTTTTTAGTAGCAAACAAATTAGCTTTCTTCACATTTGAATCCGAATCCGAGGAAGTCACTGCCTTTACCTTGATCTCCATTTTCTTCCTAAAAAATCAAATTTATGAGCAAAAAAGTAACCACTCTTAGAAATTATCAAAATTCACAAGAATTGAGACTACATTTCATCAGAAAGAAAAAAAACAATTCAATCATCTTATCTATATTAATAATAAGATATTTCTTTGTACAAACCTTTGGGTGAAATTGTGGAAGGAATGTGTGGCCCAGAAGTATTGTCCATTTCCATACCATTTGTTGCACAGAAGAATTGACTTTGCTGCAAAAAGAAAGCATCAGCTACCAATGGAAAGGAAACAATAATTCAGCAGAAAGCCATAAAAATCTTGAAAAATTTATTGCAAAGAAAAGAAAGCATTTGTTACCCATTTATTGATTAATCTGTCTGGTAAAGAAGTTGGAAGTTGAATGAAAAGAAAAGGAAAAAAGAAACTGGTTGACATAAATGCCACTGAAAAGGATATTCTATTCTCACTAATGATAACAAACAGTATAATATCAAACATTACTCTTTGCACCACCCTGTGAGTCTGTAACAAGGTTAAGGAATTTTGTGAAAGCCCTAAAAGGAATTATAATTAAATATATTTAGTTATAATATTATCAACAACAAAAAATTGGTCTTCATAAAAAAATATTACTTCTTAGTTTCTTTAAAAATAACTTACAAAACTCTTAGTTAAAGCTATTAATTCAGTATATATTTAGTTAAAATATATATACTTTCAATGATATTTTACTAACATTTAAAATATTAGTAAAAGCCTTCAACAGAAAGTAAACTTTGATAATTTGATTGAGATTAATATAAATACATTTAACCCAAAAACTAAAAATAGATAATTTGCCTCATACAATAAAAACTGATAATTTGTTTTTCATCTTTAAACCTTTTTTTCCTACTAATGAAAAGTTGTGAGTACAATTCTAAATTCATGAATATATAGGACATCAAAGGTACAAACAAATTTATGAATACAGATATTTCTAAGAGCTCCAAAATAGTAATCTCAAACTTTACTATCAAAGCTTCTGAATAACCCTTAGCTTTGCACTTCTGCTTCGGCGGTTCAATTCCTCCTCTTCTTCTGATGGTGTGATTGGTCTTTTTGTGAGAACTATACCATTTGATCCATTCATTACTTGTTTTATCCATGCTTCTTTTTCTTTGATTCCGTCAATCATCTTCCTCATATCACTATTTCCACTTTCCCCTTCGCCTGTGTCTTCATTCCCTTTAATTATGTTAAGAAATGTTTGCTTCACAATTCTGTCCTCCAAACTGTGAAAGGATATAACAGCAAGCCTTCCCCCAGGTGCAAGGCAGTCAAAACAAGAATAGAGAGAATCCTCGAGAGTCTTCAGTTCATCATTGACCGCGATTCTCAATCCTTGAAATACTCGGGTTGCTGTCTTTATCCAACCTTGCCTTCCACCTGTTGTTGCAGTGGAATCAAAATGTAGTTCGATCAGAAACGGCATATGCATGAAAAATGAGGCATATAGTCCTAGAAAGATGGAGAAGGACGACCTACTTTTCATTGCAGGAGTCACACGCTTAATAAGATCCAGCAAGTCAGTAGTGGAATGTAATCCACCTTCTAAACGGGCTTGGACAATTTTCTTCTGCAGAGTGCGCCAATTACTTTCTTCCCCATAATCCCTTAGGATTCGGCCCACTTCAGTATCTGGCCAAGAATTTAGTATGTCTTCTGCTTTAAGGCTTGCCTGTCATAGGCCTGTCCATCAGTTTAATAGGAAACAAAAATCATGTATTACTCTGCGGTAAACTGGCTAAAAAATATGATTCCGTGTAAAAGTATATTGCAATGATGTGTAAAAGGAAATAGGCATGTTTCATTAGCGAGAAAGATTGAAGAAAGCGATTGAAAGAAATTCCCAGCATAGCTTAGAATTTAGATAGATACACAAATCAGGTTGTATATCCACAAAAAATGTATTAGAGAAATAGAAATACAGGTATTGGGTTGGAGTAGGTCCGTCTAGATTAACGAAAGATGCTAGAAAGTAAAGCAAAACTCAACACTAAACAACATTCACATGACGGTGCCACTTTTCACTGCTACAAATCGATGAGCAAATTGCACCTATTCTACAAGTAAACACTTTACAATCATATATCCATTCTTTCTCCAAAGAGCATAAATTTTACATTGAACTCTGAAATACATTAAACTATACCTGAGGATCCATACGCATATCAAGGGGTCCATCACCAAGCACACTGAATCCTCTTTGAGGATCATCCACCTAAACAATAAAAAAACATCACTTCATCAAGATACCACAAAAGATTCAAAACACTCGGCCACTATTCCAGCACCATAATATTAGACATAATCACGGTTTTTCCAACCACAAAACAATTCAATACATCTTCAAACAAGAAACATAACCACAATTTAAAACCACAAAAGTGTCACAAGTCACAACACAAGAAAGCAATCAATGTATCCTATATAAAGCTGAAAACCAAACCTGCATAGATGACATTCCGAGATCCATCAAGATGCCATCAATAGACGCATCCCCCAAATGTTCCTCGCCTGTTCCTCTAAGCACAGACTTGATATGTCTAAAATTCTTTAACATGGTAAACACTTTCACACTAGACTCACTATCATCCAAAACTGAACTGATCCGCGACTTAGCTACGTCACTTGCCACAGGATCCACATCAATCCCAACAAAATACTTCATCTCTGGATGCCCCCTAATCACCTATTCCATTCATCCATTCATTAACAATAGCAAAAACAAAAGAGAAAGATTACTCCCCTTTAATAGAGTTATCTCTTCTACTTCACTCTAGACAAATCATATCAAATTAAATTCACTACATTGAGTATATAAGTAAGTAGTTGTGACTTATGTAACACAGACACCTCTGACAAAATGTGCGTCAGTGTCATGTTTAATTTATTCACTTTTAAAATTATTATCCATATGTCATGATAATTATAAATTGGAGAGATTGATAGATATGATACAAACATTGGTGGAGTGGCCAGCGGCGCCAAGAGTACAATCAACAAAGGAAGTTAAGGAGCAGTTGGAGAAAACATCCAAGACTTCAGAAAGCATAACAGGAATATGAAGATGGGAGTTGTTGTTATAAAGCTCAATAATTGTGTCCTTGTCGAGTTCTTTGTCGGAACGCGTACGTCGCTTTTCCTTGGCAAGTGCTGCTTCTGTCTTCTTCTTTGCGACTCTCGTGGCGATGTTGTTGGTGGTGGTGCTGAGGGTTCTGAGATTTGAAGAGGGGGAGACAAAGGAAATGGTGTGGTGAATGAGTTTGGGTTTCGATAGTGATAAGAGTGACGATATCTTTGAAACCGTTGCCATTTTTTTTTGTGTTCTTTGCTTCAGACCTAACTTGGTGTGAGGTTAGTGAGTCACAAAACAGTGTTTCATTTCTCTAAATAGACAAGGAAAATTTTTATTTTATTAATCAAATTAGTGACAAAAATAAGAGAATAAATAAATAATATTGATGTAAGTTTTTTTGTTTTACAATATATTGATGTAAGTTGATGAGATAAAAAAAATGTTTACAATGTTTTTAAAATCTATTTGGTTATTGTTTTAGTTTATTGTTTTAGTTTGTGTTCTTTTTTGGGCTTCGGCTCTCTTCTTTACCAAAAATAATCAATTTAATTATAGACCTAACAAAATCATAAAGTTTAGAGGTTGATAGTTGAAATAAAAAGTCGTTAGTTGAAATGCATGATCAATTTTGATAAAACTGAAACATTTGATAATTTAAACTCTCTTTTTTATATTGGGCTAATTTAGACGATTTCAGTCTCTAAAAAATCTTTAAAAGAGTGACACTTAGAGAATATCAAAAATATCATAAACATAACTTTTTAAGTATATTCAAAAAAAAGTAAAATGCAGGTGATTATTTAAGTGGTAAAATTTATTTCTTCTACTATTTTTAAAAATTATTTCTAAAATCTAGTTTCTATTTTGAGGTTTTATTATATTTTTTGAAATAAAATAGCAATTAGTATATAATGATATATAATTTTTAAGAAGGAAAAACATAGCACACATTAACCAGTCTTATTCCTAGAAACCATTAGTTCATCGATTTTTCCAATTCACATCAGTTTTCACCAATTTGATTACATGATTTATCTAATGATTTACTCATATTGGTTATCTTTCTGGTTATTGGCTTGATGGATTCAATTGGTTAGTCTAGGTTAATGTTGAAGGTGAAGGATCACTAAGTAAAATTATCGCTCGAGCGACCCCGAGACCAAGTGTCTAAAGTTCGTTGATGTGAACTTCGTCAAAGGGAGAAACGAAAACAGACACTCAGAGTTGACCATTAAAAGAACATGTGTGAATCCTCATAAAGAGAAGGAAAAAGTTTAGAGAGAGAAATTTCAAGCAAATATGAAGACGTTGGAAATGGCGTGATTTCAAAGGAGGAAGTCATCCCTTTATGTAACAAACGAAATCACTAAAATGGAAATGACTCATGGACCTAATTAATGATTTAATCGATTATATTTAATAAATATGGTCGTTAAACTATTCAAAATGGAATATTCTGCTTTAGATTTGTTGCCAATTGTTTAGGTGTTGTAGAAAAGTCTTGAGGCACAAGTTTAGTCTATTTTACTCTATTAGACTAATGTGTTAATCCAATAATTTAGACAAATTTTCCTCTCTTTATTTCTAGGGTTCCCATACTGTTTGACATTTTTTCTATGAGACTTTTAGTGTATGTGTGAGTTGCCTTAATATTTAAGCTACTATTTCACTTTTACAATATTTGGTTTACTCAGATAAACTGACAAACAGAACTTGGAGAGCTTTCACATATTTCCCCACGTATTTTTTAAGACTTCTTGTTAGGTATTATTTATTTCTATATGCACTTTGATCTTGATTCATATTCTACAAGCACATATGAATATTCATGCGTTGTCATCATCAAAGCTTTGGATGTTGATCTTTATTAAAGGTTTATTCTCTGCAAAACAAGGTTCTACAAAAGATCTTCCACAACCTTTACAATGTGGGATGTCATCGTCACAGAAGCAATGATAGCCTCTTTGCGAGACTTCTTCTTTGCCTCCAGATAATATTGAAGCTTCACATTTTTTGTAGGTAGAGAATAAGGAGACCCATGAACCTTCACTTCATCCTGGAGAGAGCTCAACATGTCTGCCTCTTTTTGAAGATCCATCACTTTCTTTTGGAGTTGGGATCTTTTGTGCTCACCCTATTTCCTTAGAGGGGTTGCCTATGGATATAACATCACCACGGCCAGCACTAAGCAAGGAAAATAGATAAGTCATTCGGTAAGCATAAAAAGTCACCTCTGAAAAGAGTTTCATCATCTCCGCCTAAAAAAGGGAAGAAAGTGCCTCTTTAGAAGTGCGGGAGATCCGAGATGGACGAATAACTGACAATTTTAGCAGAGGAGAATATGGCACATCATTGGCTACAATAATCCTGACAGAGGACTCCCCAAACTGTCGATCCCGCTTGACAAAAATGTCCTCTTTAAGAAGAATCTAATCTTGATCTCGCTCTCTCTTATCATTGACACAAAGGGACAGAGCCCGATTCCTATGATAATATCCTAGCAGAAGGTTGATCACAATTATATGAGACCACATAAATCTTAATAACCGTAGGGAAGTCATACCCATACGAATGGGGAGCAAGGGATCGAGCTGAAGAAATTGTGACATCGACTTTAGCCTCCTATTCTTTGGCAAGATAAAAAACCTTCTTCAAAACATCCATCGTATATGCAAATACAAAAACATCTTACATCCAAAAAAAGGGCAATAAGGGTATGACTTTATCCTCACCAAAAAGTTCTTTTCTTTCTAGACTATTGGTCACTTCCACAATGGCACATGTGTAAATCAATTGTTTTCTCTACAAGAAGGGCTTCACCTCAGAAGGGATAAACTCATCTTCATAGTCAATACCCTCATAGAAGACATCGATGTCTTATTTCATCTTAATATTTTTGAGAGTAAGACAATCCAAGGAAATGACATACTTGTGAGGCTTATGTTTCAAGTGAACCTACGCCTAATACTTCTAAAACCCATTTGTACATTTACTCGGAGGTAAGTCACGGAAACATGTAAGAAAAGGGATCTCAATGGGAACCTTGTAGAAGGTGGAGTGACCACCCAAGGGGTTTTACCAACATAAAGCAATCATGAAACTCGTCTCAGTTCTCAGAGTAAGAGCTAAACTGTGGAACATCCTAGCGCATTGAGATGAGCCTTTGATTCTTGATATTATTAGGTAGAGTGTGCATAACGACAAAGAGATGGAAAAATATTTGGTAGTAAGGTTTCAAAAATTGGTAGTCATCCCAGACTTGGAACGTCCTCGTCAAAAAGCAAGCACTAGGATAAAGTTGAAGGGAGAATCTTCAAAAACCTTAACACTTCATCTTCAAATCTGGTCAAAGGCATCCGCAAACTTATCTGAAGCTGTTACAAATCCTTTTGTTGAACTCCACGAAAAGAAGAAACCAATTAAAAGGAAGACTACTTCTATGCTACCATTCGTCACAACTACATGACTATTTAAACTGGGGAGAGTTTCCACATTTTCAGAATGCACCCAACTATATTTTCTCGCATCATCCGACTCTACAATACCAAAACTTCTTCAAGGTACCTCGTCGGCCCGAAAGATGTTTGATGGTCTGAGGAAAATGACACCAACAGACTTAGTCTCAAGCTTGAGATGATCCCTAATCTCGACGTCACTTGGATCCACATTGAAGACATATTGGTAAGTTCTGATAAAGATGTAAGTCTATTCCTTGTTCAAATTTGTGACTTTCATCTTTGGTGAATTCAATGTAGGAATAATTGAATCCCTGAAAGATATGAAGGGAGCAAGCATAAAATTGACGATGTGACCATGTTTGGCATTATCATTTGAAAGAAGAATGTTGAAGCAAGATTCGTTAGTAGGAATTCCCATATCAAGATAATCACTAGAAAAATCTTTCAACTCAGAACTATCAGACACATTTACAATGACTTAGGCGATATGGTAATTAATTGAAAGCTTAGAGCTTGAACTAGTAGATGTTTGTGTTCTAACTAAAGGAGATGAACCATTATTCCAAGAATCACTAGATACATTTATGGGATGATCATTTATATGGTCTATAATAAGTACACTCGAATTCCTTAGAGATGAGTGTCACACCCTATCTTGCAACCTAAGGTTATGTTCCTAGAAATCGGTGAAACGTCTAAATATTGAGAAATGCATTTAATGTGTTTGTTCCCAAATTATTTTGTAAATGCCTTATTCCCACTTCTTCTTATGGTTAGCTTTATTATTGAAATGTTGATTCAACTTCTAAAAGACTTCCTCGTTGATAAAACACCTGACAACCCTTAAGGAAAACTATTTTTCGTCGACCAAACGGGAAATACGGGTAAGATCCAAATATACAATCCAACAATGCAAAGTCCAACCAAAATTATACACCATAATAATAACACACATAAGGCTTAAAGTATTTTTTTTCTAATCTCATAATTATGTTTCACTATTTATATTGAATTTTGTAACTGACTTGAACGTTGAATTGTAATTTTATAGGTCCACCCCTACGTTGTTGCTTCATAGATCAATATCATTGCATCAAGAGTCCATCATTATAGATCAATCACAAATCTAATTTCAATCCAAAACAAATACATTTAACCAAAGTTATAATATATATATATATATATATATATATATATATATATATATATGTGTGTGTGTTTTTTGTCTCAGATTATGCTTGCTTTTGCTTTAATTAAATTTTTTTAATTTAAATATAATATTAATTGTATAAAATAAAATAAGATAATAAAATTTATTGCTTGCCTTAATACACATAAAAAATCATTATACAATATATAAAAACAAATAGATAAAATATTAAATGAACAAAAATAATCAAATGTATTTATTACAAATTTGAAGAGAAATACATTTGACTTTTTACATTTAAGAATTTAATACCAGAAGAGTATTTCCCTTATAATAAATAAATAGATGTACACTAGCTAATTTTCACAACACACAAAATTCTATGTGATTATTTAGGAGTTTGTTTTTGGAGAATTGTGTATATATCAAAATATATTTGATGTTTTTAAAAAAAAAATTAAAACAATATGATCCCAAACAGCCTCTATATGTCACACCTCCTTGTCCTCTTCCTCTCAACCTCCTTTTTTATTTAATATCTTTTGGTCCATTCTCCCACTTGAAGTCATTTTCCACCCTCCTTTTTTGACCATGTTATTATAAGTTATAACCTTTTCTCAATTGCTTTATCTAGTGTTGATTTCATAATAATAATAACAATAATTACTTAGTATTTGGGTGGTTGAAACCATGGATAGGCAACAATCAATAGAAGTACTATCAGATGCAGAAAATGGAAGAGAATCAGAAGAATTCATAGAAAAGAAAGAAAAAGTTCATCCTCCTCCTCATCCCTTTACACAAGTTGGAACTGTTTCTTTCCCTGGCTTCTATGGTAAACATAGGTTACAAGCTTCCATATCTAACCTCAATAACCAAATCAATATTTTGCAGGTCAACTCTTATCTCATTTCTCTTTTTTATACTTTGGTATATGCATAATTAACTAGAAGATGATATTGAATCATTTTTATGCAGGAAGAGTTGGAAAAACTTGAAACAGTAGGTGAATCTTCCATCATATGCAAGGAGTAAGCAAAGCAAAAATAAAACAAATACTTTATTATTATTATTATTTTCATGATTGAATAGTTCATTTATTGTCCTTTTAATAAATTTGCAGGGTCATCTCAAGCGTTGAATCTAATCCAGATCCTCTGCTTCCATGGTAAAATTAAGATCAACTTGACTGTGGATGCTAATTGTTGTGTATTATTGATGACATGTAACATGGTTGCAGGATTCAAGGCTCAGTTGATGCTGGTACTGGTTGGGATCGATGGTTTGGAGGAGCTCACAACTCTCGAAATCATAAACGTTGGATTTAAAAAAATATTGATTTATAGTTATGGTTTCTTTTTTGAGTGATATATGAACTCATTCATATAGTTTCTTAGTTTCCTCAAAGAAATAAAAAACAAGAGGGAAATTATAATGTAGTACATGATAAATTAATTAACTTTTGTAACAGTTTTCTATGCCAAGTTTTCCTTGTCAAAAAAATTCTATCATAGAAGAATGGATAATTCCTCTCTATAGTTCTTGTCTAAATTAGCTCATTTCATTCCATATTGTGGTTGTGAGTTATTTATGACAACAACGACTTAAGTTGTGAGCCATATTCAAGGAACTAGGATATAGTTGGATATTCTAATTCTGAAAAGTTTATGCATTATCCACAAAGCTACATCACATTCTAAATTGTTGGAGAACATTTCTAGCCTTAAGTTTGTAAAATATATCAAGAAACTATTAAATATAATTTGCAATAATTCAACTACATATTCTTCTCAAAGAATAATAAAAGTTAAAGTTAAATAAACATATAGATATGAACACTAAAGTGGTAAGAGAATAGCAAAATCATGGTGGAAGTGATCCTTGCATTGAAAAAAAAAATTGGTCACGTTCAGCCAATTTGAAATTGTGAACCCATTTTTTAAAACCTTAGTTAACCAGCTTAGTTAGATTTACTAGTGGTTTTGATCATAAAAACAGAACATAAATATATTTCCAAAATTTGCCATTACTTGGCGTAAGACCAAAATACACCAACTAGGTATGCCACAAGCACAAACATTTACACGGTTGTGTTCTACCAAACCATTTCTTTTCTGACTCAATTGTTCTATTTTCTGAAGAATATATATGCATATAATCAATTTCACAAGATTATACCAAATGAAAGAGTGGTTCTTAATCAAAAGATGAAAGATTTGAACTCAAAAGTGTTCCACGAAACCCTTCCTCGGTATTCTGTGTCTTTTTATCAGTACACAGCTCATCTGCAAAAGTAAAATATGTCCATTTTAGTAAATAAAAGGAAGAATAAATAAAGTGGTGAAAGTACAAGTATCAAATAGGTTACCGGCAATATCTCGATTTTCATGGATCTCAGAGTCCCTCACAATAATCTGATCTCCAGCAAAAATGTTAACATCCACAAGCGTAGCATTTTCGTATTTGTTATCAATTGTTGTATCACCTTTTTGTAGTATCTGGTTTTCTTTGACCACCTGGAACAATTACCAGATGTTGGAATAAAAAGTAAGACATTATAAAGCACTGAATTGATTACAGCAAGCCATGGCGGTTTTTAAAATAGAACAAAATTTACACAAACACCTCTATTTTCAGTTTAGCCAGTAATCACCCATAATTTCCATCTACTACAAGTTAGTTTAGGTTCTTTGAGATGTGATGCTTTCACACAAACACATACTCTCTCCGTTTCTTTTTAAGTGTTGTTTTAGAAGAATTTTTTTGTTTCTATTTAAATGTCTTTTTATAGTTTAATGTCATAATTTGTCAATTATACTCTTACTTTCTCAATAAATGTGAGAGCGTATGATTGAATTTATTAAGAAATAGAAAATAAATGAGAGTATAATAGAAAAAATAACTAACAATCCATTATCTTGGTTGAAGAACTTTATGCTAAAATGACACTTAAAAAGGAACGGAGGGAGAAATACAGAGGGAGGAGGATCTGTGAAGCAGTGGCTGTGGAGGTACTAACGTGAACAATAGAGTGAAGGATGGAAGGCGAGTAACGGGAGAGTGGGCCAATCCGATATTGGAAACAACATACTAAGATCTTGTATGTTTGCTTAACATAAGGATTTTAGAATGTGATCCAGCTTGAACTACATGTAAAGGTGATCTACCAAACAATCTGCCCTTTTATGATATATGATGACATGAAGCTGGAACTTCAACTATAGGATGCAAAGCATTTACCCCGTTTTAAGAGATTTGTAGATTTAAGCAAATAGGGGCACAAAATGCCCTTAAGCGGCTGTAGAGGCTACTCCCTCATCCAAGAATCAAAATGGATGAAGCACATTGCTTTGGTAAAAAAATATCTTGCACTCTAGCATTTCTCTATGCCTAAATGATTGAGAAACTCCTAACCAATGTGAACTTAGCCTGCCAACATTTAAACTTCAAAATAATATCAATACAGAACAGACTTGGCTTACCCCAAAGGATTCCCATATCATCATTTTTAGCTGGTAAATTGATGTTGAAGCAGAAACTTTAAGACTAATTGAACTCCCATTTTTAGTCTTTCGGGAGCGCTTAGAAACTCTTCGATCTGTTTCAACAACTTTTGAAGCCTCCAAGATTGATCTAGGGACCTCCTTCCCACGAACAAGAACTACAAATATATCCTCATTGCAATAATTAAGCTTATGCATTAACTCACAGCTTTCCTTTTCGCCAATGCAACTTTCACAAACCTGCATGTTCAGAAGGGCAGAAATGGAATATAACATCCAATAGAGAGAAGAATATTTCAAGTAAATATAGTTCAAAATTAACCAAGATTTAGAATAAATTTGAAAAATAACCGAGATAAGTTGGTTATGGAATTTGTGTGGGAGAATATAAATGAGTGGATAATAGTGTAGACTCAGAAAAATAAGCTACAAACATGCAACTGTCAATTTTCAATTAAATTAACACGCAGTACGATATCCTTTTCACAAAGTTACATACACACATCCGGAAGCAGCTTTTTGAAGACATGACTGCTTTTGTTTGTAAATATGCAAATACAGTATTGCTGTTTTTTCAGAAGTTATTTACTATGCACATGATGAAAATAGCAAGAAAATTTGAATAAACAAGGACATAATTTAGCAGGTCCAACTAGAACATAGCATAAACATTCAGCATCAAATAACTTAAAATAAAATATAGTTATCTAACATATTGAAGCTAATTTTATCAAAAAAGAATATATGTAATTCTGATTTCTTAAAGATTTGGCTTCCAAAAATCTTAGGCACGAGAAAATCAAATCAGGGCATGAAAAATCATATCCAAAGACTGTTGGTAGAGTTTTAGATTACCTCAGGACAAGTCTTGATCATAATTTGAGCATTCCCACTTTCATTATTCACCATATCCAAATTGGCGAACTGGTCCTCACATATCGCTGTCTCTTTACAAGATCCAGGTATAGCATTCATAGAATCATTAATAATCTCAATCTTTACAGATATTCCTTTGATCTCTGTGGCACCCCATTCTTCGCAGAAATATTTCCAATCATTCTCAGATATGAGGGTTAACTCACCTGCCTAGAACCCACAAAGTGGACAGAAGTAAGATTTGGAGACAGGGAGAAAGAACATGTTAACAGTCACATTTATATGCAAAATGGAGGGAGTGCAAGTATTTTCTCTCAACTTACAGAAGACTCTTTTTGAAATATAGTACCGCGTCTGAAAACCAGTTCAGGAGGCCTTTCAATGAGTCGTGAGTGCTGAAAAAGAAACAAGAGGGAAAATATCAAAATCTGTGATTAAATTGCTATAGATTAAATTTGATGGCATAGGAAAAATGGCATGGCAATTGAAGAGTTAATAATCTACATCCACAACTAAAACCCCTATCACATTGCAAAGAATAATTTTTCAAACAAGTGCATACCTAAAAGGCAAGTTCAAATTTAACCAAATACTACTAGTATACTAAATTGAACCAGAAAGAACTCAATTATAACATGTAACTATGCAAAACATGACTAAAGAGAAAATGAAGTAACAGTGTACCTTTTCACAAATCAGTGAACCAACTACCACATCTAATGTTTCAGGTTTATCAGAATTCCTGACAGCTGGGCTGATGTAATTTCTCCATTGAGAAACCCAAGAGGAAGGAACTAAGAGGTACTTGCATTCTAAAGAGAGTGGCATACTTTTCCCACTGAAAAGTTTCTCATGAGTCTGGCGCTGCCTTTGTTTGAATAACCTGCACCATGAATACAAAATTTAATTTAAAATCTGTCTACATTAGCTAGCTCTATACCAGTAGCAATGTACAAACGAAATAACCTCATAGAGTCCTCCATGCAAGCCACTTCAGATAATTCATTACTGCATTCGGAACACTCTCCCGAGTCTAAAGGAAAAGTAGGGCAGAACAGATCGTTGTCCTGTACAGAAGTGGCATCTTCATATAAGAATAGCCAAAAATCCTCAGGAACAAGCACCCGCTTAGCACCAGTTGCTTGCTCGGGCATGAGTTGTCCGTGCGGACAACTAATAGCTGCTGTTGGTCCAGCATCAGCTTCAGATGGAGCGTCGGCAATTTTTCTCTTCCACCATTGCTGCAACCTACAAAAATAAACTCGGCTCTAAAGGCTTTAGCAAAGTTGCGATAAAACCACCCTAAATCATCCTTACAAAACCAACTTGTAAATACAGAAATGTCCACCAGTTATAACCACTATTCAGGTCATATCACTATCCAATGTTGGATTCCCAACACACTTCCTTATGATACCATATTAGGTTTTGGGTTTGGTCCATCTCAACTCCATAAAATTTTTGTAAAATGAGAAATGTCCACCCCTTATAAGCACTATCACTATCCAATGCAGGACTCACCAGTTAAAAAATTATATAGGTGAGTATTAGTGTCTATGCTCACATGTGATTTACAGCTGTATAGGGCATTCGTTTAGTTAGTTATTATCAGCTAGCTTAGTGTCAATTAGTCAGAATGTACAGCTGTCATCACAGCTCAGCCCAAACAGAATCAGTAGGTTGTTGGAACACACAGCCTATTAACATAAGTGTTTGCTCACCACAATAAAATAACAAACAGAATTTTCAGTATTCAATTCACATGCAATTCCATGTTAAGTATCAGTCCATATGTATTTCTCCTTTCTTTTGTTATTAGAATCTATTATACTACCAAAATTTACTCTTTTCAAACATTTCTGGTCCTTAAGTTAATATATTATTTGTGATAAAAAAATCTATGCATGTTTCCTTAAGTAAATATATGATTTGTCCTTTAAGTTAATACTGGCCCCTTAAAGCAAAACAATTTCCTTAACAAAATAGAACTTAAATAACAGCAGAAAAGATTTGCAATCATACCATGATCTAGACACGTAGTTATTTCCATCTTCTTTTTTTCCATCAAGAATGTCCCGTGCAAGTTGCTTAAATGATTCTCTTCGATCCCGATAAGTGTCAGCTGACACGACATTCCGAGCCCCATCAATCAGACAATCCCAACAGCGGTCATCGTGAGAAAGCGTTGGTCCCCCACCATACTGAATGATGTACGGAATAAATAAAATATGTTAGACATACTATTAACAACAAAGGAAAAATAGGAGATAGCAATGAATAATTTAGCAGCTCATAAATCTCTCAGCAGAAGGTTAATCTTTCTATTTATTTAATGTACAGTGCAATTCATTCAGCAATGTGCAGTGCATTCTCCTCGCATCAGAACAAACAAAAACTAAACTACTTCATAAAGACTATGGTTTTCAAAATGTGATAGATCCATTGTCATGGCTATGTGAGTATTATGGTTGTAACAAAACAAGCCACGTGGCGCGTTAGTTAGAATGGGGATATGTGAGGGACTGAGGGTTATAAATAGTGAGAGGAAAAGAGAAAGGTAGGCAAGAATTGAGAAAAAATTGGGTTGGGCGAGTCTGGGTGAGAAGCAAAAGGGTTCCTTCTCCAGCCGGTTTGTCATTTTGTTTTCTTCCTTGTTTTCAGTACCATTTTGTATAAGGAGCTCTGTTACAATTCATGGTTATCTTTTCATTTAAGTTTATCAGTATAATCTAACAGAATTTATCCTTCTAGTGGAGTGATTTAGCATCAATTCAATTTCAAGTTAGTTTTCTAGTTAATATTTTCAGTACCTATTCATATGTTTCTCTCAAACCACAAGAAACAAGATAAATTTGGTGCTTCATGATGAACACAGCCCACTACTTCAACTTCTTCGGTAACTCACCTATAGGACACTGAATTTCCTTTGATGAGGTTGTCAAGAACCCAGAAAATATAGCATGGAATTCTCCCCAAAGGATCTCTCCTTTCACAACAACTATCGAATCTCCAAAATACCTCCATCTGTTCTTATTGATTATATTCAAACACAATATCCCTCTTCTTGACTTTCCTAACAGTTAAACTAAATGACTTTTTAGTTCTTACCCACCCCTCTTTCCTATACCTAGGGATGGCAATGGGTAATACTAATAGACTTAATAGATACCCGGAAAAAATGGTCACTAGTGTCACTTTAATAAAAAAGCCTAAAACTAATATTGGTCTAGACTTGAAAATTTATGTATTTATTGTTCGAAAAGTTATTTGTAACATTTTTTCAATGCTCAAACATTATAGTATGTTGTATTTAATAAACTTATGATTAGATTTGAAAGATCTTTGAATTGTTTCCCCATTGAGTTACAATTGTACTTTTTAATCAATGTTTTTTTTTGTTTACTGATTCTACATAGTTATTAGAGTGACAATAATATGTACAGGTATTGAAGTTATTTCCTGCACGGGTATGGTTTGGGATATGGATAGTCTTTTAAAACACGGACATCAGGATGAGTACTATATTATTGTACCAAAACTTATCCATTATCATCTCTCGTGCTCACTCTGATTATAATAAAAATAAAAACATCTATCTTACCGGTATTAGCCATCATAATAAGTAGAACAGAAAGAAAAAGGTGAAATCATTTTTCAATCCATCCATTCCCAAGCCACATTACCATTTATAACAAATATCAATGAACATTTTTCATATTGTTTTAAAAAGAACTCGAAGATCAAAAGAATGGCATCATAAAAGCTAAATACATTTACCTTAGACAATAACCTATTCCATGCTTTAGAAGACAGTCGCTTCATTGAGGTAACCTTAGAAACTGGAACTTTACCATGTGAACATTGGATAGGCGTGTTGTCAATAGCCCTGCATTAACATTAAAAAGCAAGTATCCCATAAAGTTAGGTGAAATAACTCTACCATAGCAAATGATAGAAGAAAGTGCCATAAGCTGAGGCAGGGAAAGAAATTAGCCGCACGCTAATAAAATATAACTATTGATATGCCCAATCCCAAGAATACATAAAGTATGTGCACTAACATTGGAGTAACATTTTCAGCCCATTGGCGAAGCCAGTCACTATAAATCCAAAAAAATGGTAGCTCCAGTGGTTGAACAGGAGCTTCAGCTAAAACAGAAGGAACTTCTTCTCTCCTTTCATTGATACAACTCAATTCTACCTCTTTCTTGTGTTTGTACTGCTGGCAAGCATCAAGAAACGAGGCATTGGAATTTTGAATCTCTTCACAAAAATGAGAAGGAAGACAGCCATTTACTTGAGCAATAACTGGATCGGCATCTCTTTCAGTATGGTTAGCACTACTAACCATTCCCCCATTCTCACTAAACCGTTTGGTATTCTTAAGATGGTACATCAACATATATGCATCACTAGATGAAAATGTCTCTATAGGTGAAGATTGTGAAACTTTGACACTTAAACCATTTCCATTACTGTCATCTACCCTTGCTTCAGAGAAATTAGAATGATCTACATCATTCTTAACAGATTTAGAGGCAGAGCATGAAGCCTCTTCAGCAAATGGACAACTACCCAAGCTAGTAACAACCTCATCATCAAATTCCCACCATTGCCCAGTATTTTCATCCTTAATGTGAGCAATGTAATGACCACTATTAGCTGCAGTTCCCTTGTGTATCAGTACAGCTGACAAGTCATATATCAAATCAGACTGAGATGGCTCAGACAGTCTGTGGTGCATACGAAGTTCAGCAGGAAATGAAAATGAAGAAGTAACTTTCTTCTTCGTTGTTGTCTGTCAGAGATACAAGAAAGAAAGAAAGAAAGAAAGAGGCAACATCAGAAAATGGTATGGTGATACAGATAATCAAAATACACTACATATAAAGAAGATGTAAAGTGCCAAAAATATTGATACATGAAAATAAAATCACATTTGCATGAAGCTTTGCCCAAAGAAAGAAAAAGCATGTAGCTACTAACATAGTTTCTCTCTATGGAAACGGTTGTTCTGTATAACCTTAAAAGTTATTTCTCTTTCAACATATAAAATTAAAGCAAAGTTCACAGAAGCCATGTGGAAAACAAATCAAGGTTTGTTTGTTGTTAATTCTGAAATAAGTTTTAGACAATGGTGATTGATTTGAACAGTAATAGTAGTTGAAAAGAAAATTGGAAGAATTCTTCTAAAAATTCAATTAGGGGCTTTTGCATGGATAGGAAAACTTGCAAACACACACGGCTCAGGACTATGGTGCAGATGCGCAAAGAAGAAATCTAATTTTCTTAGTCCAAAATCATTGATAGGGAACTAACCAGAAGAATCAATATCTTATCAAGAATTTTTTTTAAAAAATTGTCTCTGTAAGTATTTACTGGAGTATGTTCCAAAAATTCTCATTGTATTAATTGCTCTCTTATACCCAAAAAAATATACAAATACAATCAAACCAAAAAATGAAGTAAACACTGAAAAACACAAGGAATTTAGTTGTTTAATGCTTACAGCAACACAATGATAATAAAATTCAAACTTTACACAGTACCTTTGGAAGGAAGACATAGCGCTTCAGCTGAAAATTAAGCACATCGGGTAATGTCCGCAGCTTGATGCTGCGAGTAGCATCAACCCTTGTTTTACACGACTCACAAAAATATTGATTGTCTCCATTAAGCTCTTCAACGGTGAAGTAATCATCTAAGCTCTTATCTAAACTTTTCAATCCCTTGACATTCAACTCCAACTCATAGAAGTCTTCCATTTTGGAAGAAGCTTCAGAGTCTCTTCCACATTGTGAACACCTTCATAATAAATTGAAAAAATTATAAATGTCCAGAAGTCATATAAGAAATATATTTGAGAACGTTTGAGCATAAAACACAAGAGTCAATTCAGACATGTGGAACATTTGAGCATGAAACACTTCAAGAAAGGGTCGTGTTGGAAAAATGTCAGACACTTTTGATTAGACACAACACAATGAGACTTCTGACCGTGCTTCTTAGCTTTTGACCAATAATGAGAAAATGAGTATGAACAACTAGTAAGAATAATTACATTATCAATAAGAATCAGCCCTCAGAGATGATGCAACAGCCAACTTAGCACAAAACTACAATTAAAACATCATTTGGCCATATCAAAAACATTTTTTTCCAAAAAACTATTGCAAGGACACAACAAACCACCAGTGTTATATTATGTTTTACATGTTACAAACACATACATTTTCTGAAGGAGTTCTTGTCTTTTTCTCTTATATGTGAGTATGTTGTGTGAGGGCAACAGAAAGGTCAAATTTTAAAATAAAAAATATATATTACATATTTGACAAAAGTGATATTTCACAGCACCATTCCCACAATAAAGATCAATAATACAATAAATTAACAGGAAAAAATGGTGGTGCATAAGTCAATAAGATTCTAACAGAAAATAATTCTTACGTTGTCACATGAGACACACTTCCCCGGAAAAGATCTTGAACTATTGATCTTGCCTTGGAAATTTTGGAATGGCTAAGGCAACGCTCGAGCAAAGACAGAAGCAATGTCATGAACTCATGGCTATCCTGCTGAACTTCATTGTCTAACTCCAGCGTTTTTACAAATGGAGACGAATCTATGAAAGCCTTGTTGCTTAAATGCAACTGTGCAAAAAGGCGAGCCAGTTGATCTAACACCGGTTGTTGCTGTAAAACATCTGGTTCGACAGAAAATAATCCTTCTCGGAAATGTTTATTCATATACAAGCATTGAAGTATGCTATTCGCATAACACGTTGCTCCAAGATTTGTGAGTCCTGCAGGTGAATCAGCAGATGCACGAAGTTCCATATTTGGGTCAAAGCCAAGACTATCAACAAAATCCGATAACTTTTGCCATATGCCAGATTTACGGGTTCCATTTGGAGCTGGAACCAATGCACAAAAGCAATTCGGATTGTCTTTGGTATTGACACGACAGCCCGAACAAACTGGCTTCATAATCATATACAGCTGGTTCATCTCATCTTCATTTACCTCACCTGTTTTGTGTATTTTCCTACACAAAGACAACAACAAACCAAAAATACACGAGTTAAATAAGTTATAATTCCATTTCATACGTTAAAAAAACAAAAACAAAAAATCATTATCAGCTAGTAGTACCTCCATATTTCAGAAGTTCCAGCATCATCATCATCCCCTTGTCTCTTTCTTTTATTTTTACTTCGATTCGCTGCTCTGCTCATTGTATGACAGAAAAACCTAACCCTGATAAAAAAAACACAAAAAACTAACACCATTGGAAAAACAAAAAATTAAAAAAATGAATCAACAGTCAACACTTCATATCCACACAAAAAACAACAAATAAACTAAGCTATAACTATTTTCATTTTATGCTAGATAAAAAAACACAACAAATCCATGAAGCGCGTACACTAAAGACACTCATACATCAACACCAACAATAGTTTTAAAAAATGAATGAATCGAATTTTGGACACTGACACACATTTTTTCAGAGATATCAGTACTACATATAATCAAATAGTATAAATAAAAAGCATGTAACAATGTTAATGGAAAATGCTTTCGATAACATACATTTTGCTGCGTCATTGCAGGGTAAAGTACTAACTTGAAAACAAACAATACTCAAATTTTCACAGAAAATTAATATCTATGCAAACACGTTAACACGTGTTCAGTCTTCGGTTATGATTACTCATTGTAACACAAAACAAGTAATCAATAAATTGAACCCTAGAAATTTCAATCAACCAATTTTCGAGAGAAAAAAAAAACGAACACAGATTAACGAGAATTGAAAAAATTTCAACAACAACAACAACAAAATGAATTTTGAAGAAAAATTATAAGATTGAAACAATGAAATTGAGATTAAGAGAAAAAAATGGAAGCAACGACGACATTACCAGGGAAAAGGAGGGAAAAAGAAAAGCTCTGCTTTGAAGTGCAAGATGAAGAATGAGTATGGATTCGAAGAGAAGAATAAAAGAAACGAAAATGACACAAATAAATAATAGATTATTAAAATGTGATGTAATTATTTTATTTTTAAACATAAATAATAAAAAAATTACCTTTTTAGAGGGAAAGGGAATTTTTGGGAAAAGAATGGAGGGAAGAATGTGACGAGTGATGAGTCAGTCAGAGAGAAAGAGATAGGTTTTAAAGAGATAAAATATTAGAAAAAATATGTAGGAATCAGAGTGGTCAATGAAGAGGTGAAAAAATAATGGGAGTAATGAGTGTATATATATATATATATATATATATATATATATATATATATATATATATATATATATATATATATATATATATATATATATATATATATATATATATATATATATATATATATATATATATATATATTGAAATTAGGAATAGCATAATATTAATGTATTTACTTCTTTAACAAGTTATTTACTCTAATTTTTCAACTTTTTTAATTAAATTTTGTGATGAATTGACCAAGTTTATTTTAATATAAAAAATAAGAAAATATCTATCATCAAAATATATTATTTTATTATATTATATTGTTAATAATATTTTATATTAAATTATAATTTAAATAAATATAAGCTTTTTAAGTTTTTATTTTATTTTATGTTCGAGTATAATTTTTTTTTAACACGGTATTTGGTTTCTTTCAAAAAAGATAAAAAATGATTTTATAGATGTTGAATTGATTCTAAAATAATTCTTAAAGTGTTTGATTTTTTTAAAAATATAATTGATTATGTCTCAGTTGATTTTATTTTAAATTAGAATTTATAGTTTTTTATTTTAAACTTGATTTTTACAATAAAATTTATTATTCAACTTATTTTTACAAAAATGCATTTAAATATAAATCAATTCTTTTAAATTCAGTTTTATCAAAATCAATTATATTAAATTCAATTTCAAACCGTGATCAATTACAAACACTAGCTAGCCTTTTAAACAATGTCAAACTAGGTGCTTCACACCATTCAACTGAGAAGCTCAATGGTAAGTGTTCGTTCTTGCCATGGATTATTGATACAGGTGTTTCACACCATATGACTGGTCAATTGGACTGCCTAACCAATATACACAACATCTTTGAGTGCTCTATAGGACTCCCAAATGGTGAAGAGACAGTGGCCACCAAAGAAGGAAATGTGGTGCTCAATGAAAGGCTGCAACTAAAAAATGTCCTATATGTGCCTAGTTTGCAATGCAATCTTATTTCGTCACAACCATGAAAAATTCTAATTACATCTATTTATCGACAAGTCATGTCTTCTACGGACCCCACTTTGAGGACGCCGATTGAGCGGGTGAACAAAGAGAGGGCTATATTATCTTAGAGGATTGTCAAGGCGCAATGAAGACTAATAAAGAGGTTTCTTTGGATTTGTTGCATCAAAGACTAGGACATGCATCTTTGAAAGTTCTGCAAACGCTTCCAAATGTTAGCCCCGGTAGCAAAAATAATTTATATATTCAGACTTGTGACATATGCCTTAGAGCAAAACAGTCACGAGCCAATTTTCCTATTAGTGAAAATAAAGTAGCCACTCGTTTTCATTTAATTCATTGTGATTTATGGGGGCCTTATCGAAATGATACTTTTTGCGGTGCTAGATATTTTTTAACTATTGTTGACGATTTCTCGAGAGCAGTGTGGATTTATCTTCTTGTTGACAAAACTAAAGTCTCTAGATATCTTTATCAATTTTTAGCAATGGTTGAACGACAATTTAGTACACATGTAAAGATAATTCGAAGCGATAATGGAACTAAATTCACTTGTATGAAACCAACTTTTCGTGATCGTGGTATTATTCATGAAACTTCATGTGTGGGAACACCACAGCAAAATGGAAGAGTAAAGCGTAAGCATAGGCACATTCTTAATGTCGCTCGTGCTTTGCGCTTTCAAGCCCAATTTCCAATTGAATTTTGGGGGGAATGTGTTCTTGCTGCATGTTACTTGATTAATCGAACTCCTACACGAAATTTAGATGGTAAAACTCCATTTGAACTCTTGTATGGTAAGCCTCCTTCTCTTGAGCACCTTCATGTCATTGGCTGCCTAGCTTATGCACATAATCAACGTCATAAGGGTGACAAATTCGCTAGTCGAAGTCGCAAGTGTGCATTTGTTGGATATCCTAATGGCACCAAGGGATGGCGTATGTATGACTTGGAGCTGGGTGTTTTTTTTAACTCGAGATATGTGGTTTTCTATGAAGAAAAGTTTCCGTTTGCTGCAGAAATTATACCGCGCCAACTTGCATGTAAAGATGACCACACCTTGCCCGATGTCCCTTTCAATAAAAATATTGTTGAAGATGATCCCCTTCAGCGTGTTTTTACTATACCTGTTGTCCTTTCAGCTCTAGCAGTTGAAACTACAAGGTTACATGATCATGATGAATCAAATGGCATGCTACCAGTTGTTCCAATTGTATCTCATATTGAATCCTCTTCACCTGAGTCTCATGACATACCACCAGCTGTTGAAATCAATGAAGAACCGTCTACTACTGATACAGTCGAAAATTTGGGACGTGGCCGTCGTGTCAAGATTCCTTCTACCAAGCTGCAAGACTTTGTGACCAATACCATCTCTAAGATATGCCCCTCAAACTGTTCCATCGCTCCGTCATGTCCTTCAGGTACACCCTATCCCTTATCCGAATATGTGAATTATGCTAACTTTTCACCACAAACAGCATTTTTAGCATTTCGCAGCCATAGAACCACAAAGCTTTGCTGAAGCTGTCAAAGATATCTGATGGCGAAATGCCATGCAACTTGAAATTGAGGCTCTTGAAAATAATGGGACTTGGACAGTAGAAACACTTCCTCCAAACAAAAAGGTTATCGGCAGTAAATGGGTGTATCGAATTAAATATCACTCAGATGGAACTATTGAACGCTATAAGGCAAGGCTCGTTATTATGGGAAACAACCAAGTTGAGGGGTTGGATTATCATGAAACCTTTGCTCCAGTTGTGAAAATGGTAACTGGGAGAACGTTTCTCGCTGTTGCTGCTGCAAAACATTGGGAACTTCATCAAATGGACGTTCATAACGCTTTTTTACATGGTGAGCTTGACGAAGAAGTGTATATGAAATTACCCCCCGGTTTCAAGACATCTACTCCAAATCAGGTGTGTCGCTTGCGGAAATCTCTATACGGCTTGAAACAGGCACCTCGGTGTTGGTTTGCCAAACTAAAAAACGCACTTCAACGGTATGGTTTCACACAGTCATACTCTGATTACTCTTTTTTTACTCTACATCGTGATTGTGTAGAGTTGTATGTGTTAGTTTACGTGGATGACCTTATCATTTCGGGAAACAACAACAAAGCAATTGAGTCATTCAAATCCTACTTGAGCACATGCTTTCATATGAAAGATCTTGGCCCTTTAAAATATTTTCTTGGCATTGAGGTGGCTCGCAATTCCAAAGGAAATTTCTTGTGCCAACGAAAATACACACTTGACATCATCACTGAAGCTGGATTGTTAGGTGCTAAGCCTGTTGGTTTTCCCTTAGATCAAAATCACCATCTTCCCTTGGCCATTGGAACTCCACTTTCCAATCCGGATCGCTATCGAAGACTAGTAGGTCGTTTGGTCTACTTAACTGTCACTAGACCTGAACTTTCTTACTCGGTTCATATTTTGGCTCAGTTCATGCAAAAGCCCTTAGAAGAACACTGGAATGCAACCCTTCGTGTTGTTCGTTATCTCAAGGGAAATCCCGGCCAAGGTATTCTTCTCCAAGCTGATTGTGATCTTCAAATTAACGCCTGGTGTGACTCGGATTGGGCCGCCTTTGACAAGGCGCCTTCTGGATGGATAGTTTTTCTTGGGAACTCGCCTATCTCTTGGAAAACCAAAAGCAACAGTTGTCTCGCTCGTCTGCCGAGGCGAATATCGTTCCATGGCTACTACGACATGTGAACTCAAATGGTTGAAAGCACTTTTACTCTCCCTTGGCATCTCTCAATCTCGCCCCATGAAGATACATTGTGATAGTCAGTCGGCATTGCATATAGCTGCCAATCCAATTTTCCATGAGCGCACAAAACACATCGAAGTTGACTGTCTTTTTTTACGCGATGAACTCCTCAACGACAACATTTCAACTCACCATGTGTCCACAAATATTCAACTTGCTGATATATTTACTAAAGCATTGGGAAAACAACAATTTGATTACTTTCTAAACAAGTTGGGCATCCACAATTTGCATGCTCCAACTTGAGGGGGGATCTTAGGCAACTGATATCTTGCAAAAAATATCATGAAGATACTGTCATAACAGCACATTATGTGAAGATAATGTCATAACAACACATTATGACATTAGCTGCACATATCTTCATTTTACTATTCTTAGCATCAGTTTAGATGGAAATGATTTAATATTAGACAACTATATTTAGAATGATTAGATATTATATTCAACCCTATACGTGTATATATATCAGATCAAGAATCAATGAAAAGCATTCCATTACGAACTAATATTTGTTATAAATAAAGACAACTATTAATTAAAATAAAATAAGTTTTGTGAATTTATTTTACTGATAATCAAATATTTAAAAAAAAATACACAAATAAAAATTCTACATTTTGAAATTTGCTTTTGCCTTCTTTAAAAAGATAAATCATACACATGTTTAATTAAATTATAAAAAAAATGTTGTTTTTAAAGATTAGCTTACAATTTTTTATAAATATTTATAAGGCGTGGTTTAATTTAATATAAAATACATCTAAAATATTTTTACAAATCAATGAATAATGACATATTTAATAATTTTCAAAAAGGGATTCAAAAACATTTTTTCTTTAGTCAAAGAATCACTTCTTATAATTATAAATAAAAAAAACAAAAAATATATTATTTTTAAAAAATAAAATATTATATTCAATTATATTCCTTAATTATATTTTATTTGCTGTCTATAATATTAAATTTAAATAATTATTTATAAATCTGACAAAAAGTTTTAGACTCGCACTACTAAAAAAATAGTATTTAGCATCAGTTATTTATCAATGTTATAACTCAAAAACTGGCGCTAAATCAGGATTAACTTCGGTGTCGGGCAGCCTAAAACGTTGAAAGCAAACATTTTAGTGTCATAAAAAAGAGTCGTGCCTACAGTAACTTTGGATAGGCCAACACAAAAAATAAATTCGAAAAAGTCAACGAAAGTTACAAAGATGTATCGGGACTTGATGAAACTGTTTGGTGGTCTGGTATGAAAAAGGAAGTTGCAAAATTCTTTTATGCTTGTTTGACTTGTCAGAAGTTGAATATTGAACATCAGAAGCTTATGGGTCTTATGCAACTGTTGAGGATTTTGAAGTGAAAATAGGATAGTGTTTCAATGGAATTTGTGTCGGTTTTGTCGAAGACCGCTAAGGGTAATGATTCAATTTGGGTGATATTGGATAGATTGACTAAATCGGGTTGTTTCTTATCGATAAAGATTAATCATTCCATGCAGAGGTAGGTTGGGATGTATATTGAAGAGATTGTGAGGTTGCACGAAATACCTTTGAGTATTGTATCCGATATAAATATGAGGTTTACGTCGAAGTTCTTGAAAGGTTTGCATTAATAGTTTGGTACTAAGTTGAGGTTGAGTTCTGCATATCATCCGTAAACAAACGGTGGGACAGAGAAGACTATTCAGTCTTAAGAGGATTTGTTGAGGGCTTGTGTGTTAGAACAAGAAGGAGCTTGACACAACTAATTGTCGTTGATTGAATTTACTTATAATAACAATTTCCATGCTAGTATTACAATGGCACCATATGAAGCGTTGTATGCTAGGAGGTGTAGGACTCTATTGTGTTGGTATGAGTCAGGCGAGAGTGTTGTGCTCATACCCGAAATAGTGCACGAGATGACTGATAAGATTAAAATGATCCAATAGAGGACGAAAGCTTCACAAATTCGTCAGGAGAGATATTGTGATGAGAGAAGGAAAACACCTGAGTAACACACTTTCATGGACTCATATCTCTTGATTTAAGTATTTTTTGGAGATCAATCATCATTGAAAAAGTTGTAGATATTTCCATTACATACAAGTTTCATGTTGAAAGTTTTCTTTGAATCAACCTTTATCTTGGTAAAACTTGTTTATTAAGTTATAATTTTTTAAGCACAAAAACACTTAAATTTTTCTAAGTGTTGGAAAATCCTCCACTTTGACTTTTGTTGACTTTTCAGATTTTCTTGATTCTTAATGATCAATGTTGACAAATTTGAATGCTTTGATGATTCTTGACTTTTGAAGTTAAAAGTTGACCAAAAAGTCCAAGTTTGACTTTTGTTTGACACTTGACTTTTCATTAGTTAATCCAAATCTTCCACTATTAATCCATTGTATCCTTAAAAATGTCTTGAGCCATATTATTAGATCAAGATGTTGCATTTGAGTTATTTGAATCATTCTTCAAGCTATTAGGTCATGCATTGAGCCAAAAGTCAATGATCTATTTTCTTAAGTTAAAACCCTAATTTGGTCAAGACTTGCACTGATGAAACTTTCTTGATACAACCTGCTTAACACACGGAGCAAACACAATGTTATTTTTTGTACTTTGTTACAAATGTAATGATGCATATGAAGTAGGATCTAATGTCAAAAATTATGGTAAACACGTGGGTAGATATGAGGTTTTCAAAGTGGTGGTTTGTGGCTTGAAGGTGTTATCTAGGTCTTTGGGTATGTGATTAAAAGGTTTGAGAGACATCGAGGAAACAACTGAAAGCACCAAATGATAAAAAAGATTATTCTACTACTATCAACTAGGGTTCTAACCAACAAGACAACGATAAAATGAAAGAAAGGAAAACTTTTTTTTTAATTCTGCATAATCATTAATGAGTTGATCCCTTGCTATAAATACAAAAAATATAATGGACTTAAGGACAAACTCAAGGTCAAGCCCACTTGAAGGAAAATAAAAGACTAACCCCAAAAATTAAAATACTTTAAGGTAATTTCTTATCACACCCTATATAGGGTAAAAATATCCAATGTAAAACCAAAAATGCCCCCTGAAAGTGCATTTTTGAGGCACATATTTTTTTGAAAAATCATGTTAGAAATTGGAAATGCAACTACGGTTTGGAACCATAGTTGCATTTCTGATTCCTGCACAGACAGTTGTGAACATATTTTTATGCAGGTTTGTTGCATTTACCAAAAAAAGTAGTATCATACAATTTCAATTAAATACGAATTAATCACAAAATAATCATAAATATTATGTTCCAAAACAAGGTACACAAAATACTCCTCAAAGTGTTATAAAAAATCCAAAATATGGAAAACATAATAATACTAACAACAATATGCATCTAAAACTATTAGATTTCTGAGTATGTCAAATAATGAGTCGGCCCCTGATATTCGCAACATTCCTCTGCTGCCTCTGGTACTCCAGAGCTCCCAAACCTCTGCCATTATGGCATCCAGAACACCTTTAACATCAGAGCCATCAGGAACAAACCTATATCAATACCCGTCTGTGCAATCTCCATGATACGATGACACCTTAGCAACACGTCAGTGGCATGATTGATCCTAGCCTGCTTTTCCTCTAGAATCTCTGCATGTGTTGGTCTAGGTGGGTTACCTAGAGCCTCCCATACCATATATGGATGAGACACCCTAAAGAACCATAAGATATAGTCATCCTCATAGCTCTCATCTTTTGGTGTCATGGTACCTCGGGCTTCATCCGAAACGAGACGGTTAAGATAATCATCAAAATATCTCATTCATATCCCTCTGTTTCACCATGTGAGAGGCACACTCAGATGGTGGTATGAGAATGATATGCATGTATCTAAACTGATGCATCACGCGCTCAGGTAAATAAGCAGTCGTCTCACGCGACCAACAAGCTAACCATCTAGTGAACAACACAAAATCATCTAAGGAAATCGTCTCACGGTGAGTCTCGTATGCATGGAAACATATATCCTCATAGGCCAAACAGTCTATATACACCCTGAATGGCTTTGTCGTCTGGTGCCCTCCGAGTGGGTCGAATGAAGTTGCACGTGCCTGAACCTCTGTATATGTAGGCTCAAGTGACCATCCAGATATGTGAGGAAAGTGTTGTAGGATCCAAGCCTGAAATGTTATCGTTATTAGTAAATAACGAAATCAAAGTAATTTACATAACCAGACTGAAAGTCAACTATCAAGTATGATGACTGGCAATCGACCGTCCATCGAATCTTCAAGACATGTTTACTTGTCCCACTTTCATGATTTCTTACACTCATACATTGATGACATTATTGACGTTAGTACATACGATAATTGTGGTTTTAGTGTTATTGCAACTTTACTTGAACGAGGTGAAAAATCATGGCCTTTGATTCATACACAGTAAGATACTCAAGTTCATCAACATACTCTGTTATTTTTCAAGTTGTTCTATGACACGATATCTACAATTAAGAATGTTTTACGAGTAGACCACTTGGATGTGCATGATATGGATAAATGGATGACAATTTTTGATACGAGTTATTCTATTGCTTTTTGATATGAGTTACCCTTAAAAGACTTAACATCACATTTTTTTCTTACTGCCTTAATTTTACCTATGTATATGAGCCGACATAAAATTATTGTTGTTGATTTTGTCAATCAAAATTATTGGGTTCAAGTAAAGTTGAAACTTGATTGTCTATTATATTTTGTCACTGAAGCATAAAAATCAACACATGCAGATTACTTTAGACACCAGAAAGATGAAGTTATGAAATCATTCTAATTTGTTTTGCATTCTAATATCTAGCACAATTTTTATATGTATATATTTTATTAAATAGCTTTTTTATTGGGATATTTGAATTAAAGTAAAGAAAAAAAAGTGAAAAGGACAATCTGACTTGTATATAAAAAATTTCATATTCCAAAATTTTCTTCCGAAAGTTTTAAATTACATATACTTTCAGTTTTGTTGCGGTATATTAATTTTTTAAAATTTTCAGTATTGTTCAAAATTTTTTAAAAATTCTAATTTTTAGTGGAGGATATAACAGTAAAAGCACTATAAATATGAGGGTGCCATGTACATCCGAGAATCCCAAGTTTCGAGTTACCAAAATGGTTATGACCAAATAAATTTTTATAAGTTTTAAGGACAATGTTGATTTTAAAGAAAAAGGTGAATAATCCTAATGACATTTTCATAAAATAAATGCATAGAAAATGCTCTTATCCATCAAATCGCTTAAGGGGGATATTGTATTCGAATCATCTAATTATTAACTAATCAATTAAATAATTGGATTTAATTGTAAAACTAGACGAAGTAATAATACATAATTCAAAATCCAGATTCCAAATTTCTATTAAGAAAATAACACACCAGTAACGGTATCCTATTTATTCATCTGTGCTACTGCAAACAACTAAAAATTTAGAACCATGCAAATTTGCAGTGATGGGCCGGCCATTCAACATATGAATCAGTATGAAAATATCTGTACAAAAATGAAAATAAGGATGAGCACTTAAACCAGAGTTTTTGCTGAATACAAAAAGAGTGGGTAAATGATAATGCAGTAAAAAAAAACTATGTTTTGGTGCATTAGTCTTGTAATTACCTCTTAGTAACAAAAATCCTTTTCCTTCAAACGGCTTTTTGTTAAGTCCGATTGGACAACTTTGTGTAGGAAGCCTGGCAGTGGTACATGATAGTTTACTTGTATTTCTTACATTACCTCCATGTAGTGAATCATTTCTCTTCCAATTGCTGCATCTAAACAATAGAATATGGTTATGATTATTGGGATTCATGCAAATATGAATAAATTAAATATTTTCTTAGAAAGAAATGAAGCATGGAGCATGAAGCACAGACAAATCCATAACTTCCCCTCATTAAGTTGAGAGAATAAGAAATCATTAAGTTGAGAGAATAAGAAAAAAGAAACAACGAAATGATTGCTTTAAAATTTGAATGAGCAAATTCCATTATGTTTGACTCAGTTATATATGGTTATTTGATTAAAAAAGAATTCAAGGCAGGTACTACTAGCATCTATACATTCCAACGGGACTAACTGTCATTGATGAAGCGGTGTCTGACAAATGAAGTGAAAGCTAACATAATGATGGTTTGATGTAAAGGTTTAAGTAAAAGAAAAAGAAACTTACATATTTGGGCGCATGGTTAATGCACTTCTTTCTTTCCCCCTTTTAAGCAATAAGCACACTTCGCCCCCAAAACTTGTTTTTGAATAGGATTGTGCTTTATGAGAGTATCCTCTCAGATGTTTTGCTCATGGCTGCTTCAGTGAAGTTACTTCCCCTGCTCCTCCAAGTTGTATTTTCCCTCTCTCCTTTGCACTAAAAAGTTCTTTCTCTGTAAAAATAAAATAAAATTTTATGAACAATTCATTAGAAACCGTTCTATATTTTAACAATTATTCACTTTAGAGAAGTAAAGTCTTTCATTAATACTAATACTAACTAGAACATACTCCAATATATACTGCATGTAATTTGTCACTACAGATCAACTTTGGAAATAAAATAAAATAAAATTGGTTGCATTTGCTCCTGGCCAAAATCTGGATTACAAAGGCCTTCATTCCCACGAGACTTGAAGTACAAAGTTCAAACTTGGCATAAAGAAATTTCTGAAACCAAAAGGACATGATGACAAAAGAAGGAAGATTAGAAAAGATGCAAACTAAAACTTGAAGCTTATAATACTACTAGTTTGTGTTGTATATGGTTCCTTTTGATATAAGATCAGATATAAGGTTGTTCAACCTTCCTAAATGCAATTTATCCAGAATCAAGCAACTAGTAAATTCAACAGTGCTAAACATAATGCAATTTATACAGAATCAAGCGACTAGTAAATTCAACAGCGCTTAACATAATAGACAAATCTAGAAAATGCTTCCAACCAAAAATATGCTTCATTAAGTTAAGGTTACAGATTTATAAGATGCAATCATCTCAATGAAAACAAATGATGTTCTGACAAAATGCCAACACTAACCTGGAGAGTTCGTTATCCATATGGGCCACAATCTGAGAAGATCCAGCATTTGAATGAAAAGTTGTAATTTTAGAAAAATGGCAACTTTCAGGGAAACATGGACTCGTTTCCCCGAACATCGAACTCAGAGTCATAAGCCTGATATGGGCTTCAGCCACAGTTACTATCTTGTTTACTTTCCAACCAGTCTTGATAAAAGTTAAATGCCTTGATTGGTTCCCCCAATTTGCAGTACATGTTAAAAAGAATCTGAACTGGCACATGATCATTCAATAAACCAGATTTCAGTATTCTAGCATAAAGCTCTTCTGCATCTTTAATGTTACCTCTAATACAAAACCCCCTAATAAATTCAGTATAAGTTATTAAATCAGGTTCACACCCCCTCTGCATCATC
This sequence comes from Vicia sativa, assembly GCA_021764765.1. Taxonomy (NCBI): domain Eukaryota; kingdom Viridiplantae; phylum Streptophyta; class Magnoliopsida; order Fabales; family Fabaceae; genus Vicia; species Vicia sativa. Next base: position 217,770,415 of record CM038795.1, read on the forward strand.
TCTTCATATAGTTGACGCGCTAAATCGATATCTCCTATATTACAAGCACCGCCTATCAACAAGTTATAAGTAACCACATCAGGACGAAGACCTTTTGCAGGCATCTCTTCCTTCAGATAGCGAGCATTGTGGACATTTCCACTCTTCAATTGTGCAAGAATTAAAGCATTATAAGTAAATACATTGGGGAGAACACCAAAAGCCAACATCAGATCTCTTGTAAAAAAAGCATTTCTGAGATCTTCACATCTTCCATAAAAGTCAATAATTAGGTTCCATACAATAGGTTTGGGCACCATAAAATTATTCAACATGCACAAAAGCAAGTCTTTTGCTCTCACAACGTCTCCATTCAAACAAAGGCCTTGAATCATAATCCTGTATGAAATTTGATCAGGCATAATTCCCGTTTTAGACATAACTCCAAGAATATAGCTAGCTTCACTAATTTTGCCCTCCTTGCAAAGAGCACCAATAAGAATATTATAAGTAAAAACATCAGGAGTGAAACCTTTCTTAAGCATCTCACATGCATATCCATATGCAAGATTCACCTGCTGATTCAGGCAGAGTCCATTGATAAGAACATTATAAGCAACAACATCTACTTTTGTACACTTCTGAATCATTTCATTCCAAAGACCAAGGGCCCGGTTACTTTCCCCATTCTTAAAGTACTTATCCATAAATATAGTTGAGGCAACTAAATCAGGTATAACTTTGTCATTATCATCATTTAGTATATCTTCAAGCATCTTTCTAGCTTTCGTCAGAAGACCTTTCTCACACAACGCATGTACAAGAATGTTACAAGTAACCCTGTTTGGCTGAATACCAGTATTGGACATAGTTGTGAACAGATCCAAAGCTTTTTTTATACTATTTACAGCACAATAGCCCTTAATTAAAGTGTTGTAAGTGGCGCAGTTGGGACGAGGACCAGATTCAAACATATCTCTAACAAGCCAACCAGCCTTCTCCATAAGACCAAACTTGCACAACCCATTTACAATATGGTTGTGGGTATACACGTCAGGGAGAATGCCTGTTTGCACCATTCTTCTCCGAAGCCTCAGGGCAGCTACCAATTTTCCTTCCAAGCACAAAAACCTAATGGTGGCTGCATTTTTAGCATTGTTACATTCACATGCATATCCCTGAAGACCTATCTTTACGAAAGATATATTTTCCCTGCAATATTCATGTAATAACCAAAAGTGTCATTCGGTTCAGAATCTTTAACATCTTTCGTCTGAAAATGCTGATGACATCAAAGCTAACCTCATAATCTTCAGTCGCTCTAGACTAGATATTAGCATAGTATCCAAGACATTGAAAACAGCATGTTGGCCCTTCTTCTCACCACCAAAACTCTTGTCATGCAACGAACAATCTTGAGTATTTAGTTGGCATTTTCTCTCAAAATCATCTTCACGTAAAATCCTACAACCAACAATTAAGAAACCCAGAATTAACAACACAATGACATAAATCAAATCTAAGGTTGAATCTCAGAAATGTTGTGTCTGAAGTCACAGTAAAATATGATAGAATTGACTTCAAATCAAAATTGACTTTCATTCCAAAGTTGGACTAAATGTGATAAAAGTAGCTTCTGAATTAAGTTGAAAAACTACACCAATTTTAAGTCCAACTTACTTTTGGAATAAAAAAGTCTAAAGATAAAGTTATAACGAAATTAATTTTACAAAATAAAGTTGATTGATCACATTTGTCAAACGACCTATTTGAATAAACAACTTAATTAAACATCTATATCATAAACGCTTATCACATAAGTGCTTATGTATAAGCTATTTCTATAAAAAAAGATTAAAATAAATCAACTTACATAAACTATAAACTGTTTTCATAAGCTATTGCAACGAGCTTATGAAACTGATATGAAAACAACTTAAGGAAATGTCATAAGCTCTTTTGCTAGCTCAACCAAATAGTCTCATAAGTGTTTATGCCACTATATAAACTAGAATAAGTCAATCCTAATCACTCCTTAAACTAAAGCAACTTACATACAAAACTAGGAACATAAATAACTTCAAGTTCAAACTCAATTATACCCAAATCAAGTTCATTGATAAATGATAATCACAGTTTGCCATGGTTTTGGTGCAGCTTAATAAATAAACACGCACAAGGGAAATGAAAAAACTACCTGACATGTTTGACATCTTCGTCTTGCGAGCAGAAAATATGAGCAAATCGTTGGTTGATGGACTGAATAGTCCGATTCAAATATCTTAGAAAAATGATATGCGTCGTCATTAACGTCGGCGGCAACAAATGCTGTTCCCCACAAGCAACAAGTAAAATTGCACTCGTTGCCATTCACTCTCACCGTGCTCTGAAATTATCACTCTCTCATATAGAATTTGAAATCATCTGAAAATAAAAACAACAACAATAACAACAATAACGATGACGATAACATTAGATTCGTACATTTATGGTGCAAATTGAAAAGAAGAAAGGCGAAGAAACCTATTTAAGGGGGTGCATTCGTTGAATCGAAGCGCAGCGGGAGAGGGAGTGGCGAGGATGACGATGGCTAGGGTTTGTAGTAAGTAGTTTCTGCAATTTTAGGGTTTTGGATTTGATTTTGGATTGAGTTTTGATTTTGTTTTCGATCGATTCCAGGGAGAGCAGCGTAGTAAGGAGATTCCGATGAGGTTTGAATCAATCTTCGGTGCGGCGTTAGCAACGACTGTAGTAGTCTAGTGTGTAACTAATAAGGCCTTCCACACTTTTACTATTTGGGCTTTCGTTTTTTCAATTTTGGGATGCTATTTACGCACTACTTTTTATACAAGAGTATTGGATGTGTATGTAGGTTAAGCTTCATACTAACCCCTTAACACATTTTAAATTCATATTAGTGTATTTATTTCACAACTATGACTACATAATACCAAAATGTTAAATCTATATAACTCCAAATAGCCTCCACTCACCGCATCTATCTTCCACCGTCTAAAAAAGAATCATTTTCACTTTGACACTTCTATCTTCCCCATATCTACAAATAAAAATACAAAAATAAAATTAGTGAATACAAATATACAACACTGCCTTTTTTTTTCACTAATGACACTACAAAAATAACATACATAAGTAAAAAAAAACATGGCATAAAACAAAATGGTTATTTAACTTTTGAACTAAGGAAACAAAATAAGTATTAAATTTTATTGGATAAAAAAGCTAGGGAAAATAGAATGCACAGTTTAGGAAATATATCTCCCATGGTCATTTAGTAAACTCGACATATCCACGTTGACAGTACACACTAATTCAATCTACATATACCCTACTCAACACATGCACATAGTAGATTTCTAATTGAATCAGTATATACAAGTTACTAAATTGTCGGAAGCAGCATTAAAAAGGAAAATAATATAGACCCTTACTCGACATTTTTTTTAACCATGTCATTACTCTTTGTTGCTGGGAGTAAGATTATGTAGAGTCGTGAGGACAAGTTCAAGCAGACCTGACATTGTGTTAAGAGACTGTCTTATCAAAATTTATCATTCTTTAAATCTTGAATCTTATTTTCAATGTCAAATTGTTTCTCAACTTGTTTAACAGCTTGTTTCTTCACTCCTTCTTTCACTCCTTTTTTTAACACCTCGTTCCTTCACTCTTTCTTTAACAACTTGTTTCTTCACTCCTTCTTTCACAGCTAGTTTAATAGTTTGTTTCTTCAGTCATTCTTTAACAACTTATTCCTTCACTCATTCTTTAACAGCCTGTTTAACAGTTTGTTCCTTCACTTCTTTTTTCTCAACTTGTTTAACAACTTGTTCCTTCACTCCTTCTTTAACAACTTGTTCATTCACTCCTTCTTTAACAACTTGTTTAACAGTTTGTTCATTCACTCTTTTTTAACACCTTCTTTAACAGCTTGTTCCTTCACTCCTTCTTTATCAACTTATTTAATAGCTTATTCCTTCACTCCCTATTTAACTGCTTGTTCCTTCACTCCTTCTTTAACACATTTTTTAACAGCTTGTTCCTTCACTCCTTCTTTCTCAGCTTGTTTAACACCTTTGATAGGTATCAGTGATAATATTAAGTTACTATACTTTTACATGGATGTTTTTGTGATATATATATATATATATATATATATATATATATATATATATCATCAAATTTATGATGACTCTCTACTTATGTTATGTAACTTTTATTTTATCCATTACATCCTTTTTTATAAAATTAAAACTATAATATTAAAATACGAGTCAGGTTGGGCTGTCGGGCTAGCTCATTGGGCTGCCCCATCGGACTGCACGAGCCTTTGTAAAACGGGTCAGACTCAATTTCTGTAGTCCATTATGTAATCAGGTTGGGCTGGGCCAGCCCATTTAAACACAATGGTCCATGGCCGAATTGGGTCGGGCCGACCCATTTGACAACTCTACTTCCTAACCAACATCAACTTTTTTCACTCCCTGCCCTATTGTGTAACATCTTGATTTTTATTAGCTATTTTATTATTTATTTATTTATTTATTATATGGTTTGATAATTATTTAATTTGATGATTGTGTGTTAATTGAATTATTTGAATATGTGTTATTTGAATAATTGAGTTTATGAGTAGAAATAAAATTAATTGGCACTGAGCTTAGTAAAGCAAATAGAATGAATAAATGAGTTAGACCCATTAGTGAAATAAGTAGTAAGAAGAGATATTATAGTTAATGTTGTCATAAAAGGAAAAGAAGAGAAGAAAAGAAGAAGAGAAGAGGAGAAAGAGGAAAAGAGAAAGAAATCATAAGAAGATCCTACAATCAAGAGGTAAGGGGGGAGAATCCTTATTATTATGGGTTTGTATATGTTTGGGTAATGATCAGTAACATGAATTAAGTTTAGGTATTTCAAATTACAGGTTTTTGATTCACTTAGGTTGAATTAGAACCCTAAATTGTTGGTTGGAAATCATGTTTTCATGTTAGAAATAGGTTTTCTATAATAGATACGTGCTAAAATATGTTTATTTGGTGAAAATGAGTATTAGAACATGTCTATATGGTGATTTTCGTGCACAAATCAATAACTATCCGTAGCAGATTTTTCTGCATTTTGCATAGGCCGCTGAGCGGGACTGGGACGCTTAGCACGGATACTTAGACACATAAACATGATTTATGCATGAATGGGGTTTGCGTGCTTATGATTTATCATTAGTTTTCATGAATTTTAATAATTTATTCATGAGTTTTGAATTGGTTTTGAATGCATTTTGGTGAATACATGATACTTGATTTTAGTATATGTATGTTGTGTTTTAGTGAATTGTTAGGAATAACATTGGTTGGCTTGCATGCTATATGTTGCCTGTGATGTGTGGCGATGGTGAATATTATATGTGTTTTTTTGTTGCTGATGATACCATGATATATGTTTGCTTATGTAATGGTGGATAGTTCAAAGTGTTGAATTATTGTGATATGCTTGAATAATTATGATTGTGAGATAGTCTTAATAACATATGTTTATCGGTAATTTCACATGCATTCATGGGGAGATGGAACTCCAGTTGGTTGCTTTGATCTTTGTGTGAAAATAGAAGCGGTGAACTATATGTTCATATCGATGGGCTTTGATCTTGTCCGGATCGGAAGCGTGACTCAAATTCTAGATATTGAATTGAGAGCGAGGAGAACTTGATGTTCACGATGTTATCACATGCATGAGTCATATTGAGTTGCATTGGAAGTCTCTAGTGTCATTAAAGAAAGTTATTTTCTTTGAAATAAAATATGTGATAATTGGTTATTTGATTACAATGAAGATGTATTGGTGATAATTGTGTTATATGCGATAAATGTGTGCGTGTTAGACTTTGAATGTTTGTATAGTTTTTTTTATACTTGAATTATCGAGTTATGTTGTGTGGATGATCATATGAAGAGTAGAGAATCCCTTTGATAAATACTTGTTTTACATTACTTTTTATTATATATATATATATATATATATATATATATATATATATATATATATATATATATATATATATATATATATATATATATATATATATATATATATCTATAATGATTTGAATTCTCACCCTTATGTTGTATATGATGTTCTATGCGACATTGTGCAGGTTTTGAGGATAGTGGTGCTTTGCATGAGGATAGTTGAGGAGATTAGCTCGGTTTAACAGTTTTCTTAGGTAGTGAGTCCATGCTCTATTCATGTAATACTGGGGGAATATTTTCAGCTCATGTTTGTTATTAAGAGATATTATTATTTTTTCTTATTTGCTATTTGTTTGATGAGTGACCTTGATGCCCAATGTTGGATTATATATCTTACTTCGAATTATAAGGTTTTGTACATGGATGAATGATTATAGTATGAGATATAATCATTAATAAATTCAAGAAGAGATTTATTTTCGTTGTGATATGCATAGTTTGACAGAACATGAAGTTTAAATAAGTGTTATAATTATGACCAGGTGCATGTTGATATTGTTTATTTGGTTTCTATGTTTTGGAAAACAACATGTGACATCCTTTATGTATGCATTCTATTTTACTATGGTTATATTATAAATTATTGGGGATTAGAAAAGGGTGTTACATTAGTGGTATTAGAGCATATTTGGCCAGTTGGCCATGTTATTAATGTCTCTTATTTCCCTTGTATTGGATTTGTGTATCTCACACGATCAATATTGTGTGTCTGTTGTTGTTGGACGTCTTAAGATGATGGTTGTAGGAAAGAATGATGATGTTATTGTTGAGGTCTCGAGAATGTTGGCTAGATCTCTTGGATAGATTCCACAGGCGAATACTGGTAATAGAGATGAGGACGATGAGTTTCGTGCTTTGGGGAAGTTTCAGAGAAACAACCCTCCCATCTTTGAGGGAGAGCTTAAACCTGACAAGGCACAAGCATGTTTGAAAGCGATTAAGAAGATCTTCTGAGTAATGAAATGTACTGATGCGGAGAAGGTGCAGTTTGCTACCCATAACCTTGAGAATGAAGCTGAGGATTGGTAGAACAACATTGTTAAGAGGTTTGATGAAGATAATATTGAAGTTACTTGAGCTCTTTTCCGTGATGCTTTTCTGGAGAAGTATTTACTGAAAGATGTGTGTAGGAAGAAAGAGGTAGAATTCCTTGAGTTGAGGCAGGGTAATGGGAATGTAGCTGAGTATGCTGCAAGATTTCAAGAGTTGATCAATTATTGTCCTCATTACAATACCGTTAATGCTGAGAGGTCTAAATGTCTTAAGTTTGTGAATGGTTTGAGACTTGATATCAAGAAGGCTATTAGTTATCAACATATTGCTTGTTTTTTTGAGTTGGAGAACAATAGTATAATTTATGATGAGAATAGTAAGAAGATTGTTTATTACTATAAGAAATTGAATGATAGGAAAGGAAAAGGTCAATTACATGGTAAACTGTATGATGATAAGAGAAAACAACAAACTGGTTATGGCAAGAAGCCAAGGGGGGACGAGCTTCTACTCCGATTAAATGTTTCAAGTGTGGTGTCGAAAGGCATTGTGCTTCTTAATGTGGGAAGGATTTTGGGAAGTGTTTCAAGTGTGGCAAGCCAAGTCACAAAGCTGTTGATTGCAAGGTTGGTTCAAGTGTGACTTGATACAACTGTGGTAAGCAAAGACACATTAGTACCAAGTGATACAAGTCAAAGAAAGATCAATCTAGAGGGAAAGTGTTTGCATTGTCTGGTTCTGAGACTGCTGTTGAGGATAAACTAATCTAAGGTACGTGCTTTATTAATGGTACACCTTTGATTGCTATTTTTGATACTGGCGCAACACATTGTTTCATTTCTTTGGATTGTGTTAAGAGGTTAAATCTTGAATTATCGAATATGCATGGAAATATGATTGTTGATACTCCTGCTATGGGTTCTTTATCTATTTTTGTTGTGTGTGAATTGTCCGTTGAGTATTTTGGGTAGAAACTTTGGGATGGATTTAGTTTGTCTTCCGTTAGACCAACTTAACGTGATTTTTGGTATGAAGTGGTTGGAATACAATCATGTTTTTATTAACTGTTTTTGATAACATGATTGTCTTTCTTGATTTCGGTGTCGAGAGGGATTTATTTTATCTGATGAGCAAGTGGACGAGTTTGTGAAAAATGGTGTTGTGTTGTTTGCCTTATTGGCAACGTTGGATCTCAGCGAGAAGCAAACCATGGTCGAGTTGCCTAATGTCCGTTATTTTCCTGAGCTGTTTTTTGAAGATGTAAGTGATTTACCTCCAGAACGTGAAGTGGAGTTTGCGATCGACTTAATTCTTGGAACTAGTCCTGTTTCGATGGCTCCATATTGGATGTTAGCTTCTGAGTTGAAAGAGTTGAAGAGTCAACTTGAGGATTTGCTTGAGAAGAGGTTTATTCGTTCGAGTGTGTCACCCTGAGATGCTCTTGTTTTGTTGGTTAAGAAGAGGGAAGGTTCTATGAGGTTGTGTGTTAATCATAGATAACTGAACAAGGTGACTATTAAGAACAAGTATCCATTTTCGAGAATTGATGATTTGATGGATCAGTTGTTTAGTGTTTGTGTTTTCAGTAAGATTGATTTGAGGTATGAGTATCATCAGATTTTTGTGAAAGTTAAGGATATTTAAAAATCTGCTTTTAGAACAAGGTATGGTCATTATGAGTATTCGTTAATGTCGTTCGGTGTGACTAATGCCCCTGGTGTATTTATGGAATACATGAACAAGATTTTTCATGATTATCTGGATAAGTTTGTTGTTATGTACATTGGTGATATTTTGATTTATTCCAAGAGTGAAGAGGAACATGCTGAACATTTGAGGACTGTGCTATCTGTTTTGAAGGAGAAGCAGTTGTATGCTAAGTTTTATAAGTGTGAGTTTTGGGTTGAGAAAATGAGTTTCCTTGGGCATGTGATTTCAAGTGGTGGTATTTCGATTGATTTGTCAAAGACTGAGACTGTATCTCAATGGGGAGCTTCAAAATCTATTTATGAGATTAGAAGTTTTCTTGGTTTGGCTGAATATTATCGAAAGTTTATTAAAGGTTTTTCTAAGTTGGCGTTACCTCTGACGCAATTGATAAGGAAATATCAAGCTTTTACTTGGACTTTGCAGTGTGAAGCTAATTTTCAAGAGCTTAAGAGAAGGTTGACAACTACTCCTATTTAGATTTTTTTCCTAATCCAGCAGAACCATTTGTGGTATATTATGATGCTTCTTTGATGGATTTAGGAGGTGTGTTGACGCAAAATCGACAAGTGGTAGCTTATGCTTCAAGACAACTTAAAGTTCATGAGAGGAATTATCCGACCATGATTTAGAGTTGGCTGCATATGTGTTTGTTTTGAAAATTTGGACTATAGTGGATATCACCTAGGACTAGAGATATCTTATAGTTACTGGTTAACTCTTAATAAAACAAAGGTTTGATTTCATCATAATTTTCTAAAGAGTTAGGATTTAAGATGAACGTTCAAACATTTTTCCACTAATGACTTAGGGGAAAATAACCTAAAGACCTGGTAATTGGAGATTATGAATTTGTTGAAGAAATTAGGATTCAAGGTTGTTACATGATAAATTATACACCACACCCTAGCATGCTCCTCATATCTACGAAAAAGAATTTATATCTTTGCTGATTTTTGAGTGACAATTTTTAAACAACACCCAAATCAAAGTTTTTGTTTAATTGAACCACGACTTGAACTCGATTCTTGTTCGTGGTCCTTGAGATAGACATTAGAGGAATTTCCATATCATTACAAGAGGCAAAAATAGTACACTTGTTATTTTTCATATCAACTATGATTGATAAAAACAATTATACTCACAAGAACTGAAGACAGGGATGATTTAAAGGAACGAGCACAACAACAGGCAAGGGAGGTGGACATATTATGGTAAACATTTACCTTTGTCGAAAAATTATGGTGGTGTTGTGGGTGGTAAAATAGATGGTGAAAAGAAGGAAGTAATGAGGTCGTATAAGATTAAAGTTTTAGAGTTTGTTTGAGAGCTTAAAAGGATAAATATGAGAGATCTTTAAGAGGGGATGGTTATAGAATAAATATATAATTTTTAATTGTTGGACATGTGACATCGCACACAAGAAGAAAAAGGGAAGATGGATGATTTGTGTGTTTCATAAAAATTTAAATTTGAAAAACTTTTTGAATCGATTGCAAAGTTTAAAAATATTTTAGAAAAGTTTTCGAAATTAGCACTTAACAGCGAAAGGAATCATGATGTTTATAAACCTTAAAAATATTTTAGAAAAGTTTTCGAAATTAGCACTTAACAGCGAAAGGAACCATGGTGTTTATAAACCAAGTGTACTAAGAAAAACATTAGAATTTATAACCCAATCACTCATATAAACTAATGAATTGAAAAAAAAACAGAGAATAAATGGGCCAAAAGCCTAATATATTTCACATTAATTTTTGTTTAAATAATTTTTTAATTTAAAAATAAAAAATAAGAAATAAAATTAATTTAATCCACATGAATTTAAAAAAAAAACACCTCCAAGTCATTAACAAAGGAATCTCGCGATACTAATACAAAAATCTCAACTAATCCAAGATAGTACGTTTTTAAGTTTTCACCACCATTACAAGTCCATTGAACTCACTAATTAGATTCGAGACAAGTTCTAACATATATCGAATTGTAATCATTCTTACCAAATTCAGCGACAATCACCACTCTACCAACTAACATTTAATATAGTATAAATGATTATTAATATAGCTTGTTGATAAAAGAACAAATGATTATCAATATAGCTTGTTGATAAAAGATTAAAATCAATTTATATTTAACTTTCATGATCATAAATCTTAATTTATTTATTATCTTCCGGATAAACGGTCCTGAGTCCAGTGCCCTCTAGTCTTTGCAAAAAATTTAAATCTCTTAATTTTTCTTCTATCAAAATAATCTCATTAAAATCTGAAACTAATACACTTTAAAACTATTTTTATTTTCAAAACTATAGGAATACGTGGACCCCAATATTAAACTCTACACAACCGATACATTTAGTTCAACTCTCAACTAAGTGTCACAAAGAAGAAAAAAAATATAAATGAAAAGAAAAATCAACTCAGAAAATTTGCACAGTAATACTTCAACACTCTTCCTGTTACAGTAACCAACTGCAAAATCAGTTTCATGAAACAAGGAGACATTTATACAAACAGCCCCTCCAGGAATGAAACTTTCTTATCACTATCTTTCTTCATTCCCTCCTCCTAAATTAGCCTCTTCAGATGTGTCCTCGTTCTCAGGGGTAGCATTCGCTGGTTCATTGTTTCTGACCGAACTGTCAGAAGCAAAAATACTATCATTTTTAACTGCCTCTCCATCATCTGCTTTAGGGGACCTCGTGTTTGACGAATTAAGAGCAGATGCGGACTCAGTTGAATGCTTTGGTTTGTTCAGGGCATGACAGTGTGGGCAGTAGTAAGTGATAAATGGGAATTCCTCTCTACGAGCAAGACCTGAAGAGAAATAAGCAGATAAAGAACACTTTCCCTACCAATTTATTCAAACATGATCATTATACGTATGTGTCTATGCATGTATCAAGTAAGAAGGGTATTGAGTGGAAGGATTAAATATTGATCATTAGACCTTCTCATGGTCACAAATTTGAAATAATATTTTTTTAGTGATCAAGTATTAAATATTCATCTTCACTATCTATATATCATTGCATTGTTGCATAGTCAAAATCTATTTCTATTAGTACTGTATTAAAACCCTTCTTGCTGGATATACTCACATATCAAGTAAAGAGCATACGAGGTGAAAGGAGCTAGTATTAACTGAAACATAAATGGGATGGTCAAGATTGGTTATGTTGAAACTTAATTTTAACCTATCCATGCATAATTTTATGATAAAGATAAATTTCTCTCACCCTTTCATTTTCTTCAATAGATGCAAGAGAACAAGAGTCAGTAAGATTAAACCTATAACACTTACCATTATGCATATAGCAGTTACCACATATGAGTGCATAAGACTGCTTTGGATCCTCACCCACAAGCAATGCTGCAATTTGAGCAACCCATCCTCCATCATACTTTGTTGAGCTTTGAGGTTGGTGATGTTCAACAACTACAATCTGTTTCTGTGCGCGAGTCTGAGTTTGATCAGTTCCCCTAGAAGCAAGTAATTGTTGATCGGGATGATTTGGAGTGGGTTTCCCCAGAGTAGTGGATTGAGCTTGCCCTTGTTTGCGATTCCTAAGTCCACTAGACTGCACAGTTTCAACATTGTTGGTCTTTCTTGTTGGAGCGCCAGATTTAGATTCATCTGCCATGTGCAGTTTCAAACCTGATTCTGCACCCAACTTGGATGCCAAAACAGTTGCAGCAGCCGCCTTTGCTGTTGGGTCTGTGTCATATTTCTACAATCACGAGTAAAATCAAGCACAGTTAGATTAAGAACATAAAGCATAAGAAATCTCGTTGCAATCTAGCACGGGTTTTAGAATATATATGGTATACGGGCCTTCTTTTCAAGGGTCCTCTTAGTAAGTTGAATCTAGTATTTAAAATGAGGCGGCGGCTGTGGATTGATAGCATTCACAGTGAATGGGCTTTTACATTAGCTCAAGGGAAATATTTCCCCTTATTGGGAGGTATCAAGTGATGGGGGAGGGAGTGTTAGGGGATCAAAATGTTTGATTTGATTTGATGATTATAATATGAAATGCCAACATATATAGTTATAGTAGCATATAATTAATAGTAAAATATTCACTTCATAAAAAGCCCCAAAGGTAGCCTCAAGATTTTTTTAGATTTAAGAACATGGACAGATCTATACAACCCCAAACAACAAGGAGAAAAAAGTGATATTGAAAGCCATGTAACAAGTATCACATCAAACAAACACCTGAATGAGTTGTTGAGTAATGTAATAGTTTGTCTTCTCTTTGAGGTCGTCAATTTTTTCCTTTCTTTCAGCTCTCAGCCTATCAAGAGTTTTCTGGTCCCTGCGATCACCTATTAAAATAACACCTTCATATTAAAAATCCAACCAATATTATTTGCACTTGGCATATCAAACTCTAAACACGGGTTTCCAGTCCAAAAAACTGCACCCATTAAATTGAAAGCTGATGTTGCAAATTCATCTTTAGACTTAGGAATCATAGCTTATTACATTGCATGACTCGGGGTACCAAGTTTTTTTGTTCAAATACTGCTCCTTAAAGCACAAATTTATTTGCATAGAAGCTTCATTTTGGGTATTTGTCCTAAACTGCATCATTTCTAGAAGCTTCTAATAAATATACTAATGACACAAAGATCACGTTTCGTTATCGGTATTACTGCCAGGCTACACCAAGGCAATCAGTATAATGCATAGAGAATGAAGTTCGTTTTAAATTGTTGGCAGGAAATCCACTTAAAGCATAAATAACAACAAAAATTGTACAGAAAATGACGAAGTTAGAACTATTTCCGAACAGTAAAATACTTAATATATCAACACTACGCCAAACCTCAAGTTTAAAAATAACATCGGAAATACAGAATTAAAGGTTTTATTGACCTGGATGTCAGACTGCAAATTCAGTAGAACAATCCAAATGATAAAAGAACTAGTGATCTGATTTATAAAAATAAAAAATAAACTAACTTCTGCAAGATATGTGTATTAATTAGAAATTTTGTGACACATACACATCCTTATGAAGCTTACAAATGTTGAATATGCAGCATATGAAAATGCAGGCAAAAGAAACATCGGCAAAACTCGAATTGCCCTCATTTTCCAATTCATATCCACAGTTCTTGTTGTCATAATCGCATAAGCTACGGCAATGACCTGAAAATGTTGAAAATATTTTAAGCAAATATACTTTTCTAGCAATGCCAAAATATAAAACCCTCGGTAAAACAATATTAATATATCGTCAAATTTATTTATAATTTGAGCAAGCTCCTCTTTTTCATCCTACAAAAAGACTTTTACTATCAGATAATTATATATATTTTGTAAACATCTCAAGTATTATAAACTTAAGTTTTCCTAGACTTTTATCATCAATTTAGTAACCAAAGTGTCATCTCCTTCTGTTACTCTCCCTTGAAAGATAAAAATGACAAATGAGCATGTATCGAATTCCATTGCAAACTCATTATTGGGTGTCTAAACAAACACTATAGATATACTTGAGATCTGTTTGCGACATAGGAGCGAAGGAGAAAGGAGGGCTTCGAAAAAAGAAAATTTAGAAATAATAGAGAAATCTTAAACATTTTTTGAAACAATGATAAATAAATGTTTATCAATTAACATATTTTTAATTCTCGGAATGTTATAATAACATAGAACTTATCAAAACCCTCCTCCAGTATAACTTTTGTGTTCTCTCAAACTAGGGGGATTTTGTATTATAAATAAAAATAAACCCCAAACCCGTCTCGACCTAAATCCCTCCATTCTTTCACTTAATACTTCTCTTTTTTTAAATCCCTCTCTACCTTCCCCTCGAACTCCCAAACAAATCCTTAAATTCCAAATATACCTTCTCATTTTTGCATATTTTCAAATGTAAATCTTCCAATTATTACCATACTTCTCAACAACAAAAAATCTTCCAAAAACCAAAGAGATAGAATACTTGTATTTTCAGAATACAACAAGAGAGGCTTCCTCTTGAAAATTTATTTCCTCTCGAATACTCACTATATTGACATAATCTCATTAATAATTATAATAAGCAGTAGACAATACACCCCCTTATCTTATACTCCCTCCGTTTCAAAATGACTGTCGTTTAAAGTTTTTGCATACAGATTAAGAAATACAATAATATTGTCATAAGACATTACACTTTTACAAAATTAACCATATTAATGTATTGAAAGTAATGTAGAGAACAAAAAGAAAATGACACAATTGGAAAACTATCAATCATTACTACATTGAAAAATAAAAATGACAGTCAATTTGAAAGTTAAAACAACAGTCATTTTGAAACAGAGGGAGTAAATTATAACTCAATTTTTCAGGTGCGAATTAAACACAACCTAAATTCCAAATATTATCCTAAGATCATATCATAATCTAAAGACCTATCATATAAACACGACATGCTACAACACTTTAACCATAGAATCTAACTAATTAATAAATAAGTAAATAAGTAACAAACACTGAAAAAAATAAAAAATGAAATGAATAAAGATCTATACCTCAAACAAAAGAGAAAAAATAATAATATGGCGAGAAGTTCGCCTCCATGAACGGGTCCTGCTGTTCATCCTACTCATAACGGAAGATTCTTCCTTAGAAATACTCTGAAGCCGTTTTTCCAAGTTATCTCTATTAGACCTAAACACAAAATTCCAAATTCGAGAAAGTAAACCTTTGCGCTTCTTCTTTCCGTTCCCGTGAGTAGAAGAATCAACACTGTCAGTCGCCTTCTCTTTCTTCTCATCGCCACCACCGCCGCTGCTAGTAACCACTTTCTCTTCCGCCATTGCCGCAATCGTTATCGAAACGCGGCGTTAGAGTTGTTATTAACGGAATCGGTGGAAGGAAAATGAGTTGAAGATGAAAATGAAAGCGCGTTGAGTTGGATCGAGAAGGTTTGCTCACGCGCGAGTGTGTGACGGAGTTGACAAATTATGAAGCTGTAGTGAAAAAATGGGACGACGGAAGCGTAACCTTCGGGAATTGGGGTTTTCTTATATTATTTATTTATTTATTTATTGTTTTTTTTCACATTAGTCGTATTATTATTATTTTATTATTTCTCTTTTACCCTATAAAACATATCTTTCTTCTTGGTCAACATGTTAAAAAATTAGAATATTTTTCTTTTTGCATAGTGACCAAATAGAGAGATCAAATGATCTAACATTGTAATCCTATAAACAAAATTCTATTAGTTAGTTTTGCTCATTGCTTATTGTTAAACGTTATTACAAATGTATGGATTTTGAAATGAATAATTTATTTTAGTTTCAGATATACATATTTAAATTATTATATTTTATTTTCAACTCAAAACAAAATGTATTCGATTCTAATTAGTTTGTTCCACCGAAAAATAAATGACTAATTGAAGACAATTTTTCTTGTTAAAAATATTTTAGTAACAATATATAAAATATTATATATTTTAATTTTATGAGAATATGCATGTAGTTTTTAAATTAATATATTTTTTGTATTTTATAATTTTATAATTAAAAAATTGCAAAAACAAAATAAAATATGAGAATAAAGATAGTGCACTCGTAATATAAAACTATTTTACACCGCCGTTCAATAAGAATTCACCAAGTAACCATGTCATACAACTAATTTAAAAATATGAGAATGATTTGACATAATATACGATGGTTATTGATTGATGGTATAAAATTATTTTATATTGTATGTACATATCTTTTTTTCTCTTACAATATTATAAATTTTATATAAATTCGTAAGTATTAGATTAATATTTTTCACATTTTTTCAAATTCAAACCTATGATCTTATTTAGAAATTCTATGTAATTTTAATTTTGAAAAATGAAATTAATTTTTAAAAAATAATACATAAAAATATGAATGATGTGGCAAAAATAATTGTATGTAATGAATATATTGAAAATTAGTTTTAATATAAATAATAGATTGTAGTTTCTGAATAATTTGTTTCTCTGACTCTTTTTGTTAAATTCAAACCTGTTTAATATTATCAAGTTGATACGAAATTAAAGTTGTTGGTTCTTGAAATCTGTTTGGCTGGTATTGGACTTTTGTCCTTTTCTTGTGAGTTTCTTGGCTCGACTGCGGTGGTGGATTTTATTTCCCTCACTTCAGTGTTGCAACATATTTCTCCGGTCATGTCTAGACCAGATCAATTTATGTGTAGGTGAGTTTTAGCGTGTTACTCTGTCATGTTAGTTTACGTTCGTGTGTGGACCGCTTACTACTATTGAGTGATATCGATAAGAAGGCTTTGAATTGCATTTGAAAAACAAACATCCCTTCAAATGTTTCTCAGTTTGCTTAGAGGTTGATCTTGAAAAGACTTCAAATTAAAGACGAGTTTGCTAAGGGGGCGTCATTTCAGTTACTCACAATCTAGTTTGCCCGCTTTATTTGGATTTTGAAGAGACTCATCTTCATCTTTTTCTTTCTTATGACATATCTCTTTCTTTCTTGTAATGTTGCTGACGAAGTTTGGACCAATACTTTGGCTTGGATAGAGATTTCTTATTCAAAGCTATCTCTTGACATTTATGATCATCCGGTGTTTTTTCGAATCTGCAATGCAAAGAAAAGTTAAAGAAAAAATTCCAGTGTCTTATTTGATTTTCCATAGTGAGAGTTATTTGGTAGATTTGAAATTATATTTTATTTAAGGGTGAGATCGTAAGTTTGGCGAAATTCTTAACATGAGATTGATTTTGTGATAGATCACTAGAACATCTTAGTGTATCTAAAATGATTTAAATGTCCAATCCGATTGAACTCTTGATTTTATAGCGTTTTTTTTTTCCTTTTTGTATTCTAGTTGAGTGTCTCTCAAGACTTATGCTTAAATTTAATACAAATTATTTATAAAAAACAAACAAGTTGATACCATTTTTATAATTTCATAATTCACTTTAAGACATACATAAGGCATATCATTAATTTGATAAGGTCATGGTTAAATATTTAGTCGTTGTCAACTTGATTTGTTTTAAGAAAAAGGGAACTAAGCTTAAGGAATAGTAACATAGAGAGTGAAGTGATAGAAATTGTTATGAGTTAATTTGCCACCGTGAAAATAACAACACAAGAAAAGAAAAAATCTGCTACAAGGATTTGGTTGTGCTATAGTGTGTGGTATTGTAGTGTCAATGTTATGGCGTTAAACTTGACTTGACGTTACTTAAATGCATAATAGCTCTATGACGGAAACCATGTGAGGTGGTTTACCGAACTATCCGAATTCTAATAAATGAAGATATAAATAATTGGGTAGTGATCCAAATTTGAACCGCACAATAAAAAGTTAAAAGTATCCTGAATTACCTACATTAATTATCATAAATTTTGCATATAAGTTATTACGGAGTGAGTAATTAACGAACAATATTCATATTCTGTTACATGAACACTTTAGCATCTTTAATTTAGTTGGATATTAATACGTTATTTTATTATAATTATTTGATTTAAAAAATAAATAAATTTTAAACTAAAGGTATTAATACTAAATTACTTATTATGAGTATTTTTTACTGTGAAATTAGGTAAATAGCCGTTAGTCTTCTGAAACCTAGAGTTTTTGATTATTTACAAGATAGATCCTAGGACAATAGTGTATGTTTTGTGTTTTCTAAGGTTTCTGGGTACTAATCTATATCGAAGAGATTGTTATTTCAAATGTATAAATAAAAGACTTTAAAGTAAAAATTGGAATGTAAAGCAATTTATGTAAATGACTTCAATTGAAAATGAATGACATTGAATGTAAAATTGGTGCTTCTTACGTACATTCTCAGCAAATCGTTTCTCGAATAATTGAGTACGTTGAGTTTATTTGAGTAATTTGTTCAAAAGTGAACACACGAAATTCTAACATAAAACTCTTATATACACTAATTCGGAACTCACTACCACGAATGGTCTTCATATTAGAAGTTGGCACGTTCTCCTTTGCATGTCTCTAACCTTTCGCAAGCTTCAACGCATCTCTTTTTTAAAGACCATTTAAGCGCTAAAATCAGACATAACTTTATTTGAATATTTGTCGAAGCCTCTTCGAGTCTCTTCAAAAAATCTGTTGAGTCATTCGCCCTGTATTGCTTCGTCTATGCCAATTCAGTTGAAATGTACCTTCTGACATTTATGGTAGAAATAGATTTCCATCATCCAACACTTGTCTTTTGAATTCGTTTCGAACATGCTTTTGGCTAGAACGCCAAAAATGTTTCTTTTTGACAACTTTAAAAAATGGAATTTTTAAAAAGACTATTTTCAACATTAATACCAACTTTGTTGTGACGTCATGGTCATAATGACCATTTTTCTCAAACGACTCATCAAAACGTGGGTAGCTATTGATGATGATTACTCTAATAAACTAGGAGCGAGGTAGTAACTTGCACAATCATTTCTTCCTGAATCATTTCTTCCTCTCGTCAAAAAGCTCCACGTGCCCATTCACTTTTGCATTCATCATTCAAATGAAAAATGAAATGGCTTATTATTTTTTATAATTGCCAACATCTTCAACATTCAACACTTTCACACCTCCAACTTTCCTAAATCCAAATGTTTCTCAATATTTATTCTTCTCCAACCTTCAGCAATCTTCAAGTTATTAACTTCATGATTTCAACAATAGCGCCTAAAACAGCAAAAATCTTAAAGCAATAACAACCACAGGTTGCTTCTCAGCCCATTATCCAGATTGCAAAGCCTACACAAGTAAGAAACCAAGAATACGTTCCAGAACCTTCCCGTCTTGAAGAGAAAGCAAAAATATAGAAATCTCAGATACTCATACCCATAATTATCTCTAGAAAAACGAACGCATTTATGGGTCCTTTATATGAATAGTAACCATTTTAATGAAAAAACTCGAAAGGATTAAAGAAAAAATAATAACGAAAACCTGAGATTTAACTCAAAGTATTTCATTTTTCAAATACTTAAACAAATAAGTTTAGGCTATATATTTATTATTTATTCATTACTTTTAATATAAGAATATTCATACAATTTGAAATATTTTAAAAGGTGCACTTTGTCTCTAATTATTTACAACATTATTCACACAAGACTAAAACATTTAGTACCTAGAGTTTCTTAAGACTACCTCATTATTATATTATTATCATCATTATATCTTTCTAACTAAGATTATTGAGCGTTATCCTTTTATTTGTATTAAAAACCGAATATATCTTTGGCATAACTTGTTTTATTACCTTTATTTAATCTTTGGAAACTTCCAATGGTTGTTTAAAGCCCGGAGTCCATTAATATTTCTAATTCCAAATAAAGTCTTATTTTAATTTATTGACGGGGCATGTGTTATGTCCTAAGCATGTTCTTCGTCAAACCCTTGACTAGAAATGTTGGTGAATTGTAATGCTTCTTCACACTTTGACACCTCACCTGTTATAATAATGATCGTTCACACTTTGACACCTCACTTGTTATAATAATGATTGTTCACTTCACACTTTGATTTCTATGCACAAAAATATCGGTTTACTTTCGTCATATTTTACATATTTCAGCTGTTATGATTCTGTTCAATTTTAATTTTATCATGTGTTTTATTTTATTATGTGTCCCATGTTACCAGAACCAGAGATACTACGATACAAAAAGATCAAAATTTTCTGACGGGTAAACCACAATAAAATAGTAGAGTTTTATTTTCAATTTATTACATATATTTGTTGCAGTTAACTTATTTCTAAATAATATCACTGCATATTTTGCCACAGTTGAATCGTGTCTAAATAATTGAAATTCTTGCAATGTCAAAAGTTTAAGACGACCTCTATGCCATTGAAAAAATAGTGATAAAAATAAAGACAAAAAAGATAAACAAAACCAGATAGAGTATCTAATGATGATACTTTTGTCCCTTTAAAATTGTCCATGACCTACAAATCAAGATTGAAGAGTGTTATTAGCCATTCAAATAAAGTAAAACATACAGTTTAGGGAACATGAACAAACAGCAATTCTTGGAGATAATTACGACTTACAAGTTGTTAAAATTTTAGGATATCTAAATCTTAGATCAAGAGAGAAGCAATATTTTAAAGTTAGCATGGATGAGTATGCCTTGTTTATAGAATTACTATATTGGTAAAAAAGATGAAAATAATGGAACTAATTTGTGATCCCTCTAAACCCAAAATAAGCATGGTTTAATGTTTTTTCTCGTACATAAGAAACACAAAATGAAACTATACTTATTTTGAGACCGGTAGAGTAAATCCAACTGAGTATCCAAAATTCCAAGTGCATATAAAATGTTCATAAATGTGTAAAATACTGTTTTGACTACTATTTTGAAGTGCCGTCAGCCTTCTTCATCACACATGTATTTTGTTTTTGCCATTCATCAAAAGAAACGTAAAGAAACAGTCATTACGTAAGCACCCATTTGTTTAGGTTTTTTCATTTTCATGCAGAAGCCCGGAAGTGGCTTTAGTACAGCACGAATATTTCTTTTGAAGAAAGTAAAACTTCATGTTCTCAAAAAGCTTGAAAAGTTAGTTGTGTTCTATTCTTTGCTGTAAAGCAAAAGTTATCTTTTTTTAAAATGGCATTCAGTTGTCCCCACTTTTTTTCTCTCAGTAAAATGAAGCAATCAAGCCAATAACAGGTAAAGCAGAACTCGATAGGAGGTTTGTTACCTGTAAATCTGTTCCACAAGCACAAGTAATGCTATTTGATGATTTAAAACCATTGAAGATAACTTGATTGATAAGTTAGCACGTTCCCTTATTTTTCTTCCATGGCCATAGGGTCCGCCAATACAGAAAGATATACGTGAAGCACCCTATGAGAAAGCATAAATCAATGGAATTT
Organism: Vicia sativa; assembly: GCA_021764765.1. Lineage (NCBI taxonomy): Eukaryota > Viridiplantae > Streptophyta > Magnoliopsida > Fabales > Fabaceae > Vicia > Vicia sativa. Next base: position 217,792,031 of record CM038795.1, read on the forward strand.
ATTTAACAGAAAACATTATTCAAAAGTAACATGCGCTGAATTAAAACAACACAATTGGGGTATTGTGATATACACACAAATATAAAAACATAAAATGACTTCAGCTAACAAACAATGCAGAAAATATATAAGCAAAATTGCATGTTTAAGTCCCAAAATTAATGCTGAGTGATTATAGTTCCATCTAATTACTTTTTCCCAAGTTGAACCCTTGGTTGTCATCGTGAAACATACGTGGTTCAACCAATTTTTTTATCCAACTGCTAAATGTTGGATGCGGAGTTGGAGTGCTCTGTAGAGTAACTAAATGCCTTATGTATGGATGATTGACGATTGCTTGCTTTTAAAGTTAACCAGTTAATAACATTTTAAGCCCAAAAACCATAATGTGATCATAGTTTATATCTCAAATGAAAATCCTTCACTCTTTTTCGTCTTTGTGCTAGAATTTTTTCATGGCAAAGGAAAAATTATGGAGCTTTCAACAGCACATTTCCACCATTCTTAAGAACCCTCCAAGACAAGCACAATAACAATCAACCTAGATTAAGGGTATATTTTGATATTTAATATGGTTTTGGTTGACTGCAATATAATTTTGCTTATATCTTTTGTATGCCAAGAGAGGTTTAAGATGAAATTATGCACATACCATGGGTGTTTGTTTGTTACTCAAGTAAACCTTACATATGTAAATTTGAAAGAACTCGATTAGGGATGGTATATAGACTAGATTTTTCATATTGAACTGAACAAACTGGTAAAAATACTTGAATATGCCTCCTTCAATTGTATATGGTATAGGCATTCTAACTTCTAGTGTTACCAAAGCAACTATTGAACAGTGGTTGTGGTATGCTGATGCACACAAAAGATGTATAAGGTTGAGATATTTAATGTAAAATTGTAAAATCTTATAAATGTCCGTGTTTGATGAATAATGAAGGACAGGCTAATAAGAGTGACAGTGAGACGGAAGAAGTGAAGTGTATGATTGATGGTTTGGAAGGAAACCCAAAGAGTGAAGATCTTGAGACAAATGTTCAAAGTAAGGGTAAACAAGGAACCGGAGGACAGAACTCAGGTAGTGAGGGTTGTAATGAAGAAGTATTTAAGGATGAATCTGAAATCTCAGATGATTAAGAATTAAGAATACACTACAAACCTAAAAGAAGATATTCATGTTAGTGATTGTAGAGGTGTGTTTCAGAAGAAACTGTTGATGTGAACATCAGAGCCAATTAACTCTGTCTTGCCATTTCACAAAAGCATCTCCTCTCTTGATTACATCCGCCATGACCGGGTGTAGGTAGGGAAGAAGAAAGGGATTTGGAGTTTGTAGATAGCCTGAACAAATTTGTATCTATTTCCAAAGACAATCACAATACAAGTAATTAAGTTATTAGTTAAAACCTTTTTGTACATTTTCAAAATTGTTACAGTATATATGAAACATCAATGTCATTTTTTTGTTTGATATTCTAATGGCCAGAACTTCACTCCTTAAAGGTGATAAGTGGGGTGACACGGATTTTGAACCCGCGTCCTTGCAATCAGATGCCCCTGCATAGCTATCAATTGAGTTGGCTTACCAGGATAGTATCATTTCTTTTAATGTGGCAAAAAATATAATGGTGCATGGTGAATCAAGACTCAATAGATCCATGCTAAAGTGATCCATGGAAGAGATCATATAGAATATCTACTTACAGTATTTCCTGCATCAGCCACCAACTCTGCCATTTGCTCAGAGCGTAAATCTTGCCCACGTTCATCCAACATCACAACCTACAAGTGCAAGTACATGACAGACAACTTAGTTAAGAAAAAGAAGAAACGGACAATTCTGACCAATAAGGCAGAGAACTATCAACTTGTGACCGTTACGCGATATCTTGAAAAGTATTTGTTGCAAGTAAGCAAGGACTTAAAGTAGACACCATAGCAGTGAACTATACAGCAAAACCTTTGCAAATTGAAACTTAATTGTAATTAAAACATTTTAAGACATATGGATCTTCAATTCAAATATAGAATACTGTGGACTGCATTAAAAGTGGGTGCAGTCCATATGGAAGAAAGAATTCCTGCCAAAAATAAACCTTATTTCAGCTCCAACATCATGGATAAGTGCATAAAGATCATTGACAATTGGCAACCAAAACATACTATAAAGTTGAGACTATCAGCGACTTGGGCTTAATTTGATTTCATTGTGTCAACAACAGCCAGAGATACCAAGTTAAAGGAGTATATAAACACCTTCAGTTACATTACAGGACTATTCTTCTTAAGTACCAACAAGGTATAGACTTTAGATTCATGCAACTATATAAAATTCAGGTAAGAAATAAAAACTACAAATAAAACTCGGGTAATATTATTACTAATAAGAAAGAAAAACGACAAACAATAAAGAGAAATCTCAGAGTTAAGCAACAAAACAAATTGATGTTTTGTTACCATCCATCTCATATCCAAGACCAAACAGAACTCACTTACAAGCTACAAGTACACATAAGGAGCACAAAATTATTTGTTATTGTAAATTAAATTCATGCATGTTCAAGACTATACCCAATCATCAGACCTTATAATATTCATCACTGCCATGTCTTCATCATCAACTTGCGCTCTATGATCACTACAACAAATACAAAAAGTTCCACCCTTACAATTAGACAATTAAAAAACAAACTCTTCATGTACATGTGATTGCTATGCGCCACTAACAATACATAGAGATCTTCTCATGTGAAATTTTCACTACACTTTGTCACATAAAGTTTTTACTCTTGTATCTCATTGAACAAAATTCACAAATTTCAATAGGATCTCACTCATTTAATGTGTATGAAAAGATAAGACACCAAATTTTCATATAACAAGATCATGTGAAATTTAAACATTGACAAAATCCTTTAATGTGACATGAACGCAGGGGCGGCTCTACAATGGGAACTAAATGATAGGTTCAAACACGCGATGCAAATTTGAAAATCATACACCCTAGAGTTTAATGGACATACATCGACTGTTAACCAAAATGAGAGACAACCATTTTTCAAAATCATCATACCACTAAATCCGAAATATTCTTACAAAAGTTGGGTGATATGGCCAAATAATTGATTTTTATTGGATGACATTGTACATCCTTTAAAATCTTCATCCTTGAAAACTCAGCAAATGAAGCAATTAATAGAAAAGTGAGAGAGTGAATTCACCGTGCATTTCTGGGATTTGGCCGAATTTGAACATCCTCAACACTGCAATAATATTTAATCTTTTCTACATACTCGTCAACCATGAGTTGCAGTCCTTGTGATCGTTTTTTTCCCACAGATAATATCCGTATAGGAAGTGCTCTCTGCAAAACCCCGAACAATTAGTATTATTTTTTATAAAAATAATGACACAGTAATATGAGTAATGGAGTAAGGCTTCAATTTGATTGTTAAAATATCACTGTTTTATTTGATATCTAAACCGTAGTAATATAATAAATAATCTTTAAGATTATGTTTGGATTGATGGAATGGAATGAAGTAGAATGATATAAACTTATGTTCCGTTGTTTTGATTAATTAAAAAAGGATGGAATGCAGCGGAACCTGATGGAATGCATTCGATCACTTTCCATCATTTTTTGTACCTCTGATTGGGCAGAATGACAAAGTTGCTCCATTCCATCATGAAATATCCAAACAATGGAATGACATATTTATTTTGCTCCACTTCATTCCGCTCCATTCTATTCTGCTACATCATTTTACAATATCCAAAACAATGGAATGACATAATTGTTTCGCTCAGTTCCGCTCCAATCTATTATGCCCCGCTCTATTATGCTCCACTCATTTTACCGTATCTAAATAATGGAATGACATGTTTATTTATTCCACCATATTCCACTCAGATCCACTACATTCTATTCCACCGCTCCATTCCATTTTATTCTGCTCCATTCATTTTACAATATCCAATCAATAGCCTAAACTATTTTTAATCTAGTAATAAATATCAAAAACACTAAACATTACTCCTTTCGTCCTATATTATTTGTCATAATTGGTCATTTCACACGGATTAAGAAACAACAATAAATGAAAGAAAGAGAATGATAATTTTACCAAATTATCCTGTTTAACCATTGGTTTATTCAAATTAGCATTAATATTAAGTTGAAAAACAATAAATTAAGGTATTTATTAGAGGGTATAATTGGAAGATTAAATATAAAATTGCATTGGTAATATAAAGTGATAAGTATTTTTGGACAAATTTTTTCTCCAATGCTATGCTTATTTTAGGACGGAGGGAGTATTTGATAGAGCATAAGTGGTTTGTAATTGATATTGAAAAGTTGCATCGAAAAAGAATGAAGTGAAATAGTGATGATTGAGAGGATAATTATATCGTTTACTTACGACTGATTGAGCGGAGAGCTTGCAATTGGTAGTAGTACCTGAAAAATATGGGAGACAAGTGGATGGTTGAAGTGAAGGAGTTTGGAAAATGTGATAAAGAAATGAAATAGAGTGTTGAAGTTGAAACAAACCTTGAACGTGAAGATGATTGTAAGCGTTCAAATTGAAGCCGACGCCAAGCTGGAATACGATGCCCATTTGGAAGAGAAACGCGATGGATAAAATAAAACTGCTTCCAACTTCTCAGTTTCAACTTATTTATATGACAATAAAATACTATGCGATTCTTAACTACGTTAGATTTTATAATTTATTTTATTAGTTTATTGTTTCCTTTGTTGACGCTATTTTAAATAGTGTTTTAATTTATATGTTAGATTATGTATTATGGTTTTATTATTTAATACTATTTTTTTATCATTCATATCATATTCTCTTTCTTTCATCTAATAATTTAACACACATTCAATTTTTATTCATTACAATTATTTTGTTTAATAAAATTCAACACAATATCTCACCATCATTCACAACACACAAAATCTAAATAATTACAATAATTAATAAAATTTTACAAAGTATTGTATATGACCCCTACTCCATCTCATTCAACACCACTTAATTCACATCATTTTCAACACCTCATTCAACAGTCAATTGCAAACATTCAATTATTAAATAATTTATTCAACACCTTCATTGTACATAGTTTTATAGTTTATCATTTTCTCTTTAGCGTTTTAGTTTATAACTTTTACATGTATACTTTACAGATGTAAGCCTTGAGAGAATTATCAATGGGGACGTGTAGCAAAACATTGTTCAACGTCTCTTCCGGTCATAGTCATAATAAATGTGGAACGAAAGGCAAAGAGAAAGATGGTGAGGAGGTGGAGGTAGAGCATTTAAATGTAGCTGGGAAAAGTAACCAATTAGGGGTGGCCTCGAAAACCATGGAAGAAAGACGAATTAATAACATGCTAGCTATTGAATTCACGGCTGAGTTTTTGGGAGCAAGTTGATATTTTGAATAAGGGGGAAGATGCTAAAGTTACCTCAAATGACACAAATACTAAGAAGAGCATGATAAAATGGTTAATACTGAGAGGAGGAAGTGTAGCAGAAGGAAGTTGGGAAAAAAAGATGAATCATGTTAAAGCTAACTTAGTGGATTTAGAAAATGGGAAGAGACAATTAGTTGATGTCATGATTTTGGATGACAATGCTGAAGATTATGGCAACATCAAGAAAAAGAGGAAATGGGTAACAAACAAGAAGGAACAACTTATCACGGGTACAGATGTGGGATTGGAGAACCAACACCGCATATAATAATGAAAATCTTAAATTGGAATTACAGGGGACTGAGAAGTCCTTATGCACTTCAAGCCATGAATACTCTCACATTGAATAGGAATGTGGAGACTTTATAATATATAAGTGAGAGAACCCACTCACATATTATCTTAAGATTTTAGATGGACAAGTGATGTGTCTTTCATAAAGGTGTTTATTCTCCAACTTTGTATCAATGTTTGTAGTAACTCCCCCAACAATGGCTCGCGCTTTTAGAAAATTTTGATGTGGTATTTCTTATGGAAACGAGAATGAAATTTCTAGAGGTGAAAAAGATTAAGTTCATAAGTGGTTTTGATGGGTGTCATGTGGTGGATTGTAGTGGGAATGGTGGGGAGCGTGTTGGAGGATTAGTGATCCTTTGAAGGAATTGTTTGCAAGTCAATATCAAGTTGTTTTCCATGAATCACATTGTTAGGGAGGTTATTGAGGAGCATGATAATCAATCTTGGTACCTCAATGGATTCTATGGTTTTCCGAATGAGCGTAACAAAAGAAAGACTTTGGTGTTTATTCAGGAGTTCGTATTGTGATGAGGCGATATAGTTGTTTGTTTTTGTGATCTTAATAACGTGGTGTTGGAAGATGAGAAGATTAAGGGTATTAATAGGTTTGTTAGCCAACTTTCGTGGGGTCAGAATGCTTTGGATTTGTGTCGTCTTATTAATATGGGTTTTGAAGGATACTCTTTCACTTGGTCTAATGGTAGACAAAAGAGGGATAATGTGTTGTGTCATCTGATAGGACTTTGGCCAATGATGATTTTATTAATCGTTCTCTAGTCAAGGTAATGCATTTGCAAAGATATGGTCCTGACCATGCGGCTATTAGTATTGTCCTTGAGGCGTCTAGTAGGGAAAAAAGGAAGAAAATGGTGTGTATTTTTAGGTTTGAAAGGCGCCTAATGCGCTTTTGTTGAGGGGAGATTAATCACTTAATAACAATTTGATAGATCACTGATAATGATTCGATAGATATGTAATGCTTTCACTGGATAAATTAAATAAAGATTTAAATACATTTGTGATCCCTCTATAAAAAAACAATTATTAGGTCCCCCAATATCATATTTCATGTTTTTTTTAGGTCCTCTATGACAAAATAGTTTAATTTGCATAGATGACATTGAAATTATGAGATGATATTTTTTAATTATTGTTACGTCATTAAAATTAGGCCCAAAATATATATTTTAGAATTATTTATAATATATGATTTCTAAATAAATATTTATAAACAAAAATAACAAAAATAATTTAAAATGTTTAATTATAATAAAGAAAACTTTAAAAAAAATTAAATAATAAATTTTTAAATATTTTTAGTGATGTCTCATCAATTAAAAATGCCACTTAATAATTTCAATGTTATTTACACAAATTAGACTATTTTGTTATGGGGAGCCATAAAAAAAAAAAGCATAAAATATGATATTGGGGGATCTAATAGCCTGAATTTTTCTATAAAGAAACTAAAATGTTAAGAAAATTATTAATATAGGAGGACCAAAATTGTATTTAAGCCTAAAAGAAAAGAAAGGAATGAGACATCATTTTGGAAACTTTAAATTCTATGGGATTCCTAGATTCTATGATTTCTCTTATTAAGTGTTGCATTTCCTATGTCTCTTACCAAGTGCTTATCAATGTCCAACCTAGCAAGAGTTTTTGTCATGAAAGAGGGCTCCGCCAAGGCGATCCTCCGTAGGTTTTTACTCTTTGTGTTGATGTCCTTTCAGGTCTTATAAAGCATGAGATTAGAAATAAGAAGATTCATGGCATCCAAATTGCTAGAGAGCCTCGGTGATTTTCCACCTATTTTTTTGTGGATGATAACTTGTTATTTGCTAGAGCTAACCCCAAAGAGGCAGATTGTATCATGAAAATTCTTAAGAAGTATCAATGTGAATCTAGATAAATTGGAAGCGGCATTTAGTCAAAACGCGTGAGATGAAGTATAGAGATGATCCGTAAATGGATGCATGTAAAGACTGTGAGAAATCATGCAAAATATCTAGACTTATCTGTTGTGTTTGAAAGATATAAGAATGAGGTTTTTGCTATGGAGGTTGAGAGAGTTTGAAAAAAAACTCAGGGGCTGAAATGAGAGATTTCTTTATAGAGCTGGTAAATAGGTTCTAATCAACTTATCAGACACCCTGAGGATAATGTTATTTTGCACAGTGAGAGGAATGGTGAATATTTTGTCTGCTCAACTTATCATATCAGTATTCATGGCAAATTGGTGTTTCTCAATAAGGACTTGTTGCATTTGGTTGTGTCTTCAAGAACAATGCTAATGGAGGTGATGCCGGCGACTAGCGGAAATGAAGCTATGTCCATGGAGCCTTGTGTAGCTGAGCTTCAACTATCGGATGGAGTTTCACGCTTGCTCAAACCTTGAAATTCGATAAAAATCTTCCTTCAATTGGATGCTTCAGATGTTGTTGATTGCATCAATGCCATTCTTCCCATAGCTTTTCTTGATCATATTGCTGCTGACTGTAGAGATTCGTTGACCGCATTTAAGGTTGCCTCTATCATGTATCTTTGTAGGGATTCCAATATTGATGCTCATAATGTAGTAGTCTAGTAGGCTTAGGCAAATTGTATGGCTCAAAAACTTGAGTACGATTTCGTCTTGTGAATCTCTCTTCAGTTGTTTCTGCTTCGTTTTCCTTTTAATGAAGTTGTGTACTCGTGTCAAGTTTTACCAAAGGATACTATTTTTTATCATGCAAGTGTGTGTTTCTCATTAAGAAATTTGTTGATTTGTTGCATTATGGTGCGTCTCAATTTCAAATTTCAAACTGTGACAAAGGCTGTTTACTGATTTCGATAGGTTTTACAAAGGCAGTTTTCTGATTTCGATAGGTTTTACAAAGGCAGTTTTCTGATTTCGAGAGGTTTTGGAAATACCGCCTTCTTTTTCACTGGTTAAATCCATGTCAATCTAATTACAAATTGGATATTTGTGTAATTATGGTTCAATCCTAAAATTAACTTGTTGGTCAAATTATTCTGATTACTTGAACAATAAGAAAATACCGCATAACCTAACCCAAAAATAAATCAGACATCCTATTCCCTCCATTGTAACTTAATATAACACCCTACTGATTTTGAGACAAACTCTGCAGCCAAGAAAAGGTAATACTGTCTTGGAAAGTTCATTTTTTTCAAGTTATAACAAATATACATGCAATCATATTATACACGAACTCGTGCAAGCGCCAAGGTACAAACTTGCCTGAATTTTCTTGAAGAGAATTTCGATTTCAATCAACTTCATATTCTTTGAAAAACAAAGAGGGAACCTCTTGATCCCAATCCTAACCTGATTTTTTCATCTACATAAGTAATTCGGAGTTTAACTTCACTCTGACCTCCATATTGAGCTTTCCATGATCCTAACTTCAATTCAGGTGCTTCAAATATAACTTGAATCCATTCACTATCTAAAGCCTTGAGTTTTCCTGTTTCACATTTGCACAATACTTTCAAAAAATAAGCACAAAAATTTGACAGTGATTATTAAAAAAAAAACAATTAGAAACAAGATACCAAGCAAACATATACCAAGAAGTTAATCTCTAAACGATATACATACCTTTTAGAGAAACCTCTCCATCCAAAAATCCTAATGCAGTAAATGAGATTTTGTTTCTCACAATATCAGGAGCTTCAACAACCTGGATCATTTCCTTTGTTTTGAAGAAAACTCTGCCTATTGCACTCCTATACCCACCTCCAGGCGATGTTGGCTGCGAACAGTACACCACATCCCAATCTGTAAAGCAATTTTTGTCCGCAATGAATAAAACAACAGAAGTAAAAGCAAGAACTGGGTCACTCTCAAATCAACTTTGATATTGTGAAAAAATGTATATAAAGAATGACGTAAGTTGAAAGTGGATATTTCAAAAAAGCTGAAAATAGTTCGTGATGTGTTATTTTTACCTTATTGTTGCAAGTCCGCCAAAATAATATATAAAACTGTATTGCTATTTGTCACGAAATTATTACCCGCAGACATCACAAAGCCAAAAACAATCAATTACTAGGCCGTATAGCTATATAAATGATGTGTGAGTTGACGATCTATACCAATTACATTAAAACACGTGGTATTCGTGAGTTATGTGATAACAATGCTTTGGCGAATAGCATTTTTCTTTCGAAAAACAGTTGATACAGGGCAAGTGTGGAGTTTCCCTAACTTCATTTTTAACGGTAAGGAACATATGTATATAAATGCTTTGAATATGTGCTTTTTAAGCTTTTTAATGCACTGAGACCTCTGAGATTAATTTGGTAGGGTTTAGAAGATTCAGCAAATCAATTGGTATGACTTAATTGCAAATGTGTATTCACCTCCAAATATTAAAGGACATTTCACTGGCTCTTTTACACAATACTTCTGCAATTCCTGAACGACTTCAGCCACCTCTTTATGTTCTTCCTTTTGCAGCGAAACTCCTCCATCAGTTTGCACCACCTGATTAAAAGTTAAATTTCAATTTTCAGTAAGGAAATTAAGATTATAAAACTTTGTTTAGTTGTAAATAAAACTGTCTCATTTTAGCAAGACTATACAAAATCACCAAATTTGACTTTTGGTCCATAAATAATACGCATGTTTTAATCCCTATAAAATTATTTATGCCCGTAATTTTTGTAAAAAAGATCAATTAAATTAGTTCAAATGTCACCTGTTTTGACAACTAATTTAATTTATGAAAGCATCTTTAACATCAAAGACTTTTAGCATAATTTTGTTAATCATGTGTTGAGTTACTATCATGGCGTTGAACTTCTATTAATTACAACTCAAATGAAAAACTATTGTATGAACATTCGATACGATGCAAATTTGAATCCGTAATTTTCAACTTAACAAATAGAAACCAATACATCTCAAGTTCTCAACCATTTATATTAATTATTAATTAATTAAACAAAATTGTGATACTCGTACAAATGCATGCATGATGCAACTTGATGATCGATGGTTGACATGAAATAAAATAAATGAAACATCACATGGTGACAGCATTCAAATTTAGATAAATGTATAGTTTAATTATAAGAATATACCTTTGAAAGAAGGGAAGCTACTAGATCATTAGGGTTTGTTCGGACATTGGTGTTGGAGATGGAAACGCATACGGTGTTGTGACGGCGAGGGAAGCGGAGGTTGAATGATTTGGGGGTTAGGTTATGGTTATTGTGGCTTCTGAATTGGAAGGAAGAAGGGAGTAAGCGAAACGCAGAAGCGGAAGCTGTAGCCATGGCGGTGTGTTATATGAATAAGCTGTTTCTATATTTGATTAATTGTTTATTGGTTACACGATGCCACGTCGGATGAGAATCGGGTTATTGGGTTTTTGTGATGCCACGTACATGGAAACACTTATTTGCCTTATCTTTTAGGTTACTGCTCATTTGAGTTTCAACTTAAAAGGAGTATTAGTTATTTCTTAAACGTAATTATATGAAAAATATAAGTTATATTTAACTTTATAAATGTGGCCATTCATTAATTACATAGATAAGAAAAACTAAAGAATTGTGATTGTTTTTATAAATTATTTTAAAATTTTAGTATATAAAAAATATATCATATTTCAAAATAGTAATATTGATTTTGTCCTTAGTTTAGATATTCTCCTTAATTATGTGCTTAATGCTATTATGATATTCTCTTTTTCTTTTCGTAAGGTGTTTATTAATGAATGTGTGGAGAATGATGATTATGATTTAAAGGGAATTCTTTTGGGGCAGGTTGAAAAAAATTTCTAAAATTTTCTCTATTAGGTGGTTTAAAGTGTGTAAGCTTAAAAAGTTTGGCAGCCTTTGTGTTAAAGATTTCAGGCTTGTTAACTTAGCTCTACTTGCCAAGTGGAGATGAAGGCTCCTAACAGGCTTCTCTGGTAATTGGTCTAATACTTTGTTTTCTCATTATGGTGCTTCTTTTATTTTCTCGTGGAGTGGAGGTAGGAATTTGAGGTATCATTCTTTTTTTTATTTGGTGGAGAGCGGTGTCTGTCTTTGCTTGAATCTAAAAAAATAAGAACAATTGAATTGGTTTGAGCAAGCCTTAACTAAAAAAGTTGGGTTTGACTGTTTGACTTCCTTTTGGTAAGCACATTCGCTTAATAATACTCCCTTTATGACCAGGTTTCTAGGAATTGTCTATATCTCCCTAATTCAAGATGGGATTATGGGTGAGGTATGAAGGATGGTTCAAGCATCATTCATTTAGAATCCTAGATGGCGACATTAATTCTTTGTTTGGGAAAAACCTATGGTTTTTGAGTTATTCGCAACTCTTCGGGAGATTCATCTATTTATGGAGAATGATAAGTGATGGAGAGACATGTTAATGATGACTCATTCATTGTGGTTTGTGCTTATCAAGCCCTAACTGAGTGTACTCTTAAATCTTATAAGAATATTGTGAATGTGCTTCCAAACCTCTTTATAATTTGAGAGAGCTGCCCTCCTCGAGGGTGATGGTTTTCTCTTAATAACTTATGTGGGATAGATTTCCTTCGAAAGAAATTTTATTTAAGTGAAATGTTATTACTGATCAAAATGGGACTTCATGTACTTTTTACGAGGATCGAATAAAGTCAGGCTCTCACTTGTTTGTGTCTTATAATTTGTTTCTAGTGTCTAGTAAAAGATTTTTCTGGGGGTTAAGAGTTCATATGGTGGTTCCAACAAATTCAAAGGAAAAATCGACAAGACTCAAGGCAAGAAGTCTTGGTTGCATCCTCGCAAGAATAACGTCGATGGCAGGGCGTTTGAAATCTCAAAAAGAGGATAATAAAATTCCTATTAGAAAGACAAAGAAGAGAAAAAATGTGTGTAGTGTTATAACTGTAAAAATAAGGGTCATTTAGCCAAGCATTATTAGTACACGAAAGACGGAGGATCAACAAAAGACAAGGACGAAGGAGTGAACCTTGCACGTCAAGATTCAAATTATTATATAATGATATAATGGTTATGAATTCGGTTGTAGATGAACATGTCGAATCCAAAATCTAGTTCCTCGACTTAGGCTGCTCGAATCACATGATTGGTCTAAAGATATGGTAAGCATATTTTGAAGACTTAAAGAAGAGCAAGGTAAAATTTGGAGATAATAACTCGTTGCAAGCAGACGGTACTTGCAACATAGTTTTTCAAAGGACTAACAAAGCGAAAGATGTGATCAGAGATGTACTTTATATACCAGGAAAAAAATGCAATTTGCTCAGTGTTGGACAAGTGGTCGAAAAAGGTTTCCCAATGGTTATGAAATATGGAACTTTAGAACTGTTTGACACTAAGAATAACTTGGTCTTGAAAGATCCTATGTCGAAGAATAAGACATTTAAAACCTTGATAAGTTCGATTGAGGTAGAAAGTTTAAAAATAGTTGTCGACCATAAGAATAATTGGTTGTGGAATTTGAGGTTTGATCATTTGAAATATTGATCACTTAATCAACTGATTACTTAAGATATGGTAATTGGCATACCAAGTCTCGAGATGTCTGACAAACTTCGTGAAGGTTATCTAGTTGGGAAGCAATCCAGAAAGTCTTTTGTTTCGACTATGCCAATGAGATCTCTTGCGTACTTGAAGTTGTATTCATATGTATGTGACCCATTCGAAGAACATGTCATTGGCGGAAACAGGTATTTCGTCTTATTTATCAATGAGTATGGTCAAAAACTACGGATCTATGTGATCAATCGAAAGAACAAAGTATTTGAAATCTCTTAGAGATTCAATATACTTGTCAAAAACCAAAGTGACAAGAATATCAAAGTTTTGCGAATAGATGGAGGTGGCGAATACTAGTCCAAGATGTTTGAAGAGTTCTATACCGAACCTGGTTTCGATCATGAGGTAACTGCTTCCTATACGCTTCAACATAATGGAATTGTAGAATGAACAAATATGACTATATTTGATATGGCGGGATGCGTGCTGAAGTAAAAGAATTTGCCAAAATTTTATGGGGTGAAGTTGTTTCCATTGCTTTTTATATTCTAAATAAGTGCCCTACCAAGAAATTGGAGAACAACGTTCCTGAAAAAGTGTGAAGTGACACACAACCATCAGTGAGTCATCTGAAGGTGTTTGAGTTTATATGTTACAAGCATTTTCCTGATTAAAGAAGAAGGAAACTTGATGACAATAGTGAATCTATGATTATGGTAGAATATCGTAAAACTGATGCATACATGATATTCGATCCAATTAATGAGAAAATTGTGATAAGTCGAGATATTGTGATAGATGAAATTTTTGCATGGGATTAGAATTACGATGATGAAATTAACAATCTATTGATGAGCTATGAATTCAACGAAGAAACTGATGAGGTTGAAGTCAGATAAAGTACTAATATTTCAGTCGAAGTAATTGTCAACATTCCTGACACAATCGAAGTTGGAGAGGGTGCAAGTATCACAATCTAAAGACCTTTAAGATCTATAGTTTATCCAATAAAACTTTAATACTATGAAGTGACTGGTGATGTTGAACTAGCCCTGGATGGGCAATTAGTTCATTTTACTTTACTTGCATGTGTTGAACCAATTAGCTATAGTGACACTTTAATGAATAAATTATGGAAGTCAGCTATGGCCGAAGAGTTATAGACAATCGAAAGAAATAACACATGGGTATCAAATTGCCAACACACGCAAAAGGTATCAAAGTAAAGTGAATGTTCAAGTTAAAACACAATGTTGATGGGTCGATAGTGAGATGTAAGGCAATACTGGTAGCTCGAGGATTTCTTCAGAGAGCCGGACTCGACTACTCTAAAGTATTTGCTCTATTAGCAAGATTGGAGACTATTCAACTAGTGGTAGCCTTAGCATGCAAGCAAGACTGGTCGATATCTCACTTAGATGTGGAGTTGGCATTTTTTAATGGACCCTTAGACAAAGAGCTCTATGTCACACAATCTCATGGGTTTGAGATTTTGAAGGAAGCCAATAAGGTGTATAAGTTGCACAAAGCACTATATGACCTCAATCAAACATCTACGACATGGAATAAGAAGATCAACTCATACTTAGTTAAATTTGGATTATTCAAATTCAAGTATGAGTATGGTGACTTGCTGGTAATTGGAAATAGCTTAGGGAACTTGTCGAAGTTCAAAGACCCAATGATGAGGGAATTTGAAATGTCAAATATGGGAAAATTGTCTTATTTCATAGGCATGGAATTTCAGATGTTGGAGCAAGGAATGATGCCACATCAAAGGAAGCATGTCAAAGAGATACTCGCGAGATTCGAGATGGATGATTTGACTCCAACATCTTCGTTAGTTGGACCAAATTTGAAGTTGGATAAGTATGAAGAGGAACACATAGTCGTTGTAACTTTGTTTAAATAAATAGTTAGATCTCTGAGATATGTGTGCTATAGTCGACCTGATATATGATTCACAACCAGATTAGTGAGCGGACACATGAGTGAACTAAGAGTGTCACATACAAAGGCTGCAAAAAGAATCCTGAGATACTTAAAAGGATCAATAAATTGTGGAATTCTATTTAAACAAGATTATGAAAGCAAAGAAGCTACAATTACTTATTATTCAGACGCTGATTGGTGTGGTAATAAGAAAGATCAAAGAAACACAACTTGTTATTTCTTATTCATTGGTGTCTCAATCTCATGGTGATCGAGAAAGCAACATGTGAGGGCATTGTCATCTTGTGAGGATGAATATATAGCAGGATCTTATATAGCATGTCAAGCAATTTGGATAAGATCTATGGTTGAAGAAATGAAAGTCAAATAGAATAAACCTATGGTGCTGCAAATAGAAGCTAGATTTCACTTCTTAAGGGAGAAGGTAAATCGATGTGAAATTGAAATAAGACATTGCTCAAGTGAAGCACAATTGACCGACATTTCTGCCAAAGGATTGAAGATCAACATATTCCTGAATCTGAGAAAGAAATTAGGATTAGTTCAAATCGACTATGATTAACGTAAATTCGACAATTTGAATTATAAAAGGGGTATGTTGAGATATAAGATATAATACAAGTTGAGTAATCAAAGTCTAAACCCAATTAGGGTTTGCTAGTCTTCTTAGCGTAAACGTTAAAATAAACATAGTTTGTAATTAAATTTGTACAATTCAGTTCAATAATAAAATCGTTATTTATTTATCTTTTCTCTTTCTCCCCTCACGAAAAGTGTCTCACGCAATAACACCAACATCATAATTTCCTAGATCATCACAGACGAGATATTGATGATCGAGGTTAGAAAACCTTTTCTCATCCTTTTAGTCTCTTCATGCTACGATCTTTCATGTCATCTTCTTCGACTTGATTCACTTGGTTATCAGAGACAAACCCTAACACACCTTCATTATTAATTTTGACTAAATATACTTTAAGAAAAATCTAAATTTTTTCTATTTAAAAAAAGTCTTACCAAACTTGAGATTGTGTAAGCTAGACCTTAGATGTTTGTTAATTGACTTGTCCTATTCTCAATCTCAATGTCCCCAATAAAATCCTCATGTTAAAATGAAAAATGGTAACAAATGGAGGACTCTTACTAAATATTGTAACCATTTTTTAGAGGTTGCGTTTAAATAGTGTTTATACACATGGTATGCTACAATAAGATAAAGAGTATTAAACGACATAAAGTATAGTGTTCAAGAGTAAGACATTACAACCTGAACCTTAGCACAACAAAACAGCGACCGGGGAAGAGAGAGACATACAAAAAAACCAAAACCCAAACACATCCACAAACACATTGTTTAAACTTAAAATATTGAACACAAAACACCGGAATCAACGCTCTCCATTTGTCATAACAAATCTAAACTACCGATCCAATCCAATCCAACCACGACACAACCCCAAAAAAACACCAACGTTGACATTGTCTTTCATTCTTCCGTTTCCAATTTTGTTTGCAGGGTTCTTCCTCAGATCCCTGCATCAATCACAGGTATTCATTTTTCTCCTGATTCATAATTCATTTCCAATTTTTTTTTGTTGTTTACTCAAAGATCTCAACTATGTACCACTAGGGTTCATAATAAGAGATCTTGTTCTCTTCATAGATCTTGTTTGTTTCATTCAAACATTTTGTTGTTTTATTAATTTATTTATAATTAGCCTTTAGGGATTTTATTTTTTTGCTTTTCGTTTTTCAAATTAGGGTAGGACCATGTTTTTAATCTAGCCTATGTTCAAACTATAATTGTCTTATTTATTTATGTTTCTTGTCTTGTATACTTAAAAAAAAAACATGGTCCTAGGTTTTCTATACACATGTTTGATTTTATCTATGCACTAGAATTGATTGGTAGTTGAAGTACTTGTTATGATTTTTGTGTTTGTGTGTGTGAGACAGGGCTGAATGTAAATGAATGTTGTTGCGGGGAAGGTGAAGGAATGTCTTGAACTTAGATGAAGAAAGAACTTGCATGGCCGCAATTTATAAAAAATCATTTGATCATGGTTGGATCAAGACCCCGATCACACTTAAAGAGGCCTAATTGGATTATTGTTTTAGTTTTCATAGTGTGTTTTTTTCTGATTGCCGCTTATATTTATCCGCTGTGGAGCCTTTCCTCGACTTGTTCTTTCTTTAACGCTCAAGGTTGTAGTTTTGGTGGTGGTAGTGGTAGTACGTATAGTCGGCCACCGCCAGTACAGGCACGGCAATTTACGGACGCAGAGGTTGAGTCTCGGGTTGTTATTAATGAGATTCTTAAGTATTATCCTGTTCAAACCAAGGTCCCCAAAGTTGCCTTTTTGTTTTTGACTCCGGGTTCGTTACCTTTCGAGAAACTCTGGCACACGTTCTTTCAGGTATATGGCATTCCTATTCCATGAACCACATAGATTTCAGGTCTTCTTTCTTAACAATGCTTGTTATTCTTTTATAACTAACTCAGGGCCATGAAGGCAAATTCACTGTCTATGTACATGCATCAAAGGAAAAACCGGTGCATGTCAGCTCCTATTTCGTGGGTCGAGACATCCACAGTGAACCGGTATGGGGTATATCTCATGATATGAATAATACCAGCTCTTTATATGACATTTTCAAGTTCTAGTATAAGCTAAGAAAGATAATGAGTTTGCTCGGTGCATATTGTCTGAAATATAAATTTAATCGAACACTTATCAATTGATTGAAATTTGAGACTTATAATACAAATAATGTTTATAAATAAAATTTATGTTATAATAGCCTCGTGTGTGTTGTGCAAGTGTTACCTGGTATTTACGTGGTATTTATGTGTATCCACTATTGGTAATATCATGCCATCTGTTTCTTAGTAGCTAGTGCTGATTGATTTTCAATATCTTTCAGGTAACTTGGGGAAAAGTTTCAATGGTTGAAGCTGAAAGGAGACTTTTGGCTAATGCGCTTTTAGACCCTGATAACCAACATTTCGTCTTGTTGTCTGATAGGTAATTTTGTTTACTCGTTCTTCTTTCTGATGCTAAGATTTTAGATGGTTCTTAAGATTTATTCTGATCGGTTGTATGTTCATTTCTGCTTCAGTTGTATCCCGGTGCGCCGATTTGATTTTGTGTACAACTACTTGTTATTAACAAGTGTTAGCTTTATTGATAGGTAAGAAATTATGTAAAAAACCTACAAAATAGTTGATGAAATTCTTAAATATTTTTCGTTCGACTATGATTTTCTTCAGATTTATTGGATGGAAATTTGAACTAATCTGTCTTCTATTTTAAATAATGAAAAGCTATGTGGATCTCGGTCCTCATGGAAATGGCAGATATGTTGAACGTATGTTGCCCGAAGTTGAAAAGAAAGATTTTCGAAAGGGTTCACAGGTATAAATTTTTAAAATAACAGAACCATAAATCATCCATTAAAGTTAAGATTTTGATCTTCATGTTTGTATTGCAGTGGTTCTCCATGAAACGACAGCATGCTATAATAACTATGGCGGACAGCCTATATTTTACAAAATTCAAACATCATTGCAGGGTACTATGTTACTAAGACTCACTTGTTCTTTTTCTTGCTGACCAAGTTATTATCTCCACTGTTTCCTTTCTATGCTATTTTTGAAACGATTGTTGGAAAAAGTGGAATATGTAAGAATAGCGCCACTGACCAAATTCTACTATTCATGTTTTAAATTTATCAGCCGAATATGGAGGGAAACCGCAACTGCTATTCCGATGAACATTACTTGCCAACCTTTTTTAATGTAAGTGAACCAATCTGTTCTCTTTTAAAGTAATATGATAGCTATCTCTCTCCCTGCTAACTTGTTCGGTTGTATCTTAAGATGGTTGATCCAGGCGGAATCGCGAATTGGTCGGTAACATATGTTGACTGGTCTGAAAGAAAATGGCATCCTAGGTCATTCAGGGCTCATGATATTACTTATCAACTTATGAAAAAAATAGCAGTATGTGCATTGTTTCCTTGTCTTTTGAATTGTTAATTTGCAACATTCCAAAACATCTTTATTTTCAATTCTATTTATCGTTACGTTTTTATCCGCTGCAGTACATTGATGAAAGTCCACATTATACAAGTGATGCAAAGGTGTGTAACATATTCCATTTTCTGTAGTATATGATCTATATTCCCTCTAATTTTAAGTTAATGAATTTGTCAACGCTTGCAGAAAACTGTGGTGATTACACCTTGTGAACTAAATGGCTCAAAACGATCGTGTTATCTATTCGCCCGGAAGTTTTATCCAGAAACTCAAGATAAATTGATTAAACTTTTCTCAAACTCCACAACATTCTAAAGCATTTATATGAGAAGTTCTTTATCATTCTTTGGTGAGTCAACACCATGTCGTCCCCGGTACCATCTTTTGCACATATATATCTTATTTTGAGAAGTTCCTGAGGCAGATGGATATATTTATTTGGAAGATGCATAGATCAAAATTTGCTTTTCTGGGTCTTGATGGAATTGCTGAGCTTGTTGCAAATTTTTTGGTGTATTTGTATTTGAAACATGATAAATCTGGAAAAGGATGAAAAGTTTTGGTATCCTTGATAGGCTAAAGAGGGAGGGATAAGAAATGGTCTTGATTTGACTCTAGAAGCTAACTGTTATTTATAAATGCACAAATATTTGGTTCTGTATGAAGATTCATTTATAAAAACCTTTGTTTTGAGCCTTGTTATGCGTGAAAGTGAAATTGAAGATGAGAAATTTATTTTTCAGTTTGGTTTATAGTTGCATTGCATGACATGTGCTGAGGAAGTCTTCAATTTGGAATATTAGAGCTCAATATTTGTGAATTTGCTGTAAAATCTTATCCATAGATTTTCATTTTTCAATCCCCTCATCAAAATGAGAATCTTTTACCACATTATCACTTTTTTTTATACACTATAATACCACATTTTCTACACTATATCCAACTATCATATTTTCAAACATTTTTTTAGTACAAGGCACCTGCCTAAAGCTTTGGAGGGTGTATTGAAAGTTTTAAAGGGCCCGTCCATGGCAATGTAGGGTGCCTTAAAAACTGGGAATTGCTTTTTCCACTCTTAGGTTTGTTCGTACACCATAGTGAAAAATAAAAACTATTCCTAAAATATAAATATATATTTTTCGACTCATCTTATTCACACACAATTCATTTGTAATTGAGTTAAACCATAATTCGATGTCAAAAATAATACGGAAATGTGTCTTCGTATAATTTAATGGAAATGCACTTTCAAATGTGTTTTTAATCAAATATGCGTCAAACTCTTCTTATGACGCCGAAACTTTCTAAAATATAAAATTGTTATGCAGTAAGTTCCAATCAAATCTTAGAAACAAAGCATTTGAATTTGAAAATGAGATGAAGAATGTGTTTGAATTTGAAAAATGAGATGAAGAATGTGTTTGAATTGACTTGAAAAAAGTGTATATTTGAAATATGAAACATGTTGAATTTATTTGAGTTTCATACCCTTTTGAAAGAGTGCTAATTGATCAAACTATAAAATGATTGATGGTATGAAAAAGAATCACATTTGAATATGAATTTTAGTGAAAAATTGTCATTGCTTTAATGGTAATCAGTTACCAGAAAGCGTGTAACCGGTTACACCCGAAACGATATAAAAATTTAAAGTTTTCGAGTGTGTAACTGATTACTAAAAATGGTATAATCGGTTACGCCAGACATAAATTACCACAAAAGAGAAAACTGGATTTATGTAATCTATATAAATTGCGAAGATTTTAAAGTGTTGTTACGACGGTTTTAAATGCCACAATTACCAAAAACTAAATGTTTGAAACAATTTTCTAAAAAACTATTTTTACGTTGGTTACCACTGTACCAAAAATGCAAAATACTTTTGAAAATAGTTTGAAACCAATTTCAATGTATTTTTAAAATAGTAATGCAAATGTATGAATATGTTAAGTAATTTTTGAGCGTAATATGTATATCATAACTTGAATTGCAACTTGTACCTATTAATGAAGATCAAATATCTAAAGTGGTCCAACTTCTTCTTTGACAATATTGTTTGAGATACAAGACTTGATTCAATAGTTTTTTGCTCGTTATGCTTTTGCGCATCCTTTAATATATGCACTGACAGTTGTCTTCATCAAAATATAATGTTGAAGAAACTTGACTTCACAATATCCCCTTTTTGATGATAACAGCCATTTAAATTTGAAGTGCTTGAATCTTTTAGGATAAATGAGAAGCTCTTATGTGAATACTCCCTCTAACTATGATAACTCCCCCTTAATCAAAACTCTCTTTTGATTCATAGAGACTTTGACATCTTTGTTGCTACAAAGTTAGAGACAATCATACACATAAACATATATCTTCTCTCCCTTTGTCATTACCAAAAAGGAGAAGAAAAAAATGAAATATATAAAGAAATTATTTACCTATGAGTTTTATCTCATAAGTGGCTTCATCAAATATTCATCTTTGATGAACTTGATTTTGAAGCCTCTGCCATAAAGTTGGCGTATGCCTAGAAGATTATGCTTTAGTTCTTCAACATAAAGCACATCTTCAATGGATGTGAAAGGTGGTGCTCCAACTTTGTCTGTCGTCAACATAAGTTTGAACGCGAAGAATATATTTTCCTTGACGTTTAATAAAAAATGTTGTGTCAATATTACCTATAGAGTATCCTTGATCAAGTAAGAACTTATTGAGTCGCTCATACCAAGTACTAGGGGCTTGTTTGAGACTATACAAATCTCGTTTTAGTTTAGTAACATGATAAGGATACTCATGTTTTTAAAATCAAGAGGTTGTGAAACACACACTTCCTCATTTATGTGATTATTACGGAAAACGTTTTTCACGTCCATTTGAAATTTTGAAACATGCAAATGTCAGTAAAAGGCGTATAGCCTCGAGATGGGCAACCAAAGCTTAAGTTTTCTTATAGTTTATGTCTTCCTCTTTGTTATATCATTGAGTCACTAGTTATGTTTTGTTCCTTGTTATCACTCTGTTTTTGTCCAATTTATTTTTAAGAACTCACTTAGTGCCTATGACTTTATGATCTCGCGGATGTGGGACAAGGCCTCATACATCATTTCTTTTAAATAAATTATTTAACTCATCTTGAGTGACCATAAGTCAATGCTCATCAAGTAAGGCATCTTTTGCGTTTTTAGATTTAATTTGAGACACGAAGGCAAAGTGATAACATAAGTTACTTATCTTAGAGCGAGTAGTTACGCCTTTGGTGATGTCTCAAAGAATGTTGTCAATTGGATGGTCTTTTGAAGACCTCCGACAAAAAGTAGATCGTCCACTTTAGTTGGACTTTTCTCCTTCTCCTTTTCATGATCGTCATCTTCCTCCTCCTCCTCCTCCTCCTCCTCGGGTTTTACCGCTTTAGGTTGATCAATTCATTCTTCAGTGTCTTTGAGTATGTCTTATAAATATACACCATCATGAAAATAAATATCTTTCCCGACATTTTTCGGATAAGATTCATCAAAAATAACATGTACAAACTCTTCAACAATAAACAATATCTTATTATATACTCTATAGGAACAACTCTTTGTGACATTCAAAGCGAATATGAAAAATATATTACCAAAAAATAAATCAAAAGCAGCAAAATCCTTATAGGATAAAATTCACTCAACTCTCAGTGTTTCGGTTAATTATTTACACTCAAAATACAATATGAAAATTAGTACTATCATAAACTTGAAAAAACTCTAAATCCACAATTAAAATACATGCACACAAAGATAAAAAAACTTTTATTCAAATTGTAATTTGACCAAAATCAAGATGGGATAAATATGGTAAAATTCAAACACACAAAAGAGACTTGAAATAAACTAAGGGAGTTGGACTTCAATTTACTTCATTCACTTCTAAATAACTTTTATGCTATTTCTTTTCTCCTTTTTATTCCTTTTTTTTTTGTAATGTTAGATAATTTTTTTTGAAAATGTGATGCTGATATCATTTTAATGTTGAAAATATTTATTTTGACACAATGGGTAAAAAGTTAAGAAATATTTGACTAAAAATTTACAATTATAGAATTATTTAAATAATATTGTATTTAAGTTTAAATTAATTTTAATAAATTTAAATTTATTAAAATCATTTTTATCAAATTAATTTTTTTAAAAAATTAACTTTATGGTCAATCCAAATACACTCAAAATAAATAAATAAATTTAATACGATAAAAATATATGTTTAGATAAAAAAATATTGATTAATATTAATTGCCCTTATTCAATTCATTTGTTTTTTAGTTGAGAAACCAAGAATTCTCAACAACAACAAAAAAACTGTAAATTAAATGAGGGGTTAGGTAATCGGACGGTCAATTTAGTCCATAGCTAATCTAAGCCGTTGGTTCAAATTGGAAAACGCGGGAAAACATGAAACGGTAGAAAATGAAGAGAGCAAACAGAGAGAAAGTAACTTGCATTGCATGCATTTCTGAGATAGAGAGAGAAATTGAGAGAGAAGTTTCGAGAGCATTTTTCAATAATGGCACCAAGAAAACGCAAGGCTGAGGTAGTTACGGTGACGCCGGGAAGATTAACTCGCTCGGCGACGAGAAAAACTCGTTCGTCGGCGAAGCGATCACGATCCGATTTAGTTGAGTTACCAGATCTGAGAAAGTCGTCGAGTAAGACGAAGAAGAGAGTGAAAAAAGCGGGAGGAGGAAGTTCCAAGAACGATCCACAAGCTTGTGCGGTTGAAGAAGTGAAAGCGGAAGCAGAATCATGCAAAACCGATCCAGACACTTCTGTGGTTGAAGAAATGAAAGCGGAAGAAGATACATCTGGAAATATTCCAGACGCTTATGCGGTTGAAGAAATCGCAAAGAATGTTCCAGAAACTTCTGCGGATGTTATTGAGAAAGCGGAGGTAGAAATCAAGAAGAATGTTCCAGAAGCTTCTGCTGCTGATGGCGAAAAAGCGGAAGGAGAAACCTCCAAGAATGTTCTAGAACTTTCTGCGTCTGAAGAAGTGAAAGCTGAAGGAGAAATCTCCAAGAACGTTCTAGAAGCTTCTGCGTCTGAAGAAGTGAAAGCGGAAGGAGATACATCTGTTAACGTTCCAGAAGCGTTTGTGACTGAATGTGAGAAAACCGAAGGAGAAGCATCTAATAACGTTCCAGAAACTTGTGTGGCTGAAACTGAGAAAGAAAAAGCAGGAGCCTCAAGGAGCGTTCCAGAAGCTTTTGCTGCTGAAAAAGAAACATTTCAGAACGTTGTAGATTCTTTGTTTGAAAACGACGGGGCTGGGAATGAAGCTAACCCGGCTTTGGCGGTATTGGAAGAGAAAATGGAAGATTTCAGGAAGGATGCCAATTTGAAGCTGTAGATTGAAAACTCGGATGAAGTAACTGATTCTAGATGTATGCAATTTTATGTTCCATCAATGTTTAGAATTCTTAGTTGCAATTAGATAGAGACGTTTTGACCATTATATCTTTAACTGCATTTAGTTGATCTTTATGTTAGTGATCAACTATCATCCTAGAAATATCAGGGTATATTTTGTACTTGTATTGGATCTCATCTTATGCCTTTCACTTGAGCTATACTTAATTTTCACGGTTGGTTTTGCGGTAGCTTTTAGGATGAGTTTGTGTACCCATACACAACTGTTTTTGGGACTTCACATGCTTAATGATTTGGAAACTGTTTTAGGGGCAGAGAAACAAATATATGATGGAAATGTGACATGTATTATTGACAATGCATGTGCTACAGATGAATTTGACAACACCTCCGGACGAATAGCTGCTAAGCATTAAGTTCGGTCTTTAATTCAACAGGCTTCACAACTAATCCTATTACCAACTTATTACTCCTACTATATAGCACCCTGCAATTTTGTACTCTTTTTTATTCCATGGAATTTTTTTGAGTTTTAAAAGTCAAAAGTTCTTTAAAGAAAACAAAACAATATTTGATTGGATTCTACATTTAAGTTTTTATTTATGAAAAGAACTGCTACTTTTTCCTTCACATAATAATAAGTATCTCATATGTATTTATTATTGGTTTCAAATTAATTGACCGTTTATACATTTAAAACACTATTTGAGAAGAAAATACAATTATGTCGATGTGCTTGTTATTAGGTCATTATTAAGACCACTTGGTGAGTACTCTTATTTATAGAAAAAAACAACTAGTCTTAGTGTGATTTTACTACATTTTTGTCTCATTCTTAAAGGAGAGAGATTGCAGAAGAATGAATTCAAAGTGATTGTTTGAATGTGAAAGGGTCAAGATCGTGAGCAGAGATATGTTTTTGAAAAGAAGAGATCTAAACACTATAATTAGAAAATAATTTGAGTGTTAGAGTAAAACAAACAAATTGGGCATTGGAAAAAGCACGTCAAAATTGAAAGTAGGTTTGTTATTTAGATTCCATTTGTTTATCTTCTAAATGACATATGTTTTAAAAGATTCACTCCACATACTTGTCAAAATGACATATGTTTTAAAAGATTCACTCCACATACTTCAAAATTGAAAGTAGGTTTGTTATTTAGATTTCATTTGTTTATCATTCACTCCAAATACTTGTCAAATGACATATATTTTAAAAGATTCACTCCAAATACTTGTCAAATTGAAAGTAGGTTTGTTATTTAGATTTCATTTGTTTATCCTTCACTCCAAATACTTGTCAAAATGACATATATTTTAAAAGATTCACTCCAAATACTTGTCAACTTGAGAAGGTAGATAATTTTTTGTTATTTTTTAATCATTTTTTAATCTACGTGTAATTTTTTTATTATGAATTTTTTATTTTTTAAATATTATATTATTTTACTTTTTTTATATTAATTTTTTTAAATATGTTTCCTTAAAATTATTTTAATTAATATTTTTTTAAATTATCAAAATATAATAATTGGGCATATACCCAATATATTTTCAAAAACAGCCCATTACGATTTTTTTTTTGGAATAACCAATTTTAAAAAAAAATACAAAAATAACCAACTTTTGAAAAAATTTACGCAAATAACCAAGTTTCAGGACAAAATTACAGGAGCCTCGATGGCTCACATTTTAGGAGCAGGAGCCAAGTGGGATGGCGCCTCCCTTCAACTTTTTGCCCTAAAAGCCATCTCAGATGGCTCCTATGTGTAAAACACATGGGAAAAGTCATCTGAGATGACGCCTTAGGGTTAATTTTAAAAAACAAAAAAAAAATCAATTTTTTTTTATAAATACACACCCATCCCTCCTTCATTTTTCACATTTTTTCAACTTCTCATCTCATATTCTCTCTTATATTCTCTCTTATTCTCTGTTACTCTTTTTTTTTCTACCATGACATCTCCATACATCCATACCAGAGATGGATACGTTGTTTTCTCGGCCTCACAACCTCCAATGAAAATGAAATTTTGGCACATATTTACCATGGCCAAACTGAAAAAAGAGTTGATGCGTTGGTTAGAGGGAGAAATTGAAGATGGTGATGAAATTAGAAGGATTCAGAGGAAGCGAACAATCATGAACTTCGCAACTGGTCAACCTCGAATGTGGTTGGAGGAAGTCAAAACAGACGTCGACGTTATTGCGATGATGTATGGTTCCGATGAGATTGTTTTGACGGTTGTAGTGTCTTAAATAAATTTTTGTGTTGTTGATGCGTCATAGTTCATGTTGTTGTTTCTTTTAATCGTGTAGTTTTTAATTTTGTTGTCTCCGTATTGGTGTTTGAAATAAATGCAAATTAATGGAAAGAAGAAGATTTGTTACAATATTAAAAGTGCAGATAAATGAAATACAAATTTTAGGATGTTGAGGTTGTAGCACGCTGAGGACAATTTTTTCGATTGTGTCCGGATTGACGACATAGACCACACTTTCTTTCTAGTTTATCAACGTCGTCCATTTCCGTTGTTATACGTTTGCTCTTGGGACGACCCTTTTTATTTCTCCGCATTTGACTGTTGAAGCAACTCGATTTTCAAAAAATCATTTAAAATGAATTTTCAAAACAATGAAATCGCCACCTAATTTTATTTGTTCTAGAAAGAACGGGGAAATATAGATAAAACCCACAAAATTCGGATAAGGCGGTCTACAAGACCAAAAAGCATGGATTCGGGAGTCGGTTACGCAAGAGGAAGGTATTAGCACCTCTTACGTCCATCATACTCGATGGGACCCGTTTAGTTCGTACATGTTTGTGTGTGTTTGCTAACTTCTAAATTATGAATTTAAGAAAGAAGAAAAAGAATTTGTTTATTATTATTTTGAGTTTGACACGGTTTCGAAACTGCGTGCCTACGTATTCCCTCGTGTAATGGGAAAGTCAAAACTCCGTAGTTCTTGTTGAAAATGTCTTGGATTGTTTGTATTGATTTTAGTTGAAAATGTTTTTGATGACCGCGTATGAGCGGAAAAGGAATTTGAATGGGTTTAATTGATTTTAATTGTAGATGACAAGTATCAAAACGTTGGGCTATCCTCTAACAATTCAATACTCGAGATTGGTGATTGAGGTCAACCGATCATCTCTCATCCAAAATCTTTATTACGAAAAGGGTGAGGTGAAACAAAGTTCACTTTTATTAAATGTATGGAATAAAGTATTTAAGTCATTGGGTTACCCTCTAATGGCCCAAATACTTTACATTTTAATTAAATCGTCGGGCTATCCTCTAACGATTTAATTAAATACCATAGCACTATGTTTTTTTAGAACATGGATTTTGAAGTTTCTCAATTTATTGGGCTATCCTCTAATCAATTAGAAACTTCGATTTGTTTTAATCGTTGGGCTAACCTCTAACTATTAAAACAAATCTTATCCAAATGTTCTTTTTTTTTGTGAAAATCAATTTAGAAAACAAATTCAATTAATTACTTTTAATTTGAAAGTGTTTTAAGAGTTTGGTTGTGGATAGAATAATTTGATTAGGAAAACAAGCGAGCCCATACAAAGTGGCTTTATGTATGCTCCTAAAAGTGGAACTAGCGTGACACTAGTATTCTAAACGACTGATTGGAACAATCGATCGAATAGTTGTCGTTGTAGAAAAGCCCAGGACCAAACTATAAATGTGTGCAAGTGTGCATTGTGTATGTTTACCTGCTTCTTGATGAGGAGCCCAAGAGGAGGCTATGTGTTCTAATATGATAAACGCATAATTAAACGGCAATTAGAATACACAAGGAATATATACAACCAAATCGAATTAATGAGAATAAATAAATAGCTTTTATGTTGTGCAAGAGTTGAGCTCCGAGTAGTCTTCAAGGTCGGATAAGGCTTGATGCATCGGATGGATACCAAATGAAGATTCCTACATCACTCAAGATACAAGCAAAACTATGCGGAGAATAGATATATTTGCACTCAAATTCATTCAAAGGTTGAATTAAATTCCAAATTCGAAATTGCCACACAAAGATCATTAAAATGTAATTGAATTTATTTACAAATGGATATAAATAAAGTTATAAGAATAGAAATAGTATAATTGTATTTACAATACTAAATATGAAATAGAAATATTATATATACAATATCAAATGTAAGAAATAAAAATAATAATAATAATAAGTACTATATATATTTACAACATTAAATATACATTACTAAATAATACTAAATAATAAATAGAAGTAATAATTTATGCATCAATTGTAGGTGAATGCTTGGAATGATCTTTGGATATCTCTTCACAAGTAACAAATGCATTAGTAACATAGTATGGAATAAAATCGAAATGAAATGACAATAAGATAAACATGGTTAATAAGCAAGATGTTAAAATCGAATGCAACTTATATGAGTGAATGAACAATTCAAGAATCAAGAATGTATTCATGATTATCGATTCAAAAATGAAAACAAATGACCATGGTTCATGTTATTGCTCGATTCAAGTTTAAGACATGAAAAATCAAGCTCAACGCAAGCTTAAAACAACAAAAACTAATTCCGGGCAGCAACCACGTAGACTTAATGATGCTTAAAAGAGTTCGATTTAATCATATTCGACATCAAACACATTCAAAGAATATCATGATTTTCAATTCACAAACACTCATGGGGATCACTAACTCATACTCTTACACCATCCAAACTCAAGATAAGAAAAAATCAAATTCATAATAAGTTCTAAACCATTAAAACCAAATCCGGGCAGCACTTGCGTAAATGAAAATGTTCACAAGAATGCAAATATCAACATGTTTGGCACAAACGGAATCACCTAAATAAAGCAAACTGAATTACTTTTCAAAATCAAACTCAAATTATATTCAAACAACACCAATATCTTCTTTAAATTGAATCAAACAAGCATGATACCGAATTAAGCTCAACTCTCAATTAAGACCAAGAATCTCCTCAACATCTCATCATTCATCACAAGGTTCAAAACCGATTCATTCTATAGTCAACTAAAGTCTATTAATTTCTAAACTAGACCAACAATTATGTTATCAATAATTCTCATCCAATGACTAAATCCAAACATGGTTGTAACATTCAAATAACTAAAGTTAAGTTATTATTAACCTTCACACTTAATTTCAATATGAATAAATCACTGCCAATATCACAATCTTATCACTATCACACTGTTTTACAACATGAAGAACATAATTAATAGACTTGTCTTATGAAGGGAAAACAAACTTAAAATGACAAAAACTCCTATCCAGAAACACAGTGGCAGCATCGATAAATGAAACAAGTGCAGGATTCAAATTTATTCCAAGAGTAAATTGAACATTCAACATTATGAACATCTTGACTCTAACAATCAACACAACGCATTAAACACAACCTCAGATTTTTGAACATAGCAGATTTATATCCTATATCCAACACAGAAACCTTTCATCATAGTATATTTGTCAACACAGCAAATTGAACACTCCAACACATATTTTTGTAGCAACATAAAAGTTCAGAACTCAAACAACAAAACATACACCGTAAAACTATTCCTATTCAGTTTTTATCATGGGTTATCAGAGTAAATAGCACCACAGTTTAGCTTGAATAACTCAACGAAGTGAAATCGAGGCTTACTGTTTTGAAATCTGAGTCGAAGCTGCGATGAGTCGATATTGTCGGCGTTGCTGCTGTATTGAGATGGTGACGGAACTGTTGCAAGGAGCTATGTTACTAGAACTAGTTGCTGCTGTTGTTTTGAAGTGAAGCCACAGATTTGTAACGGAGACGCGAGCTTTAGAGTCGAGCTAAGACGGCAGCACTGAGAAGCAGTATAGAGTGGTTGCGAAGAAGGAGCAGAGGATAGGCAGTGAGTATGAGCAGCGGCTACGGTTGAAACGGAGGAGCTGATGGTTAGATGAGGTGAGGGAATGTTATCGGAGACAGCGATGGGTGTAGGACGGCGATTGTGTGAGGAAAGAAGATGAAGGTGACGGTGAGAATGAGGTGTTTACGGCGGAGAGACAAAGGGGGTTCCAGCGTGGAGATTACAATGAGGGTAGCAAGCTGAGATGAGTGGAAGGTGGAAGGGTGTGAAGGAACAGATGGAGTGATGGACGGCGGGTTGGGGATGAGTTACGGAGGAGTACGTATTTCCGACGGAAGTAGAAGTGTGACGGCTGGGAGATTTCGGCGAGAGGAAATTGGGTGTTTACGGATGATGGTGATGATGCGGTGGCGATGAAGAGAGTAGAATGGTAAACGGAAAATGGTGAGAAGGTGTTCGAATGATGGAAGGGATGTGGGTATACTCTGAGAGTACAGAGGGAGTTGTTATTTATGAAGATGAACTGTGGAGTTTAATGAAAAAAAAAGGAAAACTGTGTTATCAGATCTCTCTCGTCTCCGCCTCCCACTTTTTCATTTTTGGTTCTCAATTTGGCTCCCCTTGAACAGTAAATTATAACACATATATATACTCAATAAATTAGGGTTTAGCAATTTTTGATAATGCCTAAAATGTCCTTCATGATTAAATGGGCCACAAAATTAGGTTGGATAAAAATTAAGAAGCCCAAAAGATAAAAAATAATCTACTCAAACATATTTTTGTTTTAATTTTTAGAGATAAAAATTATACACTTAAAATTGTTAAAATGATAAAAATTATCCGGAAAAATAAAATGAGCATATTAAAATAAACTGCGGGTTTAATAGATTAAAGAAAAATTATCGAAATAATTAAAATTGAAATAAAACGATAATAAAGAATACCTGATTTTAAAATACTTACGGTTAAAAACAAAACTTCGAAAATGTATCGAAAAATTAGAGAGATCACATTTTCATGATCCACGCGACACGTAGATTCATAAAGCAGTGAGTTAGAGGCGAAAACTTGAAATATTTTTCCCGCTAATTTTTGCACAGTGTCGAATTGTTTTTAGCAGTCTGTTTGTAAAACCGAAATATCAATATCATCGACATATAATCAACTTAAAACGATATAATAGACAGGTAAGGAGATAAAAATGAATGAAGTAAAATAACAGGTATTTTATAATTATAAAACGATGCAGATATCGATTTAAACTAACTTTTAGTCAATTTAAATACGACTAAATGATGTATATGCAGTGAATGAATGAATGTTTAATGCCAATGACCTAATGGACGCGTATGCAGATGAATGTGAAGCCTAAGCCAGATAAAACCGAGATAGGAGGGCAAATTTTGGGGTGCAACAACTGTTATGCCAAACTACTTCCCTTCGACGCAGCCAATAATCTTTAGGTTCAAGGCATTGTTGTATACGTTGAGCAAGGTCTGAGACTTGTAAATTGGAGAAAGAAGTACTAGTGCATCCTGATGAACATGTGCACACGCCGCAATGACATGAGAGCAGGGTGTAACACCCCATCTAAATACCCCGAATATATTAATTAAATTAATAACTAAATCATCTTTAATCAGAGTTAACACGGTATAATAAGGGATGTCACAATTAATAATTAAAATAAACCTTCATTTCAAACAGTAGCCATGCTACACTGAGGATCATCATCCAACAATTCAAAACATCATAAGACCATGTCTTACACAGCGGAATTACCAAAATCAATCAAATTAATAAAACATCGTAGTTCTCAAGGAATTCAAATCCAAAACTATTAAATAATAATAATTCTCTTAACTAAGCGTTCCCCAGTGTTACAAACTAATCAGAGCATGACACTGACACACGGACTAAAAGACAAGCTCTAGAGCCATCCTCACCGACTCTCACCGCTAATTCAATCTGAAATGGTAAAGTAAGGGTGAGACTTCTCATAATTAAAGCATATTATAAGTCTTTCAATCAATAATATAATGCAAGCATATTATTCCACCACTCAATACCAATCAGAATCCAATACGCAATCATAGTCATACAATTCAACATGCATCTTCAATCAACAATAAAGGCATTACAACACTGGAAGACATCCTAACATGTTACAATCCTATGCAAACACTAATGCAGACTCAATGCATGCGGTACCGACTTCGTGACCAAGTCACCCAACACTGATCCATCCATCATCCACCGGATACACTCCCATCGATTCGTCCATAACCACTCGGACACGAATCCAGTCTAACCACCCATCCTCACTCGGTATCGGTTATCGGCAATCCAAGTCAAATTCGCACAATGGGAATTAACTTCACCAAAATAATGCATATGCACGCACATCAATAGCATGCAACATTAATCACCTATGTATACATTCATTTAACATAATCGAATCACCAAAATCAACATGATATATTAACAATTCATGCATACATCTACATCAGCATAATCATGCAAATCAATCAATGACATACATCTAACCTCAGCATAAACATGCTATTACATCTACACAACACCAGTATCCTTATCATCAAGTACCTCTACTACACATACATCTTTAATGCGCCAGTTAAAATTCATCATTTTCGAAATTATACCCCTTTCCCAAAATAATTTCAAGTTTTCCAAAATATTTTCATTTCATAAGGTAGAGCATTAAATTTAAGAAATAACGTCCAAAACGGCGCAAAACGGACTTACGGTTTGAAAGTTATGAATTTTGAAGTTTCAAAATTTTTCAAAATAAAAACCCGTTCCTCCTCGAGTAACCGGTTCCCACAAGTTCAAAATAACGTGCCCCTGGAAAAATGTATGGGGAACCCGGTTCCTCCAGGTAGGGAACCGGTTCCCAGAAGCAAAATTTCAGTCCCTCTGGAAAAATCAATGGGAACCTTCCTCCCACACAGAACCGGTTCCTGAGTTCAAAAATCCCATTTTTCACCATTTTAAAAGCCGGAACCCGGGTTCTCCCACTGGGAACCGGTTTCCACGACGTTCAGACCCAAAATCTTAGTTTTTGACAGCATTTCTTCCATCCTCAATCAATCCAATTTTACCCACACGAATCCCATCATTGGAAACACCAAAATATATCATTTTGCATCATTCATCACATCAATTATCATCTTTCCATCATTTCTATTCATTAACTGACACCTTAATCATATTCCAGACATATTCTAACACAATCAGACTCACTCTGACACCCACTGACACTATTAGGTATACCTCCAAGGAACCCTAGAATTCCTAACATAGATTTCCTAACATGCCATAACCTATATTATCAACATCAAAACCTATAATAAGCCATAATCAGTCGAAATCACCCCTTACCTGGTGGTTTCTTCGAGATTCTGACGCTCCTAGGTCTTTTCCTTCTTTCCTTCTCTTCTCACTTCTACGTAGCCTTGTTTTCTCCAAAATGAATCTATTTTTCCCTTTTCCTTATTTTATTCCTCTTTATTCCTTTTAATCATAAATAAAATAAATATTATTTATTTCCCATTCTCCAATTAATTCCATAATTAATCTCAATAATTCAATATATTAAATAAACTATGCTCTCAATTAATTTAATAATTAAAATCATAATTATTTAATTACCGAATTATTTTCGGGGTGTCACACAGGGCATTCGAAAGGCCTGAAATTTTCCACAGTCGCACCACCGAGATGGTAGTT
The DNA here is from genome assembly GCA_021764765.1 of Vicia sativa. Taxonomy (NCBI): domain Eukaryota; kingdom Viridiplantae; phylum Streptophyta; class Magnoliopsida; order Fabales; family Fabaceae; genus Vicia; species Vicia sativa. Next base: position 217,826,336 of record CM038795.1, read on the forward strand.
TAACCATGTACTTTTGTCTAGGCAAACCCTCATTGTGGTCGATTATCTCTTTGACAATGAAGTTATGGTTATGTCAGTCGAATCTTGTAACAAGATGAGTGCTAGCTTTGGCACTCTCGTCCTTAATAAATTTCAAGCAGCTTTCACTCCACACTTGTCCGAATTGTACCACCGCGTTCCACTTTTCACCTCTCTCTGCAAACAAGGAGGCCATTCTAAAATATGTTGTACTAACCAACGCAGTTATTGGGAGTGCTCTTAAGCCTTTGAAGACGTCGTTCATTGATTCAACTAGATTTGTTGTCATGTGGCCCCAACGCACTCCATTGTCGTATGACCGTGTCCACGTTTCCACCTGCAGATTATCAACCCACGCACCTGCATCTGGGTTTTCCAATCTGATCTGACTACGATAATATGTAAAACCTGGTTGTGTTAGCGCGTACGCTGCATTCATAACACTTTTTCGAAGACGCTTATCTTTGATCTCGCGCATGAAGTTTTGAATGATGTGTCTTGCGCAATAAACATGTGTAGACGGTGGGTCGTGCCAACCGTTGGCGGGATTGTTGTACGACTCTCAATTGAGGCATGTCCGAAATTAGACAAAGATCACGTTGTGGTGCTACGTGTGTTCGAAGATGCTTTAGGAAGAAACTCCAAGCTACTTCAGTCTCTGCCTCTACAAGAGCATAGGCGATTGGGAACACATTATTGTTGCCATCCTGTGCCACGACCATCGTAGGGTGCCCTGTATTTCCGTACAACCATGTTCCATCTATTCAGATGATAGGTTTGCAGTGTGCAAACCCGTGATGGAAGGTCGAAAAGCCGAAAAGTCATCGAATATACCATGTCCGCGACATGTACTGTCTTGGGAAACGCCGGCTGTCTCCAGCATAAACTGCTCCAAGAGCATACGTCGCGGCATTCATGTAGCGAGGTAACTCTTTGTACGAACCCTCCCAATTTCTCGATAGCCTTGTTTTTGCCAACCGTGCCTTTCTATACGAGGGGTATAGTGATGTGGGATATTATTGTTTTCACCTTCAATGAAGGATCGCAGCTAACAAGAGGTAAGATTTCTTGACAAATGAGATCATGACTCAATTTCCTGATCCGTGATTGTGTGGAATTAACACAAGTGTGTTCCGTCATAGAACCTATCACCCAGGAATCACTACGCAATCTATACGATGCAGTTAGATGGAAGTTACACTCAGGGTGAGTACAGATGATTTTGTATCTCTCTGTTGTTGTTCGATCCACATGAAAGTCATAGTTGTTTATCATGTGGAACTTTTTTATTGCTCGGACGCAATCTTCTTTTGAACGAAATTTGTCTTTGACTTAAATTTGCATCTGACTGCACTTCAGGGTTGTAGGATATATCAGATGAAGGGTCATCTGTGGACATGTTGAGGGTGGTCATGTACGGAGGTGGTGTGAAGATCTGATGTGGAGGCAGTTGGCTTTCTTCCTCGGCCTCTAATTCTTCATTTACCATGATGTTGAACTGCGTCTCCTCTGCTTCCTCTTCTTCGTCAGCAACATCCACCTCAGCTTGTTCCTCCTCCGTAGGATCAACCCTCTCTGTGTCTTGGAACACGACGTACAATTGAATCGAGTCGTACCCAGAATATTCATGATTACAAAACATGTTTTGCAGATCTTCATCGTCTTCAACAGCTACCTGGTAAAATGTTACTTGGTTCTCACCAGTAAAAACAGGATGTTGGTAGAAAATGTTTGACGTCGGACCTCGACGAAGTTTGTTTTCGAGTCTTTTTTTGAAATACGAAAAATTCGCATTGCTATTTAGACAAAATTGGATATTTTCAGTGTTTCTGAATAAAAAACCGGATACCTCACTGTTGTATGTCTCGCCATTGAAATTTACAGTGATAACATATTGTGGTACAGATGACATTTCGATTAGGGTTTGAGTGTTTAAAATTAGGGTTTTTGATTTGATTAGGGTTTTTGATTTTAGTGTTGGAAATTTGGGTTTTCGATTAGGGTTTTATAATTGGGAAAAAAAATCACATGCAGTCTAGGGTGGCTAGGGGACAGACCTATTTATCACTAGGTCTGTAAAAAGCCAAGTTGAGTGGCTCCTATGTGTAAAAACACAAGGGAGGCGCCATCTCCTTTGGCTTTTTCCAGGCCTAGTTATAAATAGGTCTGCCACCTAGCTGACACACTAGCCTGCATGCATGCAACCTGCCACCTAGCTGAACCTAGCTGCCACCTAGCCTGTCACAAGCCATCTAGAATGGCGCCTTAGTGCAATATTAAAGGGGAGGTGCAATCCCACTTGGCTCCTCCTTGACAAGTGTCATCCATGCATGTAAGGCCCCAACCACCTCATTTATTCCTCTCTTCTTGATTCACCTATAAATATGGCTTCTCATTTGTGTTTTTTCCATCACCACTCTTCACTTCTCCTCTATCTCTAATACAATTCTCTCTTTCTCAAATCATCAGTAGAAATTTCAATCATGAGTCTCTTGACGTTGGGAGAATCTCACCGAGGAACAAGGGCAAACATTGCAACCTATGTAAGTATTCTTTCATTTTTTTTTGTTTTCATTCTTTTTCTTACATTCTTTTTTTATTATATTTTAAATATTGTTTACACTTTCTTACACAATTTATTTTCACATTATCTATAGGACACGAAAAATTTAGATGTCGCCGCATCATTATGTTGTTCTGATCCGTTCATCGCTCCATACCTTAAACATGCGGTTTTGGAGGTTATTAAAATCTCCAACTACACGATCGATTCAAAGTTCATTCTTGCATTGTGTGAAAGGTGGAGACCCGAGACACATACATTTCATCTACCTATAGGTGAGTGTACTGTCACACTAGAGGACGTGTACATGTTGATGGGTCTTCCTATCAATGGCAAGGCGGTGAATGGTCCGGTCCAACAACCTAACAATCTTTGCGAGGAGTTGTTGGGTAGAGATATGGTCGAAGGTCCTACCGCAAGAGGCCAAGGTATATTTCTATCAACTCTTAGAGAGTATTATTATTCTCTTATTTTGGATAAAAATTCCACCGAAGAACAAAAAATAATAAAAACTAGAAACTACATTATGTTAATGTTTGGTAGTTTTTTATTCTCCGAAAGTACCGGGAGTAGTGTCAATTTTATGTATTTGAATTTACTTAGAGATGTCAATAAGATAGGAAGATATAGTTGGGGTTCCACTGTTCTTGCCCAGCTATACTCCTCGTTGTGTAAGAATTGTATGAAAGACACATCAACTTTCAATGGATGTGCTTTCTTACTTCAAACATGGGGTTGGTGGAGAATGCAATCACTCAATCCCGTCAACGACCTACCGTTCACTTTTCCCTACGCAACAAAGTAAGTACATTGTTTATTTATTAAATTTTATTTATATCTTTCACATATATAAAATCTTAATATATTAAATGTTAATTCATTTAGGTTTAGCGTAGTGGGCATGGATTACGGAAAGAATCTGAGACACAATGTTCTCCTATACCGTAATCTAATAGACCACCTTGGACCAACCGATGTACGTCATTTCTATTAACTCCAAATTATTTTAAATTTAACGTATATTATTTTTTTCATTATTATTAATCTCCATTATTTTTTTCAACAGTTTACATGGAGACCATACTTGGGTTTGGACCATGTACCAAATGATGAAGATGCAGAGGTTTGGACCGCGAAGACTGCAATTATACGGTTCAACATTGTGGAGATGCACCACAGCGACCATGTGAAGATGCAGTTTGGTATGTTCCAAGACATACCCCGCGATCCGATATGCTTGGATCCTTGGCATCTAAAAAGGGTCGATGCCCAATGGGGACTCAATAATTGGAGGAATTTTGCCAGGGAGTATTGTAGGATGTGGAAAAACCGAGCAGACCATATCTTACAATGTCCCGTTTATGAAGATGATGAGATTATGCAACACTCTCTTCAATACATTGCTTGGTACCAGTCAGTCACAGTTCCAGATATGCATGTTTCCCAACCTCGCTATTTGGTCGACCCTCGCACCCAGTGGGGGCAACCTCCAGAGTCACAACAACAACGAAGACAACGCTACCGCCAACAACAACCTCAACAACAATACCAACAACAACCCCAACACTACCAACACTACCAACAACCACCCCAACAACACTACCAACAACCACCCCAACAACACTACCAACAACCGTCCCAACAACACTACCAACAACCATCAACTTCTCGCCAATCAACCCGACGACATAGAACCACCACCACTCAATCCCAACCCTAACCCCAACAACAACCTCATCACCCACCCACCCAATACTCACATATGCCACACACCCAAGTTCAATACACCGAACAAATGGCATATGTCCAACCCCCTATATGGGTCCATCAACATCTCACCTCACCCCATACCCTGGTTTCCCTGAAGAATATTCCCCAACCAACCCAACATTCCACCAACCATCGTCCTACCAAACCCCCCGCCATTCATATGGGTACGAGACTCCTAACACCCAATTTCCTTTTTACCCCACACATTCACAATCCACATATACGGATGAGGACTGCTATAGTCCTCAAATGGAACCTAACCACCAACCGCAACGACCAAGCTACGAGAACATGGGGACACGTTTATACGAAACTAGTGCAACAAGCAATGTAAATCTTGAGGCATTCATGGATCCTGGTCTTATTCACTACGGGCAGCCATCAACCCATGATCAGGTCCCATCGACCCAACAACAGCCGGATCCAGAACCTCGCATCAGACGAGTTAGGAGAGGACGCGCATGTGGAACCGGTGATCATCTACGAGTCCCGGGTCGCCATGAATGAACTTATGTAATCGCTTTTTGCTGTAATCAAAATTTATAATACAAGATTTATTTCACAACATTGTCGTGCACTGTAATTTAAATTAATTTTAAAAAAAAAAATTAACCCTAAGGCGCCATCTCAGATGACTTTTCCCATGTGTTTTACACATAGGAGCCATCTGAGATGGCTTTTAGGGCAAAAACTTGAAGGGAGGCGCCATCCCACTTGGCTCCTGCTCCTAAAAGTTGGTTATTTGCGTAAATTTTTTCAAAAGTTGGTTATTTTTGTATTTTTTTTAAAAAAAATTGGTTATTCCAAAAAAAAATTCGCCCATTACATATTAATTCATTATAAAAGATGTATCTCACTTTTATAAACACTTATAAGTTTCTTTTATAAATCGATGTGGGAGTAACATAGCAGATAATAAATGGCCGAGAACATTTGCTGTCATGTGAATCCTCTTTACCATTCTGAGTAAGTTGCCAACCAATATTGAGTCTATGGGATCATACATGGCATTTCATGTATAGTGCACTGCTACCAATGATGCCCCAACAATAGCAAGGCGAGTTACTGCAACACCATCCTGCATATAAATCTTCTATTTAGCGACTCACAATAGAGATGGGTGGTGTTAGTTTGATGCTATAATAATAGGAAGAAGTGAGGCAGAGTGAGTAGATTTTTGAAGCAGTAACTAATTGAAAGGAAAGTACAATATTGTATTAATAAGTCTCGCATCGTTTTTGAAACAAAGAACAATAGTGTATATATTGCAAAAACACATATAAGTTTATTGACTTGTAAAAAGGCTTAGAGAAATAGGCTAAAGTGGAAACGGTATTGGACTATAAAGGCCCAAATAATATTTTAATAGTTAGTTAATTTGTAAATAAAATTTTATAAAAAAAAACAATTAAATCAAATTAAAATCCAACTAATCTGCCAACTCATCCTAAAATGGAATCTAAACTCAACAATGGCTGGAGTTAGAGAATCTGAAAAATGTAACGGGGGGTTTAAAAAAAATCTTTTATAGGGGACTAAAGTGAATCTCGCTAATATTGCAAGGAGGTATTATATATTTAACCCTTGAAAGTATGGCTAATCCAATTCTCCAAATATAGTTCAAACCAATGATTATGGTGGCAAATCATATATGATGTATGTTTCACCAGCAAGTGCACATATTTGTGGATTATTTACTTTGGTTGTTCTTATCACATGACACCATACATTGAATGAATCACTATATTTAAGTTATATAATTTTGAATTTGTTTACCTTGAGGATGACAAAGCATGTACTATTACTAGAATGAGACAAATTAAAATTACCATAAACGATGGTGGCGTTTGAATATTGAACGATGTCAAATAAATTCCAAAATTGAAGAGGAATTTGATTTTCTTAGGCACTCTACATGAAAATAATTTCTTCTATAGGTTTGATGGAGATAGAGACATTATGAAGATTAACAAGGGTGTCTTAACTATGACGAGGGCAAATGATACATCAAGTAACACCTACAAAGTGTTGGGGACACTTTGTAGGTTTTGCTACATCAACCTTTAGCATATGTGTTTGGGTCATCTTAGTGAGTGTGGGATGATGAAACTTCATAAGAGAATATGTTTAAGGGTGTTCATATTTGTGAGACAGATTTGTGCAACAATTATGAACTTCGGAAATAATTGTTGAACATGTGACTCAATACACAAGGGGAGGTGAATTGCGAAAGTTTAAAAATATTTGGTTTAAAACAAAATTATTCGTAAAATCAGTGTTACATTTGGTTTGATTAAATACGCAACAGAAAACCAAAGTAAAGAGAAAATACTAGAAAATAAAGAGTTTAGGGAAGAAGAATAACTCCACAAAATTATACAGCTTCGACCAAAAAGACCTAATCATGTCTTCTAAAATTATTCTTATGACTATCCACTAAACTTGAGACTTGAGAGCTTTAAGAAGGTTGTCCCCACAAACACTCTTGCACATAAATAAATTTTTTAGGCTAACTTTTTACGAAACAACGAACAAAGCATACAATGGTTAGTCTCCAAACCAAACAAAATTTTTGCACTGGTTGATCTCAAACCATGACACAATTTTTAGTTGACTATCCTCTAAACCGAACTGAGATTTTACACAGGCTGACCACAAATCAAATTGAGATTCTTACTATGCTGGTCTCGAACTTACTAAGCTTTTACACCAAGTTGAGCTCATAAACCATGAGAGATTTTAACCGGGATGATCTCAAACTGATAGATATTTGAATCAAGCTGAGCTCAAGAATGTTGTGGAGATACTTCCTAAGTTAATCCCCCTATACAAAAAGTTTTTAACTAGTTTAGCTCATAAACTAAATAACAATGGAAGAATTATTTATACGAGAAATATTCATTCTTGGTAAACTTACAACTTTGCCATCATTAGGAACAAATATCATCACTTAGACTCAATAACACTCTCAAAGTACTATGACTAAAATATGTGAGAAAATATAAGAAATTTAGAGAGGTGATGAAAGAAATGGAAACTGAGACTTTTCACATTTTTCGAATGTAAAATAGTGATAGTGAAACTTTATTTATATTCCAAGACATGATATAAATTTGGAAATAGGGATAAATAAATGCTCTAATCAATTAGAGAATTTAAATAATTGATTGCTAATGCCAAAATATAAGGTTTTAATATTGAGTTTTTACCAATAATTTATAGATTGCTCCAATCAATTTTAGGCTCAACCTATCATGATTTAATCAATTAGGTTTATGGGCTAATTGATCATGCATTTAGAAAAAATCCCCTAATCAATTAGACACTCACACTACTATAAATAACCCCATTTTACCTCGGACGAGAATGAAATATAACCTCGGTTATATAATCAATGTAACGAAGAGCGTCATGAAAACTCTACACTTTATCCCTCAATTTCTAATTAACTGGGGATAGTTGAAATAGTTATTGGTTCAATCCCCATCAACATTATATTTATATTTTCAAATCTACGGTCACATACTTTTCAATTTCTATAAAAAAAACTGAGGAAATTTAATATATATATATATATATATATATATATATATATATATATATATATATATATATATATATATATATATATATATATATATATATATATATATATATATATACTAAATTACATTTCTTAAACAAAATAATTAAATTATACAGAATATTAAATTCAAAGTTTCTTATGTTATATTATTTTGGTTTCAACTTACGAGTACAAATTTTATACAAATTTGATTCATCATCATCACTTTAAATAAATCAAAATTTATCCAATACTTTTTAAGCTCAATGGTCTGCCCACCTCCAATTTCCGATACAACGTAAAAAAATGTTAGATATATGACATAAAATTCCAGTAAAAGATGACATATTATATAAGAACACCAACATTTAAACATTTTTTGCACTTGTAATCCATCCAAGATATTTGTTCCAAGTTTTCATTATCAATCTATTTATTATTTTCATAGAAAATACTTTCATTTTTAATGTTTGAGTTTCAGAAGATAGAATTCAAGATATATAGTGGTGATGTTCGCGTGTTGATTGATATCGAGAGTTTTTGTGGATTGATGTGTTAGCAATGTCTTTGGTATTGTTACTTTACAAATGTAGGACATAGATTCATTGTTGGTTAACTTAGTAATTATACTCATCAATTTCATTACAAAACTGAGGGGAAGGTTAGTTATTTTTTAATTAAAAAATAAGATAAAATAGGGACTTTATCCTCATTCAGAGCCGGCCATTGGGCCAAGCTGGTAAAGATGGGACTTTAGGCCCCTAAATATATTTTTTTAATCAAAGATATTAAGGCCTAAAAAAAAACCTCAATTAATTAATTTAAATTAACTTAATAATTTTAATAAATTTGTTTACCAGTCAGACACGTAAAGCTGTCATTGCTTTTTCAATTTTGTACTTTTTTTACTCTTTCTCTTCCAATCCTAACGTTCTAAAATAATTAGTATTAATTGATTTAATATCTTCTCAAATCTCAATGTTCCAATAATAACTGATTCTTCTTCTTTCAATATCAAACACTCAAACTACAATTGAATATTTTCTACAGAGGCAAACACCATTTTCTCCTATTCTAGGTTATTGAGTTCTTTCTAATTCTCTATCTCCAATCAATCATCGATTTATTTTTTTGATTGACGGAAAATAAGCGGTTCTTTCTTCTATTTTATTTTTGTCGATAAACAGGTTCTATTTTCTTTGTTACTATTTGTTTTGTTTATTTTATATTTTTTATTCTCTTTTATTTCTTTAGTTTTATTTTAGTTTGTTTATTTTATTTCAGTTATTTTATTCTGTTTGTTTATTTTAGTCTTATTTAGAGTTTTATTTTAATTGTTTATTTTATTTATTTACTTTTAAGATTTGATTGAATTGTTCATTTGTTTAAAAATATATAAATGTCGACTCAAAAATATGAATCGGGCTATTCGAAACTCAAGAAAAAGAAAAGAGTTGAAGCTTTGATTGAATCATAAAAAGGGGCTTTAGACAAATTTGTTAATACAAACAAAAAAGTGAAATTGAAAATACTAGTGATTGTTTGTTGAATGAACAAGTTAATAATGTAAACCATGATGAAAATGAAAATTGAGAAGAGGTAGTTGATGAACAAGTTAACAATATATATGCTAATGAAAATAGAGAAGGAATAGTGGGTGATAATGAAATTATAGTATCGGTTAATAGGCAAGATAGTATTGATTATGACACTAACAATGAAGATAGAGAGAAGTATTAGAAAAATCATCTCATAAAAATATTGTCTTAAGGTCATTGGAAATTGAAAATTTAAAAGAATAGTCTTAACCTTGAATGTTTGTTAAAACATAACGATAACTCTGATATTGATGGATTAGACTTATTTTTAGAATTGAAAATATTAAGAGAAATCGTACATTTTGAGGATGATACGCCAATTGATATACTTAACTATATAATAAGACTCAACTCTTTTTCAAATGCATTTGTTGCTTATAGAATAATGTTAACGATTCCTGTAACTGTTGCTTCAGAAGAAAGAAGTTTTTCAAAATTAAAATTAATAAAATCTTATCTAAGGTCAACAATGTCTCAATATAGATTAAGTGGATTGACTTTATTATCGATTGAAAAAGAAATGTTAAATGAAATTGATTATAATAGTTTAATAAATAATTATGCATCTCAAAAAGCTTGAAGAGTAAATTTTAAATAAATATTATAATAATTTAATTTAATTTTTTTTATTAGAATATAAAATACCTCAATTTAAAATTTGCTTTAAGCCTCGTAGAGTGTTGGGTCGGCCCTGTCCTCATTTTATAAAATATCGAGGTAATACATTACTTGAAAAAAAATAGGGAATGATAAAAAATTGAAAGTAACATGTAATGTTTTATTTTTCTTTTTTTTTTTACCACTCACCACTTTCTTTTTGTGCTGCAATATTCAAACTTAGCTTGCAGTTTATAGTATGTTTATAAATAAAATTCTCAATGATATTAATAGAGGAGAATGATAAATTATAAAATGTTTTCTTTGATTAACATAACAAAGGAAAATTATTCCAAAATATAGCAATGACCTTGCTTAAGAGGTGGAAACAACAACAACATCATTATGTGAGAAAGATTACAATAACATATTTTGTCCAATTTATTTCTAAAAACCCACTTAGAACACATAACCTTTAAGATTGTTTCTGTCTTACAATCCATCCAAAAAAATGATGTGTGCGAATTTGGAGCTGCTATAAATGTACTTAAGGTCTAGGGTTAAACTTTATTAACGACTGCTTTACATTAAAATTTAATTATCTAACTCATCAGTTATTACGAAAATTGAAGGAATAGATCAATTAATTTACAAATAAAAGGAAATGCACCAATTGTAAATAAATAAGGGTTAAATATGTTATTGGTCCCTATAAATATAGCAATTTTCACTTTTAGTCCCTCTAAAAATTTCTTTCAAAGAATGGTCTCTCTAAAATTTCCATCCACGCAATTGGTCACTGACATTAAATGACACTAACGGAGGATATCGTGACAATGACAAGTGGATTAAAATATATTTTTTATAAAAGTCTGAAATAAAACAAGAGGGAAATGTTTTTTTTAGTGCATTAAACATCTTATAAGTCTCTCAACCACCTACAAAATCGTCACACTCATGTATGTGAAAAATGTTTGGTTTAAAGAAGGGCATAACTTAATTTTTGTCTCATTTTTGAAGCCTGAATATTGACAACACTACAAGTACCCCGATCTATCACCATGCACACTAGTTGCACCAGTTGTAAACTTTCCAGGTAAATGAATGTATACAAGTGTTTATGAATCTATCCAAGGTATTTACGCAAATGGGTAACAGAAGACGAACAAAAGATGATTGCATACAAGTGATGTTTACTGCATATTAGATTTTGGTCCTTTATCTTCCTTTTCTTTCTATTTCAATAATTTTTTTGACATATTAACACTTATCCTTCTTTATAGAATATATAGTAACAAATCTAAAAATTCATATCAACTTCATCAACACCAATCAAGAAATACTTAAACCACCAAAGAAAATCCCTTTATTTTGTATCAATAAAATGGAATCTTCAACGTATTCTGAAAATCCAGTATATATATATGATCAAATTACAATACCCTTAATTAGATTTTGGTTACTTCATAAAGTTAGTCTCAACAAATGCTTATCAAGATTCTATAATTTGCCATGTTATTTTATATGTTAGGGATTTAATGAATGCAAGTCTGGGGAAATACAGAAATACAAATTATTCATATATTGATGCAATATCAAGGTGATTTCAAGACTTATAATAGAATTGTCATCTTATTCCTCCTTTGAAAAATTCACAACCATGTAGGAATTGCATCCAACTCTTTGAGCTTAGATTTTTATATCCAGAAAATACTTCTTCATTCTTGGTACAGAGACATGAAACCGTCATTGCCAACTGCACTGTTAAAATGAAACCTTACATAAGAGAACTTCAACAAATTAACGTTAAACTCATAACTAACACCTTTTCTATTTTCCTGGAAGCTATGGTTCCTTTCTTTTCAGTTTAATAGCATTACCTGGAGTTTCTTATACTTGCAGATTACCTAAAATATATTACATTTCTAGGTTTCAAGAATAATGAGTTTTAGGGAGGAGAACTTGAGGAAGACAAAATACTATGTTTATGTTGTATGCAAATTAAGGTGGCTTTGAGGAAGCACTCCATGTGCTTGATGGTATGATTCAAAGAAAAGTTGGGTTAAAGGAAGAAGAAAAAGAGCAAGAAAAACATGAAGAAAGTCATTAAAATTAGGGAGGTTTGTAACCCCCGCAATCTAACGTACTTTTTTTGCTATTAAGCATATTGTTGCATTTAGGTGACGTGACATGACATATACTATGCCACATCAGCTTCATTTAATGCAAATAGATGGCAAGGATTAAAATTATGGACGGAGAATTTTAAGAGGAATATTCTGTAAAGCAAAATTTTATAAGCACTGAAATTGAATGTTGAGATATTTACACTATATATATATATATATATATATATATATATATATATATATATATATATATATATATATATATATATATATATATATATATATATATATATATTCACTCATTTTAATTTTATTTTATAACGAAATTATATCATTATCACTCTCAAAATAATATTGATTTAATATGTTTTTTATTTCCTATAAAAAATGTCTCGATTTAATCCTTACAAAATTATTTATGCACATAATTTTAGTCCTTGTAGAAGGATTAAAATATCAAACATAAATAATTTTGTAAGGACTATAACGTGATATTTTATTTATAGGGACTTAACGTCAAATTTGAGATATTTATAAGGATCAAAAACATATTTAACAATTTTTTATATATGTTAAAATAATTTTAGTCTAAAATAAGAAAACATACTTATTAATAATTTTATATATATATATATATATATATATATATATATATATATATATATATATATATATATATATATATATATATATATATATATATATATTATAAAACATATACTATTTGTTAACATAATAGATATTTTTTCTAATTTTCAAAAATAAAATAACATAAAATGAACAAATCATACAAACAAAATTAAACAAATCAAACATATTATATGAACAAATTTTTTTTCAAAAATACATATAATTTTTTTAAAATGATTATAGACAAGTGTAGCTTAGACGATGAAAATGATACATAAAAACAATAAAATGAACGGAAAAAACCCCTGTGATTATGGTTAACGGTTATGATAATTTTTAACCACTAGATTAAATCTAAAATCAGAAAACATACTTATTAACACACACACACACACACACACATATATATATATATATATATATATATATATATATATATATATATATATATATATATATATATATATATATATATATATATATATCACTCATTTTAATTTTATTTTTATAATGAAATTCTATCATTATCACTCTCAAAATAATATTGTTTTAATATGTTTTTTATAGTATAAAATATGTTTATGGTTCCTACAAGCTTACAAGTTTGTGTTTTATTCCCTATAAAAAAAATGTCACGATTTAATCCTTACAAAATTATTTATACATATAATTTTAGTCATTGTAGAAGGATTAAAATATCATACATAAATAATTTTGTAAGGACTATAACATGATATTTTATTTATTGAGAAAAAAAAAAGAGAAAAAATGTTTCTAGAAAATAAGAAGGGGAACAAGCATTGTTTTTAAAAATTATTTATTGTTCTTTATAAAAATAGAATATATATTATAATATTCACTTCTAATTTTTTTTCTAAACAAATATGTGTTTTTAATATTCAATATATATTATATCTTTAGAAAAGTGTATATTCTTGTATTTATTTATTTTCTAAATAAATATATCTTCTTTATAATTTTTTATATTTAAAAATCTTTTTTAAAAAACTTATATAAAAAATATATTTTTAAAAAGATCAAATATGTTTATGGTTCCTACAAATTACAAATTTGACTTTTATTACCTCTAAAAAAATATAACATTTTTTGTCCTTATAAAATTATTTATGCACATAATTTAGTCCTAACTAAAATATCATGCATAAATAATTTTATTGGAACTAAAACATGATGTTTTTATAAGGTTTAAATGTCAAAGTTAATATATTTATTAGAATCAAAAATATATATAATCTCTATATATATATATATATATATATATATATATATATATATATATATATATATATATATATATATATATATATATATATATATATATATATATATATATATATATATATATATATTAAAATTATTTTTAACTTATTAACATATTAAGATATATAAAACGTATACATACTGCTTTTATAATAAAACAAACTTATTAGGATATTATGATATACGTATATATATTGCTTTTAAATATATACTATTTTTATTAAATATTTTATTTTAGAAAAGGGTATATTCTAAAAATATTTTTTCCTAAAAGAATATATGTTTTTATAAATTTTTGTATTTTAAAAAACTATTTTTAAATACTTTTATTAAAAATATTTATATTTATATTTTTTTAGAATATATATTATAATATTCACTTATTCAAAGACCACTTTATTACTTATTTTTCCTAAATAATATTATTTTCAGTCTTAAATGATAAAGGATACACCTTTTAACATATTATATACTTTTTTTAAGTCCGTTTTTAGTTTAAAATGATAAAACATACATACTATATATATATTATATACTATTTTTTTTAAATATCACTTACCATATCAATATCACAATTCACAAACAATATCTACAATATTATAACATATATATTGTTTTTTAAAATTCTCAAAAATATATACATCACATACATATTATATTAACATAATACCAGATATTGTTTTTTCTAGTTTTGAAAAATAAAATACTAATTTTAAAAATATAAAATGAATAAATCATGCTAGTAAAATGAAATAAATCAAACATATTATATGAACAAAATAATTTCAAAAATACTTGTTTTTTTTTAAAGATGATATATTAGTGTACCTTGGATAAAAAAAAATCAAACAAGCACACATTAAATTTGTATCCCCTTTCTAAATCTGTAACCTTTAGATGATGAAAATGATACATAAAAACAACAAAAATAAACAAGAAACATTGATTAGGGATTTGATGTAAATTGATAAATATAAAACAAATAGAAATTAATAAATAATGTGAAAGATGAGATTAATGAAAAGGAATGAGATTTGAGGATGAAGATTGAAGAAAGGGAGAAAAATGAGTGAAAGAAATATTTTTGGAAAATGAGAAGGGGAATGAGCGTTGTTTTTATTTATGAGGGCTCCTCTTGCAATATAAACAATCAGATTTTGCTTGGAGGTAACCCCTCACAACAGAGACACAACAGAATAATCATTAAAGACATTGACCAAGCTAGCGGTGACGTGACGAGGAAACAAAAGAATCATAATAGAGGCGAGGGGTGCCCCTTACAAAAACAACTATAAATATTGATTTGAGGCATCCCATCACAAATGCTCATTCAAAATGGCGCCATTTTCCCTGTGCGTTGGGTGGCCCATTGCAAAACTCAATTTAAAATTTTAAAAGTTCCTAACTTAAATTTTGCTAGAGACATCCTCACGCAACTTAGTTTTTAAATATTTTTTCTTTGTTTTCTACATTGTGAGGGATTTTACCCCAAACAATGTATTAATTTAGCAACAAGCTTAACCCCTTGCAATTTCCCCCTGACAAAACAAGACTTTTCTTAAAGTGGCTAATCTAGAGTAATATTGAAGTATTATTATTCTTAGCTTCAAGGATACTATCAATTGAAGTGATTATTGAACTTCATTTAAGGAAATTACTCGGGGTTCCATTGTTCATATGAGCTAAGGAGTTACGGTTAATAAAATCAACAATATGGCCAACCAGGAGGAATCAAAAATGATTGGTACCACAACTATTCAAGAATCAAGATTAATCCCTTTGCACAATACTAGGATAAATCCATTTGATTATACGAACTTTTAAATTGCTTAACAATCTATAATCACTCCATGCATCGCAAAATTCGAGACCAACTAACTTGTGATAAGACTTCACATACCCAAGTTCTACGAATAGTCCGTGAAAATACAAGAAACAAATTCATTATTACTATGATCTATACAATTGTCATATGCAAAAGACAAATGTGAAAAATCCCCGTCAACAACACGAACAAATTTTCAAAACCTTGTAAAATTAAATTGATAGATACAATTCTTAGAAGTCTTGTCCACACCTCCCAAAATTACAACAATCGAGAATGAAGAGAAGATCCATTTGAATATTCTCACTAGATAATAAAAATCACAACAATTATCATAATATTAGTTATGTTAACAAAATGATTAGCATTTTTGTCTTTCTAAATGCGAATATGAATTACACATATTGTTTGGAACTAGAAATGATGGGTACCAAGATGTAAAGTCGACGACGCGACAACAAGTGCTTTTTGGTACATCAGAGAGGGGAGTAATTTCAAAGTTAACACTTTAACATCTAAGTAATTGAGATAAGAGAAAAACATTATTGTGAAATATGGTGAGAACATACATGTAATTATTACATGACAAACTTTACATATGAGGGCGATTAAAATAATGCCATGCTCCCCCGACATGAGACGCGAGGGGCCACTCAATTAAATCTACTGGTGGAAAATGATTTTATGGTTATGATTAAGTATTTTCTTTTTACTCGGGGGTGCACTTGGTCTTTAACAATAAAATAAATGTGTCTGGGATAAGGCCCGTATATAAGTGAGTTTCTTTGTCTTTTGGACCTATAGCCGACTTGGTACAGTTTCCCCCAAGGTTCGCCAATACAGAGCAATGAGAGACATGAGATTACAGGGTCGTAGTGGAGTTCTTGACAGGCTCTTAGTTTGTTGGAATAAAAAAATATTGGTGAGCAGAAGAAAATGACCTCGGGAACATGCACATTAAATGTTAGTCTTGTCACTAAAATGGTTTGTAGTATTGCATTTACATGTGGTGCTAGGTCAGGGTAAGGTATGTGTTGTTATTTAAGCTACTTAAGTGTACTTGAGTATTGTTATGATTTTGAGATTAATCCATCAATTGGTTTGATGCGCCTCCATTCCATTTTATTAAGATTGTTTCCTCTTATAGATTGTGTTTATGCTTATTTGTCCAAATGACCCTTAGTCTTTGCCGGTTCTGACCTTCTTTTCACAAGCTTCGACAATACCTTATCTTGTCCACTTTGGTATCTCGCGTTTTTAGATGGTTTATTCATCGTTACGCTAACTTCATATATTTAGTTTTTAAGGTGTCTCTCATACCATTCTTTGTTTATTATTGTCGCTTCTTTCTTTTCTTCTTATAAATGACAAACTTAGGAGATGTATTTGCAAATTTCGTCGATATACTCATATACCTAGTGGCGACGAGATAAATAATGTCTTGCCTCGCACGAGGGTAGTGGACCTAAATATGTTAAATGTTGTTCCTTTGGCAGTTATACACCCCCTGCAAATCTCATAGTACACAATGATAATTATGAGTCTATAAGAGTCTATAAAAAGTGGTTGTGAGCCAATAAGTTATTAGAGTAGTGAAAATTCAGGGACCTTGTAAAGGAAGACTGATGGATAATTTAGTTCATCCCAACATAAGGGGAATTAACCATGGCTTATATTATCCTAAATTAACCACGGTGGATCCAGAGTTTAGTGTGGCGTACCAAGGTGACATGGGGGCTATTCATTTACCAAAGCCTTTAGATCCTTCAATGGTCCATACCCTAGCGAAATGGAAATTATCTTGACCTGGGAGGGTGTTCTAGATGTCATGATGGACATTTTCTTTTTGTTGAAAATGAGGAGAATATGTTTCAAAAGGACTAACAAGGTCTCGAGTTCCATGCAAAATTAACTTAGTATTATTTTAGGGACACAAAAGTTTCGGGGAAAAATTCATACGAAATTACCAAACATTCATTATCCTCTCATCCTTTCTTTCTCCGATTGAAATTGGGAATTCTACGATTCCACAAGGCGCGAGTGATGGAATCATCAAAATCTAGAAGATTCATACTTTCATATGGTATTGGACTCGGATTGTGTGACCTTATATTCATAAATATGTTGATGTATATGATGCCACAAGAAATTTTGTCGTAAATAAAGATCCACGACACTGGGTGGTTCTCTATAACGACACTTAGGACCATTGAAAGTGTTGCGTTAGGAATAATGTTCACCATTTCGTTTCCCCTGAAACCCCATGATAAGTATGTTTTCTTCTTGTCTCCTAGTCAACACCAAACTTATTGGAGAGCCTTATGTTAAATGCATCCCCATTGCTAGATGATTCATCTTTGAACAAAGAAATAATGAGGTTAGGAAATTATTTTGAGGTTGATGAATCCACAATGATTTTAACGACTAGATCAGAAATCACTGCCTTTTTGAGCAAGATCGTAATAAATGATTAATTGCTTTAGAATCAGAAGGGTATGATATTTGAAATTTGTGAAGTCAATTCTCATAGACGACAACATTGTTCTACATTGGAACCATAAATGATGGATATAAAAATGCAAATTTGATTGGAGTGTCAACGACCGCTTTATGGTACGACGAAGAAGGATGAACTTGCAAAGTTAACACTATGACACCTAAGCCGATGATATGTGGGAAGCATGTTACTGTGAGTTATGATGAGAACGTACATGTGATAAAGCGTGACAATCTTTATATACGCACTCACGAGGTTTTGTTTAGAATCTCCCTATCTTCCGCGATGTGAGACGTGAAAGACCGTTCAATTAAATTTAACACAACGATCCTCTAATGATAAATACTGAGTGTTCGTTTCTTAATCGAGAACACATTTAATCTTTAATAACTTAATGAATGCTTCTTGAATTATACCCCCTCTGATTGAGCCTATTTATCTCTTGAGCTTATGACCCCTCCTAAATACATATAAACTTGTTTGTATTGTATGTACAAACAATGACGAATCCAAAATAATAGAAAAAAAGTATACTCTACATATTTATAAATTATATGAAATTCACAAATGTATAAATATTTATTTTACAAACAATCTTTAATATGTAGGACAATTTTTAAAATAAAAAAAATGATATATTTTATATTTAAATGTGTATTTGATGTTACAAAATTTATAAAAGTTAAAAGAATACATAAATAACATTATTACTAATTTATTTAAACCATTTTTTAATATTATTCGCAAACATTTTTAGTACTCTCTAAATAACGGTTTATAAGTAAAATACGCACCGATATTTACTTATGAACAGTTATTTAGGTACATTTTTTATAGATGATATGTGGATACTTCTGTAAGCGCTCTTTAATGAGTTCTCGAAATCCAACTCACTTAAACTTTATAATATCAAAATTGGTAAAAAAAAATACACACTTTTCTTGTTACAATTTGTAAGCAAAAATAATAAATTATTTAATTTCACTTAAGCAATTTTTTTTCTTTCAAAATTCATAATTTTTCAATTTAAAAATTAATTACAAATTGTATTAAACATATTTTTTCTTGAATTTTTTATAAACAATAACTAATTAAAATTGTTTTTATACCTTTTTATAAAATAAATTTCAAAAAAACAAAATTATTTTAATTATTTTAATAAATATAAAAATTTGACTTTAGTTTATAAATCATTACGAAGGAAATACTAATTTCAAAGCAGCCTCCTATACATATAATTTTTTTAAAGCAGCCTCCTATACATACTATTTTTTAAACTATTTTTAATACTATTCGCACTCATCCAAATAATTTTGTAGACTCTGTTCTAGAGGAATAAACATTTAATTTTCAATTATTAAAATGTATTGCAATTAATATTGTTAGCTCAGTTTATTACAAAATGTTATTGAATTCATGTAGTATCCATAGATATACACTATCAACCAATCACAATTATGATAAGTGTCAAATTATATTATTATTTTTAAATTAATTATATAAAATAATAAAATAATAAATTTTGATTGAATGATAATGTCAATCGTAAAAATACTGTTTGATTAAATTTAAATAATTTAATTTAAACTACTATGTACTAGTATTTAGGGGTGTTCGCGATTTGGTTTGTATCGGTTTTAAGGCAAAAACTTATCTGAATCAATTATTTGCAGTTTAGTTCGATTTTTGGATAATATATATAAAAAAATCCAATCCAATCTAATTTTCTGCAGTTTAATTTGAATCGGTTTTTGGATATCCAAATTACACATTGTATTTTTATTAATATTATAAAACCACTAATAAATCATAGATTTGATATAATATAAATCTGATTGATTATAGTTGAAATAATAAAAATAAATACATTATACCAAACAAATAAATATTATTAAAAAAGTATTATCATCTAATAATAAATTAAAATAAATAAAAAATAAACAAGTATAAAAATATATGCAATTGAATTTGATTTATATCGGTTTTAAAAAATTAATGCGAAATTTGATTTGAACCGGTCGATATTCATAAAAATTTATAGATTTCTAAACTCACCCCATGACCTTCTTACCACCCCTGTGATATTCCATTTTTGCCCCCGAGAAACCGGAAATAAACTTCTGTTTAACACCCTATACTATGCAATTCAGGTTGGGTGCAAACCGAAAATTTACTTACGACATGCTACCAGTAGTATATTTCCGGTATTTGGGTGAACTTAATCGCCCCAGAACCTTTCCCTTTCCCATAACAGAAACATTTTTTAAACTCTCTCAAACTATCTCTTTTAACCCTTCTCACCAAAGTCAATTTTTTTCTCAAACAATCAATACAAATCATCAAGCATTGGTTAAATACAACAAGTAATGGAATCAATCAAGCAACAACCAACTCTCAATCAATCAAGTAAGTGATTTACACATTTTTAGAGTTTATGTAAAATCGATTGAAATTAGTGAAATAAGACTTTAAATGTGTTGTTTTTTGTAGTTTACATCATGAGGAGTCATTATAATACTATTTGTAAACTGTTTTTGACGATCAATCCGTGTATTTTGAGGCATTTGGGATTTTGGGGTGGGGTTGTCCGTTGTTCTATTTTGTAGAGGAAACCATAAGTTTATTTTCGGTTTTAGGGGATGAACAAAACTGAAAATAAATTTCTGGTATCTGTCTGCATAATTCCCCCCTCTATGAGTCATATGCTAACGTTTCATTCTTGTTTTTACATGAGATATGTCTGAGCAAGAGTCACGTTTGAGGCATGACAGAGTTACACATCATGCTTCTTTCCAGAGATAGAGGAGTCAGGCCACACGGGCTCCGAGGACTCCGACCATACATGCTCTTTCGACATCAAAATAGGCTATGTCCGAGGCACATTCTGCTCCTTCCGATTCTACACCTTCTACTTCTTCCTCCCATAACAGATAAGAGTCTCCAGTCAATCCCTCCCCGCCTCTGTCATACCACAGATGCACATCCTCACCATCCTCACCACCATAGATTTTTGAGATGGGATCAACATCTACTACACGGGCGAGACTATCTGAGGTGAGACCTGATCCTACACCCCAGTACCTTAGGTACCAGTACCAGGGCCACCTGAGGTATAAGTGGGAGCAGAGGCACTAGTACCAGCAGAGGCACCATCGACAAAGGCAACACCAGCAACTGAGGTAGCACTGGCGGCACAAGAGGTCCCTCAGGTATTTGGATGAGGGCCTTCTAACTTATCTGTGCTCGCACTTTATTCCACTCATATGGCTAGACATTTATGGGATGGAGAGGTACGAAATTTACATTTATGTTTCATTTATTAATTATGTTATATTATGAATAATATTATGAATTCTAACAGTGTGTTTTTTCTTGCAGGATCGCGATACACTAAAGGTCATCAACTGTGAGAGGAAGATCAGCAAGCTAACTCCCCCTCTCGAGCCATATTTTGATGATCTACTACTGATTATAGGGTTGAGAGACTTGACCATCTATGGATATAATGTCGTCAACTGGGGGATGACCTACACTTTTGTAGAGTAGTGGCACGAGGAGACGTCTTCGTTTTATCTACCACATGGAGAGATGACGATCACACTCAATAACGTCGCTTGTCTGCTTCACCTGCCGATCAGAGGGCGATTTCTAGATCATGAGAAGTTGGAGAAAGACAAGACGATTGAGCTGCTGGTTGAGACTTGAGAGGTTGGGTGCTACCTTGAAGGAGGCCCTGAAGGAGGTTGATAAGACATATGGCAGCCACATGAGATATAGTTGGTTGAAAATTGTTTTTGATCAGGAGATTGCATGTGCTACTGCTGCTGACGGTGATCCCGAGTAGGTTATACTTCATAGGGGGGTATGCCATGAGAGCATACCTCTCGTATCTTATTGGGACCCAGATCTTTGTGGACACCAGTTCCACCTACACTAATATCATGTACCTCAAATTCTTTGTTGATTTAGAGCAGGTCAGTTGGTGGAACTAGGGGACTGCTTGCTTGGTTTACTTGTATACCAAGTTGACGGAGGCGGCTAGGTGGAAGACGAGGTAGATCACCGATAACATGACTCTTTTGACGATATAAAATATTTCTCTTAACTTCCTTTTTAAATTTTTTTATTTTGAAACTAACTGATATAATTTTGATATTTTAGGGATGGATCCTACAACACTTCCCACAAATTTCAAGATGGTCATTTATTGAGGGTTATACCGAGCAGATGCCCCGTGCATGTGCATATGAGCCGCTTATAGGCAACCAGACGATTCTTGTGTATCGGGTTTATTTGGACCGAATTGTGCATGAGGACATCCACTTCAATGCCTACACCGACCACCGCAAGACGAAAACTTTTGATGAGATTTATCTATTTACAGGTTGGTTGGCCTGCGGTACTCGGAAGGCTGTTGCTTATATGCCCGAGCGAGTGATGCGTTAGTTTGTGTATACTCAAATGATTTCTCGACATCCTGCTTTATTTGCTCCTCCAACAGTGAAGATGAGGGAGATGAATGAGATTTTTGATGATCTTAAGAGTCATCTCGTCCCCGAGGAGGCCATGAGTACCGTGGCTCCAGACGATTGGAGTTACGCATACAATTACATGTTATGGTTCTTTGAGATTTCTCATCCATAGCTGATACAGAAGGCTCAAAGGGACCCACCCAGGTCAACTCATCAGGAGATCTTGGAAAAGGAGTAGACAACGAGGGATCATGCCTGAGACGTGCTCCGTAAGTGCAGCCGTATCATAGAGCTTGCTAGGGATGACATCGACAGATGACTGTTTCCTGAAGGATCCGATGTTAGAGGCGTTTTGGAGACCATCATGGCGGAGGCTCAGAATGCCGTGGTCTCCAGGAGGCAGTGGATGAACGCCTCAAGGGTGACAGGCCGGCTCCGCCACACGTAGTAGTTTATTTTGAATGTATTTTGGCTTTGTTTTTTTTATTTCGTCTTCTACCAGATTTGTATTATGAATATTATTATTATTATGAATTTTATTTTGGATAACATTTTTGGGCTTTAATTCGATTTAAAAATTGTCTAATTTTAATTTGAATAGCAAATATAAATTCTAAAATTATTGCATATAGTTAGTTTTTTCTAGTAATTGTCATACCTATAACCGGATTTTTGTAATACCAATTTCATTGAAAAATTTCAAAAAATCGTGTGAACTGAGAATAAATTTTTAATTTTAATTTTATAAAGAATATTTTAAGATTTTTATGGGATGCGCCCGATTGTGTTAAAAAATACACAAAATTTACTTGGAATTGATGCCTTTTTGTCCTTATCTAATAAACCCTCTCTATTCCTCACAACTCCATCCGTTTGGGAAAAAGTTCTAGAACATCGAGCCATTTTCCGCTTACTTTCAACGCAAACAAGCACACACTAAACACCGTCGATCCGTCCACCTCACAAGCAATGTAAGCCGTTCATTCAAATCAAAAAGCGCGGGAAAATCTAAAACTTTGTAATAAAAAGAGAAAGACCAGAAGCGAAAACAACACGCACGCATTGAGAAATAGAGAGACAAAGAAATCATCAAGGAAAAAAAGATCACAGAGAGCATTCCGAAGAAATGGCAGCAAAACGCAAGGCGGAGAAAGCTGCAGAGCCGGCGGCGAAGTCCGGAAGAGTCACTCGCTCCGCCACGAGACTCACTCGTTCCGGTGCCAAAGGTGTTTCTTCCGCTACCTTCGTCGAGTTACCTAACACTACTAGGAAATCACCGGTGAAGGCGAAGAATACCGAGGGAAAGGGGAAGGGGAAAAGGAAAGTGAAGGAAGAAGGTGAAGGCTCTGGAGCTGTGAAGGAAGATGCCGCCAAGACTGTCGTCATCGTTGAGCATTGGTATTTCACTCTTTACCGTATTATTAATGCTTAAAAACGAAGAAGAAAGTTATATGCCGTTTTTTTCTTGATGAATGTACTGTGTTTATCTTTATCTGTCTGTGATATCGTTAAAATAGCTTAATGTATATTTGATACGAAGCTATAGCGTAGATTTTCTTTGAAACGAAGCTTTTTTTTATTTTATGAAATGAAACCCTAATTTTCCGGAATCAACTGAAAATGCGTATTTTGATTTGTTGGGGAAGATTAAACCCTAGTTTTTAGGAATTATCTGAAATGCTGTATTCTGCATTGTATACTGATATTGATAGGTTCTATTTGTTGTTATTGAACAGTGTGTAATAAATGGAAAACAGGTTGATTGTTTATAAAAAATCTTGTTATATCAATAGAAAATCTTGAATATTTATGGGCTTTTTTGAAACTAGATTTAGGATTTTGACCTAGATTCTTGAGAATTGGGAAGATTTTAGTAATTAATAGATAGTGTTGTTGATTCTGTAATGATTGTTATTGTGTATTTTGTAATGGGTGTTTTGCTTAAATTGTTTCAGCAAGCAGTGCAACTCGTTCAAGACGAGAGCTAATCAGGTGAAGGAAGGTCTGGAGAGAAGTGCTCTTGATGTAACTGTGACGCTGAATCCTGAGAAGGTGACTTTTGAATTTTGTTTAGTTTGTTTACTGAGCTGCACTTTTTTAGGTCTTATATCATGTCATTGTTTATTTTACAATTTTCCATTGTTTTGATTCAAATGAGAAAATGCCATGTATTGTCTTTTGATATGATATTGTGCTTAGGTAGAAGTAGAATCTAGAACAGGGTAGTGTAGAGTTTCCTCACATACTGAATTCCCACTGTTTTTTCTTTCTCACACTTCCTCTACATTGTGTAATCACCCTGCATATTAAACTCACCCTCATGGCCATAAGTTCAACTGCAATTCTTTTTAATGTGTTATTTTCAATGTTTGTGTGGCAATGATTATTATTGTTAGGCATGTCTATATTATTGTTAGGCATGTGTTATTTGTTGTTGTAGTATTCCTTAACCTTTGTTATAGTTTTTCTTACATGCTTTCTTCAATTTACAGCCAAGGAGAGGCTGTTTTGAAATCCGTCTGCAAGATGGAGACAAGACTTTCATCAGCCTTTTGGTAAGTCTTGCATTTCTGTTATATACACTTTATCTCCATGTTTCCTTTTGTTCATGTTATATTATATAGTTGAATTAAGATTTTTTGGACTCACCACTGTATCAAAATTTCAGTCTGCTAAACTGATACCATTTTCAAATGTTTTCTTTCACGTAGGACTTGAAACGTCCATTTAAGCCCATGAAAGATCTTGACATGGACAAGGTCATCTCAGACATCATTGAGGAGTTATCTAATGATAGCTGATCTAGTAGTTTCAATATTTTGGTTTTAGGGAATCATATTCAGGTTAAAATTGCATAGTCTGAGCAAATTGCTGAATACTTTTTTTTGTAATTTTCCGTTGCTTATGTGAACAATTAGCAATGGTTTCATGAATGTTTTATTTCAATGTTTGGGGAAATTTTGTTTATCTAGCCTCAAGAATATGTTTAAATGACAGATGCTCATTAGCAATACTGATTTTATTTTTTTGCAACTTCCAACGTTTGTTTGGTTTAAATCTCATTACTATTAACTTTCAATTATTGCAAGAAATGGGTTTGCTATAGTGGGTTAACTCATTCCTATTTGGAATGTTCTTCACAATGACAACAACTCTTGTTTGTGTCATCAATTGAACCCATGGTTTGAAAGTTGAAATATTTTCCACTATGATAGAGAAGGGTGTCTTCTTGGAACAGAAGTATTCCTGTCAAATATGACACTGAAGATGAGTAGTTAGTTGTGAATGTGCACGCTATGAGCATTTTCAATTGAATCTGTTTGCCAACATATTTTGATCTGATTTGAACATAGTTAATACCCACTGTCGTTTTCATAAACGTCAAATTTTCAAGCTCTATTGCCTTTGTCGTTTTTACTAATCACCACTGTATGTCTATCAAAAGAGTGTCGACTTTTAGCTGTGGGACATTCGTAGTCCAATTAAATGCCAATGTCGTGGTTGCAAGAGATCTATACTACTTCTAAGATAGGTTTCCATTTATTAGACACGCTTGAGTCGAGTTCTTTTTATTTTTATTTTTGTTTTGTTTAGGTGGTTATAATTTTTTCTTGAGTTTTTTATCTTCTCCCACATCTTTGTGACATTTAGATATAAATTTGAAAGATAATTTACTTAAGGAATCTTTTATCCATGATTCCCACTTACATTTAAAGATTAACAACATTGTTCATTTCTAACCATGTTTGAATTAGACAATTTTTTGTCTCACCCTTATACATTCTTTTAGATTCTGTGTGAAATACTTAAAATATGTATTATTTTCGAAGATACTTTCGACACCAACTATATTATTTTTCACACAATAAAATTCAAGGACATATCTTTGAAATCTTTAAAAGATGTGTTTGTATCTGTATCACTGAACAAGATTTACTTTTGGAATTCGGGCATCATGAATGAATGCATCACAACATATTCAAAAACATACCAACACTAACATTTCGTTAAATAAAATCATTCATTACCTTCAACGAATCTTTAAGTTTTTGCATCAATTTTAATCGGAACCTTTGGTTCATAATGGAGAAAAATATTCTATAGAAAAATTAAATCTTCATTTGTCTTCAATTTAAGGTTGGTGAAATAGACCTTTCTTTTGTTGTCAAATGAATTGATCAATACTCGAGCTCGACAAATCTGCGATTTTTTGTAATAGTGTAGATTTAATTTCTCGCACTTTACTTTCTGCACCACCTATTATGTATCTGCCCCAAAACCATGTAATAGCGTAGGACTTTACTTTCTGCACTCTTATAAACTGTATGTACACTACTTAGATGTATGACTAATATGATTGCATGAGAGATCTAAAATCAATCGTAGAATAACCTTAACTTCAAGACAAATATCTGAATGAATACACTTTTTGCACCCACTCACACCCTTAGGGTATCCTCTCTTGTTGCCTTACGGATAAAAATGGTCATGTCCCTCGAACGTAGGGGTACCATTAGCAAAGACGCTTACGAATAACATCATCATAGTCCTTTCGATATAAAGATCATAGTCCCTCGATGACCCTCGATCTTGCATACGAATATATGATCTCGTCACTCGATTGTTGCCTACGAATAAGTGATGATCGTCCCTACGAAATTGCTAAGGTATCCTTACATGTTGCCTTCTATGACCATACGATGACCCTACGATTGTCCCTTCACATCCAATGGATATGGTTACCTACCAACTAATGGTATGGATAACACTATCCTAAAGGAGAAGGAAAATAACAAGAACGACCCTTTCTGAGTAGGTAATAAGACTTTTAATTGCTTGCTCCAATCAAAAACACTTTTCACACCTCACTTTTTTTTAAAATTATTTTTCAAACAAACACTTTGTATACATTCCAACGAGAATCATTACAAAGCTTTACATTTTTCCAAACAAACATTTCCAAACACTTTGTATACATTCTTGAAGACTGATACAAGAATCATTACGAAGTCAAAGCGAAATACTTTTCAAATCACACACACAGAAAGAAAATTTTCAAAAAGTGAGCTAAAGCAATTAAAAGTCCGTAGATAACTACGGATGGAAAGGGTGCTAATACCTTCCCTTTTCATAATTACCTCACGTACTCAGAATCTATCAAAGGTCTTTTTTGTTCTTTTCACCTTTCCTTTATTGGATAAAAGAAAAGTTGATGGCGACTCTTGCTATCCGCACATTTGCGATAAAACACAAAATAAACAAGTCAGTTCTCCCACCGTGTTACAATCGTAAAAGTCCGGTAGCTTGGAATGAAGTCTCCAGGCCAGTTCACAAAGGGGGTCTGGGGGTCATCAATTTGGACATCTAGAATAAATGTGCCATGTTGAAATTACTTTGGTACATATATAACAAAACTGATAACCTTTGGGTGAAGTGAATTCATTCTTTCTACATCAAGCATAAGTCCATTATGACTGTGCAAACTAAAATTACAAGCACATGGATAATGGGGAATATTCTTGATTGCAGGGAGTTTATTTCCCAAAATCCGGCTTTTTGGGATGAGTTGAACCAAGAAGAAATCTTTTTGTATGAGGATTGTGTACCGGTTTCTGATCCATGGCTCTATCGTGAGATGTGCTAACTTGTTGCGTACAAACATGGCCAGGCCTAAGGCGCTCCTTATTTTCTGGCTTGCCTGCCATAGCAGGTTGGCTACAAAAAATAGATTGGTAAAGTTCAACATTATTGAGAATGCGGATTGCAATTACTGTGGCAAAGAAGAATTGATTCAACATCTTTTATTTGAGTGTGATATCATGAAAAAAATCTGGATCGAAGTCCTCAAGTGGATCAATATAACCCATGACCCGTAAACCTAGGACATGGAGTTTCAATGGCTTATTGTGTAACACCCTTCTAAATACCCCGCAATTAATATATTAAATTAAGATTTAACATGTATAAAAAGGACATCACAATTCTCTAAAATAAAATTCCATATAATGTCATGCTTTACTGAAGAACATAATTTAAATAATCTTTAAGTGTACATGTTCTACACAGCGGAATAATCTCAAAAACTTGGATAAGTTCAAAACCAAACAAAACTTCTAAGGTCTATGCCT
This sequence comes from Vicia sativa, assembly GCA_021764765.1. Taxonomy (NCBI): domain Eukaryota; kingdom Viridiplantae; phylum Streptophyta; class Magnoliopsida; order Fabales; family Fabaceae; genus Vicia; species Vicia sativa. The sequence goes on from CM038795.1 coordinate 217,855,409, forward strand.
TGAGAAAACAAACAAATATCCAAATAAACATCCAAAATAAAATAGAGTTTAACAATGACTCTAAATAAGCGTTCCCCAGTGTTACAGATCAGAGCATGACACCGACACACGATAAAATAAAAGCATAGCTCTACGAGCCATCCTCACCAACTCCTAAGCCGCTAAAGCCTCAATCTGAAATCATCAAAGTAAGGGTGAGACTTCATCATAATTAAAATGCATTATATATTCATAAAACAACAAAATCTCATAAGCTATTATTCCACCCTATTCAGCATAATCAGATTTATTTCACAATCTAATTCATATACGTACAGCACACGCAACAACAAGATCATAACACTGGAAACCATCCTATCATGTTATAATCCATACAAAATGCAATGCAAGACTCTATGCATATGGTATCGACAGTGAACTAAATTCACATACTGTTCCATTCCAACTCAGACACAACATTAACATCTATTCCATTCCAACTCGGACATAAATAAAACCTCACCGTCCATTCCAACTCGGAAACGGATATTGTCCAACTCACAAATTCCACACAATGGGAATTAGCTACCACCAAATGTATAGCATGCACATCAACATCATGCAACATTCAACAACAACACATGATATCAACAACCATCATGAATATACAACATCAACAACAACACATGATATCAACAACCATCATGAATAAATCTCAAGAAAGATAGCATGCAAGCATTTACTCATCAACCAGTAATGCCACTAATAACACATATGTGCAAGCATCAATATACATCCAATTCGTCAGTACAATAACATACTAGTTTCCTCCACCAAGTACACTAAGTACAAATATCCACAAAATCGGAAAACCAACACTTTCCAAAATAAAACCGATTAATTATTATTTTATTCATTTCATAAAATAGATTATTTAATTTAAAGAATATTGTCCAAAACGACGATTAAAAAGGACTTACGGTTCAAAAGATATGATTTTTCAAAGTTTAATAATTTTCCAAAAAGTTATAGTGGTAACCGGTTCCTCCTGGGGAGTAACCGGTTCCCACTCTCGTAGTGAAAACGCCTCTGGAATTTGTACTGGGAACTCGGTTCCTCCCACCAGGGAACTAGTTCCCCAGACACATAGGAAAACACCTCCCTGGAAAATATACTAGGAACTTGGTTCCTCCCACCAGGGAACCGGTTCCTCAGACACAAAATTTCCCTTCTTTTGGAAAATATACCAGGAACTCGGTTCCTCCCACCAGGGAACCAGTTCCTGCGACCACCTGTAGCAGAAATTACATTTTTGACAATATTCTTGTTTTCCCAACTCAATTCAATCATCCAAACACGAATCAAACCACAGATTATCACCAAAATTACTCAACAAACAACATTATGATGCACAACAACACAATTCTTTCATATCCAACAATCCTATAACAAGTGATTGATTCAATTTCATGCAAATAGACAATTTAAGGTCAAATTCCATAAACCTAGAAAATTCTAAATTGGGATTCATAACTACTCAATCAACCATATCATTCCCAAAATCTATAAGGCATAATAACTAAGAGAAAATCACCCTTTACCTTAGTCAATTGCTTGAATCTTTGAACTCTTGATTCTTCTCTTCCTTCTGTCTCTTCTCTCTTTTCACGTATAATTCTCTTTTTCTCCCAATTGGCTTCCAACCTCTTTTTCCTCTTATTATTCCTTTTATTATAATAATAACTAAAATAAAGTGTTAGAGGCTTTTACTCCTCACACCCCTCCTTCTACTCTTTACACCAACAACCCAATTTCCTTTTTATTTATTTCTAAAAATACTAATAATTTAATTTTAATTAATTAAATAAGTAAAATTTAAATTATTCAATAATTGGAAATATTGGGGTGTTACATATTGTGTATGGCACTGGAAAAGGTTGGAGGGCCTCCTTGCTAAAGTTAGCTTTTTGGGCTTTGGCTATTTAGGAACAATGTCATCTTTAGAAGGAAGGTGGATTCCATTAGAGTTACTAAAGATATTCTGGATAATATTCTTTAGAGGTTGGTTTAGTACAACCCTTAAGTCTCACATTGATAGGCTTATGAATCAATAGGCCTTGTTTTTTAGGGGTTTGTTCCCTTGGTTGTTTTGGTTGGCGGGATCCTTGTGATCGCTTTGTATCGTTCTTGTTTTATTGGTTTAATAAAGTTTCTTTATTAAAAAAAATCAATTAAAATAATTTTTAATTATTAAAATTGTTTGTTATAAATGTGGCAAACTAATAATATTTTATTTTGTTTTATATATTTTGCTTTATTCATCGGTGCCTTCCATTTCTAATTTAATATTTTTAATTTTTATAAAATAATGATACAATAACAAGAAATTGACATTACTTTTAAACTAAGATAAAATTATATAAGAAAATAATATTAGTAGAAATTTTTACTTTAAAAACTAAATAAAAAACATAAATTTTTAGTATTCTTTATCAATAAAATTCTTAAAATTAATATTGAAATTTTCTGCTATTATATTAATAAAATTATGAATAATTTAATTTTTATGGTAAATAAAAGATAAACTCATATAATAGAATAATATTAGTATAAAATATCTTAATATGATGATGTAATTGCTATAAGTTAACATTATTAAAATACTTTAACTTATTATAATAATAAAATAAGAGAATAATTATTATGTACTGTCATTGTAAAATACTTTACATGGTCAGGATATCACAACCATTCACACATGATACTTTATATGGGATTTAAGAAAAAAAAATAAATTTCTACACATTTAACAATTATGATTCATGAACAGTGTAAAATTACTTTATATTGGCGGTGTATTACTATATTTCAATTGAATATGTAAAATAGATATTAATGTACATCACACGAGTCAACCATCTAGGTTATATAAGTATTGCGTCATTTTAGACCGCAAAATTGTTATCATGTATCAGGTAAAATTTTGGAATGACATCGAATAAACCACACATTTTATTATAAAAAAGGTGACTTCAGAGTTACATATTTGAATAAACCACACTTTTCATAACAAAATGGTGACTTTAGAGTCACATATCCAAATAAAGCACACCTTTTATTACAAAAATGATAACTTCAGATTTGCATATCTGATAACTTACTTTACTGAACAGGAAAAAACCAGAAACTTTGCAAACAAGCACGTGCAATGTAAACCGAAATCATACCATAAAATTAATTTGCATTAAAGCGTATAAAAATTAATACATACAAAAGTGTATCGATTATAATCTGAAGTGCATCAAAAGATCTAATACTACATAAATCTACAGCTGGTTCCGCCCTCGACGCTTCCTTATTTGATTCTCTTTTAAGCTCCATCAATTTGGTGAACGCTATCATTCTTTCCATAAGTTGATCTAACCATGTTTCTACCTCAATTGTTGAATGTGTCGTCCACTCCATCAATGTAGCTGGAATTGGATATCCGAGTTTCAAATAAACCTAAACAAAATATAGGTCATTTGAAAAAACTAATGCACATGATGCGTCCATTGTGTTTTGAGGTGGACCACTGCGTAATTGAAAAAAATGTTTCAGATAGCCAAAATCTTACCAGATTGATACACACTTTGTCATATGCACTTGCCATAAGGTGGCCCATTTCAGGAAAGTGCATCCATTTTTAAAATAGTTCTTTACCTCTTCGACAAGGAGCAAATGCATTTTAAATTGAATCAATTTTTTTGAACCCGTATAACTTTTTGTACAATCCCCTAGCGTGCTCTTTCAAAAGTGAGACACAGACAAGTGGGTGATCCTCCACTGACTTACCAAACAATCAAGAAATAATCCGATAATCGGAATTACTATCACCCCCAACATTCACAATCTGCTCAATGTGTTTGTGCATAAAAATGACATTTCATTAATAAATTCAATCACGAGAATCTGTGGTGGAGGTGGTGGTTTGCTAATGCGCGCACCCTTTTCAACACTTTTTTTTTTTAGATTTTGGAATTTGAGAATCCCGAAAATATGAATCAACTGTTAGAAAAAGATTTGGTTATGTAATTATATCTCTGAGTTTTGATGATAACAAACAGTATGTTTGAGTGAACAATTTTTGTTACTCTAATGTTTGTTGTATTTTTAAGATAAACAAATAGGTTCTGCTTCTTATGAATGACGTGGCAAAGACATTAGAAGAGAATACATTCTACTTCTAAGCTACAAAGGTCCTGCTGAACAAGTAACAAGGAAAGGCTTCAGAAGGCTCTGAAGTTACTCTAATACGTCCGTCTGAAGAAGCCATTCAGAAGATCTAAAGACAGAAGTGTGACTTATGTCAAGATGATGGAGACTCAAGTTTCATAAGACAAAGGGTTCTGAAGATCAAATGCTTAAAGACTCTGAAGACGTGGCCATGAAGATTCGAAAGGCTTGAAGTTCTTCTGAACTTTGGTTACGATATAAAGCTTCTGAAGACCAAGTGCTGAAGACTCTGAAGAATGTGATTCTGAAAATTCCAAGACTTGAAGTTCTTCTGAACTTAGGTTACGATACAAGGTTGCAAGACCAAGTGCTGAAGACTCTAAAGAATCTGATTCTGAAGATTCCAAGACTTGAAGTTCTTTCTACCTTTGGTTACGATACAAGGTACCTCACAACCAAGTGCTGAAGTTTCTGAAGAGGAAGATCTGAAGACTCTGAAGACTTGAAGTTTTGATCAACCATACGTTAGACTCTCCACTTCCAAACTCATGCTCACAGAAGCCTCTGAAGTGCAGAAGAAAAGAAGATAACGTTAACGTGGTACAACAATACATAGTGTAATATCCCAATTTTTAAATAGCTTATTATTAATTATTATTATATTATGTGATAATTAATTTAATTGAATGTTCTAATTTAAATGGAATTATTTGAATATGTGTGTTATTTGAATAATTGAGATTTATGAGTAGAATTATGGTTATTTAGTATTGGGCTTATTTTGAGAATGGAAGTAATAGAGAGGTGTTAAGTATTAAGCCCATTAAGACAATCCTAGTTAGTAAGGATTAGAAGGGAATCATAATTCGAATTTAATTTGGAGAAAGAAGAGAAATAAGAGAAGAGGAGAGAGAAGGAAAGTGAAGAGGAAACCCTAGAAGAAGAATCTTCAAGAGGTAAGGGTGGAGAATCGATGTTATTGTTTGATTGTATGTTGTGGGTAATGATTAAGAACATGCTAGGTTGTTTAATTTCAATTTCTAGAATCTTTGAATGTTAGGGTTTGAAAGGAAATTATGTTTTTAAACTTAGGATGATGACCCATGATTAGAAACATGTCAGGATACCCTTTAATGATGTTATGTGGCTGGCTAAAATGATTTTTATGTGGTAATTATTAATTATTATTATACATTGTATTATATGATAATTAATTTAATTGAGTGTTTTAATTTAAATGGAATTATTTGAATACGTGTGTTATTTGAATAATTGAGTTTTATGAGTAGGATTATGGTTATTTAGTATTGAACCTATTTTGAGAATGAAAGTAATAGAGAGGTGTTAAATATTAAGCCTATTTTGAGAATGAAAGTAATAGAGAGGTGTTAAGTATTAAGCCCATTAAGAAAATCCTAGTTAGTAATGATTAGAAGGGAATTAGAATTAGATTTTCATTTGGAGAAAGAAGAGAAGAGAAGAGGAGAAAGAAGGAAAGTGAAGAGGAAATCCTAGAAGAAGAATCTTTAAGAGGTAAGGATGGAGAATCCATGTTATTGTTTGATTGTATGCTGTGGGTAATAATTAGGAACATGCTAGGTTGTTTAATTTCAATTTCTAGAATCTTTGAATGTTAGGGTTTGAAAGGGAATTGTGTTTTTCAACTTAGAATGATGACCTGTGATTAGAAACATGTTAGGATACCATTTAATGATGTTATTTAGCTGATTGGAATGAGTTTTATGTGGTAATTTTGTGGGAGAAAGAAGCTGGTTCGTAGCAGAAAAAATGCAGTATCGCAGACCGCGCTTAGCGTGAGGAGGATTTATTTGGCCAAGTTATTAATTGGACCCCTTATCACCATTGTATAGCTACTTGATATTTTAATCACCCTCTGAGTGTTTCTGTTTCAAATCTATAAGTATATTTTTCGGCGCCACTCTTATTAGATATTTATTCGAAACAATTTTCTTCTCCTCCAATTTAAGACGACATACAATGAGATGACCAAATTACTTTATTTACCATTCATGGGTATATATTCTAGAAACCACATTAAATTTATAAGTATTTTACATGTTTAATTAATTAAGACATATAAATAACATGTTATAATTATATTTCTGTTAAAAGCACATTTTAATTAAATTTTAAAAAGAAAATATTACTCTTGTGATTCTTACACTAGTAAAATAAAATAAAATAAAATAAAATAAACTTTCAATAATCAAAATAAAAAGCTACAATAGCTCCACCTATTTATGGCTTTCATAACCATCCTAAAAAAACTCATTCTTGTTCTCATCCTCCACATCTTTCGTTATGCAAATCATGCTAAACCATCCAACTTTTATTAAAATAGTTGCATTGAAAGGTTCAAAGGTCACAATGACAAAAATAGATTTGAAACACTAACCTCTAAATAACTTCTTGTCTTAATTTAGCATAACATGTAACATATATAAACTCAAGTAACTCAATCTTTTTCTTCAGGCTTGGTTTCGGACATAATATCCGAAAGAAATAAAAAAATAAACACAATTTAATAAAACTTTTGAAAAGATGGGTTTCAAAAGCTCTTCTATCCTCTGCTTGGCTATTCTCCTTGCAGTTTCATCTTCCACTCATGCATTGGACATTGTAAAATTGTTAGCTAAAAGTCCTGAATTTGCCGCATTCACTAAAGCCCTAACCGAAACCAAGCTTGTTGATCAAATAAACTCTCGCAACAGCATCACCATCCTTGCCCTCAATGATGGCGCTATGGGTGGATTATCTGGAAAATCCCCAGCTGCTACCAAGGCCATTCTTAGCACTCATGTCATCCTCGACTTTTTCGATGAGAAGAAGCTCATGGAAGCTCAAGGAAGTGGACAACTCTTGACCACCCTTTATCAAACCTCAGGCTTAGCCCAAAACCAACAAGGGTTTGTTAAGGTTGCACTCGTTGGCGAGGGTGAGATCGCCTTTGGCTCGGCTGTTAAGGGTTCTCCCGTTGATGTTGAGCTCGTGAAAACCGTTGTCTCTCAGCCTTATAACATTTCCATCCTCCAAGTCGCCAGACCTATCACATTTGCAGGAGTTGATTCACCAGTCCCAGCTAATGCAAATGCAAAAGCCCCAGCAGGAAGTGCTACTGCTAAGGCTCCCGTGGCATCATCCAATGCTCCTATGCCAGCCAAGGGAGCTGTAGCTAAAGCCCCAGCTTCCCAAGCACCGGCACAAGATGCCGCCGTGGCTGATGCTCCCACAACTGGAGCTGAAACTCCTACACCTTCTGTTGCACCCCTTGCTGACACCCCAGCTGAAGGCCCAATTGCCGCCGATGTAGCAAGCCCATCTTTGGCTCCTGGTCCTGCAGATGGTGAGGTTGCCGCAGATGCTAAAGCTCCCGCCAACAGCGCTTCCAAAACTGTGGTAGGTTTGGTTGGAGCAGTGATGTGCTTCGCTTCTATGATGGTTGTTATGTAGAGAGAGACATATGAAGGAAAAAGTTTAAGAGATGTATTTTAAGTATAATATATGAAAAGAATGGCGAGTCATTTGAATCATGAAAGCATAAACTATAAGGGTTTGTTGTTATTGGAATTATTTGACAATTACATCAAAGTCTGGTGTGTTTTTGTATTGGTGAGATTTTAATGGAAAAAATATATGATATGTTCATATGTTTTGATTGAGGATGCTTCAGTCATTTTCCTTTTTCTTTTTGTTTCTCATATTGATATTAACTTAATATAGTAGATAAGATTGAAAATTTTCCTGTCTCTACATTTTCTCTACATGCAGTTTTTATTTCAACAAAAGCTTGTAAATTATTTTTACTTGTCACTTAACTATGCGTTAAAAATTTAAATAACATCTCAAAGATAAAGATTGTTGAAAAAAAGGAAAAACCAAAATGTCACAATCACAAAAGGTTTGGCCACATGCAGAAAGTTTTAGGCTTGTCAAAATTAGCAGCATGTATCATTTGCAGAAGCAAAACATAGTGAAACAACCTAATTCTTTGCTTGTCAAAATAAAAATCAAGAGTATAAAAATGTTTGGTACTTAGTCACTAGGTTTAAAACCATATGACAGAAAATAAAGATACCTTCATGTTCTTAAATTAGATGAGAATTTGTTAAGTATTGGGAAACTCTTATAAAAACCATTTTAAAATAAAATAAAAATTGCATTGTTTTTAATAAGCACTAGTACATAATGATATCTTGCTGATTACTGTTCCATGTATCCTATTAGAATGAAGCCTTACTAATTTAAAAGAAATACAGATTCTTGTTTTAAATAGGGTTTATTTTCATAACATTGTCGCTACTGATGTCAACTCTTATATGCTTCATAAACTAATTTATATGATTTAATGTGATCTTATGCTAGAATCTCCCACCTACGTGATTCTTTTGATCAATTAAAAAAAAAGTTTTCATACATATCAGATTTCGAATCACATTTTTTTAGGTAGATGTCATCAAATAAATTACAGACCAACATTCTTAGAAAACTTGTACGGTACCCATACAACCTTAATCATTTGCAATTAGATAATTAATTAACTATGAATATGTTCTCATTATTTGTTATTGATGAAATGAACCCATTTTGAGGTATTAGATGCTTTTCTACTTTCATTCTCTAACATATTATAAGAGGAATATTATACACAAAAAAAAAATTATAATCATTCTATTAATGGTAAGATGACCTAACTATTCACCTAATTTACTATATTCTTTTTTTTCCCTCAAGTTATTCTCTCTTAAATTATATATTTACATTCCGTGCTGTGAACCAAATGCTATTCTATCATCAAACATATAATTAGCTAATTAGTTCTGACTTTTGATCTTATCCTTGCTTTATACTATATAGAATAAACAAGATATAAATTTACTTAGTTTAATAAATTGTGGCTTGCTTATGGGGTACATATCCCTCTAAGAAAGAACGAATCACATGCCCCGAAAGTGACGGAAAAAGGTTCTATGTACGATTAAAATCGTAGAAGGTACATTATTTTATTTTAGCATTAGTTAAGAAAGTTTTTGGATGAATATTTGAATGAGAGAAAATAATTTTTTTGAAAGAATTTAAAATGATTTGATCAAAATTTATTGTTTGAATATTAAAAATAGAGAATTGTTAAAATGAGGTAAATTTTATGAAGCATTTTATTCAAGTTAAATTTAAGAAATTTCAAATAACACTAGAAAGTAAAGAATGTGTGATTGTTCCATAATTTAAACGTTAAAGTGTTTATTAATAATTTTTAATATTTTGTAAAATGATCTTTATATTTTGAAAATGAAGTAATTCAAATACTCCATCCAATCAATAAATTTTAAAAATGAATGAAATTCAAATGAAGTATTTGAATATTATAAAATTTGAAATTGATTCATCCAAACACACTCTAAATATTCTTCGCTTGATAGTCCCATAGTAAGATATAAGTTGGTAGATTTTTTTCTCAAAATTTCTAAAGTATCATAGTTGTCAAGAATACAATGGAAACAAACAATTGAAATTTATGACCATGTTATATTTATCACTGTATATAAAGAAGATACAACAAAATGGTCTGGCCTATTTTGTTTTCATTTTTACCCTTTGCATGTTGTTTTATCCTTTGGAAGTTATTGGCAGTTCCATCAATTAATAATTTAAACCACTCCTATTTTATTTATTTGATAAATATTTAAAATTAAGACAAAAAGTTAAATAAAAATATATATTTGTATTTTGACGCTGTGCACATTAAAATAGCGGATAAAAAAAGTTGTGAACCTAAAGATAGGGTCAATGGAACATTTCGTCAAATAGAAGACACATAGTCGAAAAAGGGCACCAATGTAGTGTGAGCACTCACGCACCATCTTCATAAATAAACGAATAAGATAACATTTTTACCGGTCATGATTTTACAGTTAGTTTCCACTATAGAGGTCACAATTTATAAATATTTTGACCGATACAATCAAACTATTTTACATAATTTATCTTCATTTACTTTACTTTTCTATACTTTTTTAGGCACCAGTCTTTAAAGTAGTTAAGAAACTCATAAATAAGGGACACAATTCCCTTCTCAATCAGTACCACCTCCTCTCGATTAGGATTGATCAAATTCCTTAAGTCCTTGATTCTTCCCTTTGTTCTATAGTCGGGAGTAACATGAATTGTATTTTCTTTAGGCATGTCCCTAGTAACTCCACTATCATAATACCATCCTTCACTTGAGAAACTTATGCACGTTGTATGTGTAGGAAATTTTGATTATATTTCAAAAGTTTTAAATAAATTATGTCTCAATTTTTAAGTTACAAATATGAGAAAATACTTTTAGTGAAAATTATTATTATATTAAATTTATTTAAAACAAAATTTAATTTGGTCATTAAATATTTTATTCATATGTTGACTTGATTTAGTCAATATCATTACTCTCTATTTCTTATATAATAGACTCTTCTTCTTTTTGAGAGAAGATAGAAAAACGAAAAACACGTAAAGGTAAAAAATCTTTTTCCTTTCCTTTCTTCTTCCTTCTATTTTTTCCTGGTTACATCTTCCGGCCAATTATTTTTCTTGTTGTTCTGATTCCTCGAATTCTTACTAAGAATCTGAGAAGAACCTGTTGAATCTTGGGGGATTTGCGCTTATGAGGCGGATAAATCCTTAAGGATAGTGTATTTCCACGCCTCAGGTTAATTTAACGGGTTATTATTTTGCAGATAAAATGATTGATATTACGAGCAGAAGTGACCGGTTTGCATTGGTGATTCAATTTTCAACAATAGTATGTGCTATGGAGACAATTGTAGTAGCATTGTGTTTCCACTTCTTGACATTTTAGAGGCGATTTCTTGTCCCTAATGTGAGAAGGTGACATATGTTTTACACAATGTTGTGACATGTGATCCAACCTCAGAATCTCATAATTCTTTTTAGGAAACCATCTTTGAGGGAATCATCGTCTCTTTCATGCTCGTCCTAAAACTTATTCTCTTTATATCTATGGACATCTCTCCAAACTCAATCGTTCTATCAAGTATACTTAAACTATTTTTTAAACTACTTTCATACTGTATCATGTTTTCTAGTTTAGAGTTTAGTGAAGAAACCTATTTTTCTACACTTGTGATGGTTGATGCAAGCTCCTTTGTTTCCTTCTGAATAACACCTATCATTTTCTTCGGTATGTCTAGTGTTAAGAACACTTGTTTCCACTTGGTGTGTAGTAGCATGAATGATGCATCCAACACTTCTTCAATCATCTTTTCATAATCGATTTCACCTTCAGACTCAAATCTACTAGAGCAAGCCATTACATTATTGGCAATTTCTGTAACATCCCGATTTTTAATAGCTAATTATTAATTATTATTATATATTTTATTATGCGATAATTAATTTAATTGGGTGTTTTAATTTAAATGTGACTTATTTGAATATGTGTGTTATTTAAATAATTGTGTTTTATGAGTAGAATAATGGTTATTTAGTATTGGGCCTATTTATGAGAATAGAAGTAATAGAGAGGTGTTAAGTATTAAGCCCATTAAGACAATCCTAGTTAGTAAAGGGTTAGAAGGAAATCATAATTAGAATTGTCATTTGGTGAAAGAAGAGAAAGAGGAAAGAAGAGAAGAGAAGAGGAGAAAGAGGAAAAGTGAAGATGAAACCCTATAAGAGGAATCTTCAAGAGGTAAGGGAGAAAATCTATGTTATTGTTTGATTGTATGTTGTGGGTAATGATTAGTAACATTCTAGGTTGTTCAATTTTAATTTCTATAATCTTTGAATGTTAGGGTTTGAGGAAAATTATGTTTTTCAACTTAGAATGATGACCCATGACTAGAAACATGTTAGGATACTCTTTAATGATGTTATTTGGTTGATTGGAATGAGTTTTACGTGGTAATTTCGTGGGAGAAAGAAGGTAGTTCGTAGCAGAAAAGTGTAGTATTGCAGACCGCGCTAAGCGGGCTTCTCCTCGCACTAAGCGCGGAAATGTTTTGACTTTTAGGCTTGTTTGTTCAGGAAGGTACGCTTAGCACGATAGACCGGGCTTAGTGTGACCTGGAATGAAAAATGTTATTTTTAGGATCTTTTGACATGAAATATTATATGATTATATTTATTGTAGTATTTTCATGTATGTGATTAATTGATCTGATCGTGATTAAATGTGCTTTGAATTGGTTCGAATACTATTTTAATGTATGAATGATTACTTGAATATAGTGTGTGCTATTCTTAATTGAATGTTGTGAATAACGTTGGTGGAGTGATATGTCATAATGTCATTGGTTATATGTGATGATATGTATATGATACATGTAATGATTTCGTTGTTGGAATATGATGTTGTGCAATTGATGGATAATTCACATGATTTGAATTGTGATGATATGCTTGGATAATTGGGGTTTTGTGAATAATCTTAATTTGCATATGTTGTCTTGATAAGTTGTACATACATACATTTGGCTTGATCCTTGTATGGATAAGTAGCGGTGAAACTTTGAGTTCACAATTGGCTCGATCCATGATGGATAAGTAGTGGTGAAACGTTGGGTTCACATTTGGCTCGATCCCATTGGGGATAAGCAACAGAGGTTTTTGGTCTTGTCTGGATTAGAAGTGGCTTGGATTCTATGATAATAAATCGGAAGCGGGGTTAACAAAATGTTCCCAAGATTGGTACCACATGCATATTGAGTCACATTTCATTGTTGTCACATGAGTCATTATTGAATATGCAATGTGTGTAATGAAATTGTGATGTTTAATCGTATGGATAATTGAATTATTTGGATGGATGAAATTTATGCTATGTGTAATAAATATGAATATGTTATACTTGGAATGTTTGTATAATCATGTTATTTTGGAATATTACTTGAAGTGTGTGGAATCTGTGAATAGATGTTGTTTCTATATTATTTCCATTTATATACTTTTGGATAATGATGTGAATTCTGACCCTTCTGTTGTGATGTTGCCTCTATGTGGGTAACGTGCAAGTTCCGAGGATTGCGGTGCTTCGCTCGAGACTAGTTGAGGAGTCTAGCTAGTTTATCCTTTACTAGGTAGTTGAGTCATTGCTCTGGTCATGTAACACGAGATTTATCTGGATTTCTGCTTTGATGAGATTTGTTATGTATTCTCATCTATTTTGATTTGTATGATTGAGATACTATGTTGATGTGGCCTTGGTGCCGATGCATGAATTATGATGACTTGGTTATATTATGGATTCATTAATTTTTCGTCTAATGATTATAGTATGAGATGTAATCATTGATAGTATCTGTGAATATTAAATGATCCACTGTGAAAATGCATGAATTATTCTAAAGCATGAGATTCAAATATGTGTTATGATTATGACCAGTGTGCATGTATGATTTTAATATTGAAAGAAATATCACGTGACACCCTCTTGTTATGCATTCTATTTACTCGATTGTGTAATATATATATATATATATATATATATATATATATATATATATATATATATATATATATATATATATATATATATATATATATATATATCCGGGAATTAGAAGGGGGTGTTACATTATGGTATCAGAGCAATGGTTGATCAAATTTATTTGGCCAGATTATTAATTGATTTAATTCCTGTTGTATTTGATTTGTGTATCTGACACGATAAATGCTGTTGTCTGTTGTTGGATGTCTTAGGACGATTGTTGCAGGAAGGAATGATGATGTTATTGCTGATGCTTTGAGATTGTTGGCTGGATCTCTTGGGCAGATTCCACAGGCGAATGCTGGACACCGAGGTGAGGAAGATGAGTTCCGTGCTTTGGGGAAGTTTCAGAGGAACAATCCTCCTATCTTTGAGGGTGAGCATGAACCTGACAAGGCTCAAGCATGGATAAAGGCGATTGAGAAGACCTTCAGAGTTATGAATTGTATGGATGCGGTGAAGGTGCGATTTGGTACTTATATGCTGGAGAAGGAAACTGAAGATTGGTGGAGCAACACTGTTTAGAGATTTGATGAGGAAGGTGTTGAAGTTTCTTGGGCTCTTTTCAGTGATGTATTTTTGGAAAACTATTTTCCATAAGATGTGCGTGGAAAGAAAGAGGTGGAATTTCTTGAGCTTAAGCAAGGTAATGGAACCGTGGATGAATATGCTGCAAGATTTCAAGAGATGATTAAGTATTGTCCTCATTACAATACTATGAATGCTGAGAGATCTAAGTGTCTGAAGTTTGTGAACAGTTTGAGACCTGATATCAAGAAGGCTATTAGATATCAACAAATTACTCATTTTGTTGAGTTGGTGAACAAGAGTATGATTTATGATGAGGATAGTAGGGAAAGTGCTTCTTACTACAAGAATGTGAATGATAGGAAGAGAAAAGGTCAATTTCGTAGGAAACCTTATGAGGATAAGAAGAAAGCTACTGGTGGCAAGAAGTCATGTGAGGGAGTATCATCTGCTCCACTTAAATGTTACAAGTGTGGTGTGGAAGGGCATCGTGCTTCTGATTATGGAAAGGAGGTTGAGAAAGATGTTGTGAAATGCTTTAGGTGTGGCAAGGCAGGTCACAGAGTTGCTGAGTGTAGATTTAGTGCGGATGTGACTTGTTATAATTATGGTGAACGAGGTCATATTAGTACTAAGTGTGAGAAGCCAAGGAAGGAACAAGCTAAATGAAAAATGTTTTCATTGTTTGGTACTGAGACTTCGGTTGAGGATAGAATCATCCGAGGTACGTGCTTTATTAATGGTACACCTTTGATTGCTATCATTGATACTGGTGCAACACATTCTTTTATTTCTGCATATTGTGTTAAGAGGTTGAATTTTGAATTGTCTGATATGCATGGAAATATGATTATTGATACTCCTGCTATGGGTTCTGTTTGTACTTCTGTTGCATGTCTGAATTGTCCGTTGAGTATTTTTGGTAGAGATTTTTGGATGGATTTAGTTTGTTTTCCGCTAGATCAATTGGATGTGATTCTTGGTATGAACTGGTTGGAATACAATCATGTTTTTATCAACTATTTTGACAAGTCGGTTATATTTCTTGATTATGGTGTCAAGAATGATTTGTTTTTGTCTGCCAAGCAAGTGGATGAATCTTTGAAAGATGGTGCTGTGTTGTTTTCTTTGTTGGCGTCATTGGATCTCGGTGAGAAACAAGCTATGAGTGAATTGCCTGTTGTTTGCGATTTTCCTGAGGTATTTCCTGAAGATGTAATTGATTTGCCTCCAGGGCGTGAGGTGGAGTTTTTGATTGATTTAGTTCATAGAACTAGTCCTATTTCGATGGCTCCGTATCGGATATCCGCTTCTGAGTTGAAGGAGTTGAAGAGTCAATTTGAGGATTTTCTTGAGAAAAGGTTTATTCGTCCGAGTGTATCTCTGTGGGGTGCACCTGTTTTGTTATTTAAGAAGAAGGAAGGTTCTATGGGGTTGTGTGTTGATTATAGACAACTAAACAAGGTGACTATTAAGAACAAGTATCCACTTCCGAGGATTGATGATTTGATGGATCAGTTGGTTGGTGCTTGTGATTTCAGTAAGATTGATTTGAGGTCTAGTTATCATCAGATTCATGTGAAATCTGAGGTTATTTAGAAGACTTCTTTTAAGACAAGGTATGGTCACTATGAGTATTATGTAATATCGTTTGGTGATGCTCCTGGTGTGTTTATGGAATATATGAATCAAATATTTCATGAGTATCTGGATCAATTTGTGGTTGTGTTCATTGATGATATTCTGATTTATTCCAAGAGTGAAGAAGATCATGCTGAGCATTTATGGATTGCGTTATTGGTGTTGAAGGAGAAGAAGTTGTATGCTAAGCTTTCTAGGTTCAAGTTTTGGTTGAAGGAAGTGAGTTTCCTTGGGCATGTGATTTCGAGTGGTGCTATTTCTGTGGATCCTTCTAAAGTTGAGGTTGTATCTCGTTGGGAAACTGCAAAATTTGTTTATGAGATTAGAAGTTTTCTTGGTTTGGCTGGTTATTACACTAAGTTCATTGAAGGATTGTCTAAGTTGGCGTTACCGTTGACGTAGTTGACGAGGAAAGGTCAAGATCTTGTTTGGACTTTGTAGTGTGAAGCTAATTTCCAAGAGCTTAAGAGAAGGTTAACAACCACTCTTATTTTGATTTTGCCTAATCCGGCAGAACAATTCGTGGTGTATTGTGATGCTTCTTTGATGGGTTTAGGAGGTGTATTGATGCAGAATAGACAAGTGATAGCTTATGCTTCGAGGCAACTTAAAGTTCATGAGAGGAATTATCTGACGCATGATTTAGAGTTAGGCGCAATTTTGTTTGTTTTGACGATTTGGAGGCATTATTTGTTTGGATCGATATTTGAGGTGCATATCAATCACAAGAGTTTGAAGTATCTGTTTGATTAGAAAGAGTTGAATATGAGGCAAAGAAGATGGTTGGAATTCTTGAAGGATTATAATTTTGGTTTAAATCTTCATCCTGGTAAAGCGAATGTTGTAGCTGATGCTTTGAGTAGGAAATCTTTGCATATGTCGATGTTGATTGTGTGAGAATTGGATTTGCTTGAACAATTTCGAGATTTGAGTTTGGTTTGTGAAGTGATGTCTTCGTGTGTTAAGCTTGGTATGTTGAAGTTGACTAGTGGTATTTTGGATGAGATTCGAGAAGGTCAGAAATCTGATATGGTTTTGGTAGATAAGTTGACGTTGATCAATCAAGTCCGAGGTGGTGATTTTCGGATTGATGAGAATGGTATCATGAGGTGTCGCGATAGAGTTTGAATTCTTAATGTTGGGGATTTGAAGAAGAGAATTCTTGATGAAGGACATCGTAGTGGTATGAGTATTCATCTTGGTGCTACTAAGATGTACCAAGATTTAAGGAAATTGTTTTGGTGGTCGGGTATGAAGAAGGATATTGCCGAGTTTGTGTATTCTTGTTTGATCTGTCAGAAGTCAAAGATTGAACATCAAAAACTGTCTGATTTGTAGCAAACGTTATCCATTTCTGAGTGGATGTGGGATAGCATTTCTATGGATTTTTTTTTTGGATTTCCGAGGACTCCGAGTTGTCATGATTCTGTTTGGGTTATTGTGGATAGATTGACGAAATCTGCCCACTTTATTCCAATTTTGATGGATTATCCTATGGAGAAGTTTGCTAAATTGTATATTGAGAAAGTTGTGAGTTTTCATGGTGTTTTGTTGAGTATTGTTTTGGATAGAGATCCGAGGTTTACTTCTCATTTTTGGGAAGGTTTGCAAGGTGCTTTGGGTACAAAGTTGCGTTTGAGTTCGGCGTATCATCCGCAAACTGATGGTCAGACTAAAATGACGATTCAATCATTGGAAGATCTTTTAAGAGCTTGTGTTCTAGAGCATGGAGGTGCTTGGAATAATTATTTTCCTTTGATTGAGTTTACCTATAACAATAGTATGGCTCCGTTTGAAGCTTTGTATGGAACAAGGTGTATGACGCCTTTGTGTTTGTATGAATCATGTGAGAGTTCTGTGGTTGGACCTGAGATAGTTCAACAGACTACATATAAGATTAAGATGATTTAGGAAAATATGAAGATTGCCCAGAGTCGTCAAAAGAGTTATCATGATAAGAGGAGGAATGATCTTAACTTTGAGAAAGGTGATAATGTGTTTTTAAGAGTTACTCCTGTGGCTGGTGTTGGTAGAGCATTGAAGTCAAGAAAGTTGACTCTGCGTTTTATTGGTCCTTATCAAATTGCTGAGAAGATTGGTGAAGTAGCCTATAAAATTCATTTTCCGCCGTCACTTACTAATCTTCATGACGTATTCCATGTATCTCATTTGAGGAAGTATATGCCAGATATATCTCTTGTTGTGCCGCTAGATGATGTGCAAGTTAGAGATAATTTGACGGTTGAGACTTTACTGATGCATATTGAGGATAGATAAGTTAAGCAACTTCGAGGTAAGGAAATCGCTTTGGTGAAAGTGGCATGGGAAGGTCCTGCTAATGGTAATGTGACTTGGGAGCTTGAGAGTCAGATGGAGGATTCATATCCTGAGTTGTTCGCTTAAGGTAATTTTCGTGGGCGAAAATCTTTTAAGTGGGGAGAGTTGTAACATCCCAATTTTTAATAGCTAATTATTAATTATTATTATATATTTTATTATGCGATAATGAATTTAATTGGATGTTTTAATTTAAATGTGACTTATTTGAATATGTGTGTTATTTAAATAATTGTGTTTTATGAGTAGAATAGTGGTTAATTAGTATTTGGCCTATTTATGAGAATAAAAGTAATAGAGAGGTGTTAAGTATTAAGCCCATTAAGACAATCCTAGTTAGTAAAGGGTTAGAAGGAAATCATAATTAGAATTGTCATTTGGTGAAAGAAGAGAAAGAGGAAAGAAGAGAAGAGAAGAAGAGAAAGTGGAAAAGTGAAGAGGAAACCCTAGAAGAGGAATCTTCAAGAGGTAAGGGGGAGAATCCATGTTATTGTTTAATTGTATGTTGTGGGTAATGATTAGTAACATGCTAGGTTGTTCAATTTTAATTTCTAGAATATTTGAATGTTAGGGTTTGAAGGGAAATTATGTTTTTCAACTTAGAATGATGACCCACGACTAGAAACATGTTAGGATACCCTTTGATGATGTTATTTTGTTGATTGGAATGAGTTTTATGTGGTAATTTCATGGGAGAAAGAAGCTAGTTCGTAGCAGAAAAGTGTAGTATCGCAGACTGCGCTTGGCGCGAGGAGAAGCCCTCTTAGCGCGAAATGTTCTGACTTTTAGGCTTGTTTGTTCAGGAAGGTGGGCTTAGCACGATAGGCCGGGATTAGCGTGACCTGGAATGAAAAATGTTATTTTTACGATCTTTTGACATGAAATCTTATATGATTATATTTATTGTAGTATTTTCATGTATGTGATTAATTAATCCGATCGTGATTGAATGTGCTTTGGATTGGTTCGAATACTATTTCATTGTATGGATAATTACTTGAATATAGTGTGTGCTATTCTTAATTGAATGTTGTGAATAACGTTGGTAGAATGATATGTCATAATGTTATTGGTTATATGTGATGATATGTGTAAGTTCCAAATTATATGGATTGAGTAAATTTTAATAAAACAAATAATAGCAGCAACAATGTATCTGTACAATAGGATTTCTAAGTTATAATCCTATTTAGAATGCCTAAACATGCTTCATTGAAGAGTTTCAACATTTGGAACAACATGTCATATGAGATGTCGAGACATTAGATATCAGAACATCACGCTACTGAACTGTCAAAGTTTGTTACAGTTCTATTTTAATTAGTGAAAAATATTTTGGAAATATTATGCATCTTATGTGGCGTGACTTTGAAGGCATATGTGGAGGTCCAAGAGCTAAGGAGAAAAATCAGAGGCGACCATGATTGTAGCAGAAGTTATCTGCGGCTTTTCATGCAAAAGTTTGTTTCTACAGAAGTTTGTTACAACTTATGCTGTTATTTTGAAGGTCCAAATCCAGTTGGGTAATAGGTTATAGATAAGCAGTTATAACCTAGTTTTAGTAAGCTAGCCGATTTTAGAAAGATGTAGTCTTTAGGGCTAGCCATGTAAGTGAACCACCCGAATTATGGAATGGTCACTGATTTTACCTCGAAGCCAATAGGAAAGATGATTGTTTTCAATCACTCAGAAGTTGTGAAGCAATGTGTGTAGTTATGTCCTTGGAAGAAGATGTGAAGCAATTCCAAGTTTAGTTTGTGTCACTTGAGTGACAAGTTTTGATTGTGTTTGAAGTGTGGTATCTTCAAATTGTTTTAGTTGTGTTTGGAGTGAGGTATCTCCAAGCTGATTTTAATAGGAGCCAGGCAGTCGATGCCAGTTGCTGGTATGATAGTAGCTGATAGACATCACTGAGGTGATTGGAAGTGAGCAGAGGTTCTCATATCTAAGTGTGGTATCTTAGGTATAAGGGTCATTGGGTAGTTTGATTAAGTGAGGAGTGTAAACAGGGTGGTTTCCCTCAGAATTAATAATGCTGATAGTAAACTTCATTCCTGGCTTGGTATGCCCCCAAATATAGGTTGGTTAGAACCGAATTGGGTTAACAATTCATTATGTTCTTTATTTTCTGCACTATTATGTTTATGACTACCTTATCTGTTTTGTAATGTCGGATCAGATGTCACGACATCCTGAGTCTGGCCTTAACCATAATTCTCAATATGTATATGATACATGTAATGATTTTGTTATTGGAATACGATGTTGTGCAATTGATGGATAATTTACATGAGTAGAATTGTGATGATATGCTTAGATAATTGAGGTTTTATGAATAATCTTAATTTTTATATGTTGTCTTGATGAGTTGTACACACATACATTTGGCTCGATCCTTGTGTGGATAAGTAGTGTTGAAACTTTGAGTTCACAATTGGCTCGATCCATGATGGATAAGTAGCGGTGAAACGTTGGGTTCACATTTGGCTTGATCCCATCAGGGATAAGTAGCGGAGGCTTTTGGTCTTGTTCGGATCGAAAGTGGCTTGGATTCTATGATAATGATCGGAAGCGGGGTTAACGAAATATTCCCATGATTGGTACCACATGTATATTGAGTCACATTTCATTGTTGTCACATGAGTCATTATTGAATATGCGATGTGTGTAGTGAAATTGTGATGTTTAATCGTATGGATAATTGAATCATTTGGATGGATGACATTTATGCTATGTGTAATAAATATGAATATGTTATACTTGGAATGTTTGTATAATCATGTTATCTTGGAATATCACTTGAAGTGTGTGAAATCCGTGAATAGATGTTGTTTCTATATTATTTCCATTTATATACTTTTGGATAATGATGTGAATTCTCACCCTTCTGTTGTGATGTTGCTTTTATGTGGCTAACGTGCAAGTTCCGAGGATAGTGATGCTTCGCACGAGACTGGTTGAGGAGTCTAGCTAGTTTATCCTTTACTAGGTAGTTGAGTCATTGCTCTGGTCATGTAACACAAGATTTATCTGGATTTTTGCTTTGATGAGATTTGTTATGTATTCTCATCTATTTTGATTAGTATGATTTAGATACTATGTTGATGTGGCCTTGGTGCCGATGCATGAATTCTGATGACTTGGTTATATTATGGATTCATTACTTTTTCGTCCAATGATTATAGTATGAGATATAATCATTGATAGTATTTGTGAATATTGAATGATCCGCTGTGAAAATGCATGATTATTATAAAGCATGGGATTCAAATATGTGTTATGATTATGACTAGTGTGCATGTATGATTTTAATGTTGAGAGAAATATCATGTGACGCCCTCTTGTTATGCATTCTATTTACTCTGATTGTGTAATATATATATATATATATATATATATATATAATATTTGGGGAATTAGAAGGGGGTGTTACAATTTCTCCTTCACTTTCATTATCAAAATCAGACCAAGTCACGATAATATCATGTGAAAATCACGGATAATATCATCTTCATTCATCCTCATATTCTAAAAATTAATGGTAAGGAGTTACAACCATGACATTCAAACTCGAGATGTTCCTTCATGTACATTTTTCAGAATCTCCCATGCTTCTTTAGCCACTAAACATGTGTTTATCATCCTGAACATATTCTTGTCCACACCATTGAAGATAACATTCAAAGCCTTGGAGTTCACAAGAGTTTCATCATCTTCAACATCATTCTAATCAAGTTTTGGCTTCAAGCTGGTTGTGCCCATGGATATGACAAAGACAATCATCATAGACTTCCAATAATCATAGTTGGTTTTGTCCTAAAAAAGTGGTTTGTTGACTAATCATCCATCTTTCATTGTGTCAATTTGAGCATAATTTATCTTCCCATGAGGCTCACCTAACAGGATAGGGTGCTTGCTCTAACTCCAATTGAAATTCTATTCCTTAAGGGACAAATGTCAAACACGATGTCCTGGAAATCAGTTTGACAGTTAAATTAGAATCACCATAGTTTGTACAAGATAATAGAGCAGAAAAGCAATAAATAACACAACCAATTGGTAACATGGTTCGATGGAACATGCACCTATGTCTGGAGGGTTGGATTCCTACCCTAGAAAGGAAATTCATTATTAGTTGTAAGTGTTTTAAGTTGGGATTAATTTTTGGTAAAACTAGACTATGACAATGTCTTGATAAATGTCATGACATTCAGAGATTGAGGATAAATCCTACATGACAAGGATGTTTAAGTACAACTCAGAACTAGAAGCAAGTACCGTGCTAGAATCCTGCAGAAGTTTGACTGATGTCAATAGATGTTATGACATTCTGTGTGACATTTACTGTTCTGCAGAATCTGTTTTTCCTGAGAGTTTTCAGGAAGTTTGTTGAGCTGTTATATTATTATTATTATTATATGTTATTAGATTACATGCTCACGTGGCTAAATTGGTTAATCTTAGTTAAACCTAAATTGGTTGTGAAAAGACCAAGTCTTTAGGATTAATTAAGTGAACCCTAGCTATTATTATGGAAGCCCAAAACTGAAGTTTCAGGACTGCTTCTATAATAGGAAAATATCCTTACAATTCTTGCGCCTCTTGAACTGTATTGAAGATTTAGCAGGTTGTATTTGTGTAATTCTAGTTACTCTTGTGAGCCAAACAATTATCAATTGATAAGTGCTTTGGACTAGGATTTGGTTGTAAGGGTAGTTTATCACTCAAAGCTTTGAAGCATGAGTGTTATGTCTCTTGATTAAAGCTTTGAAGTAAGATCAAGTTTGTTTATTGAAGAGTGTCTTCACAATTCAATTAATCAATATGTTGATATCACTGCTGTGATTGAGGGGGAGTGAGTGGGAACTCAGGTCTAAGTAGGACTTAGATTGAAGTTGCATTGGGTAGGTTTAAGTGAAGGAGATAAATTGGTTGGTTTATTCACGAATTAATTCTACTAATAGTGAATTTCCTCCACAGCTTGGTAGCCCCGGATGTAAGTGTAGTTATACACTGAACGGGTAAACAATTTATTGTGTTCTTCTTCTGTTTGAATTTCTTTGTGAATTGTTAGCAGTGTCGAATCTTGTGTCATAACATTCTGTGACATCACGTATCTGCTGCCGAATTTCAATTGGCATCGGGCGGGCACACCCCTGTTTCTGGTGAGATCTAGGGATAATTGTTTCTGGCGTTATGGATAAGGAAGGAGGATTTGGAGGTAGACCACCCTTACTGGATGGATCTAATTATGATTACTGGAAACCACATATGGTTGCTTTTTTAAGGTCACTGGATATTAAAGCTTGGAGAGCTGCTGACAAAGGATGGAAACATCCTACCAAGCTTGAGAAAGATGAGACTACTGTTCTGAAACCTGAGGAAGAATGGAGCAAAGATGAAGAAGAGCTAGCACTAGGCAACTCTAAAGCATTGAATGCCTTATTCAATGGAATTGACAGAAATATCTTCAGACTAGTACATCAATGTGAGCTGGCCAAGGATGTTTGGGACACTCTCAAAACTACTCATGAGGGGACATCCAAGGTGAAGATGTCAAGAATTCAGATGCTCACTACCAAATTTGAGAATTTGAATATGAAGGAAGATGAGACTATTCATGAGTTTCACATGAATATCTTGGAGATTGCCAACACCTCGAGGGAGAAAAGATGTCAAGAAAAGGCGGTAAGAAAGATTCTCGATCCTTGCACGAAAGGTTTGCAATGAAAGTGACGCTATAGAGGAAGCTCAGGATATCGGCACCTTGAAGGTGGAAGAACTTGTTGGATCTCTTGGACATTTGAGATGGGGATCGGTGAAAATGTTGGGGGAAGAACAATAGCATAGCCCTTGTATCCAATCTTGAAGAGGAATGCAAGGAGGATGATGAAGAGAAAATATCGAAGCTATAACTATGCTTGGAAGGCAGTTCAACAAACTCATCAAGAGAATTGATCCAAAGTCAAGGTCCAATGTCAAGAACATTCCATCGACATCAGATCTTATGACTCAAGAAGATCCAAGTCAAGAAAAGGAAGTCAAAGCGGAGGATCCGTGTCATGGTTGTGAAGGATATGGGCATATTAGAGTGAATGTCCTACCTTTCTAAAGAAACAAAGAAAGGAGGATCACTTGGTCCGATGGTGACTCGGGAAGTGAATCAAGAAGAAGCGACCAAACTTGTCTGCTCTCGGGTGTGCAATTCGATATGGATTCTAGTGATGAGGAAGTGACATTTGAAGAGCTTCTTGAAACCTACAAGAAGTGTGTAAGAAGTGGTGAAGTTTGTCGACAAAATGAGAAGCAGAAAAAGGCGATTGTGAAGTTGGAGGTGAGAATGTGAAGTTGGAGGTGAGAAGAAGGAAAACACGCTACTATAAGTCACCTCAGCGGTGAAATTATAGTGTTGAACTCCAAACTTGATCAGATGTCTAAGTCATCAAAATGTTGACATCCGGCGATAAGTTGGAGGAAATCCTTGACTTGACGAAATGCGGGAAATAAGCATGGTGCAGGATATGAAGGCGCAAAGAAACTCGGTGACAAGAAGAAGAATAGACCTAGCAAATCAATGTCAAAGCAGAGGTCACAACCCAAGGCAGGAAATAAGTCTGGCTCAGGATATGTGGATGCAAAGAAATTTGCCGATAACAAAAAGAAGAACGAGACCTAATAAACCAATGTCAAGCGGATGTCACAACATTGGGTACAACATCAAGATCAAAGAAACATGAAGAAAAGTTTCAAAGATGGAGATGTCATTATTGTGGGAGGTTTGGACACATAAAGCCTTTTTGCTTTAGACTACATGGATATCCTAATCAAGCTCCTTATGTCAAGCCTAAGACCAACAAGGTACCCTACACTCAACAATGGAAGAAGAAGGCAGCTCGATAGCTCACACTTCCTTAGAGTGTACAAGGAAGATTGGTACTTTGTGGGTGTTCTAAGGATATGGCGGAATCAAAAATCTTACGAATGATGTCAAACCTTATTCTACCGGTTTTGTTACTTTTGGGGATGGAGCTAAGGAGAAATCAAAGGTGTTGGAAACTTAGGCGTGCGAGTTCCAAACCTAAATGGAGTGTTCGGTAAAGGTTTGTTGCTAATCTCATAAGCATAAGTCACTATGTGATATGGGATTCAAAGTCAACTTCACTAGGTATGAATGTCTTGTAATCAATGAAAAACAAGTGGTTATGAGAGGAGTCGGATCAAAGGACAACTGCTACATGTGGAGTCGAGAACACCAACTCTTCTGTGCTCTGAGACAAAGATGAAAAGGAGGTGAAATTGTGGCACCAAAAACTTGGTCATTTGCATCTCGGAGGAATGAAAAGATCATTTCCATGGAGGTATCGGAGGGATACCAAGACTCCATATTGATGAAGGAAGAGTCATGGTGAGTGTCGGGTTGGAAAGCAAACCGAATGTCACATCCAATGTCAAGACATCGACCACTTCTAAGGTCTTTGGAGCTACCACATGGATTTGATGGGGCCTATGTAGGTTGAGAGTCTTGGTGGAAAAGATACGCTTATGTTGTTGTGGATGATTTCTCCAGTTACGGATAAACTTCATCAAAGAAAATCTAATGTGTTTGATGTTTTAAAGAGTTATGCAAAAGACTTCAAAGAGAGAAGGAAGGCGCATTGTCGAATAAGAAGTGATCATGGAAAGGAATTTGAGAACAACAAGTTTGATGAATTACATTCCTCGAAGGAATCAATCATGAGTTCTCTTCTCCTATAACTCCTCAACAAAATGGAGTTGTGGAAAGGAAGAATAGGACTATACAGGAATCTGCCAGATCAATGATTCATGCTAAGAAACTTCCTATTCACTCTTGGGCTGAAGCTATGAATACAACCTGCTATGTTCACAACAGGATCACCTTAAGAAAGGGAACATCTTCCACCCTGTATGAAATATGGAAGGGAAGAAAACCTACTGTGAAATATTTCCATGTTTTTGGTAGCAAATGTTATATTATGACAGATCGTGATCAAAGGAGAAAGATGGACTCTAAAAGTGATGAAGGCATTTTTCTGGAATACTCTACAAATAGCAGAGCATATAGAGTATTCAACTCCAGAACTAAAGTTATGATGGAGTCTATTAATGTCATAGTTGATGATCACCATCAGGAAAACAATGTCCCATATGATGTTGAGACATTGTTTGAGACATCACCACAAGTGTCTGATAAGGATGAAGTGCCTGTTCCTACATCTCCAAAGTCTGAACAAGAGGAAATTAACAAAGACCCCTCCATCAGAATTCAGAAAGATCATCCAAAGGAACTCATCATTGGAGATCCTAACTGTGGAGTCATTACAAGATCCAGAGAAGTTGTCTCAAACTCTTGTTTTGTGTCAAAGATTGAGCCAAAGAATGTCAAAGAGGCTCTAGCGATGAATCTTGGATTGAGCAATGCAAGATGAATTGAACCAATTCAAGCAACATGAAGTGTGGGGGTTAGTTCCTAGACCAGAAGGAACAAACATCATTGGCACAAAGTGGATCTACAAGAACAAGTCTGATGCAGAAGGGGTTGTCACCAGAAATAAAGCAAGACTTGTTGCTCAGGGATACACTCAAGTTGAAGGGATTGATTTTGATGAGACTTTTGCTCCCGTGGCTAGGCTGGAATCAATCAGACTATTACTAGGAGTTGCTTGCATTCTGAAATTCAAATTGTTTCAGATGGATGTGAAAAGTGCCTTCCTAAATGGCTATTTGAATGAGGAGGTATATGTAGAGCAGCCTAAAGGATTTGTGAATCCAAATTTTCCTGATCATGTCTACAAGTTGAGGAAAGCTCTATATAGTCTGAAGCAAGCTCCTAGGGGGTCTGGTATGAAAGGCCTGACCAAGTTCCTTACTGACAAAGGATATAGGAAAGGAGCCTTGGATAAAACCCTCTTTGTCAAGGATGAAGGAGGAAAGATAATGGTGGCTCAAATTTATGTTGATGACATAGTATTTGGAGGGATGTCAGACTCAATGGTGAGACATTTTACCAACCAAATGCAAGCTGAGTTTGAAATGAGCCTCATGGGAGAATTGACCTACTTTCTTGGACTGTAAGTCACACAGATGGAAGACTCAACATTTCTTTCACAGAGCAAGTATGCAAGGAATATTGTCAAGAAGTTTGGAATGGAGAATGCCAGCCATAAAAGAACTCCTGCTCCTACTCATTTAAAGCTGTCCAAGGACACAAGTGGAGAAAATGTTGATCAAAGCTTGTATAGAAGCATGATAGGAAGCTTGTTGTACTTAACAGCCAGCAGACCTGACATTGCATTTGCTGTTGGGGTATGTGCAAGGTACCAAGCTGAACCTAAAGTGAGCCACATCAATCAGGTGAAAATAATTCTGAAGTATGTGAGTGGAACTTGCAATTATGGTATACTGTACTCTCATGGATGTGAACCAATTCTGTCTGGCTATTGTGATACTGATTGGGCTGGTAGTGCTGATGATAGAAAAAGCACTTCTGGAGGATGCTTCTTCTTGGGGAACAATCTTGTTTCTTGGTTCAGCAAGAAGCAAAACTGTGTGTCCTTGTCCACTGCTGAGGCTGAATACATAGCAGCTGGTAGCAGTTGTTCTCAGATGGTCTGGATGAAGCAGATGCTGACTGAGTACAATGTCACACAGGATGTCATGACATTGTACTGTGACAACCTGAGTGCTATTAATATTTCAAAGAATCCTATTCAACACAGCAGGACTAAGCACATTGACATTAGACATCACTTCATCAGAGACCTTGTGGAAGAGAAAGTGATTAAATTGGAGCATGTAGCCACTGAACTTCAACTGGATGACATTTTTACTAAAGCTTTTGATGCTAGTCAGTTTGAGAATTTAAGGGGAAAACTGGGTATTTGCCAATATGAGGAATTGTAGCAATTAAGATTTCTCACAACAAGGAAAGGAAGAGGCCTTTTATTTCATTTAATTCTAAGTGGAGTAATTAATTATTTTCTTCTTGTTTTTCAAAAGTTCAAGAATAGGAAGAGGCATATATATATTTCAGTTTCTTCTTTTGAAAGTCTCTATTGCCATTTCATCAACAAAAACTCTCAAGCCTTCTGTGATATTTCTCTTGCCTTCCTCAAGATGTCTCAACAGAACCTGTCATCGTCCTCCTCATCATCTCAAGACTCTGGTTCTTCATCTCCCACCATGGCTGAGATTAGGGCAAATGCTGCAGCCATGCAAGTTGAAGCATTGAAGGTTACCCCACTGCGTATAATGGCGACTGACCCTGAGAAGGTCAAGAAACTTCACACCAGGAATGCTCGAAGGTCACAAGCATACTCCTCTGGTAAGACATCTGAACCATCTTCATTTGTACCTACAGAAATAGCAAACAGAGAAGGTTCTAGGTATGTGCATGAAGCCATTGCTAGGATAGTAACCAGGATCCTAAATGAAAACCACTCTGTGCCTGGGGTTTCTGTCCCTCTAAACCAAAAATATGCTAGCCCTAGTTTAGCAGCTGATCCAGATGTCACTGAGAATGTCAAGACATCTGATGATCATGTCAAGAAAACCCCTGTGGATCCTGATACTGAAACTCCAGTTGATTCTCCCGTAAAGAATGCTGTTAATCCCTCTGTTAAAGTCCCTGAAGAGTGTGTAGATGATACATGTAATGAGCCCCCTGTTGTTAATGAAGATGATATTTCTGATGGTATTCTTGAAGAATCCCCAAAAAAATGTGCTTCTGTTAAATCCCCTGTGAACCCTGCTGATTATATCTCAGATAGTATCCTTGAAGAAACTCCAGAGAAACCAATTGCTGATAATCTTGAAAATTCTCCAGTTAAAGATTCTGAAAAGTTAGTGGAACCCCCTGTCATTGACTTGGATGAAGAATTCTCAGACAATGACCTCATTGACAATGTCAATCCAAGCATTGCAAAGAGGATGATGAGAAGGAAAGGTAAACAGGATGCCTCTCAGAGTCCTGTTAAAGAAAAGGCTGCTGAAGATGTGTATAAAGCTGAGAAGAACTCCAAGGCTGGACCCTCTATAAAGAAGAGTAGGGTAAAAACTGTTGGTGGTGGCTCTAGACCCAAGAGGACACCAATTGTGAAGAAAAGGAAGGTACCTGAACCTTCAGGGTCTGATCAAGACTCTGAGTTTGATGTTGAGAAGAATGTCTTAGACATTCATCCAAAGAAAAAGCCATCTCTTGGGAAACTGCCCAAAGTCCCTGAAGTGGCTATTGACAACATATCATTCCACCACCCTGAGAATGCAAGCAGGTGGAAATATGTATGCTTGAAAAGGATTGCTCTGGAAAGGGAGCTGAATAAGAGTGCCCTTGAGTGCAAGGAGATTGTTGATCTGATTAAGGAGGATGGCTTAATGAAGACTGTTGTGAAGTTCTCAAACTGCTATGATGTATTGGTGAAGGAGTTCATAGTGAACTTGTCAAGTGGTTGTGGTGATGGGAGGTCTGCAGATTACAAGACCGTGTATGTAAGGGGGAGAAAAGTAAAGTTCTCTCCAAGTGTGATCAACAGATTCTTGGGGAGATCAGATGATGCTCAACCAGAGCTTGAGGAAACTGATAACCAAATCTGTCAAACAATCACTGCTAAGCAGGTGAAACATTGGCCTCTGAAGGGAAAACGCAAAGCCAATAAGCTGAGTGTCAGGTTTTCCATCTTGCACAAAATAGGTGCTGCTAACTGGGTCCCAACAAATCACAAGTCAACCATCTCTATTGGACTGGGCAGATTCATATTTGCAGTGGGTACCTGTGATACGGTGAACTGACTTTTTAGTGTTTTGTATCGCAAATGTGCGGATAGCAAGAGTCGCCACCGACTTTTATTTTTTATCCAATTAAGGGAAGGTAAAAGTACAGAAAAAGACCTTCGTTAGATTCTGAGTAAGGGAGAAGGTTATGAAAAGGGAAGTTATTAGCACCCCTTTCCATCCGTAGTTATCTACGGGCTCTTAGTTGCTCTTAGATCACTTTAAAAATTGTGCTTTCTGTGTGTTTGACAAAAAATGTTTTGAAAAGGCATTTCGCTTTGACTTTGTAATGATTCATGTAGGAATGTATACAAAGTGTTTGGAAATGTTTCGTTTTGAAAAGAGTTTGAACTTTGACAAAAGTGTGAGGTGTGAAAAGTATTTTGATAGAGCAAGCAACTAAAAGTCTTATTACCTACTCAGAATTGGTTGTTTTCGTGTTGTTGTTTTACGTTCCTTTAGAATAGTGTTATCCATACCATTGGTTGGTAGGTAACTCCATTCGTTGGATGTAAGCGGGACATTCGAAGGGACATCGGATGGTCATAGAAAGCAACTTGTAAGAAGTATCCTAGCACATTCGAAGGGACTATCATCATTTTTCGTAGGCGACAATCGAGGGTCAAGATCATGTATTCGGAGGCGACATCGAGGGTCTTATGATCTTTGTATCGAAGGGACTATGATGATTTATTTGAAGGCAACGGTGCTAGGATACCTCTACGTTCGAGGGACTTGACCATTTGAATTCGTAAGGCAACGAGAGAGAATTTCCCTAAGGGGTGCATGTGTGAAAAAGTGTATTGATTTCAGATATTTTATATTTGAAAATTAGTGGGCTATATTGATTTTAGTCTTGCCATACACGCCTAGTTACTAGCAGTTTATAGGGTGCGGAAAGTAAATGCGGAATGTAAAGATGCGGAAAGATAAATGTCCTACGCTATTACATGGCTTTGGGGCAGATACATAATTTAAACTTGCGGAAAATAAAAACCTAATTTAAACTATTACATCCCATGATCAATTACATTATTGGAAAAATAAAACGATAAAAGAAAACGTCTGAAACTGAACAACCTGTAAAAGAATGAGAAATCGGAAAATACGAGATGAATTGAATAAGAGAAAAAATGTTAGAAAAATGCAAATTTTTGAATGAGAAAAATATGACATGCTGAAAATAATATAAATATGCTAAAATAATTTTTTGGGATTTTTTAGATGCAATTTAATAATTTAAAACTAATTAAAATTAATTTAAATGCTAAATTATGAATAAAAATAAATATGCATGCAAAATTGTATTTTTTAATTTTATAAATTAAATAAATATTTTCTGAAAATAATGTAAAAAGAAAAATAATTTTTGATAATTTTTTAATGCATAAATAAAAATATGAAAAGAAATTAAAATGCATGGAAAATATTAAATAATAAGAAAAATATGAAAAGTTTGTAAACTTTGTAAAAAATACTCTTGCCATGGCCAAGGATCGAACTGGAGACCTTGCTCTCATATCCCCACGCCTTTGCCATCTGAGCCAGTGTGCACGCGTGTCACTAAATCGGAGCGAGTGGAATGTGAACATGTGTCGCGTCCTGGTTGCCTCGTCTCCGCGCCAATCTTCATCGTCCCCAATTTGAATTTTTAAAAGCTCAGCGTCGGCCATTGTTCGACGCTACAGGCCCTGGCAAAATCAAAAACCCAGCATACATAATATAAATGAATTCTAAAGACATGGTTCGATTCCTGAGATCATTCCGAACGCATTGGTATAGGTCTCATGGTCCAATTTTTCCTATTTTGAGAAACCCTAAAACGGCATAGGAAACCCTAATCATGGTGATACGTGTTCCTGGCCCTGGAAATTCAATTAGAGTGCCCAGAAAGCTTGCAAACTCATCACTAATCACAAAAACAAACACAAAACATGTTAATAATGCATGAATAATAGAATACGATTTTGAAATTTTCAAGAACAAACCAAACTCGGATTTTCTGATTCTGGATGAATTTGGGCAAAGTGAAGGTCTGGATCGATTCAAGAGGTATCAAGGAATGCTTTTTGATGCTTAGAATCAACTAAAACGATCCAAAACCAAGGCTGCAAGTTGCTTGTGTACCACGGTTTTTTTGAATTGCAATAAGGGTTCTTGAGCCAAAATTTCTACCCTAATTTGTGTGGTATGTATCATGTATATATAGTAGAAGGATTCAGAGTTGTTTTGGGAAAGAATTAATCAATAATCAATGCCAATCATATTTGATTTTTGTACAAAATCAAATCTTCAAATTTTGATCAATTTTCAATCCAATCTTGCCATATCCATCCAAATTTCGAAATTTGCTGGTCTTTATGAGTTACTTGGATCTCAAGGAAGAAATAAAAATCAAGTTTGCAATTAATTTTGATTTTATACTTTATTTTTGAATTTAATTTGTATTTAAATGAATAAATTCCAAATTAAATAGAAAAATAAAATAAAAATTCGTGGCATTGGGCTTGGATATTCCTAATGATGTGAGGAATAAGTTTGGATGAAGAAAAAGTAGGCCCATTTGCAAAGTTTTTGATTTTTAGAAGCATCTCTCTTTGTGCACTCTTTCAAAATTGCCCAACTTGTGAATGATGTATCTTGCTCAATTTTCCACATTTTTGAGTGTTCTTGGACTTTTTGGAAAGCACTAAGAGTCCTCTAACCAACCTTTTTGGTCTCATCTCAATTGGAGTTTCCATGCTCAATATATCTTCAAAACAAAATGTTGACTTTTTGTTGACTTTGAAAATGACCTGTAATTCTTGTGAGACATGAAGTTATAGAGAATTGAATTTCCTTCAAAACAAGAGGTGGTGGAAAAATTTCTGAGAAAGTATGAGAAAGTTATGATCAGTCAAAGTTCAGTTGACTTTTCACCTAGAAACCTTAATTTAGAAAGTTTGACTTTTGAGCAAATCTTGAGTTTTCTTGATGAATCATGATCAACCCTTGATCAAATGATGAATGTAACTTCAAAATGAGGATGTTGACCAAAAATTATGAAGTTTGACTATATGTTGACCATAGTTGACTTTTTGTCCAATACAACTGATTTTCAACCATCTGAGCAATTGTCTGAGGAAACTTGACTTGTAAGGCTTGAAACTTGACATGGAGAATCTTTGAATTATATGAGGAGGAATGAAGACCATTGGAGATGTTGGAAGTCTATCTTGACCTGAGGATTGCCAAACCCTAGTTTGGGTTGATTGTCTAGGAGAGAGTTTGTCTGATCAACTTTTGAGGAATCCTTGGGTATGGATGTATGAAATATTTTGAGAAGATGGAGGGCAAATTTTGGGGTATGCTGCCTGTTCAATCTTCTGTCTGGAAGGGTTAGATTGGCATCTGCCTTTCGTGACACGGAGGTGAAGATGATTGAACACTAAGTACACGGAAAATTTGCACTTTCATTGGATGATGCGAGAATGGGCTTCTGAGATGCCATTTGGAGAAGCTGGAGATTTATTTGGGGAGCAGTCGTCGCTAGACTCGAGGTTGTTGATAGAGTCTTGACGGAGATGGGCTTAGGATGCCATCTGGAAAGGTTGATCTTTGAGGAATGAGTCATCGCTAGGCTTTGTAGATGTTTCGGAAAGGAGAGGAGATGGGCTTAAGATGCCATCCGGAGAGTCGTCGTTAGACTTCGTGCTCATCTTTGAATGAAGTTATTGGTTTGTATTGATTTTTAACCAAATATGCAGCATTCGAGGCGGAGAAATGTTGACAAGTAGTCGGAGATGGGCTTAAGATGCCATCAAGGCAAGGCCAGTCGTGCAGCTAGACTACGTAGTTCTTTGTTGATAATAAGAAGGATCGAATAAATCTTCGTGCGATTACTCGAGGGAGTAGTAGTTGGCAAAATGTGGATATCTTCCATTGTGCATCGGTGTTGATCCTTGCTGTTATCGGAGGATAACTAGGCGGTCTTCGAGATAGTTTTCCGTCGATTCGGGCTTAATCACGGACCCGGTGTCGGAGGACAACTAGGGGGTCTTTCAGATAGTTTTCCCGTCGATTCGGGGATTAATCCTGGACCAGCTGTCGGAGGACAACTAGGGGGCGGTCTTTCAGATAGTTTTCCCGTCGAGATTCGGGGCTTAATCCTGGACCTGTTTGTGTCAGAAGTGACTTTCACCTGTTTTGGAAAAAAAACAAGAGAAACTTTGATAGAATATTTGTTAGTCCTATGCAAAGTATGATGCATGACAATGTGTATAAATGACATATGCATGAATTATGACTTTATGAGTAATGTATGAATGATAGATGTTGTGGTATTTCAAAATATATCCATCTTGAAGAAGATGTGGATGTTCTGCTTGAGGTTTACACTTTGGGATTGAGTGGGTGAGAACCCGCTTTTGAAGGAGAAGAAAGATATCTGGATTCCTCGATGCACTATCGACCAAGTCTTGGGCCTAGATATTGTTGAGGAAGGTAGATTTGAGAAGCTCGTTGTTGGAGATCTCATATATAGACCCTGCTGGGGAGAGTCTGGGAGGAAGTCCGTTGGGGATCTTGCATGTAGACCCTGTTGGGAAAAATTAGGAGGCGCTCTACTGGGGATTTTGAGCGTAGATCTCGAGGCGTTTGATGGTTCTTCGGAGACGGGTTGGGGCCGTTGGAATCTCCCGGGAATAGAAGATGTAGATTCTCTCCGGTGTACTATCGACCAAGTCTCGAGTCAGGATACAGCTTTGGAGAAAGGGGAATTGTTAGGAGATATTCGCGATGATAAATACCTCGGTTGGGGATGAAGTGTTCTTGCTTGGCGATGTAACATTACTCAGTTGAGTGGAATCACTGCTCATGGATTAACATATACTCCGCTGGGGGGAGGTTTGTAGTGAGTGACATTTCTGTGGGGATCATGCTCTGTGGGGAAATGCATTGGTGACTTTCGCCGTCATCTCAAGTCCTAGAGCCTGTAGTGACTACTTTTGTATGCCCACTTTTCGTATGTTTGCGAATAGATTCTTATTGTCAAATGCGTATAATCATTCAAAGCAAACGTTGGACTTATGCAAATGACAACAACAAAAATTGTAAAGAGAAAGAAACTTGTGTTTATTTGAAAGGTGGCGTATGGCCAAGTAATTTGTACACAAGAAAAGTAAAAAGCTATGCGGAAACAATCTCGTTAAGTTCCAACTATGCTAGTACTCATATATTTCGACTATCTCATCTCCTTGCATCGGTAGAAAGTGAGTAGTGATCTTCGCCATTTGAATCTTGAATGCGATAGTAGTGCAGAGCGGTGGTGGAAGAGACATAGTCGTGCGCAAATCCTAACTTTGCCTAGACCGCCGGGTTTCGGTCCAGGGATACCCGCCCAAGCCGCCTTTTCAGGTTTTCGACTTGCCGGGTGTACATCTTTTGTATATATCCTTAACTTTTGCCCGAACCCTTTTGGTTTGCCAGGATGCCCTTATTTTTGCCTAGGCCAGTTGACCTAGCGGGTCTCTTTTATGTGTAGTATTTTTTGACTATGTCTGCATTCACAGGGTGTGGGAAGTCTTCACCATCCATGGTGCTAAGTATCATAGCTCTGTCGGAAAATACTGTCTTGACTACAAACGGTCCCTTGTAGGTGGGAGTCCATTTGCCTCTGGGGTCACCTTGTGGAAGAATGATGCGCTTGACTACTAGGTCACCAACTTGGTAGACCCGGTGCTTGACCTTCTTGTTAAATGCTCGATCATTCGTTTACGATAGACTATCCATGGCGGATGGGCGAGTCGTTTCTCATCAATCGAGTTAATCGGTCAAGGCGGTGCGGATCAATCGTCTTCGCCTAACTCTGCGTCTGGAGGACTACGGTTGAGGTATCCCGAACCTCGATGGGTAAGGCGGCTTCCATACCGTATCGACGAGAAGGGGTTGCCCTGTTGATGTTCGTCTTTAGTGTGATAAC
This sequence comes from Vicia sativa, assembly GCA_021764765.1. Taxonomy (NCBI): domain Eukaryota; kingdom Viridiplantae; phylum Streptophyta; class Magnoliopsida; order Fabales; family Fabaceae; genus Vicia; species Vicia sativa. Next base: position 217,891,363 of record CM038795.1, read on the forward strand.
CATGAAGAGCGAATGGTAACATCTCATGCCAATCTTTGTAAGTCCTTTGTCATCTTCATATAATCTTCTTAATGTTCTTATTGGCGACTTCCTGCGCCATTCATCTTAGGCCGATATGGAGAAAATTATGATGCTTGATATTGAGCTGCGTGCGAGTTCGGTGATCATCTTGTTGTTGAGATTAGAGCCGTTATCTGTGATAATCCTTTCGGGAATGCCATACGACGGATAAGGTTATGCTTGATGAAGCGAGCCACAACATTCTTGGTAACGGATCTGACGAGGCGCTTCACCCACTTGGTAAAGTAATCGATTGCCACAAGGATGAAGCGATGTCCGTTGGGCGTGGGCTTAATTTCTCCATCATGTCAATGCCCATTGCAAAGGCCAAGGGTGTTAGAACATTGAGGGAGTCGTGTGCTTTATGCATAATCGGCATTTGTGACAAGATCGGCGTAGCGGTGACAATCGACTTCCATGGTGGACCAATAGTAACTTTTCTCAAAATCTTCTTAGCCATGGTGTGTCCATTGGAGTGGGTACCAAATGCGCCTGTGTAACTCTTCCATGATCGTATTCTTTGTTTCGGTCTACAGTAGATGGCACTGATCATGGTTGCGCTTGTATAAGATCCGTTCTTTGAGGAAGAATTTGGTGAATCTCCTCATGAACTTCTTATCGTTGACGGATGCCCTGCGGGATATTCCGAGTCTCAAGATACCTCTTCACGTCATAGTACCAAGGTTTCTCTTACGTATCTCGTAACAATATCTTTGGTTCGTCAAACTTCTCAATGATGATCGGGGAGCCTCGTTGTCCCATCGACTTTGAACATAGGCGACATAGTAGCCAATCGTGCCTTGTGATTCTCTTCTCGTGGAATATGATTGAAAGTGATCTCTTCAGTAGGGGATCAAACTCGAACATGCTCTCGATACGGAATGAGATTCGGATGCTTCGTATCCCACCCTTAATCTGGTGATCACTAAAGTGAGTCTCCATACACTTGCAAGAACTTGATTCTTAGGTCAATAGCGACTTTAATACCCATAATGCCGCCGTATTCGGCCATGTTGTTAGTGCTGAAACAAATCTGGGTGAAAGCGTATGTCACTTTGTAGGGGATGTAATGATGGTGCCAATGCCATTGCCAAGTGCGTTTGAGGCTCCATCAAAGACCATGGTCCATCGGGATCCTTGTTCGAGTCCTTCGTCCGGTCACAGTTCTTCTGATCGGTAACTAGTAAAACATCTTCATCAAATTCGAACTACATGGTGATAGTCATCTCGACGATAAGCCAAATGATGGCTACTACACTTCCTTTGATTGCTTTAGAAGTGTCTTGGATGTCATACTCGGTCAAGATCATTTGCCATCTTGCTATTCTTAGGAGAGGTGGTTTCTCAAATATGTATTTTATCGGATCCATCTTGAAATCAACAAGGTAGTGTGAGTCAACATATCTTTGTCTTAGTCGTGACAAATAGCGTTGCAAGTTTTCTCATTTGTGAGTATCTTGTTTCTGATCGGTAAACTTTTGCTAAGGTAGTATATTGCATGCTCTTTTCGACGGACTCGTCATGTTGCCCAACACACACCCATTGTATTCTCTAACTCAAGTACATGATAAGAGGTCTTCCTTGTGAGCGACATCGGGATAGGAGGATTACATGGGTACTCCTTGATTTTGTCAAAAGCGATCGGCAATCTTCATTCCATTCCACTACTTGATCTTTCTTTAGTAACTTGAAGATTGGCTCACAAGTAGCAGTTAGATGTGCAATGAATCTGACAATGTAGTTCAATCGGCCCAAGAAACCTCTGACTTCTTTCACGAGTGCGGGGGTGGCATCTCTTGAATAACTTTAACCTTGGCGGGATCAACCTCGATACCTTTACCACGACAACAAACCTAGGAGTTTTCGGATCGACTCCAAAGTGCACTTGTTAGGGTTAAGTCTCGATCATGCTTCTTTAACTGTCAAATAGTTTCTACAAATGATCAAGATGTTCTTCTTGATGCAGTGATCGAGCTATCATGTAAATCGTAGACCTCTATCTCGTGATGAATCATGTCATGGAATAATGTCACCATAACGCGATAAGTGGCGCTGCGTTCTTCGATCCGAGCGACATAACCTTGTAGAAGGTGCCCCATGTGTAAAGTAGTCTTTTCCATGTCTTGAGGAGCCATTTGATCGATGTAGGAGAAACCATCCATGAAGGAAAAACCTTATCTTTGGCGGTGTTGTCAGCGAACATCAATATGAGGAAGGGAAAATCGTCTTTCGGACTCGCTTTGTTCGGATCTACGTAATCCACACACATTCGTACCTTGCCATCCTTCTTAGATACAGTACCACATTAGCCACCCATTGTGGATAGGAAATGTGACTAAGCCGGCATTGAGCGCTTCATAACTTGACTTTGATTTTCTCGACATCTCGGGACGCATCGACCAGACCTTACATTTCAGGGAGAAAACCCTCTTTTGCGGCAATCGGTGTACCACAATATCAATGTCTAAACCGGGCATGTCTTCGTATGACCAAGCAAAAACCTCAATATAGTCTCGTAGCATCTAACCAATCTTTCTTTAACAACATTCTCAAGACCGCTCCTATCTTGATCTCTTTTACATCTTCGTTAGTACCCAATTCACAACCTCACTTGCTCTTCGTGTGGTGTATAACTCGCTCTTCTTCTTTGTAGATGTAGCAAGTTCTCCTTCACAATCTTCCTCACTTCGTCTTGACTTGGTAGATCGGATTATCAAAGTCATATTTAGCAATAGCATAGTTTGTTATCGAGATTCGGAGTGATTACGATGTATCCGTGGGTGTATGTAAGAAACACATAGCTTTTGAAGGGGTGATAAAGTAAAGAAAACACAATTGAATGCAAAGTCCAGAATTTATTGAATGAAAATGAAACAATAGATAATAACCCCAAGCGAGCCATGATGCCCGGGCAAGGCACTAGGCTTTCAAAGTTTATTGTTCAAACATAAAGAAATACGAAAAGCAAAACAAAACAAAAGCAATTACTCGACTAAAGGAGATTGGTATAGCGTCTTGATCTTCCAATTCTTGAGCCCTTTATCAGGTTGGGAAGATCCACTTGCGATGTCGAAGTCGTTGTCGTTGTCTTCTATAGCATGGATTCCACTCTGGCGATGCGGAAAGAAGTTGGCCGCACGTTCGCGGCGTATCATCTTCGACCTTTGATGGTGAAGCCTAAACCGGTCTTGTCGGTTGAAAGGAAGATCGGGGCGACCCCAAATAATCTTGCCTTCTTCAGCGGCTTGAGCATCTTTCGGTGAGGCCATCCTAAGCGGGACTTATGTAACCTCGGGAGTGATGGGAGAGTCAGCGAGCATGACTCGGGTATTGTTTCAAAAGCTTGAAGTCTCGAAGAATTCTCCTTCCATCTCAAGTATCGGAATATTGTAGATGGTGACCATATACTCTTCTTCACCATCTTGTAACAACTTTCCTTTACAGGGTATTTGACCGATGCGGGGTGAAATACCTTGCCCGTGTATCAAGGCGTCAAGTAGGCAAAGTAAGCGGGACGGATGTCCATGACAAAGAAGGTGGAGTCAAAGTGCGGGACCGACTTTGATAGGCGAGTGAGCTCTCAATCTTGTTTGCTTAGAACCATCAAAGCTCTCACAATAATGTCCTTTGGGTCTCGAGAACCAACCCTTCAACATCAAGTCGATCAGCGGTCTTGGAAGGATATTCGAGGCGAACCGGTATCAGCAAAACATGAGATAATGTAGTGCCCTTGCATTCCAGAGATGTGCAAGGCTTTGTTGTGTTTCTTTCCGTCAAATCGACATCGGAGAAGCCTAGGCCGTTGTTGGCGGCCGGGCTAGCAATACAAACTTCAAGCTGGTCGGTGGTAGTGTCTTGCGGCACATGAGCATTCTTGAAACTTCACCAAGGCATTAGCATGAGCCTCGGAGCACAAGAAGCGAGGCGAGCATGGAGATTTTGGGGTCTGTCCTGTTCCACACATTGTAGTCACTCTTCTTGATGATCTTGAATTTCCTCCATTTCTTGTTTGGAGGTGTCTTGACAACTTCCTTTGGTATACGGTTGAGCGGGATGAGTCCTTTGGTTCTTTCCCTCTAGCTTGGGAATGGATTGAATAAATTTGGAATCTGTTGGAGTCGCGATGTCTTTTGGAGGAGAGATTTGGAGAATACTCTTAGGTTCGGGTCACCTTACTTGATCCGGTGATGTTGTCAATGTCGGGAATGGTAGCTTCAGTGTAAGATCTTCAATGGTCGGAGGGTCTTGCTTGACACCATGATAGTAAACATCGACTCCATAATTCAAGGGATAGCCTTGTCGGAGGAATATGAGCGGCCTTGGAGTGATGATGAGAGGTGCCACCCAGGCACGAGATCGTGAGAAATCCTTATGTGTTAACATCGGCATAGTCTTACGGAAATCGTCACCCCATCCATGCCTTAACATCTTCAATAGGAATCTTGTAGCTCTCGGGGCAGTGTACTTCACCATGTAATCAAACTTTCCACTTGGCTGCCCCAGGTATCCCACGGTGGTATAGTTTCATTCACATCCTCGATCTTGACTTAGACATATCTTCACAGCTTCACGGTGGTTTGAAATAGTATCTCACGGTTATCCATCATGCATTGAACCGTCTTCTCAACCAGGACAACCATCAGTGCGGATGGGCACCACGACAATTCTCGGGCATCTGGGTTGACACAAACAACAAATTCTTCTTAATAGTCATCGGAGGAATGGTCAAGTCATCTATGTTGAAAATGTAAGTATCCTCACATGACATTGGAACTCTTGTCATGATTAGGCATAGGTGCGTTGATCACATTCGGTCTCAGGGAGGTCAAACTCAATCTTTTGCTTGATCATATCTTGAATCTTGTTCTTGAGCCCACAATCATCGATACTATGTCACGGGCTATTGGAATGGTAAGCACACTTAGCATTAGGATTGTATCTCGGAGAGGAAGTGTTGACATTTGAGGAGGATCCCTCAAGGTAATCACTCTTTCAACATGTGTTGCAAGGCTTGCGACAATGGCATGTTGATCTTTGTAAACTATCTTCGTTGCGCGTTCTAATTACGCGCGTTGTCTCGTTGAGGTTGTCTTGATGGAGGATTGGAGATCCTGCGCCCCCATTGAGTGCGGTCGGTCTTGGCTCGGCTTTTACGACCATACGGTTAGCTTCTTTCTTACCACCAAGGATCTCTTGGCGTTTGAAGATGACTCTACTGAATCTTCCCACTCTTGATACCGACTTCGCTCGCTGTCGATAATCATTTCGGTGAATCCGGTGAAGAGTTTCAATCGGATGATTGAAGAATGGGCTGTCGATGTTCCCATAAACATATCAACCAACTCCCTATTGGACAAGGGTGGTTGAACCCTTCTGCTAGATCTCTCCATTAGCATACTCCTTGAACTTCTCGACCCATGACATGCTTTGTAGTTGCATGCGAGTGGGTGTCAATTCGACATTGTACTCATCATGCATGAAAGCATCGGCTAAGTCACTCCAAATACGGATACGGTCATTCTCTGGTGATAATACCATTCCATTGGGTTAGGACAAACTCTCTTGAAAATAATGCATCCTGACTTTACATCATCGGTGTGGGATTGATCTTACGGACATAGGACTTCAAATGCGACTTAGGGCAAGACATGCCATCATACTTAGCAAAAGTTGGAACTTTGAACTTGGGAGGAATCACAACACGGGGACAAGACTCGGATCATCAAAATTCAGCCGGACATCTTGAGTTTTCCTGACATTCGACGGTCTTCAAGTTGTTTGTACTTGTCATCTTCATGAGTATTGGCCATCATCATAGTTCTTCTCAAGCTCGGTGTGCCTTCACCATCACCCTTGTTACTTTGCTCATCTTCCTTCTTGAAACTTCCTTGAGAGCTCAATCCGACTAACCACTCTAGGACCTCCTTTGTAGCGTCGCCCGTGTTGAGAAGACCAACAACCTTCTTCTTTGATGAGCTTCTTGGATCTTCTTGGCCTTGGACCAAGCTGGTGAACATCTCTTTGAAACTAAGCATTACGAGCACGGAGATCTTTGTGATGTTCAGAGCCATTTACGCTAAAATAAATAGCGAGCAAATGAGAAAACCAATCTTGATGTACATGATGCAATGTTATGCCATGCTATCGATGTTTATCACGAATGCAATGCAATGTTTTCAAGGACCTTAGAGATTTAAATTTGTTAAACAAGCAATGAACAAACATTTATTAGTACTCTTCTTATTATTCTTTTTCTTTTAAGTACAAAAGATAGTTCAAACAATAACAAAGAAAAGCATAAAAATCCGAATGCTCTAAGTCTCCCATGGCGCTTCCTCTTGGTGCGGTAGGTTGATGTTTCGCTCCTCGTGAAGTAGCTTTGTCAACTCTAGCACTTTCTTCTCACTTGCATAACACTTGAGCTTCAAAGGTATCCCTCTCTTCTTTAAGTTGAATCAAGATCTCTTCAAGTCTTCAAAATCGGTAGGCATGTCGGGATGGAGAGCAGGTATAGAGTCGTCACCTATAGCGGGTTCCATAATTCTTTGGTAAAGCAGTGAATGGCATCATGAGGTTTTGAGCTCGAGCTCGTACCCATTTGAGGTAAGGTTCCCAAGGAATGGAGTTTTGGTACCCCAAAGTCTTGGTATCGGTCTTCTTTACCATGCCCCAGTGTATGAACCTTAGTCGGTGATTAGGAGATCGTGATTGTAGTCGAACACAATATCTTGGAGAAGCATATCATGTGGACCATCTCTTGAGCAAAACCAAGCGGCGTAGAGCTAGAGAAGGGTTGTAAGTAATACCTCCCTTATACCAAGTAGTGGTACATTAGAATTCTCCTGGCTCAATGAAGGTGAAGTCCTTTTGAGAGAAAGATTCAACAAATATCGAATGAGAGAGTGACATTAGTCTTTGAGACCATTTCAACCTTTGCTCGTTCTTCAAAGCGATGGAGGAAGGTGCGAAATAAACCACCTTGAAAGTAGCGGTATACAACACATGAGAGTTCCTTGTCTCTTGATAGTGCAGTGTGGAAGAATGTAGACGTCTCCAAGTAAGGTAGGCCGGATTGTGGGTAAGAAACAACTTGATGGCGTTGACATCTATGAATTGATCCGAGTTAGGGAATAGAACCAAACCATAGATTAGCAAGGCCACAATGTCTTCGAATGCATGGAAACTCATAACTTTGAGGAATTCTCGGGCTTTCTTAATTAAGAACTTAGAAAGTAAACCCTTAACTCCACTCTAGTTTCCCAATTGGCTTCAATGTCGGCGCTTAGGATGTAAGGTGATGCAATGTCTTCGTGCCAGGGACCTTTTCTAAACGGTGAATGGCATTTGGTCAAGAATAGGTACCCAGTAGTTTAGAGAACTCTTCAAGGTAGGAACCAGCGATAATGCAGGAATGTAAAGCAATGGTGTTTCGGATCGAAGAAGCTGGAATAGGACATGCATCATATCTTCTTCAAAACGGAGATAACCAAATCAAGAGATAACCATGTCTTTTGATGGGCCGAGCATGATGGGAATTTACGAAACCAATTCTTTGGTGAGAAGGTATACCCATGAAGTTGATTCGGATAGTCTTTCTAGAAGCCATAATTCCCTACAAAGCGAGCAAAGATAAATCCTAGGTCCTTGAAATAGTTAGAAATGATATGCAATGCGAATGATGTCATGATGTCATGTTTAGCACACAAAACAAATCACACAATGAGCCTAGGTTTAAGGCTTGCATAAGGTATAGGTGATTACCCACCAAAAGTTTGAGTTGGTTCATCTGTCCTATAATAGTAGGGTTCTAGGAATCTCACATCATCGATCTTTCTCGTAGGCGTTTATTTCAATCGACGCCAATGGTCGTCGAAAATATCCCAAAGTCGATCTCAATGAGCGTATCATCGAGTATCATCCAACCTCGGTCTACACCAAAGCCGCCATCTCACTACCTTAATGGCCAAGATGGGTCAATTAAGGTTCTAAAAGTTTAGTTAGCGCTTGATGACACCACGAAGCCAAATACTATCCTCAACTTGGGAATGAAGAGTATCGGGACATCCAAAGTGTCACGCTAACGTAGCCATCATGTTGACCGTTTCGATATCGTCTAACGGTCGCGACGATTTATTGCTACTTACCTAAAGGAAAACCGGATCGGGTGTAGGATCCCCACAATATAATACCCAAGCAACCCTTAAAGATAAAGCAAGCAAGTCAAGCAGAAAGCAATAAAGGTGATCTAGAAATCCCTAAGGTAATTCTCTCTTTTAGGGTGTCTCCCGTGATCGTCGATTACGTGATACGGTGGCGACTTTTAGTGTTTTGTATTGCAAATGCGGATAGCAAGAGTCGCCACCGACTTTTATTTTATCCAATTAAGGGAAGGTAAAAGTCAGAAAAAGACCTTCGTTAGATTACGAGTAAGGAGAAGGTTATGAAAAGGGAAGGTATTAGCACCCTTTCCATCCGTAGTTATCTGGGCTCTTAGTTGCTCTTAGATCACTTTAAAAATTGTGCTTTCTGTGTGTTTGACAAAAAATGTTTTGAAAAGGCATTTCGCTTTGACTTTGTAATGATTCATGTAGGAATGTATACAAAGTGTTTGGAAATGTTTCGTTTTGAAAAGAGTTTGAACTTTGACAAAAGTGTGAGGTGTGAAAAGTATTTTGATAGAGCAAGCAACTAAAAGTCTTATTACCTACTCAGAATTGGTTGTTTTCGTGTTGTTTTACGTTCCTTTAGAATAGTGTTATCCATACCATTGGTTGGTAGGTAACTCCATTCGTTGGATGTAAGCGGGACATTCGAAGGGACATCGGATGGTCATAGAAAGCAACTTGTAGGAAGTATCCTAGCACATTCGAAGGGACTATCATCATTTTCGTGGCGACAATCGAGGTCAAGATCATGTATTCGGGCGACATCGAGGGTCTTATGATCTTTGTATCGAAGGGACTATGATGATTTATTTGAAGGCAACGGTGCTAGGATACCTCTACGTTCGAGGGACTTGACCATTTGAATTCGTAAGGCAACGAGAGAGAATTCCCTAAGGGGTGCATGTGTGAAAAAGTGTATTGATTTCAGATATTTTATCTTTGAAAATTAGTGGGTTATATTGATTTTAGTCTTGCCATACACGCCTAGTTACTAGCAGTTTATAGGGTGCGGAAAGTAAATGTGGAATGTAAAGATGCAGAAAGATAAATGTCCTACGCTATTACATGGCTTTGGGGCAGATACATAATTTAAACTTGCGGAAAATAAAAACCTAATTTAAACTATTACATCCCATGAGCAATTACATTATTGGAAAAATAAAACGATAAAAGACAACGTCTGAAACGGAACAACCTGTAAAAGAATGAGAAATCGGAAAATACGAGATGAATTGAATAAGAGAAAAAATGTTAGAAAAATGAAAATTTTTGAATGAGAAAAATATGACATGCTGGAAATAATATAAATATGCTAAAATAATTTTTTGGGATTTTTTAGATGCAATTTAATAATTTAAAACTAATTAAAATTAATTTAAATGCTAAATTATGAATAAAAATAAATATGCATGCAAAATTGTATTTTTTAATTTTATAAATTAAATAAATATTTTCTGAAAATAATGTAAAAAGAAAAATAATTTTTGATAATTTTTTAATGCATAAATAAAAATATGAAAAGAAATTAAAATGCATGGAAAATATTAAATAATAAGAAAAATATGAAAAGTTTGTAAACTTTGTAAAAAATACTCTTGCCATGGCCAAGGATCGAACTGGAGACCTTGCTCTCATATCCCCACGCCTTTGCCATCTGAGCCAGTGTGCACGCGTGTCACTAAATCGGAGCGAGTGGAATGTGAACATGTGTCGCGTCCTGGTTGCCTCGTCTCCGCGCCAATCTTCATCGTCCCCAATTTGAATTTTTAAAAGCTCAGCGTCGGCCATTGTTCGACGCTACAGGCCCTGGCAAAATCAAAAACCCAGCATACATAATATAAATGAATTCTAAAGACATGGTTCGATTCTTGAGATCATTCCGAACGCATTGGTATAGGTCTCATGGTCCAATTTTTCCTATTTTGAGAAACCCTAAAACGGCATAGGAAACCCTAATCATGGTGATACGTGTTCCTGGCCCTGGAAATTCAATTAGAGTGCCCAGAAAGCTTGCAAACTCATCACTAATCACAAAAACAAACACAAAACATGTTAATAATGCATGAATAATAGAATACGATTTTGAAATTTTCAAGAACAAACCAAACTCGGATTTTCTGATTCTGGATGAATTTGGGCAAAGTGAAGGTCTGGATCGATTCAAGAGGTATCAAGGAATGCTTTTTGATGCTTAGAATCAACTAAAACGATCCAAAACCAAGGCTGCAAGTTGCTTGTGTACCACGGTTTTTTTGAATTGCAATAAGGGTTCTTGAGCCAAAATTTCTACCCTAATTCGTGTGGTATGTATCATGTATATATAGTAGAAGGATTCAGAGTTGTTTTGGGAAAGAATTAATCAATAATCAATGCCAATCATATTTGATTTTTGTACAAAATCAAATCTTCAAATTTGATCAATTTTCAATCCAATCTTGCCATATCCATCCAAATTTCGAAATTTGCTGGTCTTTATGAGTTACTTGGATCTCAAGGAAGAAATAAAAATCAAGTTTGCAATTAATTTTGATTTTATACTTTATTTTTGAATTTAATTTGTATTTAAATGAATAAATTCCAAATTAAATCGAAAAATAAAATAAAAATTCGTGGCATTGGGCTTGGATATTCCTAATGATGTGAGGAATAAGTTTGGATGAAGAAAAAGTAGGCCCATTTGCAAAGTTTTTGATTTTTAGAAGCATCTCTCTTTGTGCACTCTTTCAAAATTGCCCAACTTGTGAATGATGTATCTTGCTCAATTTTCCACATTTTTGAGTGTTCTTGGACTTTTTGGAAAGCACTAAGAGTCCTCTAACCAACCTTTTTGGTCTCATCTCAATTGGAGTTTCCATGCTCAATATATCTTCAAAACAAAATGTTGACTTTTTGTTGACTTTGAAAATGACCTGTAATTCTTGTGAGACATGAAGTTATAGAGAATTGAATTTCCTTCAAAACAAGAGGTGGTGGAAAAATTTCTGAGAAAGTATGAGAAAGTTATGATCAGTCAAAGTTCAGTTGACTTTTCACCTAGAAACCCTAATTTAGAAAGTTTGACTTTTGAGCAAATCTTGAGTTTTCTTGATGAATCATGATCAACCATTGATCAAATGATGAATGTAACTTCAAAATGAGGATGTTGACCAAAAATTATGAAGTTTGACTATATGTTGACCATAGTTGACTTTTGTCCAATCTGTTGATTTTCAACCATCTGAGCAATTGTCTGAGGAAACTTGACTTGTAAGGCTTGAAACTTGACATGGAGAATCTTTGAAGCACATGAGGAGGCATGAAGACCATTGGAGATGTTGGAAGTCTATCTTGACCTGAGGATTGCCAAACCCTAGTTTGGGTTGATTGTCTAGGAGAGAGTTTGTCTGATCAACTTTTGAGGAATCCTTGGGTATGGATGTATGAAATATTTTGAGAAGATGGAGGGCAAATTTTGGGGTATGACAGTACCCAAGCAAAATTTGACTATGGAACCTACATTTTTGAGCAAACCCTCAAACATGCTGAAAGCTATGCAATCAAAGGACCAATAGCCTTTCCCTCCCTCCTGTGTGGAATTATAATGGATCAATATCACGATATTACGGTGAGAGATACGGTTTGCAAAAGAGCCCCTACACTTGGATTTCATTACAAGCTATTTCAAGGAAGACATGTCCCAAACATTGTCATGACATCTGGTGAGACATCCAATTTCAAGGCAAATTCTCAGAAGGCAACTGTCTTACCTGTGCTAAAAGCAACCTGCAAGGAGCTTGAAGCAAGGAAGCAAAGCCTTGAAGAACTAATCTCTCAACTGGAAAAGGAGCAGGACACAGAGGTTGAGGATGAAGGGTTAGCTGGTGATGGTGATGCTGATAATGATGATGTTCGAGATATGGAGTGAGGAAGTTAAAGATGCTTCTTTTCATAGTGTTTCTTCAGGAGAAGAGAGCACTTGAGCTGGAAGCCTGATGCTTGTTGATTGATGTTTCTGTTTTGTTGTTTTGATGTTAACATTGTTCTGCTATTTCTTTATTCTTTTTCTTGGATTATTGTATTAATTTGACAGATTTGTAACTTTAACAATGATGCTACTGTTTCTATATGATGATTGTTGGGGGGGTTTTGTACTGCTTCCTTTGGCCCTTTTGAGGCTAAAAAGGGGGAGAAGTATATGTGGGCAATTGGGTCAATTGTATGGAAAATTATGGGTAGAATTTATCTTCTCTAGGTTCTGGTTTTTAAAGTTTAGGATAGCCTAGACTAGTTGTTTTCTTCTGCTGCATGGGTACTCTGATAACTTAGTTTGTTTTAGCCAAAAAATGTGCCAAAGGGGGAGTTTGTAAGTGTTTTAAGTTGGCATTAATTTTTGGTAAAACTAGACTATGGCAATGTCTTGATAAATGTCATGACATTCAGAGATTGAAGATAAATCCTACATGACAAGGATGTTTAAGTACAACTCGAGGCTGAAGCAATCTTGTCTTGGAATCTGCGAAGTTTGGTGATGTCATAACAGATGTTATGACATTTTGTGTGACATTTACTGTTCTGTAGAATCTGTTTTTCCTGAGAGTTTTCAGGAAGTTTGTTGAGCTATTTTATTATTATTATATGTTATTAGATTACATGCTCACGTGGCTAAATAGGTTAATCTTATTTAAACCTAAATTGGTTGTGAAAAGACCAAGTCTTTAGGATTAATTAAGTGAACCCTAGCTATTATTATGGAAGCCCAAAACTGAAGTTTCAGGACTGCTTCTATAATAGGAAAAGATCCCTTACACTGTTGTTGCGCCTCTTGAACTGTATTGAAGATTTAGCAGGTTGTATTTGTGTAATTCTAGTTACTCTTGTGAGCCAAACAATTATCAATTGATAAGTGCTTTGGACTAGGATTTGGTTGTAAGGGTAGTTTATCACTCAAAGCTTTGAAGCATGAGTGTTATGTCTCTTGATTAAAGCTTTGAAGCAAGATCAAGTTTGTTTATTGAAGAGTGTCTTCACAATTCAATTAATCAATAGGTTGATATCACTGCTGTGATTGAGGGGGAGTGAGTAGGAACTCAGGTCTAAGTAGGACTTAGATTGAAGTTGCATTGGGTAGGTTTTAAGTGAAGGAGATAAACTGGTTGGTTTATTCCTGAATTAATTCTACTAATAGTGAATTTCCTCCCTGGCTTGGTAGCCCCCAGATGTAAGTATAGTTATACAGAGGCTGGGTAAACAATTTATTGTGTTCTTTCTCTGTTTGAATTTCTTGTGTGAATTGTTAGCAGTGTCGAATCTTGTGTCATAACATTCTCTGTGACATCACGTATCTGCTGCCAGGAATTTCATTAGTAGTTTCGTACAATTAGTCTTACAAGCAACAACAAACCCTATAATGTTCAATTCTTTTTCCTAACACTATCTAATGACTTTCTATTTAGGACTCCGCTTGAATATGAGACACCATCTCACTTTCTTTTTCTCTCAAACACTAACCCCCTAGTGTTTGGGTTACAATCACTAAACCCTAGGGACCAACTTAAATCAAAACTATGAGTGATTTTGAATCTTAAACACAACTAAAAAAACCTTCAACTATGCCAAGTTACTGAAACATGTTGGATACTATTTGTTCCATAAATCTTTCTAATAAGATATGGTTTTTTTCAATTTAAATCTCCATTTAAATATAAATTAACCTTCTTCCAACTATCAAATAAATCACCTAATTATATTTCTAAACCAATAGCAATAAAATCTGATCCAACCTTTGACCAGGAAGTCTTCCAAAATGCAACAAAAATGACCTGTTGTGCAAGGCCCAAATGTTGTAGCAACATGTTGGGACATCATATTCAATATGTGTCCCTTATTCACTTCCATACAACTTCATCAAGATAGATTAATCTTGAACACTTTGAACCATTCTCCATGTTTTTATTTTGCAAAATGCATTCAATCCAAAGAGATAGTCCACAAGGAACTACAAAAAAAGGCCAAAGATGACAAAGAGAAGACATTTAGTAAACTTGACAACTTATTTTAGTTGCATAAGAATCATTATATATTGTCTATTAGAGATAATGAAATATTCAAATAGACGATAAAAAACCAAGAGCTTCATACCTTTGAACACTTTTCTCGAATATGTATGGTGTGAGGTCCTTCATATGCAAGAAATTCCACTAAAGCCAACATATTGTGAAAATATCACAATGTCTAAGAGCATTACGCATAATATTTCTACCAATTGAAGATAGAGGCAGAGTGCATTCTATAAGAGGGGAATTTGAATAAATATGTTATAAGAGATACCTCTCAAACACCAAAAGCCAAGGGGATCCAACTCTTAAGGGATAGATGCATATAGGATTCCCAGGTCCAAGAAGGGAAATGAATAAAGAAAGGGGGGAGAATAAACCTATGTGCCATGCAATTAATATCATAGTAGAAGAGAGACCAATTCCACCCAAAGTTGGTACACACACACACACACACACCAAATTATGAGTGTAGAATACTCTCCCTCGAGCTCTGAATCTGGATCAAGGTAAGATATGGCGTTATTAATGTGTCCTATTCGTATAACATGATTATAGAGTGACCTTATTTTAGCTAGCTTGTATCCTCCATATATATGATATACTTTTGCCTGAAGTGTCCACTTACAAATGTGAGGGTTAGGGTTATATATAGGGATCAAGAGATTGCCAGGAAATATGACGTGGATACCTTGAAGATGAAAAAGAATTCGATGGCCATGGCCTATGCCCAGTAGCTAGAGGCACATGAAAATAACTACGTAGACTTGAAGCTAAGTGTCAAGTCATAAGAGGTAACTCTTAATGATATAGATTTGTCCGCTCTATTATGAAGGATGGATGAAGGTGATAAAATAAGAGATAAGCCAGAAACCTAATTACTTTGGGCATTACGCTATGTTTAATTTAGTTTAATTTGTTGCTTGAATTATTTAAGGCGAGGTACAACCTTTTCTGCGTGTATGTTTGAATTTTTATTAAACTCTTTATCTTTGTGGATAACACTATTTTCCCATGCGTTCGTTGTAATACGCACAAGATTTTAATGAGGAACCTCACATTATTATATAAATTTGTAAGTGTTATTGATTTGTTTTGCATGAGCTAAAGAATCTTATCAAAACTACCTCTGAGGCAACTCCTTATATTAGATCCTTGCCGCCTATAAAGGCGATAAGTTATATTGGATCCTCATGAAAGAGTTATTTCCTCCCATTTAGGCAATCACTTATGTTGAATCCTTATTAAGTAATCCTTGTTGACCATTGAGGCCATGAATTATATTGGATCCTCATGAAGGAGTCCTTGACACCCATTGAGGCAATCACTAATGTTGGATCATTGTGAAGGAATACTTGCCACCCATTAAGGTAACTACTTATGTTAGACCCTCACATTGGGATCCTTGTTTCCTCACTGAGTCCTACAATGGCTAGAAACTTGTTCAAAATATTTAGACATAATAAGAAATAAGCAAAGGCACGAGAGATTATCATTAAGTAAATATCATAGGGGTTAAAGAGTACGAGAAACCGTTAAAGGCTTGGATCATCATTACATACAAACCCCTTAGGGCACCATTAATCAGTATAGAGAAAGCTCGCCAAGGAATAATCACATAAGTAACTAAGGGAATAATTACATAAATAGGCCACAAAGGGCCAAAGGGAAACAACAAAACCAACAACTCAATCACCATCCTTTGTAACTCCAGTTTCTCAGGAAGACCCTTTAAGCGAGTTACATCCTCTCAGGGAGGTGTTTTCACTACAACTTGCCATTATCAGGCTCAGTTTGGGTGCCTTCACTAGGAGATGCAACAAGCTTATTAAAGGTTAAATATATTTCCCTTTAACATTTGGCTTCCACGGACCACTTTGAAGAGATCCATTTGGTTCATGTCTAACTCAGATGGAGGTAGACTAACTGCTTATTCTCCTATTCCAAATAAACATTAGTGGTGCCCACTAACTCATCGCTAAATGCACACATCTCCTCCTCCACTTTCTTCTTTGATAAAAAGGTGTCCTCAAGGGACTCCTTCAGGTTCTTCTTTGAACCAGAGAGATCATGAGACTTTGACTTTGACTTCAGGTCCCCAAGCTTTATTGCCATACCCTTCTCCTCTTTAAGAAATGTATTCATTATTGCCCGAATTTTAGAGATATTATCTTGAGAAGCAAAAAATAATGGACTTCAGATCATTCAAAATTTAAGTGTGAATATCATGATTAAGTCGCTTTATCAAATAGTTTCAAAGACGCCTATTTGAAAATGGTTTAATAGTCACCAATAAGTCTTTATAAAAGGGAGACAATCACAAGTGAATCTTATGGCATCGAACATAGAATCGTTTCACATGGAGGACTGAGAAAGAGGATTGTTACTTGGTGGTGAAATTTTTTCGCCCGCCATGTTTTCCTCAAAGATGAGGGCTGCCTTGTCCTTGGAAAAATGGAGGCATCCACACTTTTTAGCCGGATTTTAGGGGCATTGGATTCATTGGGTGTGTCACCCTTCAACTTGCCTATTCTTTCACTTTGTGGTTAGGCCATCTAAGCGGCTCTTAGGGATGTCTGTAATGCTCAACATTTTTCTTGGTCGTATGCTCTTTCCTCTCACTTGGAATATGTAATACATTTTCTATAAAGTTCAGAAATAAAACTTATACATAGGTGTTCCAAACTAAGTATAAACTCAATCAAACTATGTGATAACCCTTCGGTGTGAAGAGTTAAAGCCCACATAATAGTCACTATATGCTTATGGGAATTCACTAAGCTTGGATGAAAACAATGAAGAACCTAAGGTTCTAGTTATAAAAAAACTACAAAACCTAATTTCCTGAAACTGCTAGCGAGCGTGGTCGATATTCAAGGAGACTTTTTTTGAGACTTGAGGAGCAAGCCAGATCTCCTTGTAACTATTTGATATTTTTAACCTATGGTGTCTGCCATGCTTTAAAAATGCGAAAGACTTGGTCTTTTGACCTAAAGAACACGAACCACTCATGGAAACCTCTATGGTGAACGACATAGGGGTCTCCATCAGTGTAAACAAGCTCATTTTTCTCTATTTTTTCCTATTTTGTTTCGTTTCTCTACTCGTGGCCTGATTAGGACTTAATACCCGAAATAAAAACAAAAAGTATAAAAATGGAAATTGCAAAGTAAAACAATTCAAAATCACATACAAATTAAGTCAAATAAATGGTGTATTCTCATGTCATCAAACTCTCCGACACTTAAACCTTTGCTTAACCTTAAGCAAAACCTGTGTATACCAACAAAAATAGTGGTGCTCTGTAACAACTATTCCAGTCTAAGGACTTTACTTTGTACATGATTGCATTGATAGATACTAACTCAAAAATTACGGTTATCATGATAACACCTTCCGTATTAGCGGTCTTAAGTCTCTCTTCAATACAAACTGATTTGCATCAAAAGTGTCGGTTGTAAGGCCTGGAATTTCATTCCAGAACGCAAAAGCATCTCAACCCCACTTTGACTCAAGTGGAGCCTCACATAGTATTCCTTCCCGACAGTGTAACTCTAACATGTTAACAATTTTATTAATGGAAAAATTATATTTTGTGTTAAACATACGAAATTGAACAATGCCTATAGTTATAAACCATAAAATAAATATCATTGTAAATGCCTAATTCGCGTAGAGAAGTATAAGAGAAATACCTCATTGGTTAAATAGTTCCGTTTTGCATCGACACGAATATTCATCTCTGGCGTCCCCCAACAGCTCCATCTCAGAACAAAATTCCCATTCCTGCCGCCATTGTTGTGAATTAAGGGTTTTGGTGAAATTAGGAAGTTTATAAAAAATTAAGGGTTTGTGAGAATGAAGTGGAATTGGGTGGTTTAATAGTGGTTGAAGATTATGGGATAAACAAAAGGTTGCGGTTTTTTAGTGGGTCAATGAAAGTTATGTGAGTGAGTGGTTTGATTGTGGGTGTTTATAGTGGAGAAATATGGGTTTTGGGAGGTAGAAGATGAAGAGAAACAAGGGACAAAGGTTATGTCCGGAGTTGATGTATTTTTTCCAATATACGGAGTGCATGGTGGTCGCCATGGACCTGGTGGCGTCCTCCACGCTTCCCATTTTGCTGACTTGGGCCAAGTTGTATAATATGTATGGGTTTATAGTTTTTGACTACACACCTCTGTTTCTCTTTGCACCATTTACCTTTAGATAAAATAAAACAATAATTAATGTTAAAGTTTAATTGCAAAACTAATAGAGTCTTCTTCTAACTCACAAACAAAAAGAATAAACTTAATAAAAATTGGAAAGAAAAAAAAGAAACTAAATAATGTTAAATTTAGGAAGTAAAACTAGTAGTAAAAATAAATCAAACTATAAAAGCAAAATGACGGTGAAAAATATCTCATTAAGAACTAAGTAGTAGGCTTTTGCATCTGATGTGCATGGGCTTCTACAAGCTGACGTTAAAGATCAAATATTTCCTCAGCGAGGAAACCCGCTTCATGCGCACAGGCGCACTCAATCACTTTCATGTTTATCCTAAGCTCGATAACTTATGCTCGGAGAGGAAATAGAGGAAATAACAAGTATCATTGTAGGAAATAGAAGCAATCCTATCTCAATGGGAAAATGGTGATACTCGAATGTAGGCGGGGTACCAGGTATGAATAGTGTTTTACCCTGTTCCTCTAAGCCATATTTCCTATTTTCTCTATTTTGGATGGTTGTTCTCTCACAGTTAGGTAAGTGAAAGTAATGAAAAACCTCATTTTTTATTAGGATCTTATAATCGTTGCTTCTAAAATTGGCATTGCCTAATCATACACTTCTTAAGACAGAAATCCATATCTATGAGTGTGAAATCGCATTAAGGTTCCAGGTGGACGTACTTTCTTAGGAGGCCGAGGGTACAAGCAATTTGGGTTACATGGTACATATTTTCCATTAGGAAGGCCCCATAAGCTATAGGCCGACCTTCAGTGATGTAGTGTAAAATGAATATCTCATCACCATTAACTAGTTCACATGTTTCATTTCTACCAAATAATGACTAAGCTAATATCATTTGGAAATACCTGAAGGATGGGTTGTGGATGCAATGTTATAATTGGGTGGATGTGTCCGGGTTACCTCTAGTGGTGATAGATTTCCAGAAGGTGTCCATGTCTTTTTGTGCTTCGTCATTCATGGGAACTTATGATACAGTGGTTGGGTTAAACTAAAATCCTAGAAGGTGAGAAAGACTTCTGATGGTTAACCTATATTTCAACTCAGATAATCTTAAGATGATTTGTCCTTTGTTCATCCTTATCCCTACATATAATTCGTAAATAAACAAGATGAGAAATTCTAGGGTATGATTCTTGTAAGTAACATTTTTAGCTACAATATATGCGTCCCAATCAACACGGTGACACATGTACCGAATACTAGAATCAATCCCTAGGATTTTAAAAGGGATTGGTTAGGATATCTGGTGGGTAACATATTCCTCTCAGATAGGATAGCAAAGCGTTCCCTCTAGACTTCATCTATAAACTTGATGTTCATGTTATCAAAGTTTGGAATCCCCAAAATAATGTTAGATTATGCTAGGTGGAATGTTGAGCCTTGAAATGTAGGAAATCAAACAAGTTAGTCTTTTAGAAATATTTATCAATCCGACAATAAAATAAATAAATATGGGTTGTCTCCCATGCAACGCTTCATTTAATGTAGGTAGCTCAACTACATTAAATTACTGAATTGAAGACAAATTTATTATTGAAATGGTTTATTTCCAAGGCCATTTATCAAAGCATATTTTATATCCTTCATTTTTTTATTTTCTTTTCACTATTAAGTGGTTCATAATATATATATATGGTGGGGATAGTAGTGGCTCTAATTTAGGCGCAAATTACTTTTTTGTGTTAATTCTTTCTCTAGAATTTTGAATCTTTTGGTTTTTCTATTTTAATTTTAACAACGTTCCTACTTGACAGGTAACTCATCCTAGTTTTTGTAGAACTTAGCGGGAAGGGGTTTTTAACTGATTCTTTATTGTAACTCCCTTTTATTAATTTATCAAAATCCCTTAGGTTTTTTTGTTGGGTTAGCCTTATAGGTTGTTGTACCAACAGGTGCAAAAGACGCTATTCTAGTCTCTAATTCCATATTACTAAGTACTAATGATTCAATAGAGGTTTTTAGTTTCTTAAGAGTTTCATTAACATGAAGAAAAAGATTTTATAAATTCTCTATTGTAGGTAGCTTGAGTTGTTTCAAATCTTCACATCATAGATTCTAACCTAGAGACAACTTGTGAATCATCAAAGTTTTCCACTAATATTTCAAGGTCTGGTTTATAAGAATATTGTGGACCCTTAAAATATATAAATTGGTGATTGTAAAGGTGATTTGGATAATCCATGCCTGAATATAAATATTGTGACAAATATATTATGATATTTTGGCGAAATCGGTCCCCGACAGCATTACACATGGTAGGCGCTCAATGTATTAAAGTAATAAATATAATTTTAAGAAATCAAACTCCTTTCTTTATTGAAAAGTGGTTTTTGATTGGAAAGATTAATTAAAAGAGGGTTCTTAAGCTTTTGCTTAAGAACCAGATCATAAACCAATAAACGCGGGCGCTCGTAAATAGTTTAAAACCAACTTTCTAGAAACCTTAAACTTTTCTGATTAATTAATAAAAGGGCTGTCACAGAATTTATTAAATAACAACTTAACAATTTAAATAATTTGTACCGAAAAACTTTCTATCTGATTGGGTGTTTTCATTGCGTCTCTTTCGTAGAAACATATTAAATTAAACTTTAGTAAAACTGTTTAAAAACCAAAACATCCCAAAGGCAATTCTATAAAGGTAATAAAATACATTTGATTAAAATCCTTACATTCCAACACTGAAATAAATTAGCTTGAAATAATAACAACGTAAAAAAGGCAATTAATACAGTAATTGAATGAAACATGACAAACATAATTAAAAGTGTGAAGAAGTATATAAAGATCGTAAATTAATTAAAGCAATAAATTTAAATAATAGAATAAAATAAAACATGCTCCGAAGAGACTTTTTTCTGGTAATCTTCAAAGCGATAAAGTGAGGAAATAAAACTTATACAGGGTTGCTCCAAACTAAGTACAAAATCAATAGAACTATGTGATAACCCTTCAGTATAAGGAGTTAAAGCTCACATAATAGACATTATATGGATTATGCAAATGCACTAAGCTTGGATGAAAATAATGAAGAACCTAAGGTCCAATTTATAGGAAAACTAGAAAACCTAATTTCTCGAAACTGCCAGCGAGCGTGGGCAATATTCAAGGAGACTATTTTTTACGTTTGAGATTTTTAACCTATGGTGACTGTCATGCGTTGAAAATGCGAAAGACTTAGTCTTTTGACCTAAAAAACGTGGATCACACATGGACACCTTTGTGGGGAACACCATGGGGTCGCCATTAGTGTAAACAAGCTCCTTTTTATCTGTTTTTCACACATTTTGCTTTGTTTCTCTGCTCGTGACCTGATTAGGACTTAATAATAGAAATGCAAACAAAACAAACATAAAGGTGGAAATTTCAAGGTAAAACAATACAAAATCATGCACAAATTAAGTCAAATAAATGGTGTTTTCTCGTGTCATTGAGATGGATTACAAAAAATTCCCTCATCATTGTGTTGTAACTTGTCGATCATTTATAGATCACCTCAGGCCAAATCATGTATCACCACTAAACTAAAGTATTCCTAATTACTTAATTAATACTCATTTTTAGTAAATTAACAAATACATTTTATACATTAGTTTATCTGGAGACTATATATGACTTCACAAGATATTTATCCAAGGGAGGGAGACGATACAACTATTTGGTCTTCAACAACATGAATTATTATGTTCACTATTGTGTAAATGCACGATAGGTATAAAGTTAAACTACAATTTTGCATGCATAAGAATATCCCAGATCTATTGAGGCGCTTCAAAGATAAAAGTCAAGTGTCCAAGAAATGAGCATTTTTCAACTAAATACACCAAGTCGTGAATACATGTTTTGGTATAGATCAATCACAACTGAATATCTCTTTGAGCATAGATTGTTTGTTGACTCGTGTGGACAAACATCATATTTAAAATTCCAACACCCCTAATAACAATCATACACACATATATCCCAACACATTAAAATGACCAAACTACACAACAACATTTCATTTACATCCTAAAATAATACATGTCACACACCTATATACTAACACAAAAAGTTACCAAACCACACAACAACCTTTCATTAACACATAAAACCAATACATGTAAAATATTCAATCACAAAACCAAGAGTACAAACCATTATATTAACAACAATCCCAACATTTTAATCCATCTTTTCAACAACAAAAATATTAGGTACCAATCAATTATACCCATGCCAATACACACAACCAATACCTCAGACAAACATCAACTTCCAAAAAGTTTAACAACAAATTCATTTTTATCCAACACTATCATTCACACCAAAATCACCTCTCCACCAAGATTGCTATTGCCCAAACATTATAACATCATCCTAAATAAAAATAAAACAAAACTTTTAATCAACAGATAATGAATAAAATTATGACAACACAACTGTCAATCCAAAATTCTTAAACGACATGCAAGACTATCTTCTTTCTGATGACGACACATGGACTTCTTTCTATCCATCTCAGGAAAATCAACATAGAGCAACTTGCAAATGCAATCAACGAAATAAACAACAACTTCAGGTAAATTTCAAATCTGGAACAATTCTGATTTATGATGAGATAGAGAAAGTAGACTGGGTGCTAAGACATGGAGAAGCAAAGGAGGTAGCGAAAGACATATGGGACATGGGAAAGTAGTACAGAATCATCTACAGTGGAGAAGAAGTTGATCGGAATTGTTGATCAGAAATGGAGACCGCCGAGCAGTTGACAATCTTCCGAGCAAGTTGGTGAGGAGGGGGTAGTGTACTTGCAAGGCACTCCGATGCTAAAGTAAGCAAATGATATAGAAGATGGTTTTTAGGTATATGAGTGATTAGAGTGTAAGAAAAAAGTTACCTTGCCCTCGAAGATATGAGGGCTTATATAATACCATAGGAAGATTCTCATTGGTCCCTGGATATGGGCCGAAATATCTGGATCCTCAAATGTAGCTATTCGAGCTGACCAGGTCAAAACCGGGGGTCGCGACCACTACTAGCCGTTGTGTCGAGGAATCGCCTCAAGGCGGGCATACGACCCATCGAGAACGGGGTTTGCTCGATTAGACGGACGACGGGCTCGTTATGACGGAGATGCTCGCAGAGAGCATTGGGGGTGATGAAGTGAAGTCGAATTAATCGTAATGTCATGAGGACAGATCGGAGGCTCGGGTACGTTCGAGCTGTCCAGAACAGTAGCCCCCAAGTCGTTGCATTTACTCGTTGACGTGACAACTTGAAATCGAGGGAGACTTGAAGTTACAACGCTTCGAGGAAATGAAGGGATGCCGAGGAAGCGAGGAGGTTAGAATCAGTATCGTTTTGCGTACGTGGCCTTGAGGTAAGTGATGTGACGGTTGGCAGACCTAGGGGCTTGGGTTTGATGATTACTTCCTAGGGATCCGCCTAGGCCCAGAATCCAACCGTTTCCCAAGGGCCTATAAGTATTTGAAGATCCACACTTTTCAACACTTTTCGCTTATCTCACAAGTGCTCCATTTTGCTTCTGTTGTTCGACTTAATAATTATCAATCCGAGGGAAAACTCTACTACGGTCGACATCATCTTCAGTGCGTTGGATCATCTTATTTATCCAAATTTCTTGTCTTCCTTACTTATAAACGGTACGTTTCCTGATTATTTTGCACTAATTTCAACTGTTTTGTACCATGCATGTGAGGAAAACTCTGGTTAGGGTTTACATTCCATAGTTGTTCTTGGCGTTTAAGTAGTAGCCTTAGGGTTTACATTTCAACTATTTTGTACCATGCATGTGAGGAAAACTCTGGTTAGGGTTTACATTCCATAGTTGTTCTTCGGCTAGCCCCGTCTCAACTCCACCCCAAAACCATATCATTCATCCGGGTGTATGAAATCGTGTGTGAGTATTTGGAGGTGGGCGCGGCACTCGAACTGTTCTTCTACATTTTCTGCCTTCAGAGGAGTTCGACGAAGGTAGAGGGGAAAGTTCATTGGGGGCTTGTTTCGCTGAAACACCAGAACGGGATGCTTTTCAAAGCTTTCCAGGAGTTCGTTCGCTATTTTAAGGATAGGTTTTTCTTGCTTCGACCTATATCCGAGCGGGCGATGCACAAAGTGTTTTAGACCGTTCCGGGGGTATGGAGGGACGGGACCCCGCGCTTTAACGAGGAAGGGGAGCGACAATATGCGCTCGTTCGAAAGTGTAAGTTTTGGTGGTCGAAAAAACATTTCGACAGGACTCCGGATTCGTACGTCTGGGCATGTGGCGAGCTGAGTGTTGAAGACTTAGCTGGTTTTGAAAAATTATCTTCCTTTGTGGCGGGTTTTCCTCGTGTTCGTCGCGTAGGAAAAGGGGGAAAGGCGCTTCTGGATAAGGATGGGGATGAGATTTCCGGGCCAGGTCGTATAAATGTCCGGGAGCTCCTTACCTCCGAGGACCCCAGAGACTACTTGGGTAGTTTTTCCTTTCTGTTCCCTTTAACTTGTGTTGGATATACTTGATTCTTTGTGCTAATGTGCTCGTGTTTGTTTTGCAGATAAGATAAATCCAGCAATGGAACGTGTGGCCAGACTGGCTATGAGGAGGAAGGTTAAGGAGGGTACCTCCCCAACGGAGCAAGGTGTGGTCGGTGCAACGGGATCCGGCAAGTCGTCCTCTGGCCTTGTGGCGGGGGCTTCATCTCCCCAGCCAGTGTCGTCTATGTTAAAAAGGGCGAGGACATAAATTGATTTGACTAGGGAGAAAGAGAAGGAACAATCACATGCTGGAAACATCTCGGGAAATTGTTCTCCAGACATTTCACCGTATCTCGGAGGCATCCCAAGTCAGAAGCATCCTTGGAAGCCGTCATCCAGGGGAGAGATGAATCTCTACGAGCATATATTGAAAGATTCAACAAAGAGGCCGTCCAGGTTTCAACCACGGACGACATGAAAAAATATCTG
The DNA here is from genome assembly GCA_021764765.1 of Vicia sativa. Lineage (NCBI taxonomy): Eukaryota > Viridiplantae > Streptophyta > Magnoliopsida > Fabales > Fabaceae > Vicia > Vicia sativa. The sequence continues at coordinate 217,916,801 of CM038795.1, forward strand.
CTCGAAAGAGGCCTACGCCCCCGCAATGATTTTGCAAAGGCAGTGGGCATCGAGACTCCTCCCACTTTAGATGCTTTCCTCCTGAAAGCCCATGCCTATATCCAATACGAGGAGAAAGAAGCCGCAAACTCTGCTCGGGGCACGCGACATCGAGAAAGCGCCCGAAGTTCCAAGACTGAAGACCCCTCGACATCCCGTTGAGGAGGAGAGCGTAGGCGAGAAGATAAACCTCGCGAAACTAGAGATAGCAAGGGACCCGTTGGTCGATTCAGCGACTACACTCTCCTAACCACCTCCAGAGAGCGCATCCTCACCGACTGCGCAAATTCCGAATTCAAACAGGGCGGGGTGCACTTTCCACGTCAGATGCCAAAGAAGCCAGGCATGGACAAAAGCAAATATTGTCGATTCCACAGGAGTCACGGGCACGTGACCGAAGACTGTATCTATCTCAAAGATGCGATCGAGATCTTGATCCGGGACGGCCACCTTAAACAATATAAAAAGAAAGAATCTGCCAAGGAAGAGGCTCCTTCCTCCAGCAAAGTTGAAGAGGAAAAGCCGGCCGAAAACTCCTTCATGCCCGTAGCATTGAGTATATCCAGGCCAGAAGAATTTATATTCCCCGACATTGACGTCCTCCCCACTTAATTTGCCGCCCACAGCCCTTGGGAATTTTTCCCTACGGCTATGGTCATCTCAAGTGGGGGATTTACCAAGAATACAATCAGATCAATCAAAAGAAGATTCGACGATCTCGTACAAACAAGCTCCGACCTTGGCGCTACCCTTGACAAAAATCAGGGTCAATCCAACCCGCTCGCATTCTACAAAGAGGAGTTACTTGGGGGTGCCCCTAATTCCAGCATCCCGTTGCTAGTACGCGCCCGAATGGCCAACTTCGACGTAAGGCGCATACTCGTTGATCAAGGAAGTTCGGCGGATATAATTATACCCAATTGTTCAAGACCTTACAACTGAACGAGACCCACCTGACTCCCTATCTTGGCTCGGACCTACAAGGTTTCAACGGTTCGACCGCCAAACCATGGGGATATGTGGAATTAATCATCACTGTTGGGTCCGGGGAAACAGGGAGATCGGTCAAAACACAGTTCTTAGTCGTCGACTGCCCTTTTCTTTACCAATGTATCTTTGGTCGTCCCACGCTCGCGGAGTTGATAGCCATGCTGTCAACCGTTCACCTAAAGATGAAGTACTACACAGCCAGCGGACAAGTGGCAACGTGGCACAGGGGACATTTAGGCGGCCAGAAGATGTTTTGAAGCCTCAGCAAAGGGTCTAGACTCCATCAGCCTCCTCCCACTGACTAGAGGTAAATCCACCCTCTCGGAAAGTTCTCATCAACCGTAACCTCTCCCTCGGGTCGCACCATCGATCTCGACAGTCGTCTCGAGCCAGAGGATCTGGCAGAAAGAAGAAGAAAAGGAAAGGCACCAATGATCGAGGAAGAGCAATCCAACTGCGAGATCTCTAAAACCCCTTCGAATCAACTCATGCGCTCGATTCCGGACGAAGAGTTCGAACTTGTTCCTCTGGGCGACGATCTCGGAAGAGGTGTAAAGATCGGTGCAGATCTTCCCCCGCTAGCCCGCGAACAACTCAAGGTGTGCCTCAGAGACAATGCCGACCTCTTTGCTTGGAGCGCCGCGGAGATGCACGGACTCGACCCCGAGGTCGCCTGCCATCACCTCGCTATCGATCCGGCCCTTAAAGTTGTAGCGCAGCGTAGGCGAAAGTAGTCCCTGGAGAAAACCGAGGCTGCCGAGCAAGCTGTTAGAGACCTCTTAGAGGCAAATTTTGTAACGGAAGCCCAATATACAACATGGCTGTCCAACCCTGTATTAGTCAAGAAAAGTAATGGAAAATGGCGAATGTGCATTGATTATTTCGATCTTAATAAGGAATGTCCTAAGGATGTAACACCCAGAAATGATTTAATTATTTAAATAAAATTATTAAGGATTTAATTATTGAAATTTAGTCGAAGTTGAATTTATCAGTAGAATTATAAGGAGCACTAATTAATTTATAAGTTGATTTAAGATGATTAAGTGAATTATCGGAAGTTGAGATTAATTAATGATGAATTAATGTTATTATAGAATATTATTGGAAATAATATTAGAAATAAGTGTGGATTAATAGAAATATTATTATTATTATTATTATTATTATAAGTTGGATTTAATTATAAAAGATATAAAAGGAGAATTATAAGGGATTAAGTGAATAATCAGTTTAGTCGGAGAATTATTATTATTATTATTATTATGAGTAGAAATTAATTAATTAAAGTATTTAGTGAGTTTTATTATAATGTGAGAAATAAAATGAGAAACATTATTTAATTGGCCAATAAAATATATGATAGAATAATACTTGAATTATTAAAGGAGTAGAATAATTAATTTAATTAATAATAGAGTATGAAATAAAGGAGTATATAAAGGAAGTAATAATAAAAAATAGGGTTTACGGGAGAAAAGAAACCAATTGAAGAAGGCGGAGGCACAAGGGCTAGGAGAAGATACCAGAAGTACACAATCGAAACCGGAAAGTAGAAATTCGACCGGAGTTATAACCACCGTCAAATTTAACGTAAGGGGTGGGGTTCTAACTTTCTAAACGGGATTATGATAAATCGTATGTGGGGATGAATTTACATGAAATTATCGGTGTTTGTGTAGACCGTATGTGAATTAAATGGTTAAACTTTATATTAGTTTGCTAGTATTAATAATGAATTATGAAAAATTGTGGCGCGATTGAAGATAGTGTTGTAGGAATCGATCGATTGAAGAATGGAATTGGGGACGGTAGCTATAGGGTGGGGCAAGCGCCCCTTGCACCGTAATGGAAGGAGACGGACGTCTCTGGGGTAAGAATAATGGGGACGGGGGCCTTAGAGAGTGAGGCGGGCGCCCTAGGTGGAATGGAGACAGGAGGCGGACGCCTCCCTTTGGGGAAGAAGAAGGGGGCGATCGTCCTAGGCTAGAGTGGGACCACTACTTGTCCTTTTTGCTGTGCTATTCGTGTAGTTTCTGTGAATTCATATTTAGCCACTTGATTAATAGGTAGTACATGTTTGACGAATCATAGTATGTTACCTAAACCAATTAAATGTGTTAGTAATTAAATGATAGTTTTGCAAGAAGTAGCAGTTGGAATAATAAGAATACTATCATTAGCAAAGGCAGTTGGTTCCAGTAACAGTACTGATGAGGATTAATAGCAGCAAGGATAAAATATAGTAACAACAATAATGTTAGATAATGGCAGAATATTAATTAGTAGTAGGGAATGGAAATGTAATTATGAGTAGTAATAATAATGTGTTAAATTAAATTGGCAGCATGATAATTAATTAATATTGGAAGCATGGTTGATAGTAAGTTAGCAGATTCATAATAATTAATAGTAACAATAGTACCTAAAAATTAGTACTAAATTAACCGAGTTAATGATTTAAGCGATATAATTTGTTATCCGAAATTAATTAAAAATGGTCGGAATGATTTGTATATTTTAGTAGATGATTGTGATTGTTTATTTTGTTGGATTTGTGTGAAAGTATTGTGTTGTTGATTTGTTTGTGAATAGTTTGATTTGTGTGGAAGTATTGTGTTGTTGATTTGTTTGCGAACTATTAGCGATGAATTGGTTGCTGTATATGGTTGTTTATGTGAAGTTGCAGGATGTTTTCAGTGACGCCTATAATTACCTCTGATTATTGGTAATGATAGTGAGATAGGCGTATGCCTTGTGAAGTGAATTTATGTTGTTATTTGCATGTTGTAGTATCGCATTTCATTTTGCATTTGTGAAGGCATGTATTGGCGGATTTGTGAAGAAGGCTTATGCCTTGTGCCTCTGATAACTGGCAATTTAGTGAAGGGAGTTTACTCCACCGGTACCACATGCATGTGCATTGTTGAGTCTCATTGGAAGTCTTGTCGTTGTTAGTTGCGAAGTAATTATATGTTATTGCTAACGATTAAGTGGTGGTGCATTGTTGTTGATTTGGGAATTAATTGTGACGTGTTAATTGTGTTGTGATAATTATGTATGATTTAATCCTAATATATTATTTATCATACACCTGTTTATATTGGTAGATATCTCACCCTTTCTTTTGTTGGCCGTTACCTTTATATTGGTAACGTGCAGGTAACAAGGAGTAAAGCATTTAGTAACTTATGGTGTCGTCGCTCTGATACGTAGCACTCGGGGGGAATAAACGCATATTTGATTTTAGATTACTTCCGTTGAAATTGTTGCATGTTAATACTTGAGAATTGTTCCTTGAATTAAGTTGTTATGAAAGATGCTATATTCCGTTTGGAGTTTTGAAATATTATAAATCCGCTGCGTAGTTTTTGAATAAATATGAAGTAATTTTGAAGACTAATTAATTGTTATAATTTCTTTGGATTAAAATGTGCTATGTATCCATTATGACGTACTTTTATGATGACGGTTTTGAATGATGAATGTAACGCCTCATTTGTTGTAATTTCCGCACTCTGATTTTATTAAATAAACGTTGGGTAGAATTGGGGTGTTACAAAGGACGCCTACCCTTTGCCCAACATCGATAAACTCGTCGACAATTAGGCCGGTTTCAAATTGTTATCATTTATGGATGCTTATTCAGGCTATAAACAAATTCCCATGGTAAAAACAGATAAAATTTATACGGCCTTCATGACCGAATCGGGCAACTACCACTACAACGTGATGCCCTTCGGTCTGAAAAATGCCGGCGCAACATACCAATGAATGATGAACAAGGTTTTCAAAATAGAAATCAGGGATATGATCGAAGTATATATATGGACGATATGATCGTAAAGTCCCTAAATAAAGTCGACCACGCTCAACACCTCAAAGTGGTATTCGATCAAGACAGAATCGTTAAGATGAGGTTCAACCCAGAAAAATGCACCTTTGGAGTTCGAGCAGGTAAGTTCCTCGGCTTCTATCTCACCGAGCGTGGAATCGAGGCCAACCCCGACAAATGTCGGGCATTCTCGGAATTTCCCACACCAAAGTCCAAGAAATCAATCCAAATCCTCAACGGGATGTTAACCTCTTTGGCCCGATTCGTCGCGAAGTCGACCCAACACGCACTTCCCTTCTTCAAACTCTTAAGAAAAGAGGCCGTGTTCCAATGGACAGAGGAGTGCGGGAAAGCCCTCAACCATCTAAAACTGACATTAACACAGCCACCCGTATTGTCACGACCAGACAAGGGAGAAATCTTCTATTTGTATCTGGCGGTAACAATCGAGTCTGTTAGCTCCGCGCTCGTCCGGGAAACACAAGATGGGCAAAAGCCCGTTTACTTCACGAGCAAAGCCCTACAGGGTCCTGAACTAAGATACCAGCAAATCGAAAAAATCACCCTTGCACTAGTCTGCGCCGCTAGGAGACTCCGATATTATTTTTGGCCCACACCGTGGTCATACGGACCGATCAACCCATCAAGCAGCTACTAGGCCGACCATATATGGCCGGCAGGATGCTTAAGTGGTCCCTAGAACTATCCGAATTCGACATCAAATACGAGAGCAGGAAGGCCCTGAAAGCACAAGTCCTAGCAGACTTTGTGGCCGAAATGACATTCCCAACGTCCCGAGAAGGAAGTGACCGTTGAACCATATACGTCGATGGTGCTTCTGGTCCATCGGGAAGTGGAGTGAGGATCATCCTGGAGAACGAGGAAGGAATTATCATCGAGGTTTCTCTCGTCCTCTCTTTTCCCACGTCAAACAACTAGGCGGAATACGAAGCTTTTCTCGCCGGTCTCCGACTAGCCAAAGATATGGGGGCCAGGGAGGTCAAAATACTGACAGACTCCCAACTCGTAGCTTCTCAGGTTCGAGGAGAATATCAGGTAAAGAACGATCAACTAGCCGAGTACTGGACCCTCGTCCAAGATAACCTAAAGAATTTCGACTCGACTGAAATACAACACATCCCTAGAGAACACAATGCCCGTGCAGACGTTATGTCCAAGCTCGCAAGTACGAGGACCAAAGGAGGAAATAAGTCGATAATCCAAGAGATACTCCCCCGACCAAGCCTATACAAGGTGATAGGAGTGCTTGAAGTAAGCATCGATGTCCGTTCTCGTAAATGGAAGCCCAACAAAAGAATTTAAAATCGGTAGAGGATCGAGACAGGGGGATCCATTGTCACCATTCTTGTTTTTATTGGTGGCGGAGGGATATAGTGCTCTTATGAATCGAGCAGCTGAGTTGGGGAAATTTACGGGATTCAAATTTGAAAGAGGTTGTGAGAGATACACGCATCTTCAATACGCAGACGACACTATAATATTTGGCGAAAAGAAATGGGAAAATGTTAGGAGCATTAAAGAAAATTTGATGATGTTCGAGATGATGTCGGGACTAAGAGTCAACTTCCAAAAGAGCAGTATCCTTGGCATCAACACATGCCATTGCTGGCTTCAAAAGGCTGCAAAAGCGTTAAATTGTAAGGTAGGGGATACTCCATTCAATTATCTCAGCATTCCAATAGGAGCAAATCCAAGAAACAAAAAAACCTGCCATACAATGGTGGATACAGTGCAAGCGATATTATCGACGTGGAGGAGTAAGCATCTATCTTTCGGAGGTAAAATAGTTTTGATCAAATCTGTCTTGCCGGCAATTCCGGTCTATTTCTTTTCCTATTTCAAAGTTCCACAAGTATAATCCTTAAACTTGAATTTGTGCTTAAGAAGTTTTTATGCGGGGTAGCGAGGAGGCGAGAAAAATTAACTAGGTCAAGTGGGATAAAATATGTAGACCTATAGAAGAGGGAAGGTGGGTGTGGAAAATGGGTTATTAGGAAAATGGGTGTGGAAAATGAGTAAGGAAAGGAGAGGGTTATGGTATAAGGCACTGTTAGATAGATACAGAGGTTCTGAAGGTTTAACAAGAGTGTTTGATGCGATTAACTCATTATGGTGGCAGGATATTTTCCAATTAGAGATTGGTGATTGTGAAAATACAAAGGAATATACAGTGAATGAGAGGTACAAGGAGGTGAGAGTGGAGCACAAGGTGGAGTTAAACAAATCCTGGTCGGAGATTTGGACAAAATCGATCCCGTCAGAAGTGCCATTTCTGGTTTGGTGTTTATTAATCAATAGGCTGCCAACGAAAGACAACCTAGTTAAAATGGGTGTCATAAACCAGGAAAATTCCCAGTGTGTGAACGGGTGCGAAGAGGCTGAATCGGTTGAACATATTTTCTTTGAGTGCTCTATTTTTGAAGGTTTATGGTTCAATGTGCTAAGGTGGCTAGGTGTGGTTTCGGTACTTCCAAACAAAGGGTGGGAACATCTTGAACAGTTCAAAGCAATCATGGATAAAGATAGAGCTCAATTTCAAGAATTAAAATGATATGGTTTGCATGTATTTGGACGTTGGAAAATAAGAAACAATCAGATTGGAACAGATGAGCAGATTCAATTTGTCTGTCCGATGCAATCGACATCAATGGTACTCACATCCTAGCATTCTCATAAGCAAGAGGGTTGAGATTGGAAATGTGATAGACAAAAGAGGAACTAATATAGGAGCAATAAGTGGTTAGCTTGTTCTGAGCATAAAACTGTGCTCAGTAGAGTGGCCTCCCAAGCTTATTTAGTCATTGCGAGCATCATCAATATGTAACAGGGAACTTTGTTATCAATCTGAATTTTGCAGATTGTTTTCCCAATCCTAGGAGCAGTAGGGATAAATCTTATTATAAGTAGTATAATAGGAAACTTAAAGCTTGCGGTAGGGGGTCAATGTATCATAATGCATCAAGACTGTTTTCGTTGTATTGGTTGTTTTGGTGTGGAGATCCCTGCACTCCTCATGCTTGGATTTCCTTTTAATAAATTCTTTTGCTTGTTCGAAAAAAAAACACAAAAAACACCACCTTATCGGTGTGAAATCGAAGGTCACTGTGAAAGATCTCATTGATAAAGTAAAAAATTATTTGAATGGTTGTAGCACAATTTTAATTATATTTAATTGGTATTTTATTAGTTTGACTAATTTTTTAATTATTTATTATTACTTAATAATTTATTGTAAATAAAAATATTAGTTATATATATTAAATTGTATGAAAGGGAGGCTTTTAAGCTATTTGGTTCTCCTATATTAAAATAAGGAGGGATGCCAATAACATTGACAAATTTTGAATTTTTTAAAGCAAAAATATGGTATTGAAAAATATAAATAATCATGTTTTAGAAAAAAATTATGTAAATAATTATATTTTAGAAATAAATATACATGTAGGAGTCATCTTAGATGGCGCATGTATTGGTGATTTTGTTTTTGGCACCATCTCACATGGCGCATGCACTTTCAAAAATCATGTGTGATGACGCATACACTCAATATTTAGGAGAATGTGCCATTTGAAATAACTCCTACATATATATGTATTTTCTATAAATGAACCACCAATTCTCCATCATTCTTCACACATTCTCATACTCTCTTCTCATTTTCTCTTATTTTCTCTCATTGTAGTGTTTGGATCCTTTCTTTCCATCGTTCCTTCTCTTTTACATAAAATAATTGTAAGATAAAAAATAAAATTTATAAATTAAAGAAGGGAGCTAAAATATAAGAGAGATAGAGAGAAATTAGTGAAGAGAAAAATTGAAAATAAAAATAGAAAGAGAAGATCTAAATTCGGTATTTTATGATATTTAGAGAAAATGTTAGGATAAAAAATCTCAAATTGCTCATATGATATCTTTGTCAAAATGCCTTTGTTGATTGAATAAAGAGGGGCATACAGCTACGTGCACTCACCCTTGGATGCCTAAGATACAAAAATGGTTTTGCTTTGTACTATTCTTGTTCTACAATTTCTAAAGTTTTGAGGACCAATATACTGATATTGTCACTATGATTTGTTAATCGAGCAAATATATATATAATCATATGGACAAACGTTATACCACCATAACAACTAATGTCAATGCAAGGTTATTAACTGAGCAAAGGATAATATACAATGTTAATGTCATATTTTTATTTATAAATCGAGCATTTTTGCGTCAACAAAGATTATTGATTTTTAAATCGGTGACAAATTTACACAAATAAAATATTAAAATGTAAAAAAACACATACTCAAATTGTCGATAGAGAATATCAAATTAAATATTATTCGATGTCACAATTTAACTCGAAATAAAACAAAATAATTTTTTATTTTTAAAATATATTTTTAAAATAAAATATAAAATATAATAATTCAAATTTTAGTGGCAGACAAAAAAAAAAAACTACTTTAGTTGATTACAAGTTGGTTCATATTCTACATTGACTTAGTTCTGTTTTCTCTCTCATGTGAGTTATACTTATGATAGAGAATAATATACTTATGCATGGTTGGAGGAGATTGGTTCTTCATTCCTAGAATCTCAAAATCGATTGGGTTACATTACATCCATTAATTAGGCAACGCAGCTAGTTATGAATATTGGGGTGTGGAGGACCATGAAACCTACCTACAATACCCATGTGATACCATATGGGCAACTCAGAATTTCAAGCTACAAAAAGAAGACTTCTATTGTTCAAGAAACACAGTAGGATTTATAAGACTCTTGTGGTCCTCTCAAAATTAAGGAGCTCTTAAGTGGATTGATACAAACAAATGACTATTAATGATGAGATTAATTAGAGGTGATATGGTATAAATTTCATGGATAACTAAGTTTATGTAGTACATGTGTACGTGTATATCATGAGTCACAAATGTGGGACCAAACAAGAATGAAATTAAGGTAGTATTAAAAGGTGAGAGAACACCTTTTTCTTTACGAGGTGAGAGAACTTTTTCTTTTTACAAAGTGAGAACACTTAAAAAATAAATTTTGTTGATATTTAAAAAGGTGAGAGAACACTTAAAAATGCAAATTTATATAAATATTTAAGGTTTTCTTCGGGATAATTATTTTAATTTATGATCGTATCTGATCAGAAAGGATCGTCATTGACCCACAAATTTATTGAACGACTACAGTTGAGTGAAGAGGAGAGGGTACCTGCAAGGTACTTTGATGTCAAAGTAAATGTACAAGGAATCAGAGCACAAGTACTAGTGTGAGTAAAAGAATCGATATTTGACTCTTTCAAATGAGATGATATTTATAGTCCTTTGTAACACGGTGGGAGAACTGACTTGTTTGTTTTGCGTTTTATCGCAAATGTCACAGATAGCAAGAGTCGTCACCGACTTTTCTTTTATCCAATAAAGGAAAGGTGAAAAGAACAGGAAAGACCTTCGTTAGATTCTGAGTAAGGGAGGTAATTATGAAAAGGGAAGGTATTAACACCCTTTCCATCTGTAGTTATTTACGGGCTCTTAATTGCTTAACTCATTTTTGAAAATTTGCTTTTTGTGTTTGTGTGATTTGAAAAGTACCTTTAGCAATTCGAAGGGACGGTCATCACTTATTCGTAGGCAACAACCGAGGGACAAGATCATATATTCGTACGCAACATCGAGGGTCATCGAGGGACTATGATCTTTGTGATGATTTTGAATCGAGGGACTTTTGCTAATGGTATCCCTACGTTCGAGGGACATGACCATTTTTATCTGAAAGGCAACAAGAGAGGTTACCCTAAGGGTGCAAGTGTGATAGAGTGTATTGATTCAAATATTTTATCTTGATTGTTTAAGGTGATCTAACGTCGATTTTAAGATCTTGTCATACAATCCTATTAGCCATACATCTAAGCAGTTAATATATGTACAGAAAATAAAGGTGCGGAAAGTGAAAGTGCGGAAAAGTAAAGTCCTAAGCTATTACAAGGCTTTGGGGCAGTTACATAATAGAGGAGCAAAAAGTAAATGTCCTAATTATCTATTACATCCCATGAGCAGATACATAATGATAAAAGGAATGTGCGCGGAGAATTATACATCCTGGAAGTAGTTACAATATTACACGCGAAATAGATAATCGGGATAAAAAAATAAAGTCGGGAGAAGTTTGAAAAAAAATCAGTGAAAAAGATTGAGGTTAATTAAGTCCTAATTAAGTTAACCTAATTATTGTGTAAAAAAATCGGGTGAATCGGAAACCCTAATTCTAATTATTTTTAATTAATAAAAAAATTTAAATTAAATTAAATTAATTAACCTAAATTAAACTAATTATTAAGAAAAATAAAAATAAAGTTGATTATTTACTAATCCTAATTATTTAACTAATTATTAACTTAATTAATCTAAATAATTAATTAATTATTAATTAATTAGTTAATTAAGAAAATAATAAGAAAAATAGTGGGAAAGTTGGAAAAGAGAGAAAAAGAATGGGGGGCGCCAGGGATCGAACTCGGTCCCCTCAGGGTTTTCAAACCTACGAGCTGCCATCTGAGCCACAGATCTTGGCTGTTATGGAATTACAACCATTGGATTATAAGCGTTTCAATGTTTCATTTTGAATTTTCCAAAACATAATGCGCGTGGGCCCCAGTGTTCTCATGCAAGCCAATCAGATGAAGGGATAACGCCACGCCAGGGTCAGAGAGGGTCAAAACCTTGACCGATCGGAGGAGCATCCAGAACCCTAGTTCCGGTCATCTTCTCCGATGATTCCAATTTGCAAACCTGCGATCAAATAGAAAAATAAAAGGAAAGTGCCTTGATCGTATAATTAAGGTGCAACGAGTTTAATGGTGGTGGCTGTTTGGCTTGGAAGTGCCTGTTATATGAGATTCGAAGCTTCACCGTTTTGAAGCCCTAACAATGGTGATATTCGATTTACACGTTAAACCTTCCATCTAATGCATAAAAACCTGTTCTAATGAACCTGTTGAGATCATACAAACAATCGAAAGCCATTAATAATGCATGAGTTAAAGGAAACAAAATTGAGAAGTTTACCAAACCTGTGAGACTTGAATGGCTCGATCTGGGATGCTTTGGCCTTGTGTAATGGTATGAATCGATCCCTGGGGACTTCAGGAGGATGATGTGATGCTTGAAACTGCTTGAGAGCGGCTGGAAATTAAAACTCGATGGTGCAAGTTTCTTTGATATTTTTGAAGCAAAACCCTAGCTTTTTGGTTGCGAGAATTCTCCCTAATGATCTGAATGCGTTGAGTATTTATAGAGGGTGGATGCAATTAGGTCAAAAACTTGAGAGAAATATATTGCATTTATTGCATCAAAATCTTCCAAATTTGCCTCAATCTTGTTCAATCAAGCCTTGTACGATATTGGCCATCTATTTGTGCTTGCTTGGACCTCAAAAATGATAGATATCCAGCCTTGCATTTATTAATTTGATTTTTGACATTTTATTTTAATTAAAATTGGATTTAAGTGAATAAATTCTAAAATAAATAAAATAAATTGAAGAGAGGCGTGCAATTGGTCTTGGAAGTCATGGACTATCTTAGAAATAAGTCCAAACTATAAAAACCATGGCCCATTTGGAAAAAAATTGAATTTGCTTAGTATTTCCCTTCATGCACTTCTTCAAAAATGTCAAACTTGCACAAGTTGTATCGTGCTCAATTTTCAACATTTTGAAGTGTTTTTGGACTTTTTAGAAATCTCAATATGTCCTATAAACACTCCTTTTGGTTTCATCTTCATTGAAGCTTCCATGTTCATGTACACTTCTTTCAAAAAATATGATTTTTTGTTGACTTTTAGAAGGACCTATTATGTCTTGATCCATTACTCTCAAATGAAGCATTTTTGGCCAAAGCTTGTGAGACACAAAGTTGTAGAGAATTGAATTCTTTTCAAAATGAGATTTAGTGGAAAAATTTCTGATAAAGTATGTGAAAATTATGCTTGGTCAAAGTTATGTTGACTTTTTATTAAGAAACCCTAATTTAGAAACTTTGACTTTTGATCAAATCTGAGCAATTGATTGAGCAAACTTGAGTTGTGAGGCTTGAAACTTGACATGGTGATACCTTGAGGCATATGAGGAGGTATTATGATCACTTGAGGCAATAGAAACCATATTTGACTTGAGAGAATAAAAACCCTAGTTGTGGGGTTGATTGCTTAGGAGAGGGCTCATCTGGTCAACCCTTGAGAAACTCTTGAGTATGGAGAAGTGGATTGACTTCAAAAATAGGAGGAAAAATTTTGGGGTATAACAAATTCCCCTGTTCAATATTCTTGTACCTGAAGGGTTAGATTGATATGCTTTCCTTTCGTGACTTGAAGGTAGAAGATGATTGAACACTCGAGTACAATTGAAAATTTGCACTCGTTGGTGTATGGAATAAGATCGTCAGCTGACGGTGTACTGGAATGGGCTTACAGATGCCATTTGGAGAAGTTACTGTTAGAGAGTGAGTCGTACGTTAGACTTCATGCTCGTATAGTCATAGATGGGCTTAAAGATGCCACCCGGGGTAGTTGATGATAAGAGAAAGTCAAAATAAACCTTCGTCTTGACTTTATCTGAAATGAGTATTTGTCGGGATGTAGATAGTTATTCCGTCTTGTTCCGAGTATTAATCTGCATCCTGCTGTTTGTTGGTAAACTCGTCTGGTCGTTCAGATAGTTTTCCCGTCTTGTTTTAGGCATTAATCTTTGACCTTCTATCTTAGGAGTTTGCAAATAGTCTTCGTTTGTTTGAGAATTTAACCTGAGATAACGAGATTAGCTTTATGCATATTATGATGCATGCGAGTATGTAATAATGCTTGTGAATAATATATGGATATGTTATGATTTTTATGAATAATGTATGAATGTATATGTCGTGGTATTTTAAAACATATCCATCTTGAAGAAGATAGGAATGTTCTGTCGGGGATATTTGATTTCTGCTTAGGGATGGAGAAAATGACCATTGAGGATTCTGACTAGGAATAAAAGAGGTGTAGATTCCTCTGATGCATTATCTGACCAAGTTTCAGGTCTAGATATTGATTCTGTTAGGGAAATATAATCCTGGTGATACTCAGCTTGGATGAACATATTGTGTATAAACCTTGCTGGGGAATGATGTGATATTGAATAACCTATTACTGCTCGGAGACTGACATAATAAGTTGATTGATGATTTGTTACTGCTCAAGCACCAATGTAACAAACTTGACGTTCATTGTGCAAGGACTGTCGTGATAATGTGGATGATCACTGCTCGGGGACTAACGGGATGAATTGATATGATCACTGCTCGGGGACTAACGTGATGAGTTAATAGGACCACTACTCGGGGACTAACGTGATGAGTTGGGACGATCACTGCTCGGGGACTAATGTGATGAGTTGATATGATCACTGCTCGACGACTAATGTGATTTGTCTGATATGATCACTGCTTAGGGACTAACGTGACAATGTATATGATCACTGCTCGGGGACTAACGTGATGAATTGAGAGTGTAGATAATCACTGCATGGGGATTGATGTGACAATGTAGATGATCACTGCTTGGGGACTAATGTGATGAGTTGATATGATCACTGCTCGTGGACTAATGTGATGAGTTTGATATGATCACTGCTCGGGGACTATATAATGAGTTGATAGGACCACTGCTCAGGGACTAACATGACGAGTTGAGACGATCACAGCTCGGGGACTAACGTGATGAGTTGAGACGATCGCTGCTCGGGGACTAATGTGATGAGTTGATATGATCATTGCTCAGGGACTAACGTGATGTGTTTGATATGATCAGTGCTCGAGGACTAACGTGATAACATAGATGATCACTGCTCGGGGACTAACGTGATGAATTGAGAGTGTAGATAATCACCGCGCGGGGACTAATGTGACAATGTAGATGATCACTGCTAGGGGACTAATGTGATGAGTTGATATGATCACTGCTCGGGGACTAACGTGATGAGTTTGATATAATCACTGCTCGGGGACTAACGTGATAAGTTGATAGGACCACTGCTCGGGGACTAACGTGATGAGTGTTAAAACATGGTTTGGTTCTACACCGATCTTAGAAGTTTTGATGATAACAAGTACAGTTGATGACAATTATGTTCTGACCCTGATAAATAAATATTTTGTATGAAACATTGATGTTTCCTAATTTTTTAATAAAGTATGCAGATGAAGTTCTGACTTTGAAAGGAAAAGAAGAACAAGTTATGGTTCTGATAGTAGAAGAAGTTCTGATCTGAATGAATATAGAAGTTCTGATACAAGGGATATATGTTAGAAGATTCATCCATGATCTGAAGTTTAATTTCACGCTCTAAGAGAAGTTCTGATGAACTTCTAAAAGCACCAAAGGCTGCACCAAACTCTGATTAAAAGCTTGTCCGCTGATCCAAAAGATTTAAAGTTCTGCTTCATCATCTTCTGATTAAGACATCAAGGATTCAAGTCAAACTTCTGAAAGCATCATGCTGCACTACAAACTCTGATTCCTATATGCTGACTGCTTTGTTCTGATGTGTTACTTAAAGATTTGAAGTAACAGCCAATTTTCAACAGGATATCATTTTTATGGAAAGAGAAATTAAATCCAAATATCATCATTCCATATATAGATTATATGTCTCCAACGGATGAATTTTCCTGACGCCTATATAAAGATCTATCCATGAAGAGAATAAAAACAACTTATGTGCGTACAACAAAGAGAGAAATCTGCAAAGAAATCATTCATATTATCTAGTTCCTAAGTATTTGAAAAATTGTGTAAAAATCACAGTTGTGATATAGCTTTTTAGAAGCATCGTGAAACACACAGTTTTGTAATTGGTTTTAAAATTGAAATTCCTTGAGAAATCGGGTTGTGGTTGATCTCGATAAGACTAAGACAGTTGTCTTGGTGAGTTGTAGTCAAGTTCTGATTAGTGAATTAGGACCTCGTTGAGAGAGGCAAATCACCTTGACGGGGGGACTGGAGTAGTTTGAGTTCAAACGAACTAGGATAAAAATAGCCTTGTCAAACTATTTTAATTTAGAAAAACCCAATTCAAACCCCCTTTCTTGTGTTTCTCAACCTTCAATTGGTATCAGAGCGCCTGACTCTGGGTGCTAACACTTAACCGTGTCAGATAAAAGATATAGCTTGAAAAACACAATGACCGAATCAGTTCAGAACAACAATGACCACTATGACGACAAAGACATAATCAACGGCAGAACCCCAATGTTTGATGGAGAAAATTTCGACTACTGGAAAGACATAATCAAAAGTTTCTTTCTGGCCCATGACACTGATCTCTGGGAAATGGTATCTGATGGCTACATTCATCATGTTGATGCAAGTGGTCAGAATATTGAAAGAAATAAAATGTTAGATCAGTAAAAGAAAGAATTAAAAAATCATCACAAAGCCAGAACAATCCTTCTAAGCGCCATCTCATACATTGAGTATGAGAAGATCACAAACAGAAACTCAGCTAAGAACATTTTTGACTCCTTAAGAATGACTCAAGAAGGAAATACACAAGTCAAAGAAACAATAGCTCTTGATCTCATTCAGAAGTACGAAGCGTTTAAAATTGAAGAAGATGAAACTATTGAAGCAATGTTCTCAAGGTTTCAAATTCTGGTAGCTGGTTTAAAAGTTCTGGAAAAAGGATATTCTATTGCTGATTATATAAAGAAATTCATCATTAGTCTTCCCAAGAAATAGAGACCTATGGTGACAGCTCCCAAGCTTGCAAAAGATCTGAACAAAATCTCTCTGGAAGAACTCATCAGCTCATGAAGAAGTCACAAGATAGAATTAGAAGAAGATGAGCCCCAGAAGAAAGGTAAGTCTATTGCTCTTAAATCTAACAAAAAACTATGACTGTAAATCTTTTTAGGCTGAAGAAGAAAACTCTGGAGGATCATCATCAGAAGAAGATGATCTATCTCTGATCTCCAGAAGAGTTCAGCAACTTTGGAAGAATAGACAGAGAAAGTTCAGAAATCCAAGAAGATATAACAATCATTCTGATTCATCCTCTGGATACAAAAAGACAAGAAAGTCTATCAGAAAGAGCCAACATAGCTTTAATGGCCAACATAGCTGACAACTCAAATTCTTCTGAATCTGATTCTGATATTGAAGAGGTATTTCCTAATTTTGCTGTTAATTTCTCTAAAGCTGAATTAGCAGAAAGTCTATAAAAAATTCTTGAAAACTATCTGAAACTTCAAATTAAATACAAGAATCTTAAACGGAATCTTGCATCTGATTTTGAAGAAACTAAGAAACTAGAAACAAAAAACTCTGAGCTTAAAGAAACAATTTCTAAACTAAAAATTGAAAAATCTGTTTTTAAAGAAAAATTACAAAAAGCTCAAGAAAAACCTGCTTCAGAAGTTCTAAATGGTTATGATAATATTATAAAGGAATATGATATTGGTTTTCAAGAGTTCCTATCTAAAAGCATAGGCAGAAGCAAAATGGTTTCAATGATCTATAAAGTCAGTAGAAACAGAAGAAAAGGGTTTAGGATATGTGCCTACTAAAGATGAGAAACCATATTCTGAGGTAGATGATATGATCATTAAATACACACCTCTAAAATCTCACTTCACTTATGGTCACCCACATGACATAAAATATACTAGTGAATCATATTATGCAAAATCTTATGTTAAACCTAAGTTCAAACAGAACTTTAGAAATTCTAACCAAAAAGGACCCAAAAAGATATGGGTACCTAAGGACAAAATAGTATATGTTGCATATGTCTTTGATAGCAAAGTTGAAACACCAGTCTTGGTACCTAGACTCTGGATGCTCTCGACACATGACGGGAAGAAGGCATATGTTCCAAAGTCTAGAACTTAAAGCTGGAGGTTACGTAGGTTTCAGAGGCAACCAAAAGGGTAAAATCATTGGCTCTGGAACTATCGGTAACAGTTCTTTACCCTCTATTACTAATATTCTATTGGTAGATGGATTGATGCATAACTTATTATCCATAAGTCAATTAAGTGATAACGGTTATGATATAATCTTTAATAAAAAGTCTTGTAAAGCTGTTAGTCAGAAAGATGGAACAATACTCTTTAATGGTAAAAGGAAAAACAACATTTATAAGATCAAACCTTTTGAACTCAAGAGTCAGAATGTAAAATGCGTTATGTCCGTGGACAATGAGGAATGTGCATGGCACAGACGATTGGGGCATGTTAGCATAAGAAGAGTATCTCAAATTAACAAACTCAATCTAGTCAGAGGACTTCCTAATTTGAAGTTTTACTCAGATGCTCTGTGTGAAGCATGTCAAAAAGGAAAATTTTTAAAACCTCCTTTTAAATAAAAAATGTTGTTTCTACCTCTAGGCCATTAGAACTTCTGCATATTGATATGTTTGGACCAGTGAAAACTGCATCCATCAGTGACAAGACGTATGGATTGGTGATCATAGATGACTATAGCAGATGGACATGAGTAAATTTCTTAAGACACAAGGATGAGTGACATTCTGTGTTTGCTAACTTTTGTAATGTGGTCCAAAATGAAAAAGAGTTTAGAATTGTTAAAGTCAGAAGTGATCATGGTGGAGAATTTGAAAATAAAGATTTTGAAAAACTTTTTGATGAAAATGGTATTTCTCATGATTTTTCTTGTCCTAGAACTCCACAACAAAATGGATTTGTAGAACGTAAAAACAGAACTTTACAAGAAATGGCTCGAACCATGATCAATGAGAATAACATCACTAAACATTTCTGGGCAGAAGCAGTGAACACAACATGTTATATCCAGAATAGAATCTCTATAAGACCTATTCTGGAGAAGACTCCTTATGAATTGTGGAAGAACAGAAAGCCCAACATTTCTTATTTTCATCCATTTGGATGTACTTGTTTCATTCTAAATACAAAAGATTATCTGAATAAATTTGATTCTAAGGCACAAAAGTGTTTAATGTTAGGATATTCTGAATGCTCAAAAGGCTACAAAGTATATAATACTGAAACACGAATTGTGGAAGAATCTATTAATGTCAAATTTGGTGATAAGCTTGGTCCTCAAAAGTCAAAGCAAAAAGTTTATCTTGAAAATATAGAAGTTCATATTTCAGGATCAGAAGATAGTCCTGGAAAAGACACAAGTTCTGAAGAATCTATCAAAGAAACATCAAAAGAACCCATTCAGAAGAAACAATTCAGAAGCAGCGTAGCTCATCCTGAAAAGATGATTCTGGGAAAGAAAGATGATCCAATCAGAACCAGATCAACATTTAGAAATTTTGAAGAACTCTCATGGGTCTGGTGTCCTTGATTGAGCCAACTTCCATAGATGAGGCTCTTTAAGATAATGACTGGATCATGGAAATGCAAGAAGAGCTAAATCAATTCACCAGAAATGATGTATGTGATCTTGTGCCTAAACCAAAAGGTTTCAACATTATTAGAACTAAGTGGGTCTTCAAAAACAAGCTCAGTGAACAAGGAGAAGTTGTCAGAAACAAAGCTCGACTGGTAGCACAAGGTTATAGTCAGCAAGAAGGAATAGACTATACAAAAACCTTTGCTCCAGTCCCCAGGTTAGAATCTATCAGACTTTTAATTTCATATGTTGCTAAACACAAATTACACTTTATCAAATGGATGTAAATAGTGCATTCCTAAATGGTTACGTTGATGAAGAAGTATATGTGCATCAACCCCCTGGTTTTGAAAACTCAAAACATCCAGATTTTGTTTATAAGCTTAACAAATCTTTATCCAGTCTAAAACAAGCTCCTAGAGCTTGGTATGAAAGACTAAGTAATTTTCTATTAAAAAAAGATTTTACCAAAGGGAAAGTGGACACAACTTTATTCTGTAAGACATTTAAAAATGATATTTTGATATGTCAAATTTATGTTGATGACATGATTTTTGGTTCTACTAAAGCCTCATTTGGGAGAGAGTTTGCTAAGTCTATGTAGGCAAAATTTGAAATGAGTTTCAAGGACGAACTCAAATTATTTTTGGGAATTCAAATAAATCAGACTTCAGAAGCAACTTACATACATTAGAGTAAGTACATTAAAGAACTTTTAAAGAAATTTGACATGTCAGATAGAAAACCTGCCAAAAATCCTATGCATCCCACGTGTATTCTGGAAAAGGAAGAGGTAATTAAGAAAGTAGAACAAAAGCTCTACAGAGGTATGATTGGCTATCTCCTATATTTAACTGCCTCAAGACCTGATATTCTATATAGTTTGTGCTAGATTCCAATCAGATCCTAGAGAAACTCACTTAACTACTGTTAAGAGAATTCTCAAGTATCTGAAAGGTACTACTAATCTTGGACTGTGTTACAGAAAATCCAGAGAATACAAACTTGTAGGTTACTATGACGTTGACTTTGCTGGAGATAGAATATAAAGAAAAAGCACAGCTGAAATCTGTCAGTTTCTGGGTGAAAATATGATATCTTGGTCCAGCAAAAGATAATCCACCATTGCTCTGTATACTACAAAAGTAGAATATATAGCTGCAGCTGGATGTAGTACTCAGATGCTCTGGATGAAAAGTCATCTTGAGGACTTTCATATATTCGAGAGTAACATTCATATCCTTTGCAATAACACTTCTGCTATTTGCTTATCTAAAAATCCTATTTTACATTCTAGAGATAAACACATAGAAATTAAACATCATTTCATTAGGGACTATATTCAGAAGGGAATTCTTACTTTAAAATTTATTGACATAGACCATCAATGGGCTGATATATTTACAAGACCCCTTGCTGAAGATCGGTTCAGTTTCATTCTAAAGCATCTCAGTATGGAATTATGCCCAGAATGAAAATTTTAATTTTATATGTTTAACTGTTAGAATATTTTTTTTTGTGAACTTCTGATCAATTGTCCTTCAGAAAGTGATAAGGGTAAATGAATCATAATCTATCAAGAAGATCTGAATGATGACTCAGCTCGAGATAGAAGCATGCAATTCACCAGAACAACACCTGTCAATCTTAATTGCTAAGTCATTCTCAGTAAATGGACACGTGTTCAAATTCTGATAGAGTGAAATGCTTGAGTTGATTCATTGAGGCGCTGGTCACATCGGTAACTGTTCACCATATCTTCACGCTATCTCCCGTGTCAGCAATCATTATGGTTAAGAATCATTTTTTCGTGCTTTAATTACTCTTAATAGCATGGTTTCAAGAAATCATTTTTCTCTAAATATACTTCTACTTTACTTTTTTCAAAATTCATCATTTTGCTCACTTCCTCTCTTAAAAAAAACCCTTATTTTCAAGTCTTCACAAAACCCTAGTCTAAGAACAATGGCTTCCTCATATCAAGATCAATAACAACAACAACAGAACCAAGTCAACGCCTCTTACAATTCTAGAAATTCCATCTCAATATGAATCCACACCACCAAATTCTCTAAACTCTCCAATCGTCCTCTCTAATTCCTCATCTCCTAAGAAACTCCAAATGACCCCCTAAAAATTGCCATTGATCTTGATGCATGGATCTACTTAATTAATGCTCCAAACAAAATAGTTGTTCCCAAACCAAAACCTCAACCCTCCAAAACAAACGTTGGTGAGTCTTTACTGGTTTTTAGAACAAAAATTCAGGCTCGGGTTAACTCTCTGAAGCAAGCTTGCTTGGAGAATCTGAATCCCGCACTTGACTATCTCGGACTCGTAAAATAGTTTATTTCGAACCTCGAAGGTATGAGCTCGCTATGGAATGGCTCAGCAGAATTTCAACGACAGGCTGGAGTTTCTTGAATAACATATCACACAGCTTAGGGACGCAAACAATTTGTTTCTAACAAATGCTCCCTGGGAATCTATAGCAGCAACAACATCTCTTCAGAAACCAGAGACTCAACCTCTGGTTCTCTTTCAAGACAAAGGAAAATCAGTTGCTGAATCCTCGGAAGCTCCTTCTACTGAGATTCTGGCAACTGCTGATAAGGATGCTTCCTCTCCCTCCTTAGTCATTCAAACACTGGAAGTTCTGAAGAAGGAAAATGAAGAGGTCAGAAAAAGATTGGATAAGCAAGATGAAACAAACAAGGAACTTAAAGAGATGTTGGGTAAACAAGAAGCTTCAACATCTAAGATCAAAGGTATGATGGAAGCTATGTTCTCACGACTCCCCCCACCATCTTAGACCTTAAGTTTTTTTTTGCTCTGTTTAATCTTGTTCTTATTTTACAAATTTTCATTTTCTGCATCTTTCCTTTTGTACTTCATTTTGATCTCTTAATGCAATTATATTCTATTTTGCCTTATTATTTTTTTCTGTGTTATTTTCTTTTTGATTTATGACAAAAAAGGGGAGAACGTAAGATATTTTTAATATCATAGTTGCTGATAGAATAGGTCATAAACATTCTGATATCATCTTTGATTTCATTTATGTCTAATGCTTAAAACAGGAAATATCAAACCTGGAAATCAATTTGGATCCATCAGAACCATCATCATACTCTGGACAAAACTCTTTAGGGAAGTACAACGTCTCTAAACTTATATGAATATTAAATTCAGAGGGAGACCTCCCTTTATCAAAATATTTATGTTTGATCATCATCAGAAAGGGGGAGATTGTTAGAACATGGTTTGGTTCTACACCTATCTTAGAAGTTTTGATGATAACAAGTACAGTTGATGACAATTATGTTCTGACCCTGATAAATAAATATTTTGTATGAAACATTGTTGTCTCCTAATTTTTTAATGAAGTATACAGATGAAGTTCTGACTTTGAAAGGAA
Organism: Vicia sativa; assembly: GCA_021764765.1. Taxonomy (NCBI): domain Eukaryota; kingdom Viridiplantae; phylum Streptophyta; class Magnoliopsida; order Fabales; family Fabaceae; genus Vicia; species Vicia sativa. The sequence continues at coordinate 217,939,521 of CM038795.1, forward strand.
AAGAAGAACAAGTTATGGTTTTGATAAGTAGAAGAAGTTCTGATATGAATGAATATAGAAGCTCTGATATAGTGGATATATGTTAGAAGATTCATCCATGATCTGAAGTTTAATTTCACGCTCTAAGAGAAGTTCTGATGAGCTTCTAAAAGCACCAAATGATGCACCAAACTCTGATTAAAACCTTGTCTGCTGATCCAAAAGCTTTAAATTTCTACTACATCATCTTCTGATCAAGACATCAAGGATTCAAGTCAAACTTCTGAAAGCACCATGTTGCACTACAAACTCTAATTCCTATATGCTGGCTTCTTTGTTCTGATGTGTTACTTAAAGATTTGAAGTAACGGCCAATTTCCAACAGGATCTCGTTTTTATGGAAAAAGCAATTAAATCCAAATATCATCATTCCATATATAGATTATATGTCTCCAACGGATGAATTTTCCTAACGCCTATATATAGATCTATCCATGAAGAGAATAAAAACAATTTATGTGCGTACAACAAAGAGAGAAATTTCCAAAGAAATCATTCATATTCTCTAGTTCCTAAGTGCTTGAAAAATTGTGTAAAATTCACAGTTGTGATATAGCTTTTTAGAAGCATAGTGAAACACACAGTTTTGTAATTGGTTTTAAAATTGAAATTCCTTGAGAAATCGGGTTATGGTTGATCTCGAGAAGACTAAGACAGTTGTCTTGGTGAGTTGTAATCATGTTCTGATTAGTGAATTAAGACCTCGTGGAGAGAGGCAAATTACCTTGATGGGTGGACTAGAGTAGTTTGAGTTCAAATGAACCAGGACAAAAATAGCTGTATCAAACTGTTTTAATTTAGAAAAACCCAATTCAAACCCCTCTTTCTTGTGTTTCTCAACCTTTAATGAGTTGAGACGATCACTGCTCGGGGACTAACGTGATGCACATAAGCGTTGGACATTGCTGAAAGGAGATGATAAAGTAGTAATCTTGTTGGGAAATTTGTCTATGTCGGGGGAGCGATGACTCTGCGGGAATTTGTAGAGATTACTTTGTGGGAATGTTTCTGTGAAACTGACTCTACGGGGATGTGTTGGTGACTTGGGTTGTCATCTCAATTCCTAGAGCCTGTAGTAACTGATGTTTATGTTCGCTTTTTGTGTCTTTGTGAACATGTATTTATTGTTAGATGCATATAATCATTCAAAGAAAACATTGGACTTTATGCAAACAAACAGATAAAAGTAAAAGTTTGGAATTGGAAAAGAAAAATTGTATTAATATTGAAAAGTAAGCCTATAGACAGGCAGTTTGTGTACAAAGAGACAAATATCCTAGTAAGAGGGAATTGTCGGAAAAATTTAGAAAATAATAAAAGCTATGTGGAAAAAATCTCGTTGAGTTTCAACTCTGTTATTGCTCATATATTTTCGACTATCTTATCTCTTTTCCTTCCGAAGAAGGTGATTGAACTGATATGTGCCATTTGAATCTAATAATAGTGTAGTCTGTAGGTAGATGATCTTTGACGAGACATAGTCGTACGCTTTGAATCCCTAACTTATTCCTAGACCGCCCTTTCGGGTTTTTAGTCTATCGGGATACCCTTTTTTGCCCAAGCCGCCTTTGCAGGTTTTCAACTTTCCGGGTGTACATTTTTTATATATATGTCACTAAATTTTTCCCGAACCCTTTTGGTTTTCCAGGACGCCCTTATTTTTTCCTAGGCCTGTCGACCTAGCGGATCTCGTTTAAGCGTAGTATTTGTTGACTATGTTTGTGTTCACAGGGTGCGAGAAGTCTTCTCCGTCCATAGTGCAGAAAGTCTTCTCCTTATGGTAGTATGATGCACTTGACTACTAGATCTCTAGATTGGTACGCTCAGTGCTTGACTTTCTTGTTGAAGGCTTTGATCATTCATTTTTGATATATCTGTCCATGGTATATAGCTGCGAGTCGTTTTTCGTCGACCAAGTTTATCTGGTCAAGTCGAGTCTAGACTCATTCGTCTTCGTCTAACTCTGCGTCCTTCAATACTCTGAGTGAGGGAACCTGAACCTCAATGATGAGAGAAAATGGGGTTGCCCCTGTGGATGTTTGTACTGAGGTGTGATAACCGTGGAGAGCAAATGGAAACATCTCATGCCAATCTTTACGTTATTGTCATCTTTTGTATGATTTTCTTAAGATTCTTGTTGGCGGCTTCCACTATGCCATTCATCTTTGGACGATATGGAGAAGAGTTGTGATGCTTTATCTTAAACTGCGTGCCGAGTTCAGTGATCATCTTGTTGTTGATATTAGTACCATTGTCTGTAATAATCCTTTCGGGGGTGCCGTATCGGCATATGAGATTGTGTTTGATGAATCGAGCCACAACATTCTTGGTAACAGATGCAAACGAGGATGCTTCTACCCATTTGGTAAAGTAATCGATAGCAACGAGGATGAAACGATGTCCATTAGAAGTGGTAGGTTTGATTTCTCCAATCATGTCAAGACCCCGCATCGTGAAAGGCCACGGGGCATTCAGAACATTCAATGGAACTGGAGGTACATGCACTTTATCTGCGTATATCTGACATTTGTGAGAAGATCGAGAATAGCAAAATCAATCAGCTTCCATAGTGGACCAATAGTAACCTTCTCTCAGAATCTTCTTAGCCATTTTATGTCCACTAGAATGAGTACCAAATGCGCATTCATGTAACTCTTCCATAATTTGTTTGGTTGTCTTCTGATCTACACATCGAAGTAAGACCAAGTCATGATTGTGTTTATATAAGTGTAAAACGGTGGGAGAACTGACTCGTTTATTTTGCGTTTTATCGCAAATGTTGCGGATAGCAAGAGTCGCCACCGACTTTTCTTTTATCCAATTAAGGGAAGGCGAAAAGAACAGGAAAAGACCTTCGTTAGATTATGAGTACGGGAGGCAGTTATGAAAAGGGAAGGTGTTAGCACCCTTTTCATCCGTAGTTATCTACGGGCTCTTAATTGCTTAGCTCACTTTACAAATTGCTTTTTTTATGTGTGTTTGAAAAGATGCTTTTGAAAAGGTATTTCACTTTGACTTCGTAATGATTCTCGCTGGAATGTATACGAAGTATTTGGAAATGTTTTGTTTTGGAAAGACTTTGTAATGATTCACGCTGGAATGTATACAAAGTGTTTTGAAAAGATTTTGAAAAAGTGTGAGGTGTAAAAAGTATTTTGATTGAGCAAGCAAAAGAGTCCTGTTACCTACTCAGAATGGTCGTTTCCATGCTATTTTGCTTTCCTTTAGAATAAGGCTATTCATACCATTAGTTGGTAGGTAATCTTATTCGTTGGATGTAAAGGGACATTCGAAGGGACATCAGATGGTCATAGAAGGCAACTTGTAGGGATATCTTAGCATATTCGTAGGGACGATCATCACTTTTCGTAGGCAACAATCGAGGGACGAGATCATATGTTCGTAGGCAACATCGAGGGTCATCGAGGGACTATGATCTTTGTATCAAAGGGAATATGGTGATATGCTTGTAAGCGTCTTAGCTAAGATATCCACACGTTCGAGGGACATGACCATGTATTCGTAAGGCAACGAGAGAGGATACCCTAAGGTGGGTGCATGTGTGAAAAAGTGTTGTATTTAGATATTTTATCTTGTGATTAGGGTTAGCTATGTTGATTGAATTAGTCTTTCCATACATGCCTAGTTACTAGCAGTTAATATGTGCAGAAAATAAATTGCGGAAATGTAAAGTGCGGAAAGATAAACCCTAGACTATTACATGGCTTTGGGCAGATACATAATATAGAAAAGTAAATCCTCATTAAGCTATTACATCCCATGAGCAGTTACATAATATTGGAAAAAATGCGAGAAATTAAAGTCCTAACTATTACAACCTGTGAACAGATACATAATATTAAAAATAATTTCGCGAGAAGGATCTAATTGTAAAATAAAGAAAAATAATGTTAGTAAAAAGAAATTTTTGAGTTAGGAAAAAGTTTTTAGGGTTAGTAAACCTAATTAAATGAGAAAAATATTTTTGGGAATTTTCTGGATTAATTTGATATGAAAAAAATGATTTAAAAGTTAATTTTCGATTAATTAACAATTAAATAAAACATGAGTGAAAAATAATATTTTTTGATGAAAAAATTAAATTAGATTTTGTCTAACCTAATTATGAAAAGAAATATTTTTTTGGTGATTTTTTAGTGTATAAAAAATATTTTGAAAAGAAATTAAATGAAATAGAAAATAATAGGAAAAATAGAGAAAAAAATGGTTAGTTTTTGCAAAGGGTAAAAAAGAATGGGGCAGCTAGGGATCAAACCCCTGCCCCAATGATCATACACGTGCTGCCTTACCACTAGGTCATCCTGGAATTTGTCTAGTGTAATGAAACAAAAATAATATAAAGGAAAATAATTTTCTAGAAATATTTGAAATGAAAAGCGCACGCAGGGAGGTCATCGTTTTCGCTGAGGTGGCAAGACCTTTACCTACGGACAACGTTCATTGATCAAGCCTATAGTGACAGCTTTGTTCGTCACTACAACACCTGCAAGTTTCAAAAATTCACAATACACAATATAAATTTATATGGAAGGCATGGTTCGATTGCAAATTGTCCCCTGAGTTCACTGGTACCACTCGTATGGTCCAATTTTGCCTATTCTGGAAATCCCTAATTCAAGCTCATGAAACCCTAACAATGGTGTAGCTCTACCCCTGCATCTAAACTCAAATCGGACCACCCAAATAGCTTGCAAACATCATTCTAAGCATGAACAAACAATCGAAATAGGTTAAATATGCATGTATGATCAAAATCGAATTTGAAAAATAAGTGTGCAAACCGTGATTGTAATTTTACGATTCTGGATGTCTGGAGGCTTGGTAATGATCTGGAATGAATCAGAGGAACACCGGGAACGTGTTGCAAGTCTTGGAACGGCTTGAATCGGAGCAAAATTGTGGCTGCTAGTTCCTTGAATGCCACGGTTTTTGAGGTTTAGGTTAGGGTTCTTGGCTGCAAAAAATTTGTCCTCAGGGTTTAGAAACCTTCTGAATATATAGAGGATGGATTTAGGTTAAGAATTATGAAGGAATTATATGTCAATCAATGAACAAATATTTGATTTGGAGTAAAACCAAATATTGCCTTTTTTTGGATCAATTTCAATCAATTCTCTTGCCAATATCAATAATTTCAAAATTGACAGCTTGAATGGCTTGCTTGGACCTCAAGGATGAGAGAAAACCAACCTTGCACTTAATATTTTGATTTTATATCTTTTATTTTAATTAAATTGGTTTGAAATGAATAAAAATCCAAAATAAATAAAAATAAAAGATAAAAGGCGTGGCCTTGGGCTTGGAGGTTCTAATTCAGATAAGAAACAAGTTTGAACACAGAAAAGTTAGGCCCATTTGGAAAAAAATTTGATTTTCTCAAGTATTTCTCTTCATGCACCTCCTCAAAAATGCTCAACTTGTACAATTCGTATCCTGCTCAATTTTTCACATTTTTGAGTGTTCTCGGACTTTTTAGAAAGCTCAAGATGTCCTATAAACAACCCTTTTGGTTTCATCTTCATTTAAGTTTCCATGTTCATGAACACTTCTTTGCAAAATGTTGACTTTTTGTTGACTTTTAAAAGGACCTGTAATGTTTTGATCCATAACTTCCAAATGAAGCATTTCTAGCCAAAGCTTGTGAGACATGGAGTTGTAGAGAATGGAATTCCCTTCAGAATGAGCTTTGTTGGAAAAAAATTTCTAATAAAGTATGTGAAAGTTATGCCTGGTCAAAGTTCTGTTGACTTTTGTCTGAAAAATCCTAATTTAGAAACTTTGACTTTTGATCAAATCTTGACTTTTCTTGAGGAATCATGATCAACCCTTGATCAAATGATGAATATTAATTCAAAATATTGATTTTGACCAAAAATTATGAAGTTTGACTGTATGTAGACCATAGTTGACTTTTTGTCCAATTCAACTGATTTTCAATCATCTGAGCAATTAACTGAGCAAACTTGAGCTGTGAGGCTTGAAACTTTTTATGGTGATGCTTTGAAACATATGAGGAGACATGATGACCACAGTTGACGTTTTGTCCAATACAGTTGATTTTCAACCATCTGAGCAATTGGATGAGCAAATTTGACTTATAAAGTTTGAAACTTGATATGGTGATCCCTTGAAGCATTTGATGAGGTATGATGGCCACTTAAAGCACTGGAAATCCATCTTTGCTTGAGAGGAGAAAAACCCTAGTTTGGATTGATTGCTTAGAAGAGGGTTTGTCTGGTCAACCCTTGTGAAATCCTTAAGTATGGAGATGGGAATTGTCTTGAGAGGTAAGAGGGAAAATTTTAGGGTATAATAGTTTCCCCTGTTCAATCTTCTTGTACCGGAAGGGTTAGATAGGTATGCTTGCCTTTCGTGACTTGAAGTACACCTGAAAATTTGCACTCGTTGTTGTATGGAATAGGATCTTCAGTTGATGATGCGCTGGAATGGGCTTATAGATGCCATTTGGAGAAGCTGATGTTGAAGAGTGAGTCGTACGCTAGACTCTGTATTTGTCTTTTGGATGAAAGAAATATCGGAGATGGGCTTAAAGATGCCATCTGGAGAGATGAAGATGTGTAGTCAGAGATGGGCTTAAGATGCCATCCAGGGCGGTTGATAATAAGAGAGAGTCAGAATAAGCCTTTTTTCTTGGCTATTTCTGAGATGAATAGTTGTCAGAATGTAGATAGTTTTCCCGTCTTGTTTCGGGTGTTAATCTATGATCTGTTCCCTGGAAATAATTTGTATGGTCGTTCAGATAATTCTCCCGTCTTATTTCGGGTATTAATATTTGACCTTCCGTTCGAAAAATAGCTTTTACCTGCTGGGGAAGTAGATCTTGAAAGGATATGGTTAGTCCTGTGCAGATCATGATGCATGCGAGTGTATGACAAGGTTATGAGTAATGTATGCACACATCATGATTTTTATGAATAATGTACGAATGTAGATGTTGTTGTATTTCAAAACATATCCATCTTGAAGAAGATAGGAACGTTCTGCTGGAGATCTTTGATTTCTGCTTGGAGATGAAGTTGTTGAAAACCCTGACTGGGGACTAAGAAAGATGTGAATTCCTCTGATGCACTATCTGACCAAGTTTCGAGTCTGGATATTGCTGTTGTTGGAGGGAATGATAATCATTGAAAAATACTCAGTTGAGGATGAATATCTTGTGTATAGACCTTGCTGGAGGCGATGTGACATGGAATAAGTTGTTACTGCTTGGTGACTGATGTAATTGGTTGATGTGTTACTTCTCGGGGACCAATGCAACATGATGACTTGAGAATGTAGATAAGTATGATAGGATCACTGATCGGGGACCAATGTGATGGAGTTGTAGCTGATAGGATCACTGCTCAGGGACTAATGTGATAAAGTTGAGGATCACCGCTCGGGGACTAACATGATGGAGTTGAAGATGATAGGATCACTGCTTGGGGACTAATGTGATAAAGTTGAGGATCACCGCTCGGGAACTAATGTGATGGAGTTGAAGATGATAGGATCACTGCTCGGGGACTAAAGTGATAAATGTAGAGGATCACTTAGCGTGATGAATTTGATAGGATCACTGCTCGGGGACTAACGTGATGAAGTTGATAGAGCTGATGGGATCACTGCTCGGGGACTAACGTGATGAAGTTGATAGGATCACTGCTCGGGGACTAACGTGATGAAGTTGAAGCTGATGAAGCTGGTAGGATCACTGCTCGGGGACTAACGTGATGAAGTTGAAGCTGATGAAGCTGATAGGATCACTGCTCGGGGACTAACGTGATGAAGTTGAAGCTGATAGGATCACTGCTCAGGGACTAACGTGATGAAGATGATATGATCACTGCTCGGGGACTAACGTGATAAAGATCAAGCTGATGAAGCTGATAGGATCGCTGCTCGGGGACTAACGTGATGAAGATGAAGTGTTTGAACACTATTTGGAGGAGATGATAATGTAATACTTCGTTGGAGAAGATTTGTCTTTGTATGGAGAGCGACAGCTCTGTGGGGATTGTAGAGATGATCATGTGGAGGTATTTCTTGTGAAAGTGACTCTGTGGGGATGTATTGGTGACTTTAGTCGTCATCTCAATTCCTAGAGCTTGTAGTAATTATTGTTTTTGTTCGCTTTTCATATGTTTGTGAATAGATGTTTATTGTCAGATGCATATAATCATTCAAAGCAATCATTGGACTTTATGCAAACAAAACAATAAAAATTGGAACTGGAAAAAGTAATTTGCATTAAAAAGTGAAAAATGGCCTACAGTCAGGAAGTTTGTATACAAGAGACAAATATCCTAGTAAGAGGAGATTGTTAGAATAGTAAAAAGCTATGTGGAAACAATCTTGTCGAGTTTCAACTATGCTATTGCTCATATATTTTCGACTATCTCATCTCCTTGTTGTCAGAAGAAAGTGATTGAACTGATTTGCGTCGTTCGAATCTTGAATGTTGATAGTAGTGTAGTCTGTAAGCAGGTGATCTGGACGAGACATAGTCGTACTCTTAAATCCCTAACTTTTGCCTAGACTGCCCTTTCGGGTTTTCAGTCTACCGGGATACCCTTTTTGCCCAAGCCTCCTTTGCAGGTTTTCGACTTATCAGGTGTACATTTTTGTATATATATATCCTTAAATTTTTCCCGAACCTTTTATGTTCGCCAGGATGCCCTTATTTTTGCCTAGGCCAGTCAACCTAGCGGGTCTCGTTTATGCGTAGTATTTTTTGACTATGTCTGCGTTCACATGGTGCGGGAAGTCTTCTCCATCCATAGTGCTTAGTATCATGGCTCTGCCGGAAAATACTGTTTTGACTACAAATGGTCCCTCATAGGTGGGAGTCCATTTGCCTCTGGGGTCACCTTGTGGAAGGATGATGCGCTTGACTACTAGATCACCGACTTGGTAGACTCGGTGCTTCACTTTTTATTGAATGCTCTGATCATTCGCTTCTGGTATATTTGTCCATGGCGATGGTCAGAGCCGCTCAATCAAGTTGATCGGTCAAGTAGTCCGACCCATTCGCCTTCCTCTAACTCGCCCCGAGTATCGTGATTGAAGGTATCAGAACCTCGATGGGTAGGACTGCTTCCATACCATATACGTGAAAGAAGGGGGTTGCCCCTGTAGATGTTTGTACTGTAGTGCGATAACCGTGAAGAGAAAATGACAACATCTCATGCCAATCCTTATAGGTTACTGTCATCTTTTGTATGATCTTCTTGAGATTCTTGTTGGCGGCTTCCACTGCGCCATTCATTTTTGGCCGATATGGAGAAGAGTTGTGATGCTTAATCTTGAACTGCGTGCAAAGTTCGGTGATCATTTTGTTATTGAGATTGGTACCATTGTCTGTGATAATCCTTTCGGGGACGCCATACCGACAAATAAGGTTATGTTTGATGAATCAAGCCACAACATTCTTGGTAACAGATGCGAATAGGGCTGCTTCTACCCATTTGGTAAAGTAATCAATAGCAACAAGGATGAAACGATGTCCATTGGAAGCGGTGGGTTTGATCTCTCCGATCATGTCAATGCCCGACATTGCGAAAGGCCACGGAGCGGTCAGAACATTCAATGAAACTGGAGGTATGTGAACTTTATCTGTGTATATTTGGCATTTGTGACAAGATCGAACATAGCGGTGACAATCAGCTTCCATGGTGGACCAATAGTAACCTGCTCTTAGAATCTTCTTAGCCATTGTATGTCCACTAGAGTGGGTACCGAATGCGCCTTCATGTAACTCTTCCATGATTCATTCTACTGTTTTCTAATCTACACAACGGAGTAAGCACAAGTCGTGATTGCGCTTATACAAGATGTCGTTGCTGAGAAAGAATTTGGAGGAGAATCTTCTTAAGAACTTCTTATCATTGACAGATGCCCCTGTAGGATATTCCTAAGCCTCGAGATACCTCTTCACTTCGTAGAACCAAGGTTTCTCTTATGTTCCTCTGGTATCAAGTTCACAATAGTATGCTGGTTCGTCTAGTCTTTCGATGATAATTTGGGGAGCTTCGTTGTCCCATCTGACCTTGAACATAGATGACATGGTAGCCGATGCGTCTGCCAACTGATTCTATTCTCGTGGGATGTGATCAAAAGTGATTTTTTTGAAGTAAGGGATCCGATTCAACACATGCTCTCAATATGGAATGCGATTCGGATGCTTCGTATCCCACTCGCCTTTAATCTGACTAATCACCAAAGTTGATTCTCCATAAACTTGCATGAATTTGATTCTTAAGTCGGTAGCAGCTTTGATACCCATGATGCACGCTTCGTATTCGGCCATGTTGTTGGTGCAGTCGAAACATAGTTTGGCTGTAAAAGGCGTGTGTCCGTCTGTAGGAGATATAATGATGGCGCCAATACCATTGCCAAGTGTATTTGAGGCTCCATCAAAGACCATGATCCAATCGGGATCCTGGTTCAGGTCCTTCGTTTGGTCTAGGTTCTTCGCAATTAGTGACTAACATAATATCCCCATCTGGAAACTCGAAATGCATAGACTGGTAGTCATCTATGGCTTGATGAGCCAAATGATCGGCTAATACGCTTCCTTTGATCGCCTTCTGAGTAGTATACCAGATATCGTATTCAGTCAAGATCATTTGCCATCTTGCTATTCTTCTAGAGAGAGCAGGTTTCTCGAATATGGATTTTATTGGATCCATCTTGGAGATCAACAAGGTAGTGTGAGTCAACATGTAATGTCTTAGTCGGCGAGCAGCCCAAGCCAAAGCGTTGCAAGTTTTCTCAAGTTGTGAGTATCTTGTTTCACAGTCAGTAAACTTTTTGCTAAGGTAGTATATTGCATACTCTTTTCGACCAGACTCGTCATGTTTCCCCAACACACATACCCATTGAGTTCTCTAATGCTGTGAAGTATATGATAAGAGGTCTTTCTTTGACTGGTGGTATCAGGATAGGAGGATTTTGTAGGTACTCCTTGATTTTGTCAAAAGCTGTCTGGCAATCGTCGTTCCATTTCACTACTTGATCTTTCTTCAGTAACTTGAAGATTGGCTCACAAGTAGCAGTTAGATGTGCAATGAATCTGGTAATATAGTTTAGTCGTCCCAAGAAACCTCTGACTTCCTTCTCGGTACGAGGAGCTGGCATTTCTTGAATAGCTTTAACCTTGGCAGCGTCAACTTCAATACCTTTACTACTGACAACAAATCCCAGGAGTTTACCGGATCTGACTCCAAAGGTGCACTTGTTAGGATTAAGTCTTAGTCTGTATTTCTTCAGTCTATCAAACAGTTTTCGCAAATGATCGAGATGTTCTACTTCAATCTGTGATCGATCTATCATGTCCTCGACGTAGACCTCTATCTCGTGATGAATCATGTAATGGAATAAAGCTACCATGGCACGTTGATATGTGGCGCCACCGTTCTTCAGTCCGAACAGCATAACTTTGTAACAGAATGTGCCCCACTGTGTAACGAAAGTAGTCTTTTCCATGTCTTTGGGAGCCATTTTGATCTGATTGTAATCGGAGAAACCATCCATGAAGTCGAAAACCCTGTGTTGAGCGGTGTTATCAACCAGGACATCAATATGAGGAAGTGGAAAATCGTCTTTCGGACTTACTCTTTTCAGATCTCGGTAGTCCACACACATACGTACTTTGCCATCCTTCTTAGGTACGGACACCATGTTTGCAACCCACTGTGGATAAGAAGTAGCGGCTAGGAAACAAGCATTGAACTGTTTCATAACTTCGGCTTTGATTTTCTCGGACATCTCGGGACGCATACGATGAACCTTCTGCTTCACAGGGAGAAAACCTTCTTTCGTTGGTAGTCGGTGTACCACAATGTCAATGTCTAAACCTGGCATGTCTTCGTAGGACCAAGAAAAAATCTCGATATAGTCTCGCAGTATCTGGACCAATCTGTCTTTAACATTGCTCTCAAGACCTTCGCCTATCTTGATTTCCTTTCTGTCTTCGTCAGTACCTAGATTCACAACCTCGATTGGCTCTTCCTGTGGTTGTATAACCTATTCTTCCTGTTGTAGTAGCCTGGAAAGTTCTCCTGGCACTTCATAATCTTCCTCACCTTCGTCTTCGGCTTGGTAGATCAGATTATCGAAGTCATATTTAGCAATAGCAAAGTCGTTATCGACGAGATTCGGAGTGAATCTACAGTGTATTATGTGGGTGTGTGTAAGAACACATAGCTTTTTGAAAGGGTGATAAAGTAAAATAAAGAAAAGAGCACAATATTTGAATGTAAAAGTTCAATGATTTATTGAATGAAAATATGAAAATGACAAATAATAACCCTCACAAACGAGTCGTGGTGCCCCGGGCAAGGCGATAGGCTTAAAGTTTATTGTTCGAAACGTGAAAAACATAACAGAAAAAGCAATTACTCCTGTCTAAAGGAGATTGGTATGACATCTTCAGTCTTCCAATTGTTGAGTCCATCGTCTGGAGTTGGGAAGATCCAATTGTTGATGTCGAAGTCGTCGTCGTCTTCTATAGCATGGACTCCGCTTTTGTTGATGTGGAAAGGAAGTTTGCACGTCATGTATCATCTTCTGACCTTTGATAGTGAAGCCTAAACCAGCCTTGTCAAATTTGAATGGAAAATCGGGGAGCTGACCCCAAATAGTACAGTGTCCTTCTTCAACCACAGCTTTGGCGTCTTTCAATGAGGCCATCTTCGGTGGAACTCTAGTAACTTCAGAAGTGACAAGAGAGTCAACAGGCATGACTCATGGAATTGCTTTGAAAGCTTGACAGGGGGTTTCGATGAATTCACCTTCCACTTCGATGTATCAGAATGACTGTAGATGGCTTACTATATATTCTTCTTCACCGCATACTGTAACAATCTTCCCCTTCATTGGATATTTCAGCTTCTGATGTAGGGTGGAGATAATAATGAGAGGTGCCACCATAGGCGCAGGATCGGCAGAGGTGATCCTTATTGTGTTCACATCAACAAGCTCTTCTGGGTAATCGTCTCCCCATCTGGTTGCCTTGATGTCTTCGATTGGAATCTTGTAGCTTTCGGAGCGGTATATTTAACCATGAAATCAAACTTTCCACTTGGCTTCCCCAAGGTATCCCAGACTGCTGGTATGGCTTCACTTACGTCTTCGATATTCATATTCTTAGAAACATTTTCGCACAGATTCTCCATAGATGGAGGTTTCAGAAATATCACTTCTCGGTTGTCCATCATGCGTTGAATACGCCTTTTCAACCAAGCACATCTGTCAGATTTAGATGCACACCAACGAAAGTCATCAGGGCATCCTGGAAATACACCGGCTTGCAGCAAATCTTTCTTAACAGTCATCAGAGGAATAGTCAGCTTGTTCACATCATAAACATAGGATTCATCATCAATAGCATTAACACTTTTACCATGGTCAGGCATTGGTGCATTGATCATATTCAGAGTTTCGACGGGAGGGTCGAATTCAATCTCTCTTGCTTCAATCATGTCTTGAATCTTGTTCTTCAAGGCCCAACAGTTGTTGGTGTCGTGCCCTTGGCTGTTGGAGTGGTATGCACACCTTGCATTAGAATTGTACTTTGGAGAGGAAGTGTTGACGTGTTGAGGAGGATCCCTCAAAGTAATCAGCTATGCTTTCAACATGTGTTGTAGTGCTTGAGATAACGGCATGCTGATCTTCGTACACTGTCTTCGTGGCGCGTTCTGGCTACGCACTTTGTCTCATTGAGGTTGCGCTGGTGTAGGATTGGAGATCACGACTGCTTATAATACGGTGAACTGACTTTGTAGAATTTTGTATCGCAAATGTGCGGATAGCAAGAGTCGCCACCGACTTTTCTTTTATCCAATTAAGGGAAGGTAAAAAGTACAGAAAAAGACCTTCATTAGATTCTGAGTAAGGGAGAAGGTTATGAAAAGGGAAGGTATTAGCACCCCTTACATCCGTAGTTATCTACGGGCTCTTAGTTGCTCTTAGATCACTTTAAAATTGTGCTTTCTGTGTGTTTGACAAAAATGTTTTGAAAAGGCATTTCGCTTTGACTTTGTAATGATTCATGTAGGAATGTATACAAAGTGTTCTAAATGTTTCGCTTTTGAAAGAGTTTGAACTTTGACAAAAGTGTGAGTGTGAAAAGTATTTTGATAGAGCAAGCAACTAAAAGTCTTACTACCTACTCGTAATGGTCGCTTTTGTTTGTTTTATTCCTTTAGAATAGTGCTATCCATACCATTTAGTTGGTAGGTAACCCTATTCGTGGATGTAAGCGGACATTCAAGGGACATCGGATGGTCATAGAAGGCAACTTGTAGGAAGTATCCTAGCACATTCGAAGGGACTATCATCATTTTTCGTAGGCAACAATCGAGGGTCAAGATCATGTATTCGGAGGCGACATCGTGGGTCTTATGATCTTTGTATCGAAGGGACTATGATGATTTGTTTTGAAGGCAACGATGCTAGAATACCTCTACGTTCGAGGGACATGACCATTTGTATTCAGAAGGCAACGAGAGAATTACCCTAAGGGGTGCATGTGTGAAAAGAGTGTGTTGATTTCAGGTATTTTATCTTGGAATTATGAGTGATCTATGTCCAATTTTATCTTGCCATACACGCCTAATTACTAGCAGTTTATAAGATGCAGAAAGTAAATTGTGGAAATGTAAAGGTGCGGAAAGATAAATCCTACACTATTACATGACTTTGGGGCAAATACATAATTGAAAGTGCGGAAAATAAAAGTCCTAACTAAACTATTACATTCCATAGGCAATTACATGATATGAAAAGAAAGCGATAAAAATTGTCCGAAACGGGATAACCTGTGAACAGATGAAAAATCGGGAAATACGAGGAAATTGCATAAGATGAGAATGTTAGTAAAAATAATAATTTTTGAATGAGAAAAAGTTTCCATGCTAGGAATAACATTAATATGCTAAAATAATTTTTTGGGATTTTTTGGAGTTAATTTAATAATTAAAAATCAATTAAAAGTGATTTAAATGATAAAATAGAAATTAAATTAAATATGCATGCAAAAATAATAATTTTAATTTTAAAAATTAAATAAGTATTTTTCTGGTGAGTATGCAAAAAATAAATATTTTTGGTATTTTTTAAATGCATGATAAAAATATTGAAAGATAAATTAAAATGGATGAAAATATTAAAAGAAAATAGAAAAAATATGAAAATAGAAAAAAAAAAGTGAAGTTTTGTAAAAGGAAAAAGAGAATGGTCCTAGTGTGGTTCGAACTCAAGACCTCCTGGAGAATCTTCCACATGCCACGCCTTAACCACTAGGCCATCTTGCACTTGGTGTCAAGAAAACCAAAATCAATTGTTTTTGAATGATTACGTGTCCTGGGAATGTTTGAAAACGAGTCAGCACGCGTGGACCCCAGTTTGAACAAGAGAGTGAATCAGAGAAAGCCATCGCACGCCACCCACCGGTTCACTTCAACGACGCCGAGCCCTAGCTCGGCCTTCTCCAACCAACCTGAAATCAAAACTGGAAAAATACGCGAAATAAAAAGTTCTAAGGTACCCTACCCCCCTAAATCGAGCATTCCGGATTCAATGGTGGCATCAGTTTTGATTAAAAATGCCTCTATCATTCAGTTCGAAGCTTCACAGTTTGAAAACCCTAAACATGGCATCACGCGATTCTGACGTTCAAGCTTGCTAACGATTGCCCAGATCAATCACATAGAGTCTCATGAACACAACAAAATCATTAGAATCGATTAAAACAAGCAGATAATAAAAATGCAATTTCAAGAAAGTTTTGAATATGTATGAACATGTATGCATCGATTCAGGTCGTTTTGATCATTGGCAATGATGTATACTCACTCTAAATTACCTCAGGAACACGTTTGGATGGTTGAGAGAGGTTGAAAGTGGCTGGAAATAAAAATTTGATTTTTGACAATTTGAGAAATTTTTTGACAAAATAAGGGTTGTGTATGGGGCTAGGGTTTCGTGTCCTTTGATGTGCAATATGCTGGGTATTTATAGAGTGAATTGAGAGGGCAAAGAGAGTGAAAAAAGATTGGATCTTGATTGTGCAATAAATTCTTTTCAAATAAAATCAAATTTTTGGAAAAAATTTGATTTTCTCTTCAATGTGAGAGCTAGCACGAATTTGGTATGTTCCATGGGCTATCTTGGACCTCAAGTTTGATAGAAATTCACTCCTTTTGAAAAAATATCTCATTTCATATTTTATATAATTTACTTTTGAATTAAATGGTTTTAAATTCAAAAATAAATCAATAAAATAGAAAATTGTCATGTCCAAGCATCAATAGGTCACAAATAAAATTATAATCAAGTTTGGATTATAAAATTATAGGCCCATTTGGAAAAAATTGCATTTTGACAAATATCTCCTTTTGTGCAATTGCTCAAAAATGCCCAACTTTTGAATAGTGTATTTTGCTCAATTTTCCACATGTTTGAATGTTCTTGGACTTTTTAGAAATCTCTAAGAGTCCTCTAACCAACCTCTTTGGTTTCATCTCAATTGGAGTTTCCATGCTCAATATATCTTCAAAACAAAATGTTGACTTTTTGTTGACTTTGAAAAGAACCTGTAATGTTTTGATCCATACCTTCCAAATGAAGCATTTTTTGAACATTCTTGTGAGACATGAAGTTTTAGAGAATTGAATTTCCTTCAAAACAAGAGGTTGTGGAAAAATTTCTGAGAAAGTATGAAGAAGTTATGCTCAGTCAAAGTTCAGTTGACTTTTTACTGAGAAACCCTAATTTGGAAAGTTTGACTTTTGAGCAAATCTTGAGTTTTCTTGATGAATCATGATCAACCCTTGATCAAATGATGAATGTGACTTCAAAATGAGGATGTTGACCAAAAATCAGGAAGTTTGACTGTATGTTGACCACAGTTGACTTTTTGTCCAATACAACTGACTTTCAACCATCTGAGCAATTGTCTGAGGAAACTTGACTTGTGAGGCTTGAAACTTGACATGGAGAGTATTTGAAGCATATGAGGAGGCATGAAGACCATTGGAGATGTTAGAAGTCCATCTTGATCTGAGAAATACTAAACCCTAGTTTGGGTTGATTGTCTAGGAGAGGATTTGTCTGATCAACCCTTGAGGAATCCTTGAGCATGGATGTATGAAATGTCTTGAGGAATAGGAGGGAAAATTTTGGGGTATGACACTGCTGTAACACCCCAAATCTACCCCTCGAATGTTATTCAAATCAGAGTGCGAAAAAGATAATCATACAAGGGATGTCACAATTTCTTCGCAAAACAACATTCATTTAGTCACAACTATACAGATACATAACACTTAAATCAGTGATGAACTTATAACAACATATTCCCATTAGATCAATTAAACAGATAAACAACATGATTAAAATTCCTCAACAGTAACAACTTGTTCTTTTATTCAAAGAGAAACAACTTCAAATTATTATTATTCACTTAACAAATATTCACATTATTCATAAACTCAACAACTTAAACAACAACGATGATTAAATAGCAACGTTCATCCCCCGAGTGTTACGTATCAGAGCAAGACACCAATTCGAACTAATAGCAACTAACAACTTCATAATGCTACTTCGAACTTCCACGGCTATCCTTGAGTACCTGCCCATTTCCCATGGTAGGAGAAATATCAGCAGAAGGGGTGAGATATCAACAACTATAAACAAGTGTATGATAAACAGTATATTAGATCGAATCATACAAATATCACCACTTTCAAACAACAACTAAGATGACAACCAGCGATAGCAGTTATAACAACAACTTCATAAATAATTAGTAACAACAACGATAATAATGGTATAATAGCTACTTCGCATTTAACAAGGCATAAGCCTTCAACTTTCAACTTGTGTCAATCCAGGCCAACGTGGGTGAGCATAGCTCCAACATAAAAATTGCCAATCCAGGCCAACTTAATAATGCAATGTATGCCATGAGACCTCAACTTAAACAACAAATACACAACAATGCGACAACAACAACATCATACAACAACAACTTAAAATATGCATCAATGGCATCGACTTAGATTAACACTGGTCATTCGACCTACAACTCAAACATGTCCATAAATTGGGACGATTCAACTTAATCAACATTGGCCATAGGCCTACAACTTCATCAACATATCAACAATAATTTATAACAACAATATATTCAACAACGATAATAGTTTATCAACTGCAACCTCGCAATTATTACAACACACGCAACCAACAATGCAAGGCATTCACACAATTTCGACAAAATAAAATAATCATAATTACTTACTAAAATACACGAACCATCCCGACAATTTTCAATTAATTCCGAACAACTAATTTTTCCGCTTAATTTACTAATTCGACCAAATGAAACTATTCTTAATTTCCCGCATTACTACTAATTATTAAATAGATTCTAATAATTTATCATCCGGCTAAATTAATTCTCGCTTATATTCAAATCCCGCTAAATAATTTCTAATGATTGTTCTTAATAATATCAATATGTTATTTCTACTAAACATCCGTTAAACCAACCTTTCTAGTTATTCTTGTTCCAATTCTGCCAATTATTGCTACTGGTTCGGTTAAACAATGTCTGCCACTGTTATTGCTCCTCAATTTAATATGGATTTTATTTGTCAATTATTCACAACAATTATTAACCCAAGCAATAAAATAATTACTAGAACAATTATTAAAACTTGTCATTAAGTGAAAAACTAGGAATAAGGAAAGTATCAGGAAACAATGGCCCACACCCATAAGAACTAGGGTGCCCGTCTCAAGCAGTGAGGCGCTCGCCTCACCTCCTCTCACCACTATGGGGCGCCCGCCTCTCCATGTTAATGGGGCCCCCGTCTCTTTCCCAATCTCTTGTGGCGCGTCCGCCTCCCTATATACATATATGTCTTACTTCGTATACTTTTCTCGCAATCTCTCTTATTTCTTTTGTTTCTCATATCAATTCTTCTTCAGTCATCGATTACCATAAAATAACTTTGATCGATCTTAGATTTCCACAACATAACAACATACTATTATTGATACAAAGGCCATACCATTAATTGATTCAGCCAAAATTAAAATCTCTTAACAATATAATAGTAACATTAACACAATAGCAATTATTTTCACCACATCAACCTAGCACAAAAACAACGAATAATTCATGGGAAAATGCATACAACCCAACCCACATAAGATCTATCATATACCTGGTTATAGAGATTGAACCCCACCCTTACCTGGATTCAAAAGCAGTTCAACTCTACGTTTGCCTCCTAATTTCCGATCAAATTCTGTCTTGGCTTTCCGATCCGCAATTTCCTCTTCCGGCGATAGTTTCCTCCAAACCCTTGTTCCTCTTTTCTTTCTCCCACGTACAACTTTTCCCAAAAATATTCACTAAACCCTTATAATTCTCCTTTTATATCTCTTATAATTAAACCCAACTTATAATAGTAATAATAATAATAATAATAATAATCATAATAATAATAATATTTCTATTAATCCACACTTATTTCTAATATTATTTCCAATAATATTCTATGATAAAATTAATTCATCATTAATTAATCCAAACTTCCGATAATTCACTTAATCACCCTAAATTAACTTACCAATCCATTAATGTTCCTTATAATTATTCCGATAATTCCTTCTTCGACTAAATTCCAACAATTATTTCCTAAATAATTCATTTAAATAATTAATTAAATTTTGGGTGTTACAACTGCCCCACAGATTGAGTGCGATCAACTTTGCCACGGCTCTTTTGACCATACACAGCATTGGCTTCTTTTTTACCACCAACAGATCTCTTTGCAGCATTTGAAGATGACTCTACTTCAATATTTTCGCTCTTGATTCCAGCCTCGATACACTCGCCTGTCAATATCAGCTCGGTGAATCCGGCTGAAGAGTTTCCAATTAGATGATTGAAGAATGGGTCTGTCAGTGTTCCCATAAACATGTCAACTAACTCCCTATTGGACAAGGGTGGTTGAACTCTTCCTGCTAAATCTCTCCATTTCTGGGCATACTCTTTGAACTTCTCGTTACGACCCATAGACATGCTCTGTAGTTGCATGTGAGTAGGTGCCAATTCAGCATTGTACTGGTACTGCTTGTAGAAAGCATCTTCTAAGTCATTCCAGGTATGAATGTAGGTACTCTCTAGTTGATAATACCACTCCAACTGAGTTCTGGATAAACTCTCTTGAAAGAAATGGATCCACAATTTCCTGTCTTCAATATGAGGATGAATCTTCTGAACATAGGAACTTTGAACTTGCGGGGAATTACCACACTAGGAACAAGACTCAGATCATCAAAGTTAAGCCCTAACATTTTCAGATTTTCCACAGCATTCATACGGTCTTCAAGTTGCTTGTATTTTTCGTCATCAAGATACTGCTCACTCATATAGTCTTCTTCTCTGTTTTCAGACTCATGATGGCTTCCTTCATTGGTTTTTATTCTTCCTTCAATTTCACCGCTCTTGTCTGAGAGCTCGAACTGTCTGACCACCCTAGCTGGACCCTTGTGATTTCTTCCCATGTTGAGAATACCAATAGTCTTCTTCTTTCTGGTGACGAGCTTCTTCAAATCTTTCTGGCCTTGGGCCAAATTGGTGAATATCTCTTGGAATTGGGCGTTTCGAGCCTGGAGATCTTTGACAGTCTGTTCAAGATCCATTTTTGTTGAAATAAACAGCGAGAGAATAAGAAAACCGGTCTTCAATGTACCTGTTATGAAATGTTATGCCATGATATGCGATGTTATGCAATGCAATGTTTTCAAGGACCTTAGGAATTTAAATTTGTTAAACAAGCACGAACAAACTTTTTGTTAGTTTACTTTTAGCAAGTACAAAAGAAATTTTAAACAAATAAAAAGAAATTCCTAGAGCTTAGGCCTCCCATAGGCGCTTCCTCTTTGGGTTGAAGTAGGTATTGATGCTTTGCTCCTCGTGAAGTAGCTTTGTCAACTCCAATACCCTCTTCTCGCTTGCATAGCACTGAGCTTCAAATGTATCCCTTTCTTCTTTAATTTGAATCCAAGATCTCTTCAAGTCTTCGAAATTAGTAGGCATGTCTGGATGAAGAATGATATAAGGTTTGTCACCTATAGCAACAAGTTCCATAACCACTGGTAGAATAGCTGTAAACGGCATCATGAGGTTTTGAGCTCGAGATCGCATCCATTTGAGGTAAGGTTCACAAGGAATAGAATTTTTTTTGCCCCAATGTCTTGGTATCGGTCTTTCTTACCATGCCCCAAGCATGCATAGATCTTCGACAATAGTTCTGAAGATCGTTTTCATAGTCGAACACAATGTCTTGGAGAAGCATATCATGAGGACCATCTTTTTGAGCATAACCAAACTGACGTAGAGCTAGAGAAGGGTTGTAAGTGATACCTCCCCTTATGCTAAGGAGTGGTACATTAGGGAATTCTCCACAACGCTCAATGAAAATGAAGTCCTTTTGAGAAAAAAGACACCAACGAATATTTGAATGAGAGAGTGACATCAGCCTTTGAGACCACTTCAATCTTTGCTCGTTCTTTATTATTGATTGAGGAAGGTGCGAAATAAACCACCTGGAAAGTAACTGTATGCAACATATGAGAGTTCCTTGTCTTTTGATGGTACGAGTGTGTAGAGAAAGTAGAACGTGCCCAAGTAAGGTAGGCACAGGATTACGAGTGAGGAATATCTTGATGGCGTTTAATTCTATGAACTGATCTGGATTAGGAAATAGCAACAAGCCATAGATTAGCAAGGCCAAAATGTCTTCAAATGCATGAAAACTCATAGCCTTTAGGAATTCTCGAGCTTTCTTTATCAGAAACTTAACAAGCAAACCCTTAACGACGCTTCTTGTTTCCCAATTAGCTTCAATGTCTGACCGCTTTAGATGTAACGTTGATGTGATGTCTTCGTATTTCGGAGCTTTTTCTGAACTGGTGAATGGTATCTGGTCAAGGATAGGTATTCCAAGTAGCTTAGAAAATTCTTCCAATGTTGGCACCAACTGATAATCTGAGAATGTAAAGCAGTGATGTTTTGGATCGAAGAACTGGAATACGACGTGCATCATATCTTTTTCAAAATCGGAGATAACCAAGTCAAGTAGATAACCATGTCTTTTGATAAACTGAGCGTGATCGGGAACTTCTGAAACTAATTCTTTGAGTTGAGAAGGAATACCCATGAAGTTGATTCAGATAGTCTTCTTAGAAGTCATAACTCCTACAAAACAGAGCAAAGATAAATCCCTAGGTCCTTGAAATAGTTAGAAATGATATGATGTTATGATGTTATGATGTCATGATGTCATGTTTAAAACAAGTAGAAAGCACAAGCAATTCACACAATAGCCCTAGGCTTAAGGCTTGCATGAGGTATAGGTGTCTACCCTACCAAATTTTAAGTGGGTTCAACCTGTCCTATAATAGTAACTGGGTTCTAGGAATCTCATATCATTGATCTTTCTCGTAGGCTTTATTTCAATACGACTAAAAAGTGGTCGATCGAAACATCCCAAAAGTCGAATCTTAATGAGCGTAGCATCGAGTATCAACCAACCTCAGTCTGCACCGAAGCCGGCCATCTCACTACCTTCTAATGGCCAAGATGGGTCAATTAGGGTTCTACAAGTTAAGTTAGTGCTTATGACACTACGCAGACGCCAAATACTTTCCTCAACTGAACATGAGGAGCATCGGGACATCCAAAGTGTCGCACTAACGTAGCCATCATTTTGACAGTTTCGGTATACGCCTAACGGTCGCGACGATTTATTTCTACTTACTTAAGGAAACCTGAATCTGGGTGTAGGATCCCCCACAAGTATAATACCCAAGCAACCCTTAAAAGTAAAGCAATCAAGTCAAACAAAAAGCAGTAAAGTGATCTAAAAACCCTAAGGTAGCCTCTCTTTAGGGTGTCCCTAGCAGAGTCGCCAGTTCTATAATACGGTGGGAGAACTGACTTGTTTGTTTTGTGTTTTATAGCAAATATTACGGATAGCAAGAGTTTCCACCGACTTTTCTTTTATCCAATTAAGAGAAGGCGAAAAGAACAAGAAAAGACCTTCGTTAGATTTTGAGTACGGGAGGCAGTTATGAAAAGGAAAGGTGTTAGCACCTTTTCCATTCGTAGTTATCTACGGGCTCTTAATTGCTTAGCTCACTTTACAAATTTCTTTTTGTGTGTGTGTTTTAAAAGATGTTTTTGAAAAGGCATTTCACTTTGACTTCGTAATGATTCTCGCTGGAATGTATACGAAGTGTTTGGAAATTTTTTGTTTTGGAAAAACTTTGTAATGATTCACGCTGGAATGTATACAAAGTGTTTTGAAAAGATTTTGAAATAGTGTGAGGTGTAAAAAGTTGAGCAAGCAAAAGAGTCCTGTTACCTACTCAGAATGGTCGTTTCCATGTTATTTTGCTTTCCTTTAGAATAAGTTTATCCATACCATTAGTTGGAATGTAATCTTATTCGTTGGATGTAAAGGGACATCGGATGGTCATAGAAGACAACTTGTAGGGATACCTTAGCATATTCGTAGGGATGATCATCACTTTTCGTAGGCAACAATTGAGGGACGAGATCATGTATTCGTAGGCAACATCGAGGGTCATCGAGGGACTATGATCTTTGTATCGAAGGGAATATGATGATATGCTTGTAAGCGTCTTAGCTAAGATATCCCCACGTTCGAGGGACATGACCATGTATTCGTAAGGCAACGAGAGAGGATACCCTAAGGTGGGCGCACGTGTGAAAAGGTGTTGTATTCAGATATTTTATCTTGTGATTAGGGCTAGCTATGTTGATTGAATTAGTCTTTCCATACATGCCTAGTTACTAGCAGTTAATATGTGCAGAAAATAAATTGCGGAAATGTAAAGTGCGGAAAGATAAACCCTAGACTATTACATGGCTTTGGGGCAGATACATAATATAGGAGTGCAGAAAGTAAATCCTCATTAAGCTATTACATCCCATGAGCAGTTACATAATATTGGAAAAAATGCGAGAAATTAAAGTCCTAACTATTACAACCTGTGAACAGATACATAATATTAAAAATAATTTCGCGAGAAGGATCTAATTGTAAAATAAAGAAAAATAATGTTAGTAAAAAGAAATTTTTGAGTTAGGAAAAAGTTTTTAGGGTTAGTAAACCTAATTAAATGAGAAAAATATTTTTGGGAATTTTCTGGATTAATTTGATATGAAAAAAATGATTTAAAAGTTAATTTTCGATTAATTAACAATTAAATAAAACATGAGTGAAAAATAATATTTTTTGATGAAAAAATTAAATTAGAGTTTTTCTAACCTAATTATGAAAAGAAATATTTTTTTTTGGTGATTTTTTAGTGTATAAAAAATATTTTGAAAAGAAATTAAATGAAATAGAGAATAATAGGAAAATTAGAAAAAAAATGGTTAGTTTTTGCAAAGGGTAACAAAGAATGGGGTAGCCAGGGATCAAACCCTGCCCCAATGATCATACTCGCGCTGGCTTACCACTAGGCCATCTTGCAATTTGTGTTAGTGTAATGAAACAAAAAGAATATAAAGGAAAATAATTTTCTAGAAATATTTGAAATGAAAATCGCGCGCAGGGAGGTCATCGTTTTCGCTGAGGTGGCAAGACCTTTACCTACGGACAACGTTCGTTGCTAAAGCCTATAGTGACGGCTTTGTCCGTCACTACAACACCTGCAAGTTTCAAAAATTCACAATACACAATATAAATTTATATGGAAGGCATGGTTCGATTGCAAATTGTTCCCTGAGTTCACTGGTACCACTCGTATGGTCCAATTTTTCCTATTCTGGAAATCCCTAATTCAAGCTCATGAAACCCTAACAATGGTGTAGCTCTATCCCTGCATCTAAACTCAAATTGGACCACCCAGATAGCTGGCAAACATCATTCTAAGCATGGACAAACAATCGAAACAGGTTAAATAGGCATGTATGATCAAAATCGAATTTGAAAAATAAGTGTGCAAACCGTGATTGTAATTTTATGATTCTGGATGTCTGGAGGCTTGGTAATGATCTGGAATGAATCAGAGGAACACCAGGAACATGTTGCAAGGCTTGGAACGGCTTGAATCGGAGCAAAATTGTGGATGCTAGTTCCTTGAATGCCACGGTTTTTTGAGGTTTAGGTTAGGGTTCTTGGCTGCAAAAAATTCGTCCTCGGGGTTTAGAAACCTTTTGAATATATAGAGGATGGATTTAAGTTAAGAATTATGAAGGAATTATATGTCCATCAATGAAAAAATATTTGATTTGGAGTAAAACCAAATATTGCCTTTTTTGGATCAATTTCAATCAATTCTCTTGCCAATCTCAATAATTTCGAAATTGACAACTTGTATGGCTTGCTTGACCTCAAGAATGAGAGAAAATCAACCTTGCACTTAATATTTTGATTTTATATCTTTTATTTTAATTAAATTGGTTTTAAATGAATAAAAATCCAAAATAAATAAAAATAAAAGATAAAAGGTGTGGCCTTAGGTTTGGAGGTTCTAATTCAGATAAGAAACAAGTTTGAACCAAGAAAAGTTAGGCCCATTTAGAAAAAAAATTGATTTTCTCAAGTATTTCTCTTCATGCACCTCCTCTAAAATGCTCAACTTGTACAATTTGTATCTTGCTCAATTTTCCACATTTTTGAGTATTCTTGGACTTTTTAGAAAGCTCAAGATGTCCTATAAACAACCCTTTTGGTTTAATCTTCATTTAAGTTTCCATGTTCCTGAACACTTCTTTACAAAAAGATGACTTTTTGTTGACTTTTAAAAGGACTTCTAATGTTTTGATCCATAACTTCCAAATGAAGCATTTCTAGACAAAGCTTGTGAGACATGAAGTTGTAGAGAATGGAATTCCCTTCAAAATGAGATTTGGTGGAAAAATTTCTGATAAATCATGCGAAAGTTATGTCTGGTCAAAGTTCTGTTGACTTTTGTCTAAAAACCCTAATTTAGAAACTTTGACTTTTGATCAAATCTTAACTTTTCTTGAGAAATCATGATCAACCCTTGATCAAATGATGAATATTACTTCAACATATTTATTTTGACCAACAATTATGAAGTTTGACTGTATGTTGACTACAGTTGACTTTTTGTCCAATATAGTTGATTTTCAACCATCTGAGCAATTGGATGAGCAAATTTGACTTATAAAGCTTGAAACTTGACATGGTGATCCCTTGAAGCATATGATGAGGTATGATGACCAATTAAAGCACTGGAAATCCATCTTGGCTTGAGAGGAGCAAAACCCTAGTTTGAATTGATTGCTTAGAAGAGGGTTTGTCTGGTCAACCCTTGTGAAATCCTTAAGTATAGAGATGGGAATTGTCTTGAGAGGTAAGAGAGCAGATTTTGGGGTATAACAATAAGATACTGTTATTGAGAAAGAACTTGGCGGCGAATATTCTTAGGAACTTCTTATCGTTGACAGATGCCCCTTCGGGGTATTCTTGAGCCTCGAGATACCTCTTCACTTCGTAGAACCAAGGTTTCTCTTCTACTCCTTCAGTATAAAGTTCACAATAGTATGCTGGTTCGTCTAGTATTTCAATCGTAATCTGAGGATCTTCGTTGTCCCATCTGACTTTGAACATAGATGACATGGTAGCTAATGCATCTTTGAAGTAGGGGATTAGATTCAACACATGTTCTTGATATGGAATGAGATTTGGATGCTTCGTGTCTTATTCGCCCTTAATCTGACTAATCACCAAAGTTGAGTCTCCATATACTTGCAAGAATTTGATCCTCAAGTCAATAGCAACTTTGATACCCATAATGCACACTTCCTATTCAGCCATATTGTTGGTGCAGTCGAAACATAGTCTGGCGGTGAAAGGTGTATGGCCGCCCTTAGGAGATATAATCACAGCGCCAATACCATTTCCAAGTGCGTTAGAAGCTCCATCGAATACCATGGTCCATCGGGATCCTGGCTCAGGTCCTTCATCCGGTTCATGCTCTTCGTAATTGGTGACTAACATAATATTTTTGTCTGGAAACTTGAAATGCATAGACTGGTAGTCATCTACAGCTTGATGATCCAAATGATCAGCTACCACACTTCCTTTGATCGCTTTCTGAGTAGTATACTGGATGTCATACTCGGTCAATATCATTTTCCATCTTGCTATTCTTCCGGAAGGAGCAGGTTTCTCGAATATGTATTATATCGGATCCATCTTAGAGATCAACAAAGTAGTGTGAGTCAACATATACTATCTTAGTCGCGAGCAGCCCAAGCTAAAGCACTGCAAGTTTTCTCGAGCTATGAGTATCTTGTTTCACAGTCGGTAAATTTTTTGCCAAGGTAGTATATTGCATACTTTTTTCGACCAGACTCGTCATGTTGCCCCAACACACACCCCATTGAATTCTCTAATACTGTTAAGTACATGATCAGAGGTCTTCCCTTAACTGGTGGCATCAGGATAAGAGGTTTTTGTATGTACACCTTGATTTTATCAAAAGCTATCTAGCAATCATCGTTCCATTTTACTACTTGATCTTTCTTTAGTAGTTTGAAGATTGGCTCACAAGTAGCAGTTAAATGTGCAATGAATCTGGAAATGTAATTTAATCGTCCCAAGAAACCTCTGACTTCTTTCTTGGTACGGGGAGCTGGAATTTCTTGAATAGCCTTAACCTTGGCAGGATCAACTTCGATACCTTTATGTAACACGGTGAACTGACTTTGTAGGATTTTTGTATCCAAATGTGCGGATAGCAAGAGTCGCCACCGACTTTTATTTTTATCCAATTAAGGGAAGGTAAAAGTAACAGAGAAAAAGACCTTCGTTAGATTCTGAGTTCGGGAGAATGGTTATGAAAAGGGAAGGTATTAGCACCCCTTTCCATCCGCAGTTTATTCTACGGGCTCTTAGTTGCTCTTAGATAACTTTTTAAAATTGCTTTCTTGTGTGTTTGACAAAGATGTTTTGAAAAAGGCATTTCGCTTTGACTTTGTAATGACTCATGTAGGAGTGTATACAAAGTGTTCGGAAATGTTTGTTTTGAAAAGAATTTAAACTTTGAAAAAAGTGTGTGGTGTGAAAAGTATTTGATAGAGCAAGCAACTAAGAGACTTATTTACCCACTCAGAATTGGTCGTTTTCGTACTTTTACATTCCTTTAGAATAGCGCTAGCCATACCATTAGTTAGTAGGTAGCTCCATTCGTTGGATGTAAACGGGACATTCGAAGGGACATCGGATGGTCATTGAAGGCAACTTGTAGGAAGCATCCTAGCACATTCGAAGGGACTATCATCATTTTTCGTGGGCGACAATCGAGGTTCAAGATCATGTATTCGGAAGCGACATCGTGGGTCTTATGATCTTTGTATCGAAGGGACTATGATGATTTGTTTGGAAGGCAACGGTGCTAGAATACCTCTACGTTCGAGGGACATGACCATTTTGAAATCGAAAGGCATTGAGAGAGAATTACCCTAAGGGGTGCATGTGTGAAAGAAGTGTGTTAAATTCAGATATTTTATCTTGAAATTAGTGTGAGCTATGTCCAATTATTATCTTGCCATACACGCCTAATTACTAGCAATTGATAAGGGTGCGGAAAGTAAAATGCGGAATGTAAAGGTGCGGAAAGGTAAACCTACGCTATTACATGGCTTTGGGGCAGATACATAATTTAAACTTGCGGAAAATAAAAGCCTAATTAACTATTACAACCCATGAGCAATTACATTATTGGAAAATAAAATGATAAAAGAAAAAACGTCCGAATCGGAGCAACCTGTGAAAGAATAAGAAAATCGGGAAATATGATAAAATTGAAATAAGAGAAAATGTTAGAAAAAATGCAATTTTAAATATGAGAAAATTAATATATGCTGGAAATAAGATAAATAAGCTAAAATAATTTTTTGGGATTTTTTGGAAAAGATTTAATAATTAAAATGCAATTTATAATGATTTAAATGCAAAATAAAAATAAAATAAATATGCATGCAAAATTATATTTTTAATTTATTAAATTAAATAAAGATTTTAGAAAAATAATGTAAAAAAAAATGTTTTTGGTAATTTTTAATGCATAAATAAAATCATGAAAACAATTAAAATTGAATGCAAAATTAAATAATATGAAAAACATGAAAATAGAGTTTTGGAAAAATGTAAAAGGATTGTCAACCAGAATCGAACGGGACATCCTTTCAAACCTTGAAACCAATCCAACCGAGCTAGACGTGCAACTGTTTGGAAACGGATTGAGTGGAATACACGCGTTGCTTCCCCATTGCCTCATCCTTCGCGCAACGATCGTCTTCTCCGATTTGAATATTTGAATTTAGCGTCGGTCTTTGTTCGACGCAAGGTCCCTCGCTAATATCAAAATGCAGACACACAAAATAAATACATTCTAAAGCCATGGTTCGATTGGAAACTTCATTCCGGATGCAATGGTATAGGTCTCATGGTCCAATTTTTCGTTTAAAGGAAACCCCAAATCGTGTTCGAAACCCTAGTTATGGTGAAACACGATTCGCCATAAAATCCAATTGGTTTGCCCAGAAAGCTTGCAAACTTGATTCTAAACACAGACAAACAATCAAAACAGATTAATAATGCATGAATGTTAGAAATCGAATTTTGAAATTTCAAGAACAAACCGATTTCGGATTTCTTGTTTCTGGATGGTTTTGAATGATATAAGAGTCTGATCGACTCAAGGCCTCAAGGAACAAGATGGAATGCTCGAATCGGTGTGGATGGTCGGAACTAGGAATGCTAGTTGCTTCAAGGACACGAAATTTTTGAGTTTGAAACTAGGGTTCTGGAGCAATTCCTTCGTCCTCTTTTGATTGATATGCATTGTGTATATATACTGGAAGGATTTGAGATTGAATTTGGAAAGATTTGATCAATAATCAATGATAATCAAATTTGATTTTTTCATGAAAATCAAATTTTCAAATTTGATCAATTTCAATCCAATCTTGCCTTTTTTGCTTCAATTCTGATTTGGCTAGCATTTGTGAGTTAATTGGACATCAAGGAAAGAATAAAAATCAATCTTTCAATTAATTTTGATTTTATACTTTATTTTTGAATTTAATTTGTATTTAAATGAATAAATTCCAAATTAAATAGAAAAATAAATCAAAAATTCGTGGCATTGGGCTTGGATATTCCTAATTGTATGAGGAACAAGTTAGGATGAAGAAAAATAGGCCCATTTGCAAAAGATTTGATTTTTGAAGTAACTCTCTTTGTGCATTCTTTCAAAATTGCCCAACTTGTAGATGGTGTAACTTGCTCAATTTTCCACATTTTTGAGTGTTCTTGGACTTTTTGGAAAGCTCTAAGAGTCCTCTAACCAATGTCTTTGGTCTCATCTCAATTGGAGTTACCATGCTCAAAATATCTTCAAAACAAAAGTTGACTTTTGTTGACTTTGAAAATGACCGTAATGTTTTGAGCTATACCTCTCAAATGAAGCATTTTTGGACATTCTTGTGAGACATGAAGTTGTAGAGAATTGAATTTCCTTCAAAACAAGAGGTGGTGGAAAAATTTCTGAGAAAGTATGAGAAAGTTATGACCAGTCAAAGTTCAGTTGACTTTTCACCTAGAAACCCTAATTTAGAAAGTTTGACTTTGGGCAAATCTTGAGTTTTCTTGATGAATCATGATCAACCCTTGATCAAATGATGAATGTTACTTCAAAATGAGGATGTTGACCAAAAATCGAAGTTTTGACTATGTTGACCACAGTTGACTTTTGTCCAATACACCCGATTTTCAACCATCCGAACAATTGTCTGAGGAAACTTGACTTGTGAGGCTTGAAACTTGACATGGAGAATCTTTGAAGCATATGAGGAGGCATGAAGGCCATTGGAGATGTTGGAAATCCATCTTGACTTGAGAGATACCAAACCCTAGTTTGGGTTGATTGTCTAGGAGAGAGTTTGTCTGATCAACTCTTGAGGAATCCTTGAGTATGGAGGTATGAAATCTCTTGAGTCGATGGAGGGCAAATTTTGGGGTATGACAGCTGCCCCTGTTCAATCTTCTTGTACTGGAAGGGTTAGATTGACATGCTTGTCTTCGTGACCGGAGGTAGAAGATGATTGAACACCGAGTACACCGAAAATTTGCACTCGTTGGTGGATGATGCGGAATAGGCTTACGATGCCATTTGGAGAAGTTGAGACTTCATTGGGAACGAGTCGTACGCTAGACTCGAGGTTGTTAATAGGAGAGCTGACAGAGATGGGCGTAAGATGCCATCTAGAAAGGTCGATGCTGGAGGGTGAGTCGTACGTTAGACTCTGTAGATGTTCCTGGAATGGAGAGGAGATGGGCTTAAGATGCCATCCGAAGGGAGTCGTACGTTAGACTTCGTGTTCACTTTAAATGAAGTTATTGGTCTGTATTGATTTTTAACCATATATGCAGCATTCTGATAGTGAAGTTATTGGTCCCATCTAACCTTGAACATAGACGACATAGTAGCCAATGCGTCTGCCAACTGATTCTCTTCTCGTGGAATATGATTGAAAGTAATCTCTTCAAAGTAGGAATCAAACTCGAACATGCTCTCACGGAATGAGATTCGGATGCTTCGTATCCCACTCGCCTTAATCGTGATCACTAAAGTCGAGTCTCCATACACTCGTAAGAACTTGATTCTTAAGTCAATAGCGACTTTGATACCCATGATGCACGCTACTCGGCCATGTTGTTAGTGCAATGAAACATAATCTGGCGGTGAAAGGAGTATGTCCGCTAGGGACGTAATGATGGCGCCAATGCCATTGCCAAGTGCGTTTGAGGCTCCATCAAAGACCATAGTCCATCGGGATCCTTGTTCGAGTCCTTCGTCTGGGCCTGGTTCTCGCAATCGTAACTAGTAAAACATCTTCGTCTGAAATTGAATCGCATAGATTGATAGTCGCTCACGGCTTGATGAGCCAAATGATCGGCTACTACACTTCCTTTGATCGCTTTCGAGAAGTGTCTTGGATGTCATATTCGGTCAAGATCATTTGCCATCTTGCTATTCTTCCGAGAAGCTGGTTTCTCAAAGATGTATTTTATCGGATCCATCTTAGAAATCAACAAGGTAGTGTGAGTCAACATATCTTGTCTTAGTCGTGAGCAGCCCAAGCCAAAGCGTTGCAAGTTTTCTCGAGCTGTGAGTATCTTGTTTCACAATCGGTAAACTTTTTGCTAAGGTAGTATATTGCATGCTCTTTTCGACCAGACTCGTCATGTTGCCCCAACACACATCCCATTGAATTCTCTAGCACTGTTAAGTACATGATAAGAGGTCTTCCTTCGGCGGCATCGGATAGGAGGATTACAGGTACTCCTTGATTTTGTCAAAAGCGATCTGGCAATCGTCGTTCCATTCCACTACTTGATCTTTCTTTAGTAACTTGAAGATTGGCTCACAAGTAGCAGTTAAGTGTGCAATGAATCTGGCAATGTAGTTCAATCGGCCCAAGAAACCTCTGACTTCCTTCTCGGTGCGGGGAGCTGGCATCTCTTGAATAGCTTTAACCTTGGCGGGATCAACCTCAATACCTCTTCCACTGACTACAAACCCTAGGAGTTTTCCGGATCTGACTCCAAAGGTGCACTTGTTGGGATTAAGTCTCAGTCTGTACTTCTTCAACCTGTCAAACAGTTTCTGCAAATGATCGAGATGTTCTTCTTCAGTCTGTGATCGAGCTATCATGTCGTCGACGTAGACCTCTATCTCGTGATGAATCATGTCATGAAATAATGTAACCATAGCACGCTGGTAAGTGGCGCCCGCGTTCTTCAGTCCGAACGGCATAACCTTGTAGCGTAGTGCCCCACGTGTAACGAAGTAGTTTTCCATGTCTTCAGGAGCCATTTTGATTTGATTGTAACCGGAGAAACCATCCATGAAGGAGAAAACCTTATGCTGAGCGGTATTGTCAACCAAAACATCAATATGAGGAAGTGGGAAATCGTCTTTCGGGCTCGCTTTGTTCAGATCTCTGTAATCCACACACATTCGTACCTTACCATCCTTCTTAGGCACGGGTACCACATTTGCAACCCACTGGGGATAGGAGGTGACTAAGAAACCAGCGTTGAACGCTTCATAACTTCGGCTTTGATTTTCTCTGACATCTCAGGACGCATGCGACGAACCTTCTGTTTCACTGGGAGAAAACCTTCTTTGTTGGCAATCGGTGTACCACAATATCAATGTCTAAACCCGGCATGTCTTCGTATGACCAAGCAAAAACCTCAATGTAGTCTCGTAGCATCTGAATCAACCTTTCTTTAACACTGTTCTCAAGACCCGCTCCTATCTTGATCTCTTTTCATCTTCACCCAAATTCACAACCTCAACTTGCTCTTCGTGTGGTTGTAACTCGCTCTTCTTCTTTGTGATCTGGCAAGTTCTCCGGCACTTCACAATCTTCCTCACTTTCGTCTTGGCTTGGTAGATCGGATTATCGAGTCATATTTAGCACTAGCATATTGTTATTAACGAGATTCGGAGTGATTCTCGATGTATCACGTGGGTGTGTGTAAGAAACACATAGCTTTTGAAGGGTGATAAAGTAAAGAAAGAAAACAAACAATTGAATGCAAAAGTCCAACGAATTTATTGAATGAAAATATGCAACGAGATAATAACCCTTGCAACGAGCCATGATGCCGGGCAAGGCACTAGGCTTTCAAAGTTTATTGTTCAAACATAAAGAAATACGAAAAGCAAAACAAAACAAGAGCAATTACTCGACTAAAGGAGATTGGTATGCGTCTTGATCTTCCAATTCTTGAGCCCATGATCCAGTTGGGAAGATCCACTTGCGATGTCGAAGCCGTTGTCGTCGTCTTCTAGCATGGATTCCACTGGCGATGTGGAAAGGAAGTTGGCCGGCACGTTCGCGTATCATCTTCGACCCTTGATGGTGAAGCCTAAACCGTCTTGTCAAATTTGAAAGGAAGATTAGGAGCTGTCCCCAAATAGCACTACCTCCTTGTTCAACAAAGCTTGAGCATCTTTCAGTGAGGCCATTCTAGGTGGAGCTTGTGTAACTTCGGGAGTGGGAAGTCAACAGGCATGACTCGGGTATTGTTTCAAAAGCTTGAGGAGTCTCAAGAATTCACCCTCCATCTCGAGATAGCGGAATGACCGTAGATGGTGACCATATACTCTTCTTCACCACACGTAACAACTTTCCCTTTCACGGGTATTTCAGTTTCGATGCAAAGTAGAGTACGGCCTGCCCCATGTATCCAAGGGTCCAAGTAGGCAAGAATAAGTTGGACGGATGTCCATGACAAAGAAAGTGGAATCAAAAGTCGGAACCGACTTTAGCAGTGAGTGAGCTCTCCAATCTTGTCGCTTAGAACCATCAAAAGCTCTCACGATAATGTCACGGTCTCGAACCAACCCGACATCAAGTCGATCAAAAGCAGTCTTCGGAAGGATATTCAGAGCAGAACCGGTATCCACCAAAACATGAGACAAGGTAGTGCCCTTGCATTCAACGGAGATGTGCAAGGCCTTGTTATGTTTCTTTCCGGAAGGAGTCAAATCAGCATCAGAGAAGCCTAGGCCGTTGTTGGCAGCCAGGCTAGCAATACAAACTTCGAATTGATCAGTAGTAGTGTCTTGCGGCACATGAGCATTCTTCAGAAACTTCACCAAGGCGTTAGCATGAGCCTCGGAGCATAAGAGCAGAGCAAGCATGGAGATCTTGGACGGAGTCTGTCCCAACTGTTCCACAACATTGTAGTCACTCTTCTTGATAATTTTCAGAATTTCCTCCATTTCTTGTTTGGAGGTGTCTTTGGCAACTTCCTTTGGTACTTCTAGCTGAGCAGGATGAGTTACTGGTTCTTTCCCTCTAGCTGGGGATATTGATTGAGTAGCTGGAATGCGTGGAGTCATGATGTCTTTTGGAGGAGAGATATCGGAGAGAATACCCTTCGGTTCGGTCACCTTCTGGATCCGGTGATGTTGTCGATGTCGAGAATAGAAACTTCGATAAGATCTTCAATTGTCGAGGATCTTGCTTGACACCATGATAGTAAACATCACTCCATAATTCCAAGGGATAGCCTTGTCGGGAATATGGGCGGCCTTGGAGAAGTGATAATGAGAGGTGCCACTCTAGGCACGGAATCAGCAGAAGAAATCCTTATTGTGTTAACATCAACATAGTCTTCTGGGAAATCGTCACCCCATCCGGTCGCCTTAACATCTTCAATAGGAATCTTGTAACTATCAGGGACAGTGTACTTCACCATGTAATCATATTTTCCACTTGGCTGCCCCAAGGTATCCCACACAGATGGCACAGTTTCGTTCGCATTGTCAATCTTCAACTTAGACATTTCTTCACACAACTTCTGCACAGGTGGTTTCAGAAATAGTATCTCACGGTTATCCATCATGCACTGAACACGTCTTCTCAACCAAGCACAACCATCAGGTGCAGACGAGCACCAACGACAACTCTCTGGGCATCCTGGATTGACACCGGCTTGCAACAAATTCTTCTTAACAGCCATCAGAGGAATGGTCAAGTCATCTATGTTGAAAACATAAGTATCGTCACCAACAGCATTGGAACTCTTGTCATGGTTAGGCATAGGCGCGTTGATCACATTCGAGTCTCAACGGAGGTCAAACTCAATCTGCTTAGCTTCATCATATCTTGAATCTTGTTCTTGAGCCCAACAATTGTCGATGTCGTGCCGGCTGTTGGAATGGTAAGCACACTTAGCATTAGGATTGTACTTTGGAGAGGAAGTGTTGACATTCGAGGAGGATCCTCAAGGTGTCACCTGCTTTCAACATGTGTTGCAAGGCTTGCGACAATGGCATGTTGATCTTAAAGCTGTCTTCGTGGCGCGTTACGCTCTGCGTTGTCTCGCTGAGGTTGTGCTGATGTAGGATTGGAGATCACAACTGCCCCCACAGATTGAGCACGGTCGGTCTTGGCTCGGCTTTTCTGACCATACACAGCATTGGCTTCTTTCTTAGCACCAAAGGATCTCTTGACATTTGAAGATGTCTACATGAATCTTCCCACTCTTGATACCAAATGCTCGCTTCAATATCAACTCGGTGAATCCGGATGAAGAATTTCCAATCAGATGATTGAAGAATGGGCCTGTCAGTGTTCCCATGAACATATCAACCAACTCCCTATTGGACAAGGGTGGTTGAACTCTGACTGCTAGATCTCTCCACTTCGAGCATACTCCTTGAACTTCTCGTCACGACCCATAGACATGCTTTGTAGTTGCATGCGAGTGGGTGTCAATTCAGCATTGTACTCATATTGTCTGGAGAAAGCATCAGCTAAGTCACTCCAAGTACGGATACGGTCATTCTCTAGTGATAATACCATTCCAATGGGTTCGGACAAACTCTCTTGAAAATAGTGCATCCACACTTTCATCATCGGTGTGGGGATTGATCTTACGGACATAGGACTTCAAATGCAGCTTAGGGCAAGACATGCCATCATACTTAGCAAAAGTAGGAACTTTGAACTTGGGAGGAATCACAACACGAAACAAGACTCGGATCATCAAAGTTCAGCCGGACATCTTGAGTTTTCCACAACATTCGACGGTCTTGAGTTGCTTGTACTTGTCATCTTCATCAGTGTTGGCTATAATCGAATGATCCTCTCCTCCTTTCTTTGGTTCACGCTGCTCACCTTCATCACCCTTGGTACTCCCTCGGTATGGACACTTCCTTGAGAGAGCTCAATCTGGTGACCACTTTTGGACCCCTTTGAAGCGTCTACCCATGTTGAGGAGACCAACAACCTTCTTCTTCTTGTTGATGAGCTTCTTCAGATCTTCTTGGCCTTGGACCAAGTGGTAAACATCTCTGAAACCGAGCATTCGAGCTGGAGATCTTTGACATCTGTCAAGAGCCATTTCGCTAAAATAAATAGCGAGCAAATGAGAAAACCAATCTCCAATGTACCTGTGATGCAATGTTATGATATGCTATGTAATGTTTATGCGAATGCAATGCAATGTTTTCAAGGACCTAAGAGATTTAAATTTGTTAAACAAGCAATGAACAAACATTTATTAGTACTTCTCATTATTCTTTTTCTTTTTAAGTACAAGAGATAGTTCAAAACAATAAAAGAAAACAAAACATCCTAAAGCTCTAAGTCTCCCATGGGCGCTTCCTCTTGGTGCCGATGTAAGCGTTGATGTTTCGCTCCTCGTGAAGTAGCTTGGTCAACTCTAGAACTTTCTTCTCACTTGCATAGCATTGAGCTTCAAAGGTATCCCTTTCTTCTTTTAGTTGAATCCAGGATCTCTTCAAGTCTTCAAAATCAGTAGGCATGTCAGGATGGAGAACGATAGGTACGTCACCTATAGCAACAGGTTCCATAATTACTGGTAGAACAGGCGTGAATGGCATCATGAGGTTTTGAGCTCGAGCTCGCACCCATTTGAG
Organism: Vicia sativa; assembly: GCA_021764765.1. Taxonomy (NCBI): domain Eukaryota; kingdom Viridiplantae; phylum Streptophyta; class Magnoliopsida; order Fabales; family Fabaceae; genus Vicia; species Vicia sativa. The sequence continues at coordinate 217,977,147 of CM038795.1, forward strand.
GTAAGGTTCCCAAGGAATGGAGTTCGGGTGCCCCAAAGTCTTGGTATCAGTCTTCTTTACCATGCCCCAAGCATGTATAAACCTTAATCGGTCGAGATCGTGATTGTAGTCGAACACAACATCTTGGAGAAGCATATCATGTGGACCATCCTTCGAGCAAAACCAAACTGACGTAGAGCTAGAGAAGGGTTGTAAGTAATACCTCCCCTTATACCAAGTAGTGGTACATTAGGGAATTCTCCACAACGCTCAATGAATGTGAAGTCCTTTTGAGAGAAAAGGTTCCAACGGATATCTGAATGAGAGAGTGACATCAATCTTTGAGACCATCTCAACCTTTGTTCATTCTTCAAAACTGATGGAGGAAGGTGCGAAATAAACCACCTTGAAAGTAACGGTACACAACACATGAGAGTTCCTTGTCTCTTGGTAGTACGAGTGTGGAGAGAATGTAGAATGTCTCCAAGTAAGGTAGGCACAGGATTGCGGGTAAGAAACAACTTGATGGCGTTGACATCTATGAATTGATCCGAGTTAGGGAATAGAACCAAACCATAAATTAGCAAGGCCACAATGTTCTCAAATGCATGGAAACTCATAACTTTGAGGAATTCTCGGGCTTTCTTGATTAAGAACTTGGAAAGTAAACCCTTAACTCCACTTCTAGTTTCCCAATTGGCTTCAATGTCTGAGCGCTTAAGATGTAAGGCGGATGCAATGTCTTCGAACTTAGGAACCTTTTCTAAACCGGTGAATGGCACTTGATCAAGAATAGGTACCCCAAGTAGCTTAGAGAACTCTTCAAGGTAGGAACCAACTGATAATCTGGAAATGTAAAGCAATGGTGTTTCGGATCAAAGAACTGGAATAGGACATGCATCATATCTTCTTCAAAACCGGAGATAACCAAGTCAAGTAGATAACCATGTCTTTTGATGAATTGAGCATGGTCGGGAATTTCTGAAACCAATTCTTTGAGTTGAGAAGGGATACCCATGAAGTTGATTCGGATAGTCTTTCTAGAAGCCATAATCCCTACAAAAGAGCAAAGATAAATCCTAGGTCCTTGAAATAGTTAGAAATGATATGCAATGCGAATGATGTCATGATGTCATGTTTAGCACACACAAACAATTCACACAATGAGCCTAGGTTTAAGGCTTGCATGAGGTATAGGTGATTACCCTACCAAAAGTTTGAGTTGGTTCATCTGTCCTATAATAGTAACGGGTTCTAGGAATCTCACATCACGATCTTTCTCGTAGGCGCTTATTTCAATACGACGGCCAAGTGGTCGATCGAAAATGTCCCAAAGTCTAATCTCAATGGCGTAGCATCGAGTATCAACCAACCTCGGTCTACACAAAGCCGGCCATCTCACTACCTTCTAATGGCCAAGATGGGTCAATTAAGGTTCTAAAAGTTTAGTTAGCGCTTGATGACACCACGAAGCCAAATACTTTCTTCAACTTGGGAATGAAGAGTATCGGGCAACCAAAGTGTCACGCTAACGTAGCCATCATGTTGACCGTGTAGTTATCGTCTAGCGGTCGCGATGATCTAATGCTACTTACCTAAAGGAAATCCGGATCGGGTGTAGGATCCCCAACAATATAATACCCAAACAACCCTTAAAGATAAAGCATACAAGTCAAACAAAAAGCAATAAAGGTTATCTAGAAATCCTAAGGCAATTCTCTCTTTTAGGGTGTATTCCCAGTAGTCGCCGTTACGTAATACGGTGAACCGACTTTGTAGGATTTTGTATCCAAATGTGCGGATAGCAAGAGTCGCCACCGACTTTTATTTTTATCCAATTAAGGGAAGGTAAAAGTAACGAAAAAGACCTTCGTTAGATTCGAGTTCGGAGAATGGTTATGAAAAGGAAGGTATTAGCACCCTTTCCATCCGTGAGTTATTCTACGGGCTCTTAGTTGCTCTTAGATAACTTTTAAAATTGCTTTCGTGTTTGACAAAGATGTTTTGAAAAAAGGCATTTCGCTTTGACTTTGTAATGACTCATGTAGGAGTGTATACAAAGTGTTCGGAAATGTTTGTTTTGAAAAGAATTTGAACTTTGAAAAAGTGTGTGGTGTGAAAAGCATTTGATAGAGCAAGCAACTAAGAGACTTATTTACCCACTCAGAATTGGTCGTTTTCGTACTTTTACATTCCTTTAGAATAGCGCTAGCCATACCATTAGTTAGTAGGTAGCTCCATTCGTTGGATGTAAGCGGGACATTCGAAGGGACATCGGATGGTCATAGAAGGCAACTTGTAGGAAGTATCCTAGCACATTCGAAGGACTATCATCATTTTCGTGGCGACAATCGAGGTTCAAGATCATGTATTCGGAGGCGACATCGTGGGTCTTATGATCTTTGTATCGAAGGGACTATGATGATTTGTTTGGAAGGCAACGGTGCTAGAATACCTCTACGTTCGAGGGACATGACCATTTTGAAATCGAAAGGCATCGAGAGAGAATTACCCTAAGGGGTGCATGTGTGAAAGAAGTGTGTTAAATTCAGATATTTTATCTTGAAATTAGTGTGAGCTATGTCCAATTATTATCTTGCCATACACGCCTAATTACTAGCAATTGATAAGGGTGCGGAAAGTAAAATGCGGAATGTAAAGGTGCGGAAAGTAAACCTACGCTATTACATGGCTTTGGGGCAGATACATAATTTAAACTTGCGGAAAATAAAAGCCTAATTAACTATTACAACCCATGAGCAATTACATTATTGGAAAATAAAATGATAAAAGAAAAAACGTCCGAATCGGAGCAACCTGTGAAAGAATAAGAAAATCGGGAAATATGATAAAATTGAAATAAGAGAAAATGTTAGAAAAAATGCAATTTTAAATATGAGAAAATTAATATATGCTGGAAATAAGATAAATAAGCTAAAATAATTTTTTGGGATTTTTTGGAAAAGATTTAATAATTAAAATGCAATTTATAATGATTTAAATGCAAAAATAAAAATAAAATAAATATGCATGCAAAAATTATATTTTTTAATTTATTAAATTAAATAAAGATTTTTAGAAAAATAATGTAAAAAGAAAAAATGTTTTTGGTAATTTTTTAATGCATAAATAAAATCATGAAAACAATTAAAATTGAATGCAAAAATTAAATAATATGAAAAAACATGAAAATAGAGTTTTGGAAAAATGTAAAAGGGATTGTCTGAACCAGGAATCGAACTGGGGACATCCCTTTCAAACCTTGAAAACCAATGCGCTGACCAACTGAGCTAGACGTGCCAACTGTTTGGAAACGGATTGAGTGGAATACACGTTGCTTCCCATTGCCTCATCCTTGGCAACGATCGTCTTCTCCGATTTGAATATTTGAATTTAGCGTCGGTCTTTGTTCGACGCAAGGTCCCTGGCTAATATCAAAAATGCAGCACACACAATATAAATACATTCTAAAGCCATGGTTCGATTGGAAACTTCATTCCGGATGCAATGGTATAGGTCTCATGGTCCAATTTTTCGTTTAAAGGAAACCCCAAATCGTGTTCGAAACCCTAGTTATGGTGAAACACGATTCCGCCATAAAATCAATTGGTTTGCCCAGAAAGCTTGCAAACTTGATTCTAAACACAGACAAACAATCAAAACAGATTAATAATGCATGAATGTTAGAAATCGAATTTTGAAATTTCAAGAACAAACCGATTTCGGATTTCTTGTTTCTGGATGGTTTTGAATGATATAAAATCTGGATCGACTCTGAGGCCTCAAGGAACAAGATGGAATGCTCAGAATCGGCTGTGGATGGCTGGAACTAGGAATGCTAGTTGCTTCAAGGACACGAAATTTTTGAGTTTGAAACTAGGGTTCTGGAGCAATTCCTTCGTCCTCTTTTGATTGATATGCATTGTGTATATATCCTTGGAAGGATTTGAGATTGAATTTGGAAAGATTTGATCAATAATCAATGATAATCAAATTTGATTTTTCATGAAAATCAAATTTTCAAATTTGATCAATTTCAATCCAATCTTGCCTTTTTGCTTCAATTGATTTGGCTAGCATTTGTGAGTTAATTGGACATCAAGGAAAGAATAAAATCAATCTTTCAATTAATTTTGATTTTATACTTTATTTTTGAATTTAATTTGTATTTAAATGAATAAATTCCAAATTAAATAGAAAAATAAATCAAAAATTCGTGGCATTGGGCTTGGATATTCCTAATTGTATGAGGAACAAGTTAGGATGAAGAAAAATAGGCCCATTTGCAAAGATTTGATTTTTGAAGTAACTCTCTTTGTGCATTCTTTCAAAATTGCCCAACTTGTAGATGGTGTAACTTGCTCAATTTTCCACATTTTGAGTGTTCTTGGACTTTTGGAAAGCTCTAAGAGTCCTCTAACCAATGTCTTTGGTCTCATCTCAATTGGAGTTACCATGCTCAAAATATCTTCAAAACAAAAGTTGACTTTTGTTGACTTTGAAAATGACTGTAATGTTTTGAGCTATACCTCTCAAATGAAGCATTTTTGGACATTCTTGTGAGACATGAAGTTGTAGAGAATTGAATTTCCTTCAAAACAAGAGGTGGTGGAAAAATTTACGAGAAAGTATGAGAAAGTTATGACCAGTCAAAGTTGATTGACTTTTCACCTAGAAACCTAATTTAGAAAGTTTGACTTTTGGGCAAATCTTGAGTTTTCTTGATGAATCATGATCAACCCTTGATCAAATGATGAATGTTACTTCAAAATGAGGATGTTGACCAAAAATCGAAGTTTTGATTGTATGTTGACCACAGTTGACTTTTTGTCCAATACACCGATTTTCAACCATCGAACAATTGTGCGAAACTTGACTTGTGAGGCTTGAAACTTGACATGGAGAATCTTTGAAGCATATGAGGAGGCATGAAGGCCATTGGAGATGTTGGAAATCCATCTTGACTTGAGAGATACCAAACCCTAGTTTGGGTTGATTGTCTAGGAGAGAGTTTGTCTGATCAACTCTTGAGGAATCCTTGAGTATGGAGGTATGAAATCTCTTGAGTCGATGGAGGGCAAATTTTGGGGTATGACACTTTACCACTGACAACGAATCCCAGGAGTTTGTCGGATCTGACTCCAAAGGTGCATTTGCTCGAATTCAGCCTCAACCTGTATTTCTTTAATCTATCAAATAGCTTACGCAAATGATCGAAATGTTCTATTTCGGTTTATGATCGAGTTATCATGTCGTCGATGTAGATCTCTATCTCGTGATGGATCATATCATGGAATAAAGCCACAATAGCATGCTGATATGTTGCGCCAGCATTTTTCAACCCAAATGGCATGACCTTATAATAGAAAGTGCCCCAATGTGTAACGAAAGTACTCTTTTCCATGTCTTCGGGAGCCATCTTGATCTAATTATAACTAGAGAAACCATCCATGAAAGAAAAAACCTTATGTTGAGCGGTGTTTTCAACCAAGACATCAATATATGGAAGCGGAAAATCGTCTTCTGGGCTCGCCTTATTCAAATCTCGGTAGTCCACGCACATGCGCACCTTGCCATCCTTCTTAGGTACGGGAACCACATTCGCAAACCACTGTGGATAAGAAGTAACGGCTAAGAAAACGGCATTGAACTACTTCATAACTTCGACTTTAATTTTCTCAGACATCTCAGGACGCATACGACGAACCTTCTGCTTCACAGGGAGAAAACCTTCCTTCGTTCGTAGTCAGTGTACCACAATGTCGATATCTAAACCTGGAATGTCTTCGTAGGACCAAGCAAAAATCTCGATGTAATCTCGCAACATCTGGATCAATCTTTCTTTAACACTTTTCTCAAGACCCGCTCCTATCTTGATTTCTTTTCTGTCTTCGTTGGTACCTAGATTCACAACCTCGACTGGTTCTTCGTGTGGCTGTATAGAACTTTCCTTTTGTTGTAGTAGTCTGGAAATTTCTACTGCCACTTCACAATCTTCCTCACCTTCGTCTTTGTCTTGGTAGATCAGATTATCAAAGTCATATTTAGCAATAGTAGAGTCGTTATCGACGTGATCTGAAGTGAATGTGGATCTACAGTTTATTACGTGGGTGTGTGTAAGAACACATAGCTTTTGAAAAGGTGATAAAGTAAAAAGAAAGACAAAGAGAATAATATTTGAATGCAACAGTCCAATGATTTATTGAATGAAAATACGTGAATGACAAATAATAACCCTAAAAAATGAGTCGTGGTGTCCCGGGCAAGGCACTAGGCTTAGAGTTTTATTGTTCGAAACTATAAAGCATAAAAGCATAAAATAGAAAAAAACAATTACTCTTGTCTAAAGGATATTGGTATAACGTCCTTAGTCGTCCAACTGTTGAGTCTATCGTCAGGAGTTGGGAAGATCCAATTGTTGATGTCGAAGTCACCATCATCGTCTTCTATAGCATGAACTCCATTCTTGTTGATATGGAAAGGAGGTCCACCAGCACGTTCGCGGCGTATCATCTTCCGACATTTGGAGGTGAAGCCCAAACCAGTTTTATCAGATTTGAATGGAAAATCGGGTAGCTGACCCTAAATGGTACAACCTCCTTCTTTAACTACAGCTCTAGCATCTTTCAGTGAGGCCATTTTCGGTGGAACTCTAGTAACCTTAGGAGTGACAGGAGAGTCGACAGGCATGACTCGTGGAACTACTTTGAAAGCTTGACAAGAAGTCTCGATAAATTCGCCTTCTGTTTCGATGTATCGGAATGACTATAGATGGCTTACCATATATTCCTTTTCTCCTCATACTGTAACAATCTTCCCCTTCACTGGGTACTTCAACTTCTGATGCAAGGTAGAGGTAACAACGCCTTCCCCATGTATCTAAGGGCGTTCGAGCAGGAAAGAATAAGATGGAAAAATGTCCATCACAAAGAAAGTTGAATCAAAAGTCTGGGAACCTACTTTAATCGACAAGTTGATCTCTCCAAGTATTGTTCTCTTCGAACCATCGAAAACTCTTACAGTTATGTCATTGGGTTTCATGACCACTTCTTCAGCATCAAGTCAGTCGAGAGAAATCTTTAGTAGGACATTTAGAGAAGAGTCAGTATCCACCAACACATGAGACAATGTAGTGCCCTTACACCCTATAGAAATGTGTATGGCTTTATTATGTTCCCTTCCAATAGGAGTTAGATCAGCATCGTAAAAGCCTAAACCATTGTCCACGGTCAGGCTAAAAATACAACTTTTGAATTGGTCAGCAAAAGCGTCTTGCGGTATATGAGCATTCTTCAGAAATTTCACCAAGGCTTTAGCATGAGTCTTAGAGCACAAAAACAGAGCTAGCATGGAAATCTTGGACGGTGTTTGTCCCAACTGCTCCACTATATTGTAATCGTTCTTCTTAATGATCTTCAGAATTTCCTCCATCTCTTGCTTGGAGGTATCTTCAGCAACTTCCTTTGGTACTTCTGTCTGAGCAGGTTGAGTCACTTTCTCTTTCCCGCGAGCCTCGGGAGTTGGTTCAATAGCAGGAATGTGAACCAGTGTAGTAGTATCCTTTGGAGGAGAGATATCTAGAGAAAACACTCTTCCGGTTCTGGTTACTTTGCTTGATCCAGTGATATTGCTGACATCAGGACTGGTAGCTTCAACTGTATTGTCTTCAATGGCCAATGGCTCTTGCTTGACGCCATAATAGTATACTTTGGCTCCATAATTACAAGGTATAGCTTTGTCAGAGGAATATGGAATTGATTTGGGTGAGGTAATAATCAGAGGTGCCACTCTAGGTGCAGGATTGGCAAAGGTGATCCTTATTATTTTCACATAATCATCATCTCCCCATCCAATTGCCTTGATGTCTTCGATTGCAATCTTGTAGCCTTCAGGAGCGGTATACTTCACTATGAAATCAAACTTCCCACTTGGCTGCCCCAAGGTATCCCAGACTTCTGGTATGGTTTTACTTACGTCTTTGATCTTCAAGTCTTTGGAAACATCTTCGCACAAACTCTCTACATACAGAGTCTTCATGAATAGAATTTCTCGATTTTCTATCAGGCGTTGAATGCCTCACTTCAACCTGGCACATCTATTGGGTTCGGATGCACAATAACAGCACTTGTCAAGACATCCTGGAAATAGATCGGCTTGTAGCTGTAATACGGTGAACTGACTTTGAGATTTTTGTATCGCAAATGTGTGGATAGCAAGAGTCGCCACCGACTTTTCTTTTATCCAATTAAGGGAAGGTGAAAAGAACAGGAAAAGACCTTCGTTAGATTCTGAGTAAGGGAGAAGGTTATGAAAAGGGAAGGTATTAGCACCCCTTTCCATCCGTAGTTATCTACGGGCTCTTAGTTGCTCTTAGATCACTTTAAAAAATTTGCTTTCTGTGTGTTTGACAAAAAAAATGTTTTGAAAAGGCATTTCGCTGTGACTTTGTAATGATTCATGTAGGAATGTATACAAAGTGTTTGGAAATGTTTCGTTTTTGAAAAGAGTTTGAACTTTGACAAAAGTGTGTGGTGTGAAAAGTATTTTGTTTGAGCAAGCAACTAAAAAGTCTTTATTACCTACTAAGAATTGGTCGTTTTCGTGTTGTTTTACGTTCCTTTAGAATAGTGCTATCCACACCATTAGTTGGTAGGTAACCTTATTCGTTGGATGTAGAAGGGACATTCGAAGGGACATCGGATGGTCATAGAAAGCAACTTGTAGGAAGTATCCTAGCACATTCGAAGGGACTATCATCATTTTTCGTAGGCGACAATCGAGGGTCAAGATCATGTATTCGTAGGCGACATCGTGGGTCTATGATCTTTGTATCGAAGGGACTATGATGATTTGTTTTGAAGGCAACAGTGCTAGAATACCTCTACGTTCGAGGGACTTGACCATTTGAATTCGTAAAGGCAACAAGAGAGAATTACCCTAAGGGGTGCATGTGTGAAAAGAGTGTGTTGATTTCAGGTATTTTATCTTGGAGTTATGAGTGTTCTATGTCCAATTTTATCTTGCCATACACGCCTAATTACTAGCAGTTTATAGGGTGCGGAAATTAAATTGCGGAAAGTAAAGTGCGGAAAGATAAAGTCCTACGCTATTACATGGCTTTGGGGCAGATACATAATTGAAAGTGCGGAAAATAAAAACCCTAATTAAACTATTACATCCCATAGGCAATTACATAATTGGAAAAGAAAAGCAATAAAAATCGTCCGAAACGGTACAACCTGTGAACAAATACAAAATCGGAAAACGGAAGAAAATTGCATAAGAGGAAAATGTTAGTAAAAATAATTATTTTTGAATGAGAAAAAGTTTTTGTGTTAGTAATGACATTAATATGATAAAATAAATTTTTGGTAATTTTTGGAATTGATTTGATAATTTAAAAACAATTAAAAGCCATTTAAATGATTAATTAGAAATTAAATTAAATATGCATGCAAAAATAATAATTTTTATATTAAAAATTAAATAAACTTTTTTCTGATAATTATGCAAAAATTAAATATTTTTGGTGTTTTTTAGATGCATGATAAAAAATATTAAAGATAAAATCAATTGGATGGAAAATATTAAAGAAAAATAGAAAAATATGAAAAAAGAGTTAGTTTTGCAAAAGAGAAAAATAACATGGTCCTGACCAGGTTCGAACCTGTGACCTTGGAGAGCATCTTCACTTCCCAACGCCTTAACCACTAAGCCAATGTGTCTTTTGTGTTTGGAAACTGGAACCAATGGTTTTTAAAGGTAAATGTGTCAAGGATTTTTAAAATTCAAAGCACAGTCAGCAAGTGGACCCCGGGTTGAGTGAAGGAGCGAATCAGAAAGCGCGATTGTGCCACGCGTGCCTCGCCGGTTTCAACATCGGTCAACGACGCCGGAGCCCTAGCTCCGGTCGTCTTCTCCGATCAAACAAAAACTCAAACCTGCAAAATAACAAAAATAAATGGCAAAAAAGTATCCTATCCCCCTAAATCGACCATTACCAGTTCAATGGTGGTGTCGGTTTTGGCTGAATCATCTTGTACAAGCCAGTTCGAAGAAGACAACTTGAAAAACCCTAACTATGGCAAATCGTTATTTTTACGTGCAAGCTTCAAAACGATGGCCCAGATCAATTATATGGAGCCTCATGAACACATTAAAACCATTAGTTTTGATTAAAACACACAGATAATAAAAATGCAAAATCAAGAAAAATATGAATATGTATGAACATGTAGGGCACGATTCAGGCTGTTTCAACCATGGGCAATGATGTATACTTACTCCAAATTACCTCAGGAACACAATGGAATGGTTTTGGATGGCTGAAAGTGGCTGGAATTTAAAATTCGATTTTGACAATTTTGAGAAAAATTTGAGCAAAGTAAGGGTTGTTGTAAGGGCTAGGGTTTCGTCCTTGGCTTTGTGCAGCATGCTTGGTATTTATAGAGTGAGGAATAAGTGCAAAGAGAGTGAAAAAAGATATGGTATTCAATGTGATATTAATTTTTTTCAAATAAAATCAAATTTTGGAGAAAATTTGATTTTCTCTTCCATATGCAAGCTAGCACGAAATTGGCAAGTATTGTGGGCTATCTTGGACCTCAAGTTTGATAAAAATCAAATCCTTTTGAAAATATATCTTATTTTCATATTTTATATAATTTAAATTTGAATTAAATGGTTTTAATTCAAAAATAAATCAATAAAATAGAATGTGGTCATGGCAAGGCATCAATAGGTCACAAATAATATCATGATCAAGTTTGAATCATAAAATTATAGGCCCATTTGGAAAAAATTGGATTTTGACAAATATCTCCTTTTGTGCAATTGTCCAAAAATGCCCAACTTCTGAATGGTGTATCTTGCTCAATTTTCCACATTTTTGAATGTTCTTGGACTTTTTAGAAATCTCTAAGTGTCCTCTAACCAACCTCTTTGGTTTCATCTCAATTGGAGTTTCCATGCTCAATAAATATTCAAAACAAAAAGTTGACTTTGAAAAGGACCTGTAATGTTTTGATCCATACCTTCCAAATGAAGCATTTTTTGGACATTCTTGTGAGACATGAAGTTGTAGAGAATTGAATTTCCTTCAAAATGAGAGGTGGTGGAAAAATTTTTGAGAAAGTATGAAGAAGTTATGCTTAGTCAAAGTTCAATTGACTTTTCCCCAAGAAACCCTAATTTGGAAAGTTTGACTTTTGAGCAAATCTTGAGTTTTCTTGATGAATCATGATCAACCCTTGATCAAATGATGAATGTAACTTCAAAATGAGGATGTTGACCAAAAATCATGAAGTTTGACTGTATGTTGACCACAATTGACTTTTTGTCCAATACAACTGATTTTCAACCATCTGAGCAATTGTCTGAGGAAACTTGACTTGTGAGGCTTAAAACTTGACATGGAGAATCTTTGAAGCATATGAGGAGGCATGATGACCATTGGAGATTTTCTAAGTCCATATGGATCGAGAAATTAGTTTGGGTTGATTGTCTAGGAGAGGTTTGTCGATCAACCTTGAGGAATCCTTGAGTATGGATGTATGAAATGTTTTGAGAAGTAGGAGGGCAAATTTTGGGGTATGACAGCTTCCCCTGTTCAATCTTCTTGTACTGGAAGGGTTTGATTGGCATGGTCGCCTTTCGTGACCGGGAGGTAGAAGATGATTAAACACTCAGTACACAAAATTTGCACTTTCTTTGGCGATATGGGAATGGGCTTACAGATTCCATTTGGAGAAGTTGGAGACTTCGTTGGGGAATGAGTCGTACACTAGACTCGAGATTGTTGTTTTAATAGGAGAATTGTCAGAGATGGGCTTAAGATGCCATCTGAAAATATTGATGTCGGGGAGTGAGCCGTACGCTAGGCTCTGTAGATGTTCTTGAAAGTGGAAGGAGTATGGAGATGGGCTTAAGATTCCATCCGGAGGGAGTCGTACGTTAGACTTCGTGCTCATCTTCGAATGAAGTTATTGGTTTGTATTGGTTTTTTAACCAAATATGCAGCATTCCGAAAGTGGAGAAATGTTGACAAGTAGTCGGAGATGGGCTTAAGATGCCACCCAAGGCAACTGAACTGAGTCGTACGCCAGACTCTGTAGTTGCTGTTGATAATAAGAGAAAGTCAGAATACATCTTCGTGCTGATTAATCTGAGGGGATAGTAGTTGGCAAAATATGGACAACTTCCCTGTTGTGCTTCGGGTATTGGTCCAATGCCTGTTATCGGAGGATAACTTGTGATCATTCAGATAGTTTTCCCGTCTGGCTCCGAGTATTAATCCTAGATCAGTTGTCGGAGGACAACTAGGGCGGTCGTTCAGATAGTTTTCCCTTCTGGCTTCGGGCATTAATCCTGGACCAATTGTCGGAGGACAACTAGGGGGCGGTCGTTCAGATAGTTTTCCCGTCTGGCTTCGGGCATTAATCCTGGACCTGTTTGTTTTTAGAAATGATTTTCACCTGTTTTGGGAAAAAAACAAAAGAAACTTTGATAGAATATCGTTAGTCTTATGCAAGGTATGATGCATGACAATGTGTATGAATGACATATGCACAGACTAGGACTTTTTATGAATAATGTATGAATGATATATGTTGTGGTATTTCAAAACATATCCATCTTGAAGAATATGTGGATGCTTTGCTTGAGGACTTCTGACTTCTATTTGGGGATGAAGCGGATTGGAAACCCTGAGAAGAAAGATGACCTTGATCGCTCCGATGCACTATCTGACCAAGTCTCGGGCCTAGATATTTGTTGAGGATAATAGAGGTCAAGAGATGCGCTGCTGAGGATCTTGTGCATAGACTCTGTTGGGGAGAATCTAGGAGGTACTCTACTGGGGATCTTACGCATAAATCCTGCTGGAGAGTATTTGATAGTTGCTGGGAGACCGGGTTAGAAGGATCTGGAGCCCGTCGAAATCTCTGGCTGGGGAACAAAAGATGTAGGTTTCCTCCGATGCACTATCTGACCAAGTTTCAGGTCTGGATACTGCTGCTGCCGGGGAAATGATGATTGTCAAGAGATATTTTACCGGGGATACCTCTTCCGGTGATGAATTGCTACTGCTTGGAAATCTGTTGTGACATGGTTTAGCTGAGTGGAATCACTGCTCGGGGACTAATGTGATGGAGCCTGGAATGCCGGGACTAGTGGAGGAAAAGTGTGTACTCCGCTAGGGAAGGTTTGTAGTGAGCAGCACCTCTGTGGGGATCATGCTCTGCAGGGGAATGTTTTGGTGACTTTCGTCGTCATCTCAATTCCTGGAGCCTGTAGTAATTACTTTTGTATGTTCACTTTTCGCATGTTTGTGAATAGATTTTTATTGTCAGATGCATATAATCATTCAAAGCAAACGTTGGACTTTATGCAAACAACAACAGTGAAAATTGAAAAGAGAAAGAAACTTGTATTTATTTGAAATGTGGCGTATGGCCAAGTAGTTTGTACACAAGAAAAGTAAAAAGCTATGCGGAAACAATCTCGTTAAATTCCAACTATGCTAGTACTCATATATTTCAACTATCTCATCTCCTTGCTGTCAGCAGTAGAAAGTGAGTAGATTGATCTTCGCCATTTGAATCTTGAATGCTGATAGTAGTGTGGAAGTAGATAGGTGATCTGGACGAGACATAGTCGTACGCTTAAATCCCTAACTTTTGCCTAGACCGCCCTTTCGGGTTTTCAGTCTACCGGGATTCCCTTTTTTGCTCAAGCCGCCTTTTCAGGTTTTCAACTTGCCGGGTGTACATGTTTTGTATATATCCTTAACTTTTGCCCGAACCCTTTTGGTTCTCCAGGATGCCCTTATTTTTTCCTAGGCCAGTCGACCTAGCGGGTCTCGTTTATGCGTAGTATTTTATGACTATGTCTGCATTCACAGGGTGTGGGAAGTCTTCACCATCCATGGTGCTAAGTATCATAGCGCCGCCGGAAAATACTGTCTTGACTACAAACGGCCCCTCGTAGGTGGGAGTTCATTTGCCCCTGGGATCACCCTATGGAAGAAATATGCACTTGACTACTAGATCACCGACTTGGTAGACTCGGTGTTTGACCTTCTTGTTAAATGCTCTGATCATTCATTTCTGATAGATCTATCCATGGCGAGATGGATGCGATCGTTTCTCATCAATCAAGTGGATCGATCAAGGCGATCTGATCAATCGTCTTCGCCTAGCTCGCATCTGGAGGACTACGGTTGAGGGTATCTGAACCTCGATGGGTAGAACCGCTTCCATACCGTATACAAGAGAGAAGGGGTTGCCCCTGTTGATGTCCGTACTATAGTGCGATAACCATGAAGAGAAAATGGTAACATCTCATGCCAATCTTTGTAAGTCACCTTCATCTTCTGTATAATCTTCTTAATGTTCTTGTTGGCGGCTTCCACTGCGCCATTCATCTTAGGCAAATAAGGAGAAGAGTTGTGATGCTTGATCTTGAACTACGTGCAGAATTCGGTGATCATCTTATTATTGAGATTAGAGCCGTTATCTGTGATAATCTTTTCAGGAGTGTCATACCGACAGATAAGGCTATGTTTGATGAATCGAGCCACGACATTCTTGGTAACTGATGTGAACGAGGCTGCATCTACCCACTTGATGAAATAGTCAATTTCCACAAGGATGAAGCGATGTCCGTTGGAAGCGGTGGGCTTGATTTCTCCGATCATGTCAATGCCCCACATTGCAAAAGGCCAAGGAGCTGTTAGAACATTCAGAGGTACTGGTGGTACGTGCACTTTGTCTGCATAGATCTGGCATTTGTGACAAGATCGAGCGTAGCGGTGACAATCAGCTTCCATGGTGGACCAATAGTAACCTATTCTCAAAATCTTCTTAGCCATTGTATGACCACTGGAATGGGTACCAAATGCGCCTTCGTGTAACTCTTCCATGATACGTTCCGCTGTTTTCCGGTTTACACAGCGAAGTAAGCACATGTCGTGATTGCGCTTGTATAAGATGTTGTTGCTGATGAAGAATTTAGATGTGAACCTTCTCAAAAACTTCTTATCTTTGACAGATTCCCCCGCGGGATATTCCTGAGTCTCAAGATACCTCTTCACGTCATAGTACCAAGGTTTCTCTTCTGTATCAAGCTCATAACAATACGCCGGTTCGTCAAACTTCTCAATGATAATCTGGGGAGCCTCGTTGTCCCATCTGACTTTGAATATAGATGACATAGTAGCCAATGCGTCTGCCAACTGATTCTCTTCTCGTGGAATATGATTGAAAGTGATTTCTTCGAAGTAGGGGATCAAACTCAGAACATGCTCGATATGGAATGAGATTCGGATGCCTCGTATCCACTCGCCTTTAATTGATCACTAAAGTGAGTCTCCATACACTTGCAAGAACTTGATTCTTAAGTCAATAGCGACTTTAATACCCATGATGCACGCCGTATTCGGCCATGTTGTTGGTGCAAGCTGAAACATAATCTGGCGGTGAAAGGCGTGTGTCCGCTGTAGGGATGTAATGATGGCGCCAATGCCATTGCCAAGTGCGTTTGAGGCTCCATCAAAGACCACGGTCCATCGGGATCCTTGTTCGAGTCCTTAAATGCAGGCACGGTTCTTGTAATCTGTAACTAGTAAAACATCTTCATCCGGAAACTCGAGCGCATAATGATCGGCTACTACACTTCCTTTGATTGCTTTACGAAGTATCTTGGATGTCATACTCGGTCAAGACCATTTGCCATCTTGCTATTCTTCGGAAGAAGCAGTTTCTCAAATATGTATTTTATCGGATCCATCTTGAAATCAACAAGGTAGTGTGAGTCAACATATCTTGTCTTAGTCGTGACAGCAGGCCAAAAGCGTTGCAAGTTTTCTCGAGTGTGAGTATCTTGTTTCACGATCGGTAAACTTTTGCTAAGGTAGTATATTGCATACTCTTTTCGACCAGACTTGTCATGTTGCCCCAACACACACATTGAGTTCTCTAACATCAAGTACATGATAAGAGGTCTTCCTTGGCGGTGGCATCGGGATAGGAGGATTCATGGGGTACTCCTTGATTTTGTCAAAAGCGATCTGGCAATCGTCATTCCATTATACCACTTGATCTTTCTTCAGTAACTTGAAGATTGGCTCACAAGTAGCAGTTAGATGTGCAATGAATCTGGCAATGTAGTTCAATCGGCCCAAGAAACCTCTGACTTCCTTCTCGGTGCGGGGAGCTGGCATCTCTTGAAGGGCTTTAACCTTGGCGGGGTCAACCTCAATACCTTTTCCACTGACAACAAACCCTAAGAGCTTACCGGGTCTAACTCCAAAGGTGCACTTGTTGGGATTGAGTCTCAGTCTATACTTCTTCAACCTATCAAACAATTTCCGTAAATGAACAAGATGTTCCTCTTCAGTTTGTGATCGAGCTATCATGTCGTCGACGTAGACCTCTATCTCGTGATGAATCATGTCATGAAATAATGTCACCATAGCACGCTGGTAAGTGGCGCCCGCGTTCTTCAGTCCGAACGACATAACCTTGTAGCAGAAAGTGCCCCACTGTGTAACAAAACTAGTCTTCTCCATGTCTTCAGGAGCCATTTTGATCTGATTGTAACCGGAGAAACCATCCATAAAGGAGAAAACCTTATGCTGAGCGGTGTTGTCAACCAGAACATCAATATGAGGAAGGGGAAAATCGTCTTTCGGACTTGCTTTGTTCAGGTCTCTGTAATCCACACACATCCGTACCTTGCCATCCTTCTTGGGCCCAGGCACCACATTAGCTACCCATTGTGGATAGGAAGTAACAGCTAAGAAACCGTTGAACGCTTCATAACCCGGCTTTGATTTTCTCGACATTTTAGGGCGCATGCGGAACCTTCCTTTGGGAGAAAACCTTCTTTTGTCGGCAACCGGTGTACCACAATATCAATGTCTAAACCCGGCATGTGTTCGTATGACCTAGCAAAAACCTCAATATAGTCTCGTAGCATCTGGATCAATCCTTCTTTAACACTGTTCTCAAGACCCGCTCCTATCTTGATCTCTTTTTTGTCTTCATCAGTACCCAAATTCACAACCTCAACTGGCTCTTCGTATGGCTGTATAACTCGTTCTTCTTGCTGTAGTAGTCGGACAAGTTCTCCTGGCACTTCACAATCTTCCTCACCTTCATCTTCGGCTTGGTAGATCGGATTATCGAAGTCATATTTAGCAATAGCATAGCTGTTATCAACGAGATTCGGAGTGATTCTGCAGTGTATCACGTGGGTGTGTGTAAGAAACACATAGCTTTTTGAAGGGGTGATAAAGTAAAAGAAAGAAAGCAACAATTAAATGCAAAAGTCCAACGATTTTATTGAATGAAAATATGCAAATGACAGATAATAACCCTCACAAACGAGCCATGATGCCCCGGGTAAGGCACTAGGCTTTAGAGTTTATTGTTCGAAACATAGAAAATACGAAAAGCAAAACAAAAACAAAGGCAATTACTCCTGTCTAAAGGAGATTGGTATGACGTCTTCAGTCTTCAAATTGTTGAGTCCGTTGTCGGGAGTTGGGAAGATCCACTTGCTGATGTCGAATTCGTTGTAGTCATCTTCTATAGCATGGACTCCACTCTGACTGATGCAGAAAGGAAGATGACCGGCACGTTCGCGGCGTATCATCTTCTGACCTTTGACGGTGAAGCCTAAACCAGTCTTGTCGGATTTGAAAGGAAGATCAGGGAGCTGTCCCCAAATAGTACTACCTCCTTCTTCAACAGCAGCTTGAGCATCTTTCAGCGAGGCCATTGTCATACCCCAATTTTTGACCTAATATACCACCTTACATTTGCATCATTGCATCACTAACAGTTCAGACAGCATTAATCGGGTGAAGCATTCACAGGTCAAAATCAGGGTTTCATCAGATTTTCATCTGATTCAAGAGGTAACCAATTAGGGTTTGAGTTTTTCTCACCTCATTTGATCCATCTTGATCAAATCATCAACCTCTGATCATCAGATATCCATTTTTTCTCATTGATCAATCAAGGATCGACCAATTAGGGTTTTGATCGAGCATGAGTATTCTCTGAATTTTTGAGCAAGAAATGACTTTTTTGGATAGAGATTGGTCATTATATCTTAGATACAACATCTTGACCTAATTTCTAGATTCAAAACATCACAGAAGTTCACAGACTTCATCAGTCAATTTCGAAACATCGATGAAATTTCATACGCCTTGAAAAGTCAAACTTTGACTTTTGGTCAACTTTTTCAAGACAAAACTTTTTCCATCATCAAAATACTTCAAATGATCCATCATGATCATAAAAAATCAAAGAATTTGAAAAAGTCAATAAAAAGTCAAAAGTTTCAAGACTTAGAAAAATTTCTAAGTGTTGAAATTTCTTATTTTTTCCAAACTTCATGCCATTTTTTCACCTAGTTCCATTTTGAATTGTAAAAAACTCAAAACATGAAAGTTGTAGCTCTTGAAACAAGGTTTCCAAAATGTCCAAGAACTCACAAATCCATGGAGTCTAGCTATACTTTTGAAATTGAAACATAAGGCTCCATGAACTTAATTTTCAAAAGTCAAAACTTCAAATTATAGGTCATTTTTGAGATTTCTTCATCTAGAAGAAATACAACCTTGCCAAATGGATCATTGAGCTGATAAATATCAGCTAGATATGATTGAGATGAGATAGAATCAATTTGGAGATTTTTCACACATGGTAAATAGAGGAAACTTCCTTTTTCTTTGCAAAAGTCATTCTTACCCTTTAAGTTATCTTTGAATTTCCAAAAAGCTTGTACTCTTGCCTAACATTTTCAGAACCATTGGCTTATAAATAGATCATGATTTCAAGTTCAAAACTACACCAAAGTAATGCCAAGACATACTTTCCTTCCACTTTCTCCAATTTCTCAAATCGTAGTTCAAAATGGAGAGATCATGCAATTTTGAAAAATTGTGAATGAACATGAGATCTTTGGTGTCAAACATGCTCTAATATCACTATCAAACTTGTTTACAACCTAAAATCAAACTGAAAACAAGTAAAAATCAGAAATCACTTTTCATTTTCAAACTTCCAAAGCGCCATAAGCATTCAATTCATGGTTTTGTTTGAACAAGTTGTGTTCGATCACTCTAACACCTTCCATATACTTCACATACATGATCCAAACCATTAGCAAGCAAGTGAGTTTAACATCAAAATCGAGCTTCCATTTTGAGCTGCGGGTGAACTTGTGTATACGATCGAGGAGATTCAAAGCAAGCATACCATTCCTACACTTCCTAGCATCCGTTGAAGCTCACACAATCTTCAAATTCATTAAAACACGTTTGCACCTTCTTCGATTTCAACTTGCACAGGTATGAACACGAACTGGGATATCATAATTCTTTGAATTTAAATGCAAAAACTCTTGGCCAATCTCTTTCTGCACTCATCACGATCATAAACCCTCAAAAAACTAAAAGAATCATCAATCATACATCATTTAATTTAGAAAAGTCAGTTCTAGGGTTCTTCGTGGTTCCCAGAAATTTAAGCATGCTAGACTAAAAATAAATGCAATTAACATCTGACATCGTGTTCGTTGTTCAAAATCGAGCAACTTTCATTTTTATTTCATTGAATTTCATTGAGAAATGAAGATTTTAGCATGGATTGTTGAAACTGAAAATCAAAACAAAGAACATAGCTTGCGCGCGTGTTCTTGAGCTTTTTTAAATTTAAAATTTCCAATCTTGTATCAACACGTGCTCTGATTCAAAAAAACACCAAGGCGCGTTTGTCCCAGTGGTAGCTAGCTTGCCTTTAGTCTCCTCTGCCACGTAGCCACCCACATAGTCCCGGGTTCAATCCTTGTGGAGACCATTCTTTTTCAAAACTTTTCCATATTTTCATGTTTTTTTACAAAACCTTCACATTTTTTTTAACCAATCAAAACTCCTTATTTTAAGGTGATTTTTTGAACACTTGTCAATAAATGTATCTATTTTATGATAGTGCAAAAATTTTCAGAAAAAACTTTCATCTGATTATATTTTAATCGAGCCGAAAACAACTTTCTGAGCATTTTTCAAAACACCTTTTTAAGGTGAATTTTTCAAGTTTTCGACTTCCGATTCTTTTCAAAACTTCTCATAAATGAACTTCACATTTCAAAATACTTTCAAAAATCATTTTTCAAAACATTTCATCAAACTTACATCTTTTACCATGATCGATCCGATTTAAACGATAAAACCGAATTCGTTTTCTCTCAAATTTCTCAATCGATCATGGGCCTCCCTTACGGTGTAAGTCCCAATCCTTTTATGTACATATTTAATTTTACTTGTACATACTCAAATCATCATTGTTAATATTCAAACATAAACAAATTTCTTTCGTTTGTTTTCGTTCGTTTGTTTATACGCCGAATCCATTGGTTCTAGGAGAAGAATTATTCCTGATGAAACTTCTTTTAAACCAATGGGCCTCCCTCACGGTGTAAGTCCCATAACATTATTTTATGTACATAATATTTCTTTGTACATATCAAACTTTCTTCAAATACATACAAATTTTCATCTGTGCATAACACAGATACTTTTTATACTCAAGTACAGACAAACTTCGATCGTTTGTTTTCACTTCACTTGTGTATACACAAACCAACATTTTTTTATGTACATACATATTTTTCTTGTACATATCCAATTCTTTCTGTATTCATACAAAATTTTCATCTGTACATAATACAGATACCCTTTATAGATGAATTTTGATCAGTCATTTCTGTTTCGTCTGTACATATACACTGAATACCATTGGTATAGAAAGGAGCATTATTCCCGGTGAAACTGCTTTCAAATCAATGGGCCTCCCTTATGGTGTAAGTCCCAACCCCCCTATGTACATCCATCTTTCTCTGTACATAAATACTCGTTCGTGTACATATTCACTTCCTTGTACACAGTTCAAACTTGTAAATAATCAAGTTACGCTCGTTTTAAACGTTCGTTCACAGACACTTGTTTATACTTCATAAACTTTTGTAAATAAACATCATGCATTGTTTATATTTCCTTCATAAACTCCTGTGAATACATATCACACACACACTTGTTTATACAACTGTCTAATTATAACATAACAATTAGTCTAACCAATAGGTTCCCCACAGTTGTAGCCTCCGCTTGGGCTTCATACAAGATAATTCATCCACAGCATGAATTTAGCCTCCGCTTGGGCTTCATACAAGATAACTCTCCCCACAGAGTTAGCCTCCTCTTAGGCTTCATATAAGAAAACTCATTCATCTGAGTTTAGCCTCCGCTTAGGCTTCATATAAGACAACACTCCCCTGTTGAGTCAGCCTCCTCTTGGGCTTCGTTCAAAAGAACTCCTCATTGAGTTTAGCCTTCTCTTGGGCATCATACAATGAAAGAGACAGGAAATCTCTTAACAGCCTCCTATTGGGCTTCCAATACAAAGAATCACCCGCGTTAGGATAGAACCATAAGAGTATAATTTCCCGGTGAAATTGCTCTAAATTCCAAAAGGATGGTTTCCCGGTGAAATCCCTTTTAACACAAAGCCAGCCATACCCTATAGCTTCCTCTTGAGCTTCATACAAGGACCCTCGATGACCCTCGATGACCCACGGAATGCCTCCTCTTGGGCTAACAATACAAGGGCCCATGGGCTTCTTAAAAGCATCCCTTTAAACCAATCAATTTCTCCTAGAGATTTAGACGTTTATCATCTCTATGGAAGAAGTATCTCATCTATCACATCACATACAGTCAATAATTTTTCAAACTATTTTCAAACAAAAACATCTCTTAACAGTAAGTGGTAACGCTTGTACACTCAAGCAAAACACCCAATACTTACAGTTAAAAGATTCAATCATTTTTTCAAACATCTTTCTTAAACATGTAAGTGGTAACGCTTGTACACTCAAGCAAAACACCTATAACTTACGATGAAAGATCTTTATCAATCAAACTTTTCAAAATGTATGTGATGAAATAGATTAGATACATTTTTCATTAAGATGACATTTATCTGTCTCTTACTAACATCCCGTTGCTTTCCACTAGCATAAGTGGGAACTACGATTCCTCTGACTTTCTCAACATCCTTTTGAGAATACGTAGGCACAAGGTCTCATCCTTGCCGAGCAAATTTCTTTCTCCCTCAGACCAAACAAACCATAGATCCCTGTAGATCCGAGCTACAAATGCTCTGATTCCCACTAGGGGATATGTATGCAGAAGATCCACAGATCTTTGCGAGCACAATAATAACAAAACCTAGAATCCCACATAATCTATCATTCTTAAAATCCCAAAGGAGAAACTTTCCCAATCATAGAAATAGCAATTAAAAAACACACAAACATATCAAATATATTCATATATAAAGCTATAGATAACTATATATATTTAGGGTGCTCCATCTATTCCCTTATATAACAATCCCCTTACTCGAATCTCCCCGATGTGTTGCGTCTAGTTTACGCTAGTCGTTACGCATATCAATATCAATTGAGGTATTCTGACTTTCCCTTTTCATAATCATTAAATCATCTTTCTTGTGTTGAAAATAATAAAGCTTGATGCTCATGACATCTTTATAAACAAATCAAAAGAGTAAATCGTTTGAGCGAGAATCGAATTCACGTTCAAATCCTCTAGCACGTCACCTTTTAGCGACGACCATCCTAAGCGAACTGCGTAACCGGGGAGTATGAGGAGTCAGCAGGCATGACTACGGGATTGTCTCAAAAGTTTGGCGGGGAGTCTCGAAGAATTCTCCCTCCATCTCGAGATATCGAATGACGTAGATGGTGACCATGTATTCTTCTTCACCACATCTGTAACAACCTTCCCTCTCACGGGTACTTGACCGATGCGGGTAGAAGTATGACCTTGCCCATGTATCCAGGCGTCCAAGTAGGAAAGAGTAAAGGACGGATGTCCATGACAAAGAAAGTAGAGTCGAAGTGCGGGAACCAACTTTAGCGAATGAGCTCTCCAATCTGTTAAGCTTAAAACCATCAAAAGCTCTCACAATTATGTCCTGGACTTGAACCAACCCTTCACATCAAGTCGGTCAAAGCGGTCTTGGAAGGATATTCGGCAGAACCGTATCCACCAAAACATGAGACAATGTAGCGCCCTTGCATTCAACGAGATGTGCAAGGCTTTGTTGTGTTCTTTCGGTAGAGTCAAATCGACATCGAGAGAAGCCTAGGCCGTTGTTGGCAGCCGGGCTAGCAATACAAACTTCAAATTGATCGGTAGTAGTGTCTTGCGATGCGAGCATTCTTGAAACTTGACAAGGCGTTAGCATGAGCCTCGAGCACAAGCGAGCAAGCATGGAGATCTTAGGCGTCATCCCAACTATTCCACAACATTGTAGTCACTCTTCTTGATAATCTTGAATTTCCTCCATTTCTTGTTTGGAGGTGCTTTCGATAACTTCCTTTGGTACTACGGTGGCGGGATGAGTCAGATTCTTTCCCTCTAGTCTCGGGAGCGGTTGAATATCACGGAATGCGGTGAGTCGCGATGTCTTTTGGAGGAGAGATCTGCAGGAGAACACTCTTCCGATTCAGTCACCTTCTTGGATCGATGGCGTTGTCGATGTCGGGAATGGTAGCTTCAACTGTAAGATCTTCAATGGTCAGGGGGTCTTGCTTGACACCATGATAGTAGACATCAGATCCATAGTTCCAAGGTATCGCTTTGTCAGAGGAATATGGAACTGGTCTGGGAGAGGTAATGATGAGAGGTGTCACTCTAGGCACAGGATCAGCAGAGGAAATCCTTATGGTGTTAACATCAGCATAGTCTTCTGGGAAATCGTCTCCCCATCCGGTCGCCTTAACATCTTCAATAGGAATCTTGTAGCTCTCAGGAACAGTGTACTTCACCATGTAATCAAACTTTTCACTTGGCTGCCCCAAGGTATCCCACAAATTTGGCACAGTTTCATTCACATCTTCGATCTTCAGTTTCTTAGACATGTCTTCACACAGGCTTTCCACAGGTGGTTTCAGGAATAGTATTTCACGGTTATCCATCATGCACTGAACACGTCTTCTCAACCAAGCACAACCATCAGGTGCAGATGGGCACCAACGGCAATTCTCTGGGCATCCTGGATTGACACCGGCTTGCAGCAAATTCTCATCAAAGGAATGGTCGAGTCATCTATGTTGAAAACATAAGATTTCTCACCAATAGCATTGGAACTTTTGTCATGGTTAGGCATAGGCGCATTGATCACGTTCGGAGTCTCAACTGGAGGGTCAAACTCAATCTGCTTAGCTTCAATCATATCTTGAATCTTGTTCTTGAGCCCAGCGTTTGTCGATGTGTGCAGGGCTATTGGAGTGGTAAGCACACTTAGCATTAGGATTGTATCTCGAGAGAGAAGTGTTGACACTCGAGGAGGATCCTTTAAAATGTCACTCTGCTTTCAACATATGTTGCAAGGCTTGCGACAACGACATGTTGCTCTTAAGTAATCTTCGTGGCGCGTTAAGTTCTGTGCGTTGTCTCTGAGGTTATCTTGATGTAGGATTGAAGATCACTGCCCCAGATTGAGCACGATCGGTCTTGACTCGGCTCTTGACCATACAGACATTAGCTTCTTTCTTACCACCAAAAGATCTCTTGTGACATTTGAAGATGTCTCTACATGAATCTTTCCACTCTTGATACCGACAATCGCTCTCCTGTCAATATCGGTTCGGTGAATCCGGTGAAGAGTTTCAATCGAGATGATTAAAGAATGGACCGTCGGTGTTCCATAAACATATCAACCAACTCCCTATTGGACAAGGGTGGTTGAACTCTGCTGCTAGATCTCTCCTTGAGCATACTCCTTGAACTTCTCATCACGACCCATAGACATGCTCTGTAGTTGCATGCGAGTGGGTGTCAATTGACATTGTACTCATCATGCGTAGAAAGCATCCGCTAAGTTATTCCAAGTACGGATACGGTCATTCTCTAGCTGATAATACCACTCCAATTGAGTTCCGGACAAACTCTCTTGAAAATAATGCATCCATAACTTTCTGTCATCAGTGTGGGGGTTGATCTTCTGAACATAGGACTTCAAGTGCAGTTTCGGACAAGAAATACCATCATATTTGGCAAAAGTAGGAACCTTGAATTTTGGGGGAATCACCACACCAGGAACAAGATTCAAATCATCAAAATTCAGCCCTGACATCTTCAGATTTTCCACCGCATTCAGACGGTCCTCAAGTTGCTTGTACTTGTCATCTTCATCAAAGTACTGGCTATTGTCATAGTGATCTTCTCTGTCTTTCTCAGGCTCACGCTGGCTTCCTTCTTCATCGCCTTGACACTCCCCTCATTCTTGACACTTCCTTCTAAGAGCTCTATCCGGCTGACCACTTTAGGACCACCTTTGTAACGTCTGCCCATGTTGAGAACACCAACGACCCTCTTCTTTTTGTTGATGAGCTTCTTCAGATCTTCTTGGCCTTGGACCAAGCTAGTGAACATCTCCTGGCGAGCATTACAGTGCGGAGATCTTTGTGATCTGTTCAAGAGCCATTTCTGCTAAAATAAATAGCGAGAAAATGAGAAAACCAATCTTCAATGTACTTGTTATGAGATGTTATGCCATGATATGCGATGTTTAGGCAGATGTAATGCAATGTTTTCAAGGACCTTAGAGATT
This sequence comes from Vicia sativa, assembly GCA_021764765.1. Taxonomy (NCBI): domain Eukaryota; kingdom Viridiplantae; phylum Streptophyta; class Magnoliopsida; order Fabales; family Fabaceae; genus Vicia; species Vicia sativa. Next base: position 218,002,838 of record CM038795.1, read on the forward strand.
TAAATTTTTTAAACAAGCACGAACAAACATTTATTAGTTCTCTTTTTATTCTTTTTCGCATAAAAACCCTAAAGCTCTAAGTCTCCCATGGGCGCTTCCTCTTGGTGCCGAGGTAGGCGTTGATGTTTCGCTCCTCGTGAAGTAGCTTGGTCAACTCTAGCACTTTCTTCTCGCTTGCATGTGAGCTTGAATGTATCCTTTCTTCTTTAGTGAATCGGGATCTCTTCAAGTCTTGAATCGGTAGGCATGTCGGGATGGAGAACAGTATAAGTGCATACCTATAGCAGGGTTCCATAATTCTTGGTAAAGCAGTGAATGGCATCATGAGGTTTTGAGCTCGAGCTCGCACCCATTTGAGGTAAGGCTCCCAGGAATGGAGTTACGGTGCCCCAAAGTCTTGGTATCGATCTTCTTTACCATGCCCCGTGTATGAACCTTAAGTCGATGCGGAGATCGTGGTTGTAGTCGAACACAATGTCTTGGAGAAGCATATCATGTGGACCATTTCTTCGAGCAAAACCAAACTGACGTAGAGCTAGATAAGGGTTGTAAGTAATACCTCCCCTTATACCAAGGAGTGGTACATTAGGGAATTCTCCATAACGCTCAATGAATGTGAAGTCCTTTTGAGAGAAAAGACTCCAACGGATATCTGAATGAGAGAGTGACATTAGTCTTTGAGACCACTTCAACCTTTGTTCGTTCTTCAAAACTGATGGAGGAAGGTGCGAAATAAACCACACAAAGTAACGGTATACAACACATGAGAGTTCCTTGTCTCTTAGTAGTACGAGTGTGGAGAGAATGTAGAATATCTCCAAGTAAGGTAGGCACAGGATTGCGGGTAAGAAACAACTTGATGGTGTTGACATCTATGAATTGATCCGAGTTAGGGAATAGAACCAAACCATAGATTAGCAAGGCCACAATTTCTTCGAATGCATGGAAACTCATAACTTTGAGGAATTCTCGGGCTTTCTTAATTAGGAACTTAGCAAGTAAACCCTTAACTCCGCTTCTTGTTTCCCAATTGGCTTCAATGTCTGAGCGCTTTAGATGTAGAGCTGATGCAATGTCTTCGTACCTAGGAACCTTTTCTAAACCGGTGAATGGCATCTGATCAAGAATAGGTATCCCAAGTAGTTTAGAGAACTCTTCCAAGGTAGGAACTAACTAATAATCTGGGAATGTAAAGCAATGGTGTTTCGGATCGAAGAACTGGAATAGGACGTGCATTATATCTTCTTCAAAACCGGAGATAACCAAGTCAAGTAGATAACCATGTCTTTTTGATGAACTGAGCATGATCGGGAATCTTTGAAACCAACTCTTTGAGTTGAGAAGGTATACCCATGAAGTTGATTCGGATAGTCTTTCTAGAAGCCATAATCCCTACAAAACAGAGCAAAGATAAATACCTAGGTCCTTGAAATAGTTAGATATGATATGCAATGCGATGATGTCATGATGTCATGTTTAGCACACACAAACAATTCACACAATAAGCCTAGGTTTAAGGCTTGCATGAGGTATAGGTGATTACTGTTAAGGACCAAATTGCACTAATTTTCATACATTTTTAATGGTCCTTTTAACCAAGTTTTATTTAATTTTTATCCTTTTATTCACACAATTCACAAATATGCAATTATTATTGTTTTTATTTTAGTAGAATAGATATTTCACCTTAATTGTTAGTTTTGTAGCATTTTTAGAGAAAAAGAATTACTTGGATTCAATTGGAGTTGGAAGAAGCAACCAAGTCAAAGAAAGATCAAGATAAGACAAAAGGAGGCAAGGAAAAGTCAAAGGAGCATGAAGCAGCTCAGTTCGCGTTGCGTCCTTCTGTGGCGCCGCGAACCTCATTTACCTTAGTTCGCGCTGCGTCCTTGGTTGGCGCCGCGAACTGTGCGTGGTAAGCAATTCTGTTTTGAGATGATTAGAAGTATCTTTGGGTCAGCCGTCTTGGGGTGGCGTGAAGATTTACTTTTAGCCACTTTTTGGGCCAAGAGAGTTGTGTGGTTGCATGAAAAAAGTCATATCAATTGCAATGATGACTTAGGAAAAAGCAAAACAAGGAGAGAGAAAGGAAAGAAAAAAACATAGTTTTGCTAGGTTGTTTGTATGATGAAAGAAAAATCAGATTTTAAAAGAGATATAGAACTGGTGAGAGAAAAAAAAAGAGTTTCTTGAATGTCAACAATGGTGATGAAGAGCTAACTTCCCAAAGTTTGTCGAGACTAAGGTAGTAGCTATTCCGAATCCATTATGTATCTCTTGTAATTCTTTGTATGTGAACAATTTAAGGTTGAATGTAGAGAAATTCTTGTATGATTTATTGAATATGTCAAATTAAGTTATTGTTGAAAAAGATAATTTCATTTATGTTCTTCAAGAGTTTTCTCAAGTAAGAAGTGGATTGTAGAAATAGATTTATTTCTTGCTTTTCTTTTATATCAAATACTAATGATTGTTGGATTAAAATTTTAGATGAAGAAATTATCTAAAGGATTAATTTAATGAATATCACAATATCATTTAGAAATAAATGTTGTTGAGAGGATATTAGATTATGTTCAAACAAATTGAGTTCACATACTAGTTATAAGAAAACATATGGAAAAGGAATAGTGAAACCAAGTTTTGACAAATTCCTTTTTATTGATAAAAACCACATTTTTAGTATTTTCATTTTATGTCACAAGTGCAAGATACATTTCCAAACATAAACAAACCATTTTCAATTTGTAAACTTAAAGCGATTGTAACTATAGAACGGCGGTAATATCACCCAATCTCTGTGGATACGATATAAAAATATTTGCCGGAAATATACTTTTCAACAAATTGGCGCCGTTGCCGGGGATTGCCGTTTGATATTACAAGCATTGCAATAGTTCATTGTTTTAAGTTTTGTTACTTTATTGTTATATCTCTTGCGTTTCACTTGGTTTGCTAGTTTTGTAGATTCTTGTGTATGCGTGAAAAAGCTACCAAAGAACAATTTCCATTCAATCTCGAAATTGAAAGGACGATTCGGAGGCTCAATAGCAAAACACGAAGAAGAAGGAAATTGGCCGAAGAGAGGAGACTAAGAGAAGAAGCATCTACTTCTTCAACAAATCAAATTGAGGAAGTGGGTGTAAACACTTTTGAAGGAAACATGGCGGGTGAAGTTCGTACCGAAATATCCGCTAATAGTCCAAGGCGCACCGCTCAATTTGCTCGTAATGCTCAAGGTGGAAGGAACACGGAGATGAAGACCGAATCCTCCAACTTCTTTATGCAAGTCCGTTCAACGGAATGGACCATGAAGACCCTTCACGCATCTCACCAAATTTTATGAGATTGCGGGTGCAGAGTAGATGAAGCGGGTGAGGAGGTACTATTCAAGAGATTGTTTCCACATTCCTTAATTGGAAAAGCTAAAGAGTGGTATCTCGATCAATTACCAAGAGTGATGACGGATTGGAATTTATTAGAAGAAAAGTTCTTAGAAAGGTATTTTCCACATCGATTCATGGAAGCCAAAGCGGCGATTGCGGTATTCACTCAAGGGGCAACGAGTCTCTAAATGAGGCTTGGGAAGATTCAAGTCCATGTTGAGAAAGTGCAAAGGTCATGGTTTTGATGAACTCACTCAAATCCATATATTCCGAAATGGACTCCAACCGGTGCATAAAACACTTTTAGATGCTACCGAGGGTGGTTCTTTAATGTCAAAAAGTGTGGAAGATGCTATAGTTATTATTGACCGGATGGCACTTAATGATCTTCAAAGTCAACATGATCGTGGTTCTTCACAAAGGAAACCGGGTGTTCTTGAATTAAACACCAATGATGCCATTCTTGCTCAAAACAAGCTAATTTCACAACAAGTGGAGTTACTTACTCGACAAATGTCCAAACTTCCACAACAAATGAAGGAAATGCAAGGAGCTCAAATTAAGCAGCAAGTGGCATGTTGTGAACTTTGTCAAGGTGATCATCCTACCGGTTATTGTCCACCTCTCAAAGGAGAAGAAGTGAATTATGTGAACGACCAAAGTCAAGGCTATCAAAGGAACCCACCACATAACAATAACTCATATCAAAGGAACAACCAAGGCTACCAACCATCAAGATTCAACAATCAAAACTATCAACATCAAAATCCATATCAAAGTTCAAATTCTCAAGGCCAACAATCTCAAGGTGGAAGCTCAAAATTGGAAGAAACTCTCAACCAATTCATCCAAGTTTCCATGGAGAATCAAAAAAGCAATGTGGCTGCCATAAAGAACTTAGAAAATCAAGTGGGGCAGCTTGCAAAGCAATTGGCCGAGCAACAAACCGGGCCTTCTTTTTCGCCAACACTCACACAATCCGAAGGAGTATTGCAAAGCAATTTTCACTAGAAGTGGTAAAGAGCTGAATAATGGGATTAGTGATGAAGTTGTGGAGGAGGATGAGGCGGAAGTTGTAGTTGAAAAGAAAAAAAATGAAGTAGTGGTGGAAGATGCTAAAGATGAGTTGGAAGCGAGAGTGGAAGATGACTTAGTTGAAAAGGAGAAAGAAGATGGTAAGGAAGTAAAAGAAAGAGAAGAAGGCAAGGAAGAGCAAAAGGGAAATAAAGTAAGCACAATTCCATTCAACATTTACCAAGAAAGGCAAGACAATATGCCCGATTTATGGATATATTTAAACAACTTCATATAAATATTCCATTTTCCGAAGCATTGGAGCAAATGCCAAAATATGCTAAATTCATGAAGGATATGCTCACAAAGAAGAAGAGGTGCAAGGATAAAGAGACAATTTTGCTTGATGCCCATTGTAGTGCCATAATAAAAAAAACTCTCCCAAGGAAGGAATTCGATCCGGGGCGAGTCACTTTACCGGTAACCATTGGAGATACCTACAATGGTAATGGATTGATTGATTTGGGGTCTAGCATCAATCTAATCTCGTTATCCATTGTTAAAAGGTTGGGAAATGTTAAGATGGAGTCTACTATGATGACTTTGCAACTAGCCGATAAGTCTACCACTTCACCATATGGAGTTGCTAAAGACATGGTAGTAAAGATGGACAAATTCTTGTTTTCGGTGGATTTTGTGGTAGTTGACATGGAGGAGGATCATGATGTGCCATTAATTCTTGGAAGACCATTCATGAAGACTTCCCGAATGATGATTGATATTGATGATGGGCTTATGAAAGTAAGAGTGCAAGATGAAGAGGTAACTTTCAATCTTTTTGAAGGCATAAAGCATCCCAAGAACAAGCATGACACTTTCCGAATTGATGCTACCGAGGAGGAAATCATGGAGGTTGACCATGGTGGAGGAGTAAAGTGTGATGTTGGTGTCATTCCTTTCTTCGAGCCTTGAAGCATCATTGACCCGTCGAGCTCGAACGACGTTAAACAAAGTGCTTCTTGGGAGGCAACCCAATGTAGTAAGTGTTTCTTTCATAATTAGAGTAATTTTAAGTTTTTTTTTTAGAGGCAATCCCTCTGCTGTTCAAGTTTTTGAGTTAAAAGTGAAAATCTGCAGCATTTAAAATTTTTCAAAAATTGGTTCAGTTGGCGCCGCGAACATAGAACGCGCCGCGTCTTTAGCAGGAAAACTGGGTTCGCGTCACATACAAGGGTTGGCGCCGCGAACTGAACGGGCAGAAACTTTTTCAAAATTATTTTTTCTTCAGTGCGCGCCGCGAACTTAGTGCAGCAAAACCCTCTCTTTTGTTTCTGCCTTCTCTAATGGGCCTGAGGGCAGGCCAAAATTTATGGGGGGTGCAGGAGGTGGTGGCTCTCGTTCACCGTTACTTTTGGGTGGCTCTCGTTCACCGTGAAGACTTTTTTGTTAATTGCATATTTATCTGTTGTGAGTACAATTATGTGTTCTTATGGAATTTGGGACACCCCACTTTTTAAAAATTTTTGTTTAATTGTTTGTTCATTAAGTTAAGCTTGAAGTAACAAAGTGACTGTTTTGAGATAGGAATGCAAGACACTTTGGATGGTGATGATAAGATTGGTACTCGGCAATTCAAGGTACACTTTTATCGATTTCTAGAATTAACATGAATAGTTGATGGTTTGTGCAAATTGCATATCATGAATTCTTTGAGATACATGTCCATGTTGAGTCAAAGTAGAACTTAACCAATTGTGAGGTAACTTTCCATTGTGCACTAAATGCGGGATACCGAATTTTATTTTAACTCATTCTTATCATGCTAAATCAGGCATTAGTCCATTTTTGTGAAAATTGTGAAAATGATAGAGACATTGTTTGTTATTGAGAAAAACCACTTGGCCAAAAAGTTTGAATCAACTAACCTTGTGAGGAGTGATCCTTAGTCAACCCCTTTGAGCTTATTTTAGGATTCATTCAATTGAAAATTGCAAAAATCGTGTGAATGAATGAATCTTAAAAATTTGTTTTTGTTTCATTTTAACCCTCAACCAATTTGGTTGCAAATTTGTTTTTCCTAAGGGGAGCATTATTTGTATTAATAATTGTGTTGAAAACTAAAGTTGGGGAGAGAACAAGAGTTGATAAAAAAAAGAAAAGAAAATAAGTGATCCTTATTGAAATAAGAACAAGTGGATATTGTTGGAAACCATGGAGCAAATGAAATGAAAAATATCAAGAAAAGAGCTCCGGTTGTGTGTTGTTGTAAAACAAGAAAAGAAAAATGGAACCAAAAAGAAAGTGTTATTGAGTTGAATTGGTAGAAATGCTCCCTTAGGGTAAGTATTTTTGTTTTATTTCCCTCGATATTATCCCTTCTTTGTAACCCGAACCACATTACAACCCATGAAAGACCTCTTGATTCTCACTTTTCAAATGATTTGGTATTTGTTTTGATGGCCGCATGATTCGAATCGTTGTTGATTTAATTGTTCGGATGAGTGAAAGAACATCTTGTGTTTAATTATTATAAATTGTGTGTAGGTTTGATTCAATTTTGACATGTATCGCTTTGAATTCCTTGGTATGTACTTTGCACCTAACCATTATGTTGTTCACGTTTTGTTCTAGTATTGAGGTAAGTGAATCATGGAAGCTGTATACTTTTGAACCAACCAAGTGTCTTTAATTAATTCTCATTCCTTCTCTTGTTTCATATTACTTTGGATAACTTGATGAAAAACTTTTGTTTAGGGACAAACAAAATGGTAAGTTGGGGAGAGTTGTTAAGGACCAAATTGCACTAATTTTCATACATTTTTAATGGTCCTTTTAACCAAGTTTTATTTAATTTTTATCCTTTTATTCACACAATTCACAAATATGCAATTATTATTGTTTTTATTTTAGTAGAATAGATATTTCACCTTAATTGTTAGTTTTGTAGCATTTTTAGAGAAAAAGAATTACTTGGATTCAATTGGAGTTGGAAGAAGCAACCAAGTCAAAGAAAGATCAAGATAAGACAAAAGGAGGCAAGGAAAAGTCAAAGGAGCATGAAGCATCTCAGTTCGCGCTGCGTCCTTCTGTGGCGCCGCGAACCTCATTTACCTTAGTCCGCGCCGCGTCCTTGGTTGGCGTCGAGAACTGTGCGTGGTCACCAATTCTGTTTTGAGATGATTAGAAGTATCTTTGGGTCAGCCGTCTTGGGGTGGCGTGAAGATTTACTTTTAGCCACTTTTTGGGCCAAGAGAGTTGTGTGGTTGCATGAAAAAAGTCATATCAATTGCAATGATGACTTAGGAAAAAGCAAAACAAGGAGAGAGAAAGGAAAGAAAAAAAACATAGTTTTGCTAGGTTGTTTGTATGATGAAAGAAAAATCAGATTTTAAAAGAGATATAGAACTGGTGAGAGAAAAAAAAAGAGTTTCTTGAATGTCAACAATGGTGATGAAGAGCTAACTTCCCAAAGTTTATCGAGACTAAGGTAGTAGCTATTCGAATCCATTATGTATCTCTTGTAATTCTTTGTATGTGAACAATTTAAGGTTGAATGTAGAGAAATTCTTGTATGATTTATTGAATATGTCAAATTAAGTTATTGTTGAAAAAGATAATTTCATTTATGTTCTTCAAGAGTTTTCTCAAGTAAGAAGTGGATTGTAGAAATAGATTTATTTCTTGCTTTTCTTTTATATCAAATACTAATGATTGTTGGATTAAAATTTTAGATGAAGAAATTATCTAAAGGATTAATTTAATGAATATCACAATATCATTTAGAAATAAATGTTGTTGAGAGGATATTAGATTATGTTCAAACAAATTGAGTTCACATACTAGTTATAAGAAAACATATGGAAAAGGAATAGTGAAACCAAGTTTTGACAAATTCCTTTTTATTGATAAAAACCACATTTTTAGTATTTTCATTTTATGTCACAAGTGCAAGATACATTTCCAAACATAAACAAACCATTTTCAATTTGTAAACTTAAAGCGATTGTAACTATAGAACGGCGGTAATATCACCCAATCTCTGTGGATACGATATAAAAATATTTGCCGGAAATATACTTTTCAACAATTACCCCACCATAAGTTTGAGTTGGTTCATCCTGTCCTATAATAGTAACCGGGTTCTAGGAATCTCATATCATTGATCTTTCTCGTAGGCGTTTATTTCAATACGACTACCAAGTGGTCGACTGAAAATATCCCAAAGTCGATCTCAGCGTGGCATCAGTATCGACCAACCTCGGTCTACACCAAAGCCGCCATATCACTACCTTCTAATGGCCAAGATGGGTCAATTAAGGTTCTAAAAGTTTAGTTAGTGCTTGATGACACCACGCGAAGCCAAATACTATCCTCAACTTGGAAATGAAGAGTATCGGGACATCCAAAGTGTCACACTAACGTAGCCATCATGTTGACCGTTTCGATATCGTCTAGCAGTCATGACGATTTATTGCTACTTACCTAAAGGAAACCGGATCGGTGTAGGATCCCCACAAAATATAATACCCAAGCAACCCTTAAAGATAAAGCAAGCAAGTCAAACGAAGCGATAAAGATGATCTAAAATCCCTAAAAATTCTCTCTTTTAGGGTGTCTCCGGCAGTGTCGATTCTATAATCGGTGAACTGACTTTGAGATTTTGTATCGCAAATGTGCGGATAGCAAGAGTCGCCACCGACTTTTCTTTTATCCAATTAAGGAAGGTGAAAAGAATAGGAAAAGACCTTCGTTAGATTACGAGTAAGGGAGAAGGTTATGAAAAGGGAAGGTATTAGCACCCTTTCCATCCGTAGTTATCTGGGCTCTTAGTTGCTCTTAGATCACTTTAAAAATTTGCTTTCATGTGTTTGACAAAAAATGTTTTGAAAAGGCATTTCGCTGTGACTTTGTAATGATTCATGTAGGAATGTATACAAAGTGTTTGGAAATGTTTCGTTTTTGAAAAGAGTTTGAACTTTGACAAAAGTGTGTGGTGTGAAAAGTATTTTGTTTGAGCAAGCAACTAAAAAGTCTTTATTACCTACTCAGAATTGGTCGTTTTCGTGTTGTTTTACGTTCCTTTAGAATAGTGTTATCCACACCATTAGTTGGTAGGTAACCTTATTCGTTGGATGTAGAAGGGACATTCGAAGGGACATCGGATGGTCATAGAAAGCAACTTGTAGGAAGTATCCTAGCACATTCGAAGGGACTATCATCATTTTTCGTAGGCGACAATCGAGGGTCAAGATCATGTATTCGTAGGCGACATCGTGGGTCTATGATCTTTGTATCGAAGGGACTATGATGATTTGTTTTGAAGGCAACAGTGCTAGAATACCTCTACGTTCGAGGGACTTGACCTTTTGAATTCGTAAAGGCAACAAGAGAGAATTACCCTAAGGGGTGCATGTGTGAAAAGAGTGTGTTGATTTCAGGTATTTTATCTTGGAGTTATGAGTGTTCTATGTCCAATTTTATCTTGCCATACACGCCTAATTACTAGCAGTTTATAGGATGCGGAAATTAAATTGCGGAAAGTAAAGTGCGGAAAGATAAAGTCCTACGCTATTACATGGCTTTGGGGCAGATACATAATTGAAAGTGCGGAAAATAAAAGCCCTAATTAAACTATTACATCCCATAGGCAATTACATAATTGGAAAAGAAAAGCAATAAAAATCGTCCGAAACGGTACAACCTGTGAACAAATACAAAATCGGAAAACGGAAGAAAATTGCATAAGAGGAAAATGTTAGTAAAAATAAGTATTTTTGAATGAGAAAAAGTTTTTGTGTTAGTAATGACATTAATATGATAAAATAAATTTTTGGTAATTTTTGGAATTGATTTGATAATTTAAAAACAATTAAAAGCCATTTAAATGATTAATTAGAAATTAAATTAAATATGCATGCAAAAATAATAATTTTTATATTAAAAATTAAATAAACATTTTTCTGATAATTATGCAAAAAATAAATATTTTTGGTGTTTTTTAGATGCATGATAAAAAATATTAAAGATAAATTAAATTGGATGGAAAATATTAAAGAAAAATAGAAAAATATGAAAAAAGAGTTAGTTTTGCAAAAGAGAAAAATAACATGGTCCTGACCAAGTTCGAACCTGTGACCTTGGAGAGCATCTTCACTTCCCAACGCCTTAACCACTGAGCCAACGTGTCTTTTGTGTTTGGAAACTGGAACCAATGGTTTTTAAAGGTAAATGTGTCGAGGATTTTTAAAATTCAAAGCACAGTCAGCAAGTGGACCCCGGGTTGAGTGAAGGAGCGAATCAGAAAGCGCGATTGTGCCACGCGTGCCTCGCCGGTTTCAACATCGGTCAACGACGCCGGAGCCCTAGCTTCGGTCGTCTTCTCCGATCAAACAAAAACTCAAACCTGCAAAATAACAAAATAAATGGCAAAAAAGTATCCTATCCCCCTAAATCGACCATTCTGAGTTCAATGGTGGTGTCGGTTTTGGCTGAATCATCTTGTACAAGCCAGTTCGAAGAAGACAGCTTGAAAAACCCTAACTATGGCAAATCGTTATTTTTACGTGCAAGCTTCAAAACGATGGCCCAGATCAATCATATGGAGCCTCATGAACACATTAAAACCATTAGTTTTGATTAAAACACACAGATAATAAAAATGCAAAATCAAGAAAAATATGAATATGTATGAACATGTAGGGCACGATTCAGGCTGTTTCAACCATGGGCAATGATGTATACTTACTCCAAATTACCTCAGGAACACAATGGAATGGTTTTGGATGGCTGAAAGTGGCTGGAATTTAAAATTCGATTTTGACAATTTTGAGAAAAATTTGAGCAAAGTAAGGGTTGTTGTAAGGGCTAGGGTTTCGTCCTTGGCTTTGTGCAGCATGCTTGGTATTTATAGAGTGAGGAATAAGTGCAAAGAGAGTGAAAAAAGATATGGTATTCAATGTGATATTAATTTTTTTCAAATAAAATCAAATTTTGGAGAAAATTTGATTTTATCTTCCATATGCAAGCTAGCACGAAATTGGCAAGTATTGTGGGCTATCTTGGACCTCAAGTTTGATAAAAATCAAATCCTTTTGAAAATATATCTTATTTTCATATTTTATATAATTTAAATTTGAATTAAATGGTTTTAATTCAAAAATAAATCAATAAAATAGAATGTGGTCATGGCAAGGCATCAATAGGTCACAAATAATATCATGATCAAGTTTGGATCATAAAATTATAGGCCCATTTGGAAAAAATTGGATTTTGACAAATATCTCCTTTTGTGCAATTGTCCAAAAATGCTCAACTTCTGAATGGTGTATCTTGCTCAGTTTACATTTTTGAATGTTCTTGGACTTTTTAGAAAGCTCTTAGTGTCCTCTAACCAACCTCTTTGGTTTCATCTCAATTGGAGTTTCCATGCTCAATAAATCTTCAAAACAAAAAGTTGACTTTTTGTTGACTTTGAAAAGGACCTGTAATATTTTGATCCATACCTTCCAAATGAAGCATTTTTTGGACATTCTTGTGAGACATGAAGTTGTAGAGAATTGAATTTCCTTCAAAATGAGAGGTGGTGGAAAAAATTTTGAGAAAGTATGAAGAAGTTATGCTCAGTCAAAGTTCAGTTGACTTTTCCCCAAGAAACCCTAATTTGGAAAGTTTGACTTTTGAGAAAATCTTGAGTTTTCTTGATGAGTCATGATCAACCCTTGATCAAATGATGAATGTAACTTCAAAATGAGGATGTTGACCAAAAATCATGAAGTTTGATTGTATGTTGACCACAGTTGACTTTTTGTCCAATACAACTGATTTTCAACCATCTGAGCAATTGTCTGAGGAAACTTGACTTGTGAGGCTTGAAACTTGACATGGAGAATCTTTGAAGCATATGAGGAGGCATGATGACCATTGGAGATGTTCGAAGTCCATCTGGATCTGAGAGTTGCCAAACCCTAGTTTGGGTTGATTGTCTAGGAGAGGGTTTGTCTGATCAACCCTTGAGGAATCCTTGAGTATGGATGTATGAAATGTTTTGAGAAGTAGGAGGGCAAATTTTGGGGTATGACAGTAGCAAATTCTTTTTAATAGTCATCAAGGTAGTGGTTAACTCATTCACAACAAAGACATATAAGTCGTTATCAATGACGTTGGCACTCTTGCCATAACTGGGCATATGTGCGTTGATCATATTCGGGGTTTCTGCATGAAGGTCGAATTCAATTTCTCGGGCTTCAATCATGTCTTGGATCTTGTTCTTTAGGGCCCAACAGTTGTTGGTGTCGTGCTCTGGGCTATGGGAGTGGTACGCGCACTGTGCATTAGGGTTGTACTTTAGAGAAGAAGTATTGACATGCTGAGAAGGATCCCTCAAAGTAATCAGCTCTGCTTTCAACGTGTGTTGTAATGCTTGAGACAACGGCATGTTGATCTTCGTAAACTTTCTTCTTGGCGCATTTTGTCTACGCGTGTTGTCTTGTTGAGGTTGCACCGTTGTGGGATTGGAGATCAGGACTGCCCCCACAGATTGATTGCGATCAATTTTTTCATGGCTCTTCTGACCATACACAACATTGGCTTCTTTCTTCGCACCAAAAAATCTCTTTGCATCATTTAAAGATGTTTCGACTTGAATCTTTCAGCTCTTGATTCCAGCTTCAATATGTTCTCTTGTTAGTATCAACTCGATGAATCCAGCTGATGAGTTTCCAATCAGATGATTGAAGAATGGTCCTATCAGTGTTCCCATAAACATGTCAACCAATTCCCTATTAGACAAGGGTGGTTGAACTCTACCTGCTAGATCTCTCCATTTCTGGGCGTACTCTTTGAACCTCTCGTCACGGCCCATAGACATGCTCTGCAGTTGTATACGGGTTGGTGCCAATTCAGCATTGTACTGGTATTGTTTATAGAAAGCATCCGCCAACTCATTCCAGGTACGCATATGAGTATTCTCTAGCTGATAATACCATTCTAATCGTGCTCTGGATAGACTCTCTTGAAATAAATGCACCCACAACTTCCTGTCAGTAGTGTGTGGTTGAATCTTTTGAACATAGGACTTCAGATGAAGTTTCGGACAAGAAATGCCATCGTACTTAGCAAAATTATGAACTTTGAACTTGCGGGGATGACCACTCCAGGAACTAGGCTTAAATCATCAAATTCAACCCTGACATTTTAAGACTTTCCACCGCATTTAGACGGTCTTCAAGTTGCTTATACTTCTCTTTTTCAGGAGGATATTGCTCGTTCATATAGTCTTCTTCCTCTTCTTCTTGAGACCCATGATGACTTCCTTCATCGGCCTTTACACTTCCTTCAGTTTTGTCGCTCTTGTCTGAGAACTCAAGATGTCTGACTACTTTGACCGGACCTCTGTATCTTTTCCCCATGTTGAGAATACCAATGATATTCTCCTTTTTCTTCTTGACGATGAGCTCTTTCAGATATTTATGTCCTTGGGCCAATTTGGTGAACATCTCTTGGAACTGAGCATTCTGAGCCTAAAGATCTTTGACAGTTTGTTCGAGAGCCATTTTTTGCTGAAATAAACAGCGACAGAATAAGAAACCGGTCTTTAGAGTACCTATTATGAAATGATATGCTATGATATGTTATGAAATGTTTTTAAGGACCTTAGGAATTTAAATTCGGTAAACAAAGCACGAACAAACTTTTTATTAGTCTGATTAGCAATACAAATGAAAGTTTAAGTACACGAATAAAATTCCTAATGCTTAGGCCTCCCATGGAAGCTTCATCATTGTGTTGACATAGGTGTTAATGCTCTGTTGTTCGTGAAGTAGCTTCGTCAGCTCCAACACTCTTTTCTCGCTTGCATAGCACTGAGCTTCGAAGGTATCCCTTTCTTCTTTGAGTTGAATCCAGGATCTCTTCAATTCTTCGAAATCAGTAGGCATGTCTGGATGAAAAATGGTATAGGGTTCGTCACCTTCGGCAACAGGTTCCATAATTATTGGTAGAATATAAGCATATGGCATCATGATATTTTGAGCGCGAGCCCGCACCCATTTGAGGTAATGTTCCCAAGGAATGGAATTTTTATGCCCTAAGGTATTGGTATCAGTTTTCTTCACCATACCCCAAGCATGCACAAATCTTCGACGGTAACCTTGGAGATCATTGTCGTAGTCAAACACAATTCCTTGGATGATTATTTCATGAGGACCATCTTTTCGAGTGTAACCAAACTGTCGTAGCGCTAGAGAAGTATTGTAAGTGATACCTCCCCTTATGCTAAGGAGTGGAACATTAGGGAATTCTCCACAACGCTCAATGAAAGTGAAGTCTTTTTGAGAGTAGAGACACCAACAGATATCTGAATGAGAGAGTGACATCAATATTTGAGACCATTTCAAACCTTGTTCATTCTTCATCACTGATCGAGGAAGGTGCAAAATAAACCACCTGGATAATAACGGTATACAACACATGAGAGTTCCTTGTCTTTTCGTAGTATGAGTGTGAAGAGAATGCATAATATCTAAAAGTAAGGTAGGCACATTATGAGTGAGGAAAATCTTGATGGCGTTCACATCTATGAATTGATCCGGATTAGGAAATAGCACCAAACCATAGATTAGCAAACTGAGACTGATCAGAGGTTTTTGAAATTAACTCCTTGAGTTGAGAAGGTATACCCACAAAGTTGATTCAGATAGTCTTCTTGGAAGCCATGACCCTACAAAATAGAGCAAAGATAAATCCCTAGGTCCTTGAAATTGTTAGAAATGATATGATGTTATGATGTCATGATGTTATGTTTAAATAGCCCACACAAGTAATTCACACAATATCCCTAGGTTTAAGGCTTGCATGAGGTATAGGTGTCTACCCTACTAGAGTTTAAGTTGGTTTAACCTGTCCTATATTAGTAATCAGGTTCTAGGAATCTCATATCACAGATCTTTCTCGTAGGCTTTACTTTAGTACGACTACCAAATGGTTGACCGAAACATCCCGAAAGTCGAATCTCAATGAACGTAACATCGAGTAACAACCAACCTCAGTCTACACCGAAGTCAGCTATCTTACTACCTTCTAATGGCCAAGATGGGTCAATTAGGGTTCTAAAAGTTTAGTTAGTGCTCGGTGACACCACGCAGATGCCAAATATTCCGTCAAATTAACATGAGGAACATCAGGACATCCAATGTGTTGCACTAACCGTAGCCATCATATTAACCGTTTCGGTCTACGTCGGACAACCGCGATGATCTATTGCTACTTACCTAAGGAAACCTGGGGGTGTAGGATCCCCCATAAATATAATACCCAAGCAACCCTTAAAAGTAAAGCAGACAAGTCAAACAATTTAAATAAGTAAAAGTGATCTAAAGCCTTAAGGTAACCTCTCTTTGGGTATATTTCCCAACAGAGTCGCCAGTTCTGTAACAGTGGGAGAACTGACTTGTTTGTTTTGCGTTTTATCGCAAATATTGCGGATAGAAAGAGTCTCCACCGACTTTTCTTTTATCCAATAAAAAGGTGAAAAGAACAGGAAAGACCTTTCTTACATTCTGAGTAAGGGAGGTAATTATGAAAAGGGAAGGTATTAGCACCCTTTCCATCCGTAGTTATCAATGGGCACTTAATTGCTTAGCAAACTTTTAAAAAAATTCTTTCTGTGTTTGTGTGATTTGAAAAGTATTTTGAAAATTATTTTGCTTTGACTTCGTAATGATTCTTGTATCAGTCCTCAAGAATGTATACGAAGTGTTTGAAAATGTTTGTATGGAAAATGTTTAACTTTGTAATGATTCTCATCGGAATGTATACAAAGTGTTTGTTTGAAAGTATTTTTGAAGAGAGTGTGAGGTGCGAAAAGTATTTTGATTTGGATTGAGCAAGCAATTTAGAGTCTTTATTACTGAAATTCCTGGCAGCAGATACGTGATGTCACAGAGAATGTTATGACACACTATCTGACACTCTATTAACAATTCACACAATAAATATAAGGATAAAGAACACAATAAGTTGTTTACCCGTTCGGTTCAACCAACCTACATCGGGGGCTACCAAGCCGGGAGGAAATTCACTATTAGTAGAATTAATTGGGAATAAACCAACGGTTTATCTCCTTCATAAAACCTACCCAATGCAACTTGACCTAAGTCCTACTTAGATGCGAGTTCTACTCACTCCCCTCAATCACGCGGTGATATCAACCTATTGACTAATTGAATTGTGAAGACACACTTCAATAAAATATCTTGATCTTGCTTCAAAGCTTTCAATCAAGAGACAAACACTCGTGCTTTAAAGCTTTGAGTGATAAACTACCCTTACAAACAAATCCTAGTCCAATGCACTTATCAATTGATAGTTGCTTGGCTCACAAGAGATACTAGAATTACAAATACCAACTGTTACAAATCCTAACAGTACACAAATAACAAGCTGTTATCTCTTCAATATAATCCAAGGGCGCAGCAGCATTGTAAAGGTTGAATTCCTTTTATAGAAGCAGTCTTGAAACTTCAGTTTTGGGCTTCCTTAAAGATAGCTAGGGTTCAATTAATTTAATCCTAAAAACATGGTCTTTTCAACAACCAATTTAGGTTTAATTAAGATTGACCTAGCATCCACGTGAGCATGCTTTCTAATAACAGAAAAACATAAAATAGCACTCAACAAACTACGAAAAATCTCGGGAAAAAAGCAGTTCTGAGCAGAATGTCATCTTGAATGTCATAACATCTTTTATGACATCGTTTCTAAAATTTCCTTGACTTTAGCTTCAGTTCTGTCTTTTAACATCCTTAGCGGTATGATTTATCTTCAATCTCTGAATGTCATGACATTTATCATGACATTGCTAAAACCTAGTTTTACCAAAATTAATGCCAACTTAAAACACTAACAAACTCCCCCTTTGGCACATTTTTGGCTAAAACTACTTAACCTATCAGTACATATGCGTGAGAAGACAAACTAGTTCTAAGCTTAAATAAACTAGAACCTAGAGATAAGATAAATTCTACCCATACAGAAATCCTACAATTCCCACAATTGCCCACATACAAAATTTTAAACAGGCCATACAATTTCCCAAAATTCCCAGCCACTGTCACACACAGTTGCTTATAGTTTCCCATAGTTTCCCACAATGATTCTTCTCCCCCTTTTTAGCCATAAAGGGCCAAAGGAAACAATTTAATCACCCCAAACTTTTAAACAAACAGTACCAGCATAAATGTTTAAGGGTTACATGACTGTCAACAAAAAGATTACAATGATCCAAAGTTTAAACAAAGTACAGAAGGAAACAATTGACAGAACATAAATCAGAGACAACAGGGGCAACAGCTCAAGTGCTTTCTTCTCCAGAAGAAGCACTGTGAAAGGACACATCTTCAGAGCCTTCTTTACCAGCAACTGCTTGGTCAGCATCATCATCTTCCTCCAAATGAGCAGCAGATGTATCACCATCAAGTCCTTCTTCCTCAACCTCTGTGTCTTTTTCCTTTTCAAGAGTAGAGATCAGTGCTTCAAGGGTCTGCTTCCTTGCTTCAAGTTCCCTACAGGTTTCCTTTAGCACATCAATTACATCTGTCTTCTGAGAATTGGCCTTGACATTTGATGTCTCAGCCGATGTCATGACAATGTCAGCAACATGCTTCCCTTGAAATAGTTTGTAGTGGAAGCCAAGAGCAGGAGCTCTTTTGCATATTGAATCTCTTTCACCAAGTATGTCAGGGTACTGATCCACTAGAATTCCACACAGTAGGGAGGGAAAGGCTATTGGTCCCTTAATGGCATAACTGTCAGCATGTTTTAGGATCTGATCAAAAATGTAGCTTCCATAATCAAACTTTGCTTTTGTTCCAACAGCAAAGATGAACCTTCTGTCATACCCCAAAATTTGCCCTCCATCTACTCAAGAGGTTTCATACATCTATACTCAAGGATTCCTCAAGAGTTGATCAGACAAACTCTCTCCTAGACAATCAACCCAAACTAGGGTTTGGTATCTCTCAGGGCAAGATGGACTTCCAATATCTCCAATGGTCTTCATGCCTCCACATATGTTTCAAAGATTCTCCATGTCAAGTTTCAAGCTTCCAAGTCAAGTTTCCTCGAACAATTGCTCGGATGGTTGAAAATCGGTTGTATTGGACAAAAGTCAGCTGTGGTCAACATACTGTCAAACTTCATAATTTTTGGTCAACATCCTCATTTTGAAGTTACATTCATCATTTGATCAAGGGTTGATCATGATTCATCAAGAAAACTCAAGATTTGCTCAAAGTCAAACTTTCTAAATTAGGGTTTCTAGGTGAAAAGTGAACTTTGTTGATCATAACTTTCTCATACTTTCTCGAAATTTTCCACCACCTCTTGTTTTGAAGGAAATTCAATTCTCTACAACTTCATGTCTCACAAGAATGTCCAAAATGCTTCATTTGAGAGGTATAGCTCAAAACATTACGGTCATTTTCAAAGTCAACAAAAGTCATCTTTTTGTTTTGAAGATATATTGAGCATGGTAACTCAATTGAGATGAGACCAAAAGGTTGGTTAGAGGACTCTTAGAGCTTTCCAAAAGTCCAAGAACACTCAAAATGTGGAAAATTGAGCAAGATACACCATTCACAAGTTGGGCGATTTTGAAAGAATGCACAAAGAGATACTTCTAAAATCAAATTTTTGCAAATGGGCTTGCTTTTCTCCATCAAACTTATTCCTCATACAATTAGGAATATCCAAGCCCAATGCCACGAATTTTGATTTATTTTTCTATTTAATTTGTAATTTATTCATTTAAATGCAAATTAAATTTAAAAATAAAGTACAAAATTAAAATTAATTGCAAAGATTGATTTTATTCTTTCCTTGAGACTCAAGTAACTTACAAATGCCGCAATTTTGAAAATTGATCAATTTGGCAAGATTGGATTGAGAATTAATCAAATTTTGAAAATTTGATTTTGTACAAAAATCAAAATTGATTTTCATTGAATGGTGATTGATTCTTACCAAAAACAATGCCAAATCCTTCCGTACTTATACGATGCATACCAATCGAAGAGAGCGAAAAATTGCCTTAGAAACCCTATTCCAAAGCTCAAAAACCGTGGTGCACAAGCTATTGGCAATCCTACTTCAGCCGTTTCAATCGATTAGAGGTGTCAACACATTCCTTGACATCTCGAGAATCGATTGGACCTTCTTTGCCAAAAACATCAAGAATCGTGGCGAAATCGGTTTGTTCTTGAATTTTCAAAATTCGAATTCCTTCATTCATGCATTATTAACTCGATTTGTTGTTGTTTTGTGTTTAGTGATGTGTTTGCAAGCTTTACGGGCAAGCCAATTGAATTTCCATGGCACAATCGTGTTACACCATAGCTAGGGTTTAGAGCTCGATTTGGGCTTTGCTTAAATGGAAAAATTGGACAATAGGACCCATACCATCGTGTTGAACGATCTCGGGAATCGAACCATGCTTTTAGAACTTATTTATATTATGTATCTTTGGATTTTGATTGTAGCCGGGGACATAGCGTCGAGCAATGGCCGCGAAAATTCAAATATTTGAAAGGTTGAAGGCGATGCAGGCGGAGGAAGCAATGGAAAGGCGCGTGTATATTCCACTCACTCCGTTTCCAAACGATAGAACATACCATTTCGGTTGGTCAAGGCGTTGGTTTTCAAGGTTTGAGGTCGGGTCCCTGTTCGAACCATCTTTGGGACCATTCTTTTACAAGTTTGCAATTTCTTCATATTTTTCATATTTTCATATTTTTAATATTTTCCATACATTTTAATTTATTTTCATGTTTTTATTTCTGCATTAAAAAATCATCAAAAATTAATTTTCTTTTTACATTATTCTCATAAAATCTTTATTTAATTTAATAAATTAAAAACTATATTTTTGCATGCATATTTATTTTTATTTGTAATTTTGCATTTAAATCATTGTAAATTCATTTTAAATTATTAAATTGCATCTAAAAAATCCCAAAAATTTATTTTAGCATGTTTACATTATTTCCAGCATGTCATATTTTTTCCAATTAAAAATTTGCATTTTTTCTAACATTTTCTCTTATCTCGATTTCATCATATTTTTCGATTTCTCGTTCGTTTCACAGGTTCTTCCAATTCGGACGTTTCTTTACCGTTTTCATTTTATTTTCCAATAATGTAACTGTATATGGGATGTAATAGTTTAAAATTAGGTCTTTACTTTCCGCATTTTAAAATTATGTATACGCCCCAAAGCCTTGTAATAGCGTAGGACATTTACTTTCCGCATTTTACATTCGCATTTTACTTTACCCTATAAATTGCTAGTAACTAGGCATGTATGGCAAGATAAAATCGACATAGATAACCTCAAATTTCAAGATAAAATATCTGAATCAACACACTTTTCAAACATACCCCTTAGGGTAATTCTCTCGTTGCCTTTACGATTACAAATGGTCATGTCCCTCGAGCGTAGGGTGTCCTAGGTTGCCTTCCAAACAAATCATCATAGTCCCTTGATACAAAGATCATAAGACCCACGATGTCGCCTCCGAATACATGATCTTGACCCTCGATTGTCGCCTCGAAAATGATGATAGTCCTTGAATGTGCTAGGATACTTCCTACAAGTTGCCTTCGATGACCATCCGATGTCCCTTCGAATGTCCCGCTTACATCCAACGAATGGGGTTACCTACCAACTAATGGTATGGATAGCACTATTCTAAAGGAACGTAAAACAAATACGAAAACGACCAATTCTAAGTAGGTAATAAGACTTTTAGTTGCTTGCTCTATCAAAATACTTTTTACACCTCACACTTTTTTTCAAAGTTCAAACTCTTTTCAAAACAAAACATTTGCGAACACTTTGTATACACTCCTACATGAGTCATTACAAAGTCAAAGCGAAATGCCTTTTCAAAACATTTTTGTCAAACACACAGAAAGCAATTTTAAAAGGTGATCTAGAGCAACTAAGAGCCCGTAGAATAAACTACGGATAGAAAGGGGTGCTAATACCTTCCCTTTTCATAACCATTCTCCCGAACTCAGAATCTAACGAAGGTCTTTTCTGTACTTTTACCTTCCCTTAATTGGATAAAAATAAAAGTCGGTGGCGACTCTTGCTATCCGCACATTTGCGATACAAATCCTACAAAGTCAGTTCACCGTGTTACAAAACTGGCGACTCTGCTGGGGATTTATCCTAAAAGAGAGAATTGCTTTAGGGATTTCTAGATAACCTTTATTGCTTTTTGTTTGACTTGTACGCTTTATCTTTAAGGGTTGCTTGGGTATTATATTTGTGGGGGATCCTACACCCGGATCCGGGTTTCCTTTTAGGTAAGTAGCAATAAATCATCGCGACCGCTAGACGTATAACTAAGCGGTCAACATGATGGCTACGTTAGCGTGACACTTTGGTTGTCCGATACTCTTCATTCCCAAGTTGAGGATAGTATTTGGCTTCTGCGTGGTGTCATCAGCGCTAACTAAACTTTAGAACCTTAATTGACCCATCTTGGCCATTAGAAGGTAGTGAGATGGCGGCTTTGAACTAAGGTTGGTTGATACTCGATGCTACGCTCATTAAGATCGGACTTTTGGGATATTTTCGATCGACCACTTGGTCGTCGTATTGAAATAAGCGCCTCTGAAAGATCAATGATGTGAGATTCCTAGAACCGGTTACTATTATACTACGGGATGAACCAACTCAAACTTTTGGTGGGGTAATCGCCTATACCTCATGCAAGCCTTAACCCTAGGCTCATTGTGTGAATTGTTTGTGTGTGCTAAACATGACATCATGACATCATTGCATTGCATATCATTTCTAACTATTTCAAGGACCTAGGGTTTATCTTTGCTCTGTTTTGTAGGGTATTATGGCTTCTAGAAAGACTATCGAATCAACTTCATGGGTATACCTTCTCACTCAAAGAATTGGTTTGAAATTCCGACCATGCTCGGTTCATCAAAAGCCATGGTTATCTACTTGATTTGGTTATCTCGGTTTGAAGAAGATATGATGCATGTTCTATTCGGTTCTTGACCGAAACACCATTGCTTTACATTCCCAGTTATCGGTTGGTTCCTACCTTAGAAGAGTTCTCTAAGCTACTTGGGATACCTATTCTTGACCAAATGTCATTCACGGTTTAGAAAAGGTTCCTAAGTATGAAGACATGCATCCGCCTTACATCTCAAGCGCTCGGACATTGAAGCCAATTGGGAAACTAGGAGTGGAGTTAAGGGTTTGCTTGCAAGTTCCTAATTAAGCCGAGAATTCCTCAAAGTTATGAGTTTCCATGCATTCGAAGATATTGTGGCCTTGCTAATCTATGGTTTGGTTCTATTCCTAACTCGGATCAATTCATAGATGTCAATGCCATCAAGTTGTTTCTTACCCAATCCGATGCCTACTTTACTTGGAGATATCCTACATTCTCTCCACACTCGTACTACTAAAGACAAGGAACTCTCATGTGTTGTATACCGTTACTTTCGGTGGTTTATTTGCACCTTCCTCCATCGGTTTTGAAGAATGAACAAAGGTTGAGATGGTCTCAAGGTTGATGTCACTCTCTCATTCGGATATCCGTTGGAGCCTTTTCTCTCAAAGGACTTCACATTCATTGGCGTTGTGGAGAATTCCCTAATTTACCACTCCTTGGTATAAGGGAGGTATTACTTACACCCTTCTCTAGCTTTACGTCGGTTTGGTTTTGCCGAAGAGATGGTCCACATGATATGCTTCTCCAAGATATTGTGTTCGACTACAAGCGAAGGTTTATACATGCTTGGGGCATGGTAAAGAAGGCGATACCAAGACTTTGGGGCACAAAATCCATTCCTTGGGAACCTTACCTCAAATGGGTGCGAGCTCGAGCTCAAAACCTCATGATGCCATTCACGCTGTTCTACCGTAATTATGGAACTGTTGCTATAGGTGGCGTACCTATCTTGTTCTCCATCCCGACATGCCTACTGATTTTGAAGACTTGAAGAGATCTGGATTCACTCAAGGAAGAGGATACCTTTGAAGCTCGATGTTATGCAGTGAGAAGAAAGTGCTAGAGTTGACTAAGCTACTTCATGGGGGCGAAACATCAACACCTACCTCGGCACCAAGAAGCGCCCGTGGGAGACTTAGAGCTTTAGGATTTTATGCTTTTCTTTTATTATTTTTGAACTATCTCTTGTACTTAAAAGGAAAAATGAATAATAAAAGAGTACTAATAAATGTTTGTTTTGCTTGTTTAAACAAATTTAAATCTCTAAGGTCCTTGAAAACATTGCATTGCATTAGCATAAACATCGCATAGTATAGCATAACATTGCATCACGGTACATTGGAGATTGGTTTTCTCATTTGCTCGCTATTTATTTTAGCGAAATGGCTCTTGAGCGATCATCAAAGATCTCAAGCTCGAATGCTCGGTTTGAGATGTTCACCAGTTTGGTCCAAGGCCAAGAAGATTTGAAGAAGCTCATCAACAAGAAGAAGAAGGTTGTTGGTCTCCTCAACATGGGCGAGCTGAAGGTGGTCCTAAGGTGGTCGGCCGTATTGAGCTCTCGAAGGAAGTGTCCATCTTGAGGAAAGTAACAAGGGTGATGGTGAAGCGGCAGCTGAGCTTGAAAGAACTATGATGATGGCCAATACTCTATGAAGATGACAAGTACAAGCAACTTGAAGACCGTCGAATCTTGTGGAAAACACGAAAATGTCGGGTTGAATTTTGATGATCGAGTCTTGTCCTGGTGTTGTGATTCCTCCCAAGTTCAAAGTTCCTACTTTTCTAAGTATGATGGCATGTCTTGCCCTAAGCTGCATTTGAAGTCTTATGTTGGAAGATCAATCCCACGTGTGAAAGTTGTGGATGCATTATTTTCAAGAAAGTTTGTCGGAACTCAATTGGGTGGTATTATCACTAGAGAATGACCGTATCCGTACTTGGGTGACTTGGTGATGCTTTCTGAGACGATATAGTACAATCTGAATTGACACCCACTCGCATGCAACTACAAAGCATGTCTATGGGTCGTGATGAGAAGTTCAAGGTATGCTCGGAGTGGAGAGATCTAGCGGTAGTTCAACCACCCTTGTCCAATAGGGAGTTGGTTGATATGTTTATGGGAACAACGACAGGCCCTTTCTTCAATCATCGATTGGAAACTCTTGATAGGATTCACCGGTGATCTTGACGAGCATATTGAGGTGGTATCAAGTGGGAAGATTCAGATAGAGTCATCTTCAAATGCCGCGAAGAGACCTTTTGGTGGTAAAAAAGAAACTAATGTTGTGTATGGTCAAAAAAGCCGAGCCAAGACCGACCGCGCTTAATCGTGGCGGTTGTGATCTCTAATCCTACATCGGCACACCTCGGTGAGACAATCGCGTAACGAGCAGCGCCACGAGGCGTTTACGAAGATCAACATGCCATTGTCGCAAGCCTTGCAACACATGTTGAAAGCAGAGTTGATTACCTTGAGGGATCCACCTCAGAATGTCAATACCTCCTCTCCGAAGTACAATCCTAATGCTAAGTGTGCTTACCATTTCAATAGCCAGGGACATAGTCTTGATGATTGTTGGGCTCGAAGAACAAGATTCAAGATATGATTGAAGCTAAGCAGTTGAGTTTGATCCTCTGTTGAGACTCGAATATGATCAGCGCCTATGCCTAATCATGACAAGTTCCAATCTTGGTGATGATACTTATGTCTTCAACATAGATGACTTGACCATTCCTCGATGGTATTAAGAAGAATTTGCTACAAGTCGGTGTCAATCTAGGATGCCCGAGAGATTGTCGTTGGTGCCCATCGCACGATGGTTGTGCTTGGTTGAGAAGGCGTGTTCGGTGCATGATGGACAACCGTGAGATACTATTTACGAAACCACACATGCGGGCGTGTGAAGAAATGTCTAAGTTGAAGATTGACAATGCAAGCGATGTACCATCTGTGTGGGATACCTTGGGGCAGCCAAGTGGAAAGTATGATTACATGGTGAAGTACACTGTCCCTGATAGTTACAAGATTCCTATTGGAGATGTTAAGGTAACCGGATGGGGTGACAATTTCCCAAGATTCTGATGTAAACACTATAAGGTTTCATCTGCGATCCACGTGCCTAGAGTGGCGCCTCTCATTATCACTTCTCCAAGACCGGTGCCATATTCCTCTGATAAAGCTATCCCTTGGAATTATGGAGCTGATGTTTACTACCATGGCGTCAAGCAAGACCCTCTGACTATCAAGGATCTTACATTTGAAGCTACCATTCACGACATTGACAACATCAGGATCAAGTAAGGTGACGAGCGGAAGGGTTTCTCAATCTCTCCTCCAAAGACACACTCCACTCGCATTCCGATATTCAATCCACTCCCCAAGCTAGAGGAAAGAACGGACTCATCCTGCTTTCGGAAGTACCAAAGGAAGTTCTTGAAGACACCTCAAACAAGAAATGGAGGAAATTTTGAAGATTATCAAAAGAGTGACTACAATGTTGTGGAGCAGATGGGACGGACTCCGTCCAAGATCTCCATGCTTGCTCTGCTCTTGTGCTCTGAGGCTCATGCTAATGCCTTGGTGAAGTTTCGAAGAATGCTCATGTGCAAGACACTACCAGACCAGTTTGAAGTTTGTATTGCTAGCTGGCTGCCAACAACGGCCTAGG
The DNA here is from genome assembly GCA_021764765.1 of Vicia sativa. Taxonomy (NCBI): domain Eukaryota; kingdom Viridiplantae; phylum Streptophyta; class Magnoliopsida; order Fabales; family Fabaceae; genus Vicia; species Vicia sativa. Next base: position 218,028,947 of record CM038795.1, read on the forward strand.
CTTCTCGATCTTGATTTGACTCCTGGGAAGGAAACACAACAAAGCCTTGCACATCTGTTGAATGCAAGGGCACTACATTGTCTCATGTTTTAGTGGATCGGTTACGCTCTGAATATCCTTCCGAAGGCGCTTTTGATCGACTTGATGTCGAAGGGTTGGTTACGAGACCCGGTGACATTATTGTGAGAGCTTTTGATGGTTCTAAGCGATTACTCGGAGAGCTTATTACTGCTGTTAAAGTCGGTTCCCGGACTTTTGACTCCACTTTCTTTGTCATGGACATCCGTCCGACTTACTCTTGCCTACTTGGGCCCCTTGGATACATGGGGCGGTATTACCTCTACCTTACATCGAGCGGGGTACCGGTGAAAGGAAGGTTGTCACGGTATGTGGTGAAGAAGAGTATATGGTCGGTCATCTGATCGTTCCGATACTTTAAGATGGAAGGTGAATTCTTGAGACTCCTGTCAAGCTTTTGAAACAATACCAGTCATGCTGTTGACTCTCTGTCCTCTGAAGTTACAGCTCCTCCTAGAATGGCCTCGTGAAAGATGCTCAAGCTCTTTGTTGAAGAAGGTAGTACTATTTGGGGCCGCTCACGATCTTCCTTTCAAATCGACAAGGCTGGTTTAGGCTTCACCATCAAGGTCGGAAGATGATACGCGTGAGCGTGCCGGCCAACTTCCTTTCCGCATCGGCCAGTGGAATCCATGCTATAGAAGGCGGCGACAATGACTTGACATCAGGCGGATCTTCCAACTCTAGATCATGGGCTCGACAATTGGAAGGCGAAGACATCATACCAATCTCCTTTAGTCGGGAGTAATTGCTCTTGTTTTGTTTTGCTTTTCGTATTTCTTTATGTTTTGAACAATAAACTTTGAAAGCCTAGTGCCTTGCAGGGTATTATGGCTCGTTTGCGAGGTTATTATCATTGTTTGCGTTTTCATTCAATAAATTCGTTGGACTTTTGCATTCAATTGTTTGTTTTCTTTCTTTTACTTTATCACCCCTTCAAAAGCTATGTGTTTCTTACACACCCGTGATACTGCTAGAATCACTCGAATCTAGTTAATAACGGCTATGCTATTGCTAAATATGACTTGATAATCCGATCTACCAAGCCGAAGGCGAAAGTGAGGAAGATTGTGAAGTGCCGGAGAACTTGCGGGGCTACTGACAAGAAGGCGAGTTATCTGCCACCACGAAGAGCAAGTTGAGGTTGTGAATTTGAGTCTTGCGAAGGCAGAAAAGAGATCAAGATAGGAGGCGGGTCTTGAGCAGTGTTAAAGAAAGGATGGTTCGGATGCTACGAGACTACATTGAGGTTTTGCTTGGTCATACGAAGACATGCGAGGTTTGGACATTGATATTGTGGTGCACGATTGCCAACAAAGAAGGTTTTCTCGGTGAAGCGAAGGTTCGTCGCATGCGTCTGAGATGTCGAGAAAATCAAAGCGAAGTCATGAAGCAATTCAACGCTGGTTTCTTAAATTGTCACCTCTTATCGATGGGTTGCAAATATGGTACCGTACCTAAGAAGGATGGCAAAGTGCGAATGTGTGTGATTCTGAGATCTGAACAAAGCAAGTCAGAAGATGATTTTCCACTTCCTCATATTGATGTTACGGTTGACAACACCGCTCGGCATAAGGTTTTCTCCTTCATGCATGGTTTCTCCGGTTACAATCGGATCAAAATGGCTCCGAAGACATGGAAGACTACTTTGTTACGCGATGGGGCACTTTGCTATAAGGTTATGCCGTTCAAGCGAAGAAGCGGGCGCCACTTATCGTGCTATGGTGACATTGTTTCATGACATGATTCATCACGAGATAGAGGTCTCGTCGGCGACATGATAGCTCACTCCGGTGAAGAAGAACATCTAGATCATTTGCGAAATTGTTCGACGGGTTGAAGAAGTCTGATTGAGGCTCAAAAGTGCACCTTTGGAGTCGGATCAGGAAAACTCCAGGGTTTGTTGTCGATGGAAAAGGTATTGAAGTTGATCCTTGAAGTTAAAGCTATTCAAGAGATGCCGACTCCCTTGAGAAGGAAGTCGAGGTTTCTTGGGCCGATTGAACTACATTGCGGGTTCATTGCACACTAGCGCTACTTGTGAGCCAATCTTCAAGTTACTTAAGAAAGATCAAGTGGTAGAATGGAGCGGCGATTGCGGATCGCTTTTGACAAAATCAAGGGTACCTTGAGAATCCTCCATCACGATGCCGCCCGCGAAGGAAGACCTCTCATCATGTACTTGGCGGTGTTAGAGAACTCGATGGGGTGTGTGTTGGGGCAACATGGCGAGTGCAGTCGAAAAGAGATGCAATATACTACCTTAGCAAAAGTTTACCGTGAAACAAGATACTCACACTCGAGAAAACTTACAACGCTTTAACTTGGGCGCTCGCCGACTAAGGCAGTATATGTTGACTCACACTACCTTGTTGATTTCCAAGATGGATCCAATAAAATACATATTTGAGAAACCACTCTCTCGGAAGAATAGCAAGATGGCAAATGATCTTGACGAATATGACATCGATACACTTCTCGAGAAAGTGATCAAAGGAAGTGTAGTAGCCGATCATTTGGCTTATCAAGCCGTAGATGACTATCGATCTATGCGGTTCAATTTCGAGACGAAGATGTTTTACTAATTACAGTTACGAAGAACCGGGCCCAGACGAAGGACACGAACAAGGATCGATGGACCATGGTCTTTGATGGAGCCTCAACGCGCTTGGCAATGGCATTGGCGCCATCATTACATCCCTACGGACATCGCCTTTCACATGATTATGTTTGATTGCACTAACAACATGGCGGTCTGGCGTGCATCATGGGTCTTAAAATTGCTATTGACTTAAGAATCAAGTTCTTGCAAGTATATGGAGACTCGACTTTAGTGATCGGTCGGATAAAGGCGAGTGGGATACGAAGCATCAGAATCTCATTCCGTATCGAGCATGTTACGAGTTTGATCCCTACTTGAAGAAATTACTTTCAATCATATTCCACGAGAAGAGAATCGGTTAGCGGACGCATTGGCTACTATGTCATCTATGTTCAAGGTCGAGATGGGACAACGAGGCTCCCGGATCATCATTGAAAAGTTTGACGAACCAGCGTATTATGAGCTTGATACGGAAGAAACCTTGGTACTATGGCGTGAAGAGGTATCTTGAGACTCGGGAATATCCAGCGAGGGCATCATCAATGATAAAGTTCATGAGAAGATTAAGCTTCAAATTCTTCCTCGACAGCGGCATCTTATACAAGCGCAACCCGACTTGTGCTTACTCGCTATGTAGACGAGAAAACACAATGCGTATCATGGAGAGTTACGAAGCGCATTTGGTACCCACTCCGGTGGACACACCATAGCTAAGAAGATTTTGAGAACAGGTTACTATTGGTCCACCATGGAAGCGATTGTCACCGCTATGCTCGATCTTGTCACAAGTGCGGTTATGCCGACAAAGTACACGTACCTCGGTACCTCGAATGTTTTAACTTCTCCTTGGCCTTTTGCAATGTGGGGCATTGACATGATCGGAGAAATCAAGCCTGACTTCCAATGGACATCGTTTCATCCTTGTGGCAATCGATTACTTTACCAAGTGGGTAGAAGCAGCCTCGTTCGCATCTGTTACCAAGAATGTTGTGGCTTGTTTCATCAAGCATAACCTTATCTGTCGGTATGGCACTCCCGAAAGGATTATCACAGATAATGGTTCCAATCTCAACAATAAGATGATCACCGAACTCTACACGCAGTTCAAAATCAAGCATCACAACTCTTCTCCTTATCGGCCTAAAATGAATGGCGCAGTGGAAGCCGCCAACAAAAACATTAAGAAGATTATACAGAAGATGACTGTGACTTACAAGGATTGGCATGAGATGTTACCATTTTCTCTTCATGGTTATCGCACCACGGCACGAACATCCACAGGGGCAACCCCCTTCTCTCTCATCTACGGTATGGAAGTCGTCTTACCCATCGAGGTTCAGATACCCTCAACTAGAGTCCTCCAGGAGACAGAGTTAGGCGAAGACGATTGGGTCCAGACTCGCCTTGACCAGATTAATTTGATTGATGAGAAATGACTCGCGTCCATCTGCCATGGACAGATTTATCAAAAGCGAATGATTAAAGCATTTAACAAGAAGGTCAAGCACCGAGTCTACCAAGTCGGTGATTTAGTAGTCAAGCGCATCATTCTTCCACAAGGTGATCCCAGGGGCAAATGGACTCCCACCTATGAGGACCATTTGTAGTCAAAGCAGTGTTTTCGTGAGCTATAATACTTAGCACCATGGATGGTGAAGACTTCCCACCACGTGAGCGGACATAGTCAAAAATACTACGTAAATAGACCCGCTAGGTCGGTGACCTAGGCAAAAATAAGGGCATCTGGCGAACCAAAGGTTTGGGAAAAGTTAAGGATATATAAAAGATGTACACCCTGGTCGAAAACACGAAAAGGCGGCTTGGGCAAAAAGGTATCGGTGGTGAAAACCGAAAGGCGGTCTAGGCAAAGTTAGGGATTTAAGCGTACGACTATGTCTCTTCGGATCACTGCTTCCGGACTACTATCGGCATTCAAGGTTCAAATGGCGAAGATCGGTCTACTCACTTTCTCTTGACAGAGGAGATGAGATAGTCGAAATATATGAGTACTAGCATAGTTGGAACTTAACGAGATTGTTTCCGCATAGCTTTTACTTTTCTTGTGTATAAACAACTTGGCCATCGCCACCTTTCAAATAAGCATAAATTCTTTCTCCTTACAATTCTTGTTGTTGTCGTTTGCAATAAGTCCAACGTTTGCTTTGAATGACTATCGCATTTGACAATAAGAATCTAATCACAAACATCGAAAAGTGAACATACAAAAGTACTTACTACGGGCTCGAGAATTGGGACGACGGAAAGTCACCAAAGCATTCCCCAGAGCATGATCCTGCAAAGGTGTCACTCACACCTGACTTCCTCAATGAGCAAAGGGAATCCACGAGCAATTCCACTCAACTAAGTAAAGTTGCATCAGTCTCAGCGGTAACACCTCACCCCAGTCAAGGTATTTATCCCGGCGGCATCTCGATCCTTCCTTTTTCCCGGCGGTATCGGACTCGAGACTTGGTCGGATAGTGCAGGAGCTTCATCTTCATCTCCGGCCGGGATTACAGCAGTTCTGACCCTTCTTGGGTTTCCGGCAACTATCAAATGCTCTCAGTGAGATCTACACTCGAGAATCGGTGGGCGCCTCTAAATTTCCTCGGCGGGATCTACATACAAGGTCCCCAGCGGATCGCCTCCATTCTCCTCGGCGGGGTCTATATGTGAGATCTCCAACAACGAGCCTCTCAATCTCTACCTTCCTCGACAATATCTAGGCCCAAGACTTGGTCGGATAGTGCATCGGAGGAATCCGAGTTCTTTCTTCTCCTTCAAAAGCGGGGTTCACACCTACTCGATTCCCCAAGCGAGGTCAGAAATCTTCAAGCAGAACATCCGCATCTTCTTCAAGATGGATATGTTTTGAAATACCACAACATCTATCATTCATACATTTCTCATAAAGTCATAATTCATGCATCGTCATTCATATACCTTTGTCATGCATCATACTTTGCATAAAACTAACAAATATTCTATCAAAGTTCCTCTTGTTTTCTCCAAAGCAGTATGATCCCGGCCAAACAGGTCGAGATTAAGCCCGAATCGGCGGAAAACTATCGAAAGACCGCCCTTGGTTGTCCTCCGACGGTGGTCGAGGATTAAGCCCGAATCGGCGGAAAACTATCGAAAGACCGCCCTTGGTTTTCCTCCGACGGTGGTCGAGTTAAGCCCGAATCGGCGGGAAAACTATCAGAGACCGCCTCTGGTTATCCTCCGATAACGGCAATGGATCAACACCGATGCACAGGAAGCTATCCACATTTTGCCAACTACAATCTCCCTCGAGTAATCGGCACGAAGAGTTATTACGATTCCTTATTATCAACGCAACCACGAGTCTAGCGTCGACTCGGTTGCCTGGATGGCATCTTAAGCCCATCTCCGACTACTTATCAACGTTGCTTCACTTTGAATCTGCATATATGGTTAAAAATCAATGCAAACCAATAACTTCATTCAAAAAATGAACACGAAGTCTAACGTATGACTCCTCGGATGGCATCTTAAGCCCATCTCCATGCTCCTTCGAGGAGCGACTACGAGCCTAGCGTCGGCTCACTCCCGGCATCGATCTTTCGGATGGCATCTTAAGCCCATCCCGTCAATTCTCCTATCGACATTCTCGAGTCTAGCGTCGACTCATCCCCGGTGAGTATCCAAATGGCATCGTAAGCCCGTTCCGCATCATCCACCGGCGAGTGCAAATTTTCAAGTGTACTCGGTGTTCAATCATCTTCTACCTCGGGTCACGAAAGACAATGTCAATCTAACCCTCAGTACAAGAATATTGAGCAGGGGCAGCTGTCATACCCCAAAATTTGCCCTCCATCTACTCGAGAGGTTTCATACATCTATACTCAAAGTTCCTCGAGAGTTGATCGGACAAACTCTCTCTGACAATCAACCCAAACTAGGGTTTGGTATCTCTCAAGCAAGATGGACTTCCAACATCTCCAATGGTCTTCATGCCTCCATATGTTTCAAAGATTCTCCATGTCAAGTTTCAAGCTTCAAGTCAAGTTTCCTCGACGATTGCTCGGATGGTTGAAAATCGGTTGTATTGGACAAAAGTCAATTGTGGTCAACATCAGTCAAACTTCATAATTTTTGGTCAACATCCTCATTTTGAAGTTACATTCATCATTTGATCAAGGGTTGATCATGATTCATCAAGAAAACTCAAGATTTGCTCAAAGTCAAACTTTCTAAATTAGGGTTTCAGGTGAAAAGTCAAGCTGAACTTTGGTGATCATAACTTTCTCATACTTTCTCGAGAAATTTTCCACCACCTCTTGTTTTGAATGAAATTCAATTCTCTACAACTTCATGTCTCACAAGAATGTCCAAAAATGCTTCATTTGAGAGGTATAGCTCAAAATTTTGGTCATTTTCAAAGTCAACAAAAGTCAACTTTTGTTTTGAAGATATATTGAGCATGGTAACTCCAATTGAGATGAGACCAAAAGGTTGGTTAGAGGACTCTTAGAGCTTTCAAAAGTCCAAGAACACTCAAAAATGTGGAAAATTGAGCAAGATACACCATTCACAAGTTGGGCGATTTTGAAAGAATGCACAAGAGAGATACTTCTAAAAATCAAATTTTTGCAAATGGGCTTGCTTTTCTCCATCAAACTTATTCCTCATACAATTAGGAATATCCAAGCCCAATGCCACGAATTTTGATTTATTTTTCTATTTAATTTGTAATTTATTCATTTAAATGCAAATTAAATTTAAAAATAAAGTACAAAATTAAAATTAATTGCAAAGATTGATTTTATTCTTTCCTTGAGACTCAAGTAACTTACAAATGCCGGCAATTTTGAAAATTGATCAATTTGGCAAGATTGGATTGAAATTAATCAAATTTTGAAAATTTGATTTTGTACAAAAATCAAAATTGATTTTCATTGAATGGTGATTGATTCTTACCAAAAACAATGTCAAATCCTTCGATTACTTATACGATGCATACCAATCGAAGAGCGAAAAAATTGCCTTAGAAACCCTATTCCAAAGCTCAAAAAACCGTGGTGCACAAGCTATTGGCAATCCTACTTCCAGCCGTTTCAATCGATTACGAGGTGTCCAACACATTCCTTGACATCTCGAATCGATTCGATTCTACTTTGCCAAAAACATCAAGAATCGTGGCGAAATCGGTTTGTTCTTGAATTTTCAAAATTAATTCCTTCATTCATGCATTATTAACTCGATTTGTTGTTGTTTTTGTGTTTAGTGATGTGTTTGCAAGCTTTACGGGCAAGCCAATTGAATTTCCATGGCACGAATCGTGTTACACCATAGCTAGGGTTTACGAGCTCGATTTAGGGCTTTGCTTAAATGGAAAAATTGGACAATAGGACCCATACCATCGTGTTGAACGATCTCGGGAATCGAACCATGCTTTTAGAACTTATTTATATTATGTATCTTTGGATTTTGATTGTAGCGGGGACATAGCGTCGAGCAATGGCCGTGAAAATTCAAATATTTGAAGCGTTGAAGGCGCGATGCAGCGCGAAGGAGGAAGCAATGGAAAGGCAGCGTGTATATTCCACTCGCTCCGTTTCCAAACGATTAGAACATGCCATTCGATTGGTCAAGGCGTTGGTTTTCAAGGTTTGAGGTCGGGTCCTGTTCGAACCATCTTTGGGACCATTCTTTTACAAGTTTGCAATTTCTTCATATTTTCATATTTTCATATTTTAATATTTTCCATACATTTTAATTTCTTTTCATGTTTTATTTACGCATTAAAAATCATCAAAATTAATTTTCTTTTTACATTATTCTCATAAAATCTTTATTTAATTTAATAAATTAAAAATATATTTTTGCATGCATATTTATTTTTATTTGTAATTTTGCATTTAAATCATTGTAAATTCATTTTAAATTATTAAATTGCATCTAAAAATCCAAAAATTTATTTTAGCATGTTTACATTATTTCCAGCATGTCATATTTTTCCAATTAAAATTTGCATTTTTCTAACATTTTCTCTTATCTCGATTTCATCATATTTTTCGATTTCTCGTTCGTTTCAGAGTTCTTCAATTCGGACGTTTCTTTACGTTTTATTTTATTTTCCAATAATGTAGTATATGGGATGTAATAGTTTAAATTAGGTCTTTACTTTCCGCATTTTAAAATTATGTATACGCTAAAGCCTTGTAATAGCGTGGGACATTTACTTTCCATTTTACATTCGCATTTACTTTCGCACCCTATAAATTGCTAGTAACTAGGCGTGTATGGCAAGATAAAATCGACATAGATAACCTCAATTTCAAGATAAAATATACGAATCAACACACTTTTCACACATACACCCTTAGGGTAATTCTCTCTCGTTGCCTTACGATTACAAATGGTCATGTCCCTCGAGCGTAGAGGTGTCCTAACTTGTTGCCTTCCAAACAAATCATCATAGTCCCGATACAAAGATCATAAGACCCACGATGTAGCCTCCGAATACATGATCTTGACCCTCGATTTTCGCCTACGAAAATGATGATAGTCCTTGAATGTGCTAGGATACTTCCTACAAGTTGCCTTCGATGACCATCCGATGTCCCCGAATGTCCGCTTACATCCAGCGAATGGGGTTACCTACCAACTAATGGTATGGATAGCACTATTCTAAAGGAGCGTAAAACAAATCGAAAGCGACCAATCACGAGTAGGTAATAAGACTTTTAGTTGCTTGCTCTATCAAAATACTTTTACACCTCACACTTTTCAAAGTTCAAACTCTTTTCAAAACAAAACATTTCCGAACACTTTGTATACACTCCTACATGAGTCATTACAAAGTCAAGCGAAATTCCTTTTCAAAACATTTTTGTCAAACACAGAAAACAATTTTAAAGGTGATCTAGAGCAACTAAGAGCCCGTAGAATAAACTACGGATGGAAAGGGTGCTAATACCTTCCCTTTCATAACCATTCTCCGAACTTCGAGAATCTAACGAAGGTCTTTTACGTACTTTTACCTTCCCTTAATTGGATAAAAATAAAAAGTCGGTGGCGACTCTTGCTATCCGCATTGCGATACAAATCCTACAAAATCGAGTTCATATTACCTTCCGGACCAATGGAGATGGTTGACTTGTGATTTGTAGAACCGGTTGGTGCACCTATCTTGTGCGATATAGCAAATTGACACTTAATTTGCTAGCGAAAGATTTTCCTTCAGGCCAATGTTTTACTTGCTTGGTAGTAATTATCGACACTTGATTGTCGGTTTCTTCAAGCTTCGAGTTGAGCCTCATCGATCTCCCAAATACTTGTTGATTACACTTGGGGAAAACTTCACTTTTCTTCCTCGACAAACAGGTTTAAAATCTGTGATCTTCCATCAGCCTGACCATAACGGAGTTCACAATAAACTCCTTCACGGACTTTCATAACAATTTGAGAACTTCACCACGGTTCTCATCACCCGACTTCCTTGATCGAGGTCAATCCATCTTTGCATTCAAGAGCATCTTTGTTCGGTTCCTCTCAAGTGCAATTCTCTTGAACTCACATATTTCCACCTATTAGCATTTTCGAGGTGGTGAAAATGTTGTCAATTGGCACCGGGAACTATGGGCATTTTCCAAGAACACCTTCTTTTTGAATGAATGTCGAGACATTCTACTGTAACATCAGAATCATCACATTACGAGGGCTCGGTACTTTCCTTTTCCTTACAATTGAAGTGCTCTTTGCTTTGGGGTATCACCAACATTCTTTACTTTATCCTTCCCTTTGGAGGTTCCACCTTGTTGCCACTTACAGATAGTTCTGACCTTCCTCTCCATAGGAGTCTTGCAACTTGACATTCTTCTCATGAGCGAGCTTGGGCGGCACTTTTCTTCCCTTTCCTATTCATTACCCTCCTAGCAATCTTTGGGATTAACCTTAGCTATGAGGTCATTATCGAAAAACTCCTCGTCTAGATTGATGATGAGAATCCATATTCGATTAGTGTTCTTCTCGGGAGTATCTTCAAGAATGCTATCGGATATGTTATCGGCGAGACGGAGGAGGTTTATCGGAGGTACTATGATCCGGAGATTTCTCAAGAATCTCATCGAAAGCTCATTCACATTTGCGGCGAGTTCAATTACATTATGATCGTTACATCCTTGAGGGCGGAGAAGGATTTACATCTCTTTCACAGGGAATCAACATCATCACGGATGTCTTGACATTCTCATTGACATCGGATCAGCGCTAAGCTAGGGCTAGCGGACTTATGATTCGAGGCTGAAATCCAGTCTGGACTTATTCTCATTTAGGATATCGGTCACTATCCTAGCTATGGCCTCGTGCAGCGACCTAGATCCTTCTCATTTTACTAGTTACGGGGAGCGAGAGGATGATGGTCTTGAAGTCTTACATGGGAGATACTTGTGCCCTTCTTGCATTTCTTGTGCGTAACTTCTTGACCTTTTTGGGTGAGTGGCCATTACTTGATGGTGTCACCCGTGAGCTTGACTTGCATGGCTCGATGTTTGCTCTAACCGATGGAGGGAGACAAGGATCCATTCTTGAGATGAAGAGGATGATGAAGACATATTTGATGGTTTTGAGAGAGAGAAGCGAAAATGGCAAAGGGTTTGGGGTTTCTTTTGAATGAAGAAAGTGTGATACTACTTTCAAAGAGGAAACTATTATATGTGGTGTCTCTTCCTATTCTTGGCTCTTTTAAAATAAGGATGAAAATACCTAAATAACCCACTTATAAATAATTGAAGTAAGCAGTCCTTTCACCCTTGTTGTAGACACGTTAATTGCTACTGACTCCTCTAATTGACAAATATCCAATTTGTCCCTTAAAGTCTTAAATTGATCACTCTCGAGCTTTAGTAGCAATATTACGATTACAATGTCATGACATCACATATGACATTATGGTCGATCGACATCTGCTTTATCCAGATCATCCTAAAGCAGTTTCTCCTTTCTGCCATGTAATTAACATAGTATAAAGTTACACAGATTTTCTTCTTATTGATCCAAGAGATAAGATTGCTTCTTGAGAAGAGACATCCATCAACCGGGCTTTTACACAAGCTTTGATCAACACTTTCTCCACTTGTTTTCTTGGACAACTTCAAATGTGGAGGGGTAAGAGTCCTAGTATTGCTGCCATTACTCAGTCCAGGCTTCTTGACACAATTCCTTGCATACTTGTTCTGTGAAAGAAGTGTTGAGCCTTTCATCAATGTATCTGACATTCCTCCAGATACTATGTTATTAACATAGATGGAAGCCACCATGATCTTTTCTCCTCGACAAAGGGTTTCATTCAAGACTCTCTCACTGTATCCTTTGGATAAGATACTTGGTTATCCTTTCATGCGGATCCTAGTACTTTGCTTTAGTACTTTAGGAGGCGGTCGGATGTCTAGACATTGAGTATGACATTACGATTTCTGTCCAACCTCTTACTTTCCTGATTCTCCCTTTGTCTATGAAAGATCTTGGTATCCTTGACTCCCTCTATGGAACTTATCCTTCTCATTCCTTTGAGATGTGGATGACCCGGATACTTGCTGCCACAACTTTACTTTCTCTTCACGTATGCATAGAACTCATAGAGAGACAGTGGTTTTCTCGATTCCCATGTAGCGGTTGTCCTTTGATCGACTCCTCTCATAATCACTACACTGTTCATCATTGATTACAAGACATTCAACCTTAGTGAAGTTGTTGTGAATCCCATATCACATAGGTGACTTATGCTAATGAGATTTGCATTCGGACCTTTTACTAGCGACACTCCATTTAGATTTGGAACTCCGGGCGGTTTGAGTTTCCAACACCTTTGATTTCTCCTTTAGCTCCATCTCCAAAAGTAAGCTGGTAGAATGATGCTTAACATCATTGAGAAGATTCATCTCCATTCATATGCTTGGAACACCTTGTCAAAGTACCAATCTTTCTTGGTAGACACACTAAGAAAAGTGTTAGCTACGAACAGTCTTCTTCTTCCTTTGTTGAGAGTATGATACCACGTTGGTTTTAGGCTTCACATAGGACCCTTGATTAGGATATCCATGTAGCACAGCAAAAGGATTTTATGTGGCCAAACCTTCCACAATAATGATACCTCCATCTTTGAAACTTTTTGTTCATGTTTCTATGATTTTGATGTTGCACCCATGTTGTGACATCTGTTTTAACATTGGTTTATTAGATGCATTCTTCATTTTGTTATTGACAAACTTCTTAGTCTCCACATATCCTAAAGCGGACCTATTCCTGTTTTTGGATGACATCTTCTTTGCCATAGACTTGCAGGTTTGTTCCTTTCACGGTTATTATGATCTCTTTGCAGCCACACCAGGCGGATACATTTCTGTTTTGTGTTGTGACAATTGTTTTGACATTGGTTTCCCATGTCTCTTCTTCTCAATGTCACCAGCGAGTTCTTTTCGACCACATATCCTAGACCATGCTTATTTCACGCATTTTGTCCAAGTGAAGAATTTCTTCCAACTTATCGATTACGGATGTCAACATTTTGTGATTTGACATCGATCAAGTTTGGAGTTTAACATTACAATATCACTATTTAGGTGATTTATAGTGGTTGTGTTCTCCTTTTCTCGACCTCGACTTCACATTCTCGACTTCGACTTCTCAATCGGTTTTTACGCTCCTCATTTCTTGACATACTTCACCATTTTTATACGACTTCTGTAGGTTTGACAAGCTCTTCAATGTCACTTCCTCATCACTAGAATTCATATCAATTGTACACTCGAGAGAAGCGGTGACAAGTTTGGCACCTTCTTCCTCGATTCACTTCTGAATCACCATCGGACCAGTGATGACCATTCCTTTCTTTTGTTTCTTTAGAAAGGTGGGACATTCGACTCTAATATGTCCAAATCCTTCACATTCATGACATTGGATTTCTTGCCTTGACTTCCTTTTCCTCGACTTGGATCTTCTGCTGGAGTCATAAGATCTGCGATGTCGAATGCAATGTCCTTGACATTTAACCTTGACTTTGGATCGATCCTCTGATGAGTTTGTTGAGCTGTCTTCCAAGCATAGCTATAGCTTGGATATCTTCTCTTCATCTTCCACATTACATCCTTCTTGATATTAGATACAAGTGCTATGCTCTTGTTTTCTTATCACCGGTTTCATTGATTCCCATCTCAAAAGTCATAAGAGATCTATAAGTTCTTGACCTTCAGTCTTGATGTCTGAGCCTCCTCTACTGTCACTTTCATTGCAAAACTTTTAGGCAAGGATAGAGAATCTTTCTCACCGACTTTTCTTGACATCTTTTCACCAAGTGCTCTGAGGCATTGGCAATTTCAAAATATTCATGTGAAATTCATGAATGGTCTCATCTTCCTTCATCTTCAATTCTCAAATTTGGTAGTGAGCATCTGAAGTCTTGACATCTTCACCTTGGATGTCCCTCATGAGTAGTTACGAGTGTCCCAAACATCCTTGGCCAGCTCACATTGATGGACCCGTCGAAGATGTTTACATCAATACCATTGAGCAGAGCATTCAATGCTTTAGAGTTCCCTAGAGCTAGCTCTTCTTCCTCTTTGCTCCATTCCTCCTCGGGTTTCAAGACGGTAGTCCCATCTTTCTCAAGCTTGGTGGGATGTTTCCATCCTTTGTCGTGACTCTCCAAGCTCTAATGTCCGATCTTAAGAAGGCAACCATCGAGGCTTCCGGTAATCATAATTAGACCCATCCAAATAGGTGGTCTACCTCGATTCCTCCTTCCTTATCCATTCGCGGAAACTATTATCCCTAGATCTCACCTAGAAATAACAGGCGGGGTGCACTCGATGCCAATTGAAATTCACAGAGCGGATCGTGATGTCACGAGAGAATGTTATGACACTATCGACACTCTGTAACAATTCACACAATAAATATAAGCAGTAAAGAACACAATAAGTTGTTTACCGGTTCGGTTCGACCAACCTACATCGGGGCTACCAAGCCGGGAGGAAATTCACTATTAGTAGAATTAATTAGGAATAAACCAACAGTTTATCTCCTTCACTTAAAACCTACCAATGCAACTTCACCTAAGTCCTACTTAGATCGAGTTCTACTCACTCCCCTCGATCACGGCGGTGATATCAACCTATTGACTAATTGAATTGTGAAGACACACTTCAATAAAATATCTTGATCTTGCTTCAAAGCTTTCAATCAAGAGACAAACACTCGTGCTTTAAAGCTTTGGTGATAAACTACCCTTACAAACAAATCCTAGTCGATGCACTTATCAATTGATAGTTGCTTGGCTCACAAGATACTAAATTACAAATACCAAGCGTTACAAATCCTAACGATGAAACAAATAACAATTGCTATCTCTTCAATATAATCCAAGGCGTGACATTGTAAGGGTTGAATTCCTTTTATAGAAGCGATCCTGAAACTTGGTTTTGGGCTTCCATAAAGATAGCTAGGGTTCACTTAATTTAATCCTAAAAACATGGTCTTTTCAACAACCAATTTAGGTTTAATTAAGATTGACCTAGCGACCACGTGACATGCTTTCTAATAACAAAAACATAAAATAGCACTCAACAAACTTCGAAAATCTCGGGAAAAAGCAGTTATGAGCAGAATGTCATCTTGAATGTTATAACATACATTATGACATCGAGGCATTTTCTGAAATTTCCACCTGACTTTAGCTTCGATTATTTGTCTTTTAACATCCTTAGCAGGTAGGATTTATCTTCAATCTCTGAATGTCATGACATTTATCATGACATTGCTAAAACCTAGTTTTACCAAAATTAATGTCAACTTAAAACACTAACAATTACCTACTCAGAATGGTCGTTCTTTTTATTTTCCTTCTCCTTTAGGAGAGCGTTATCCATACCATTAGTTGGTAGGTAGCCCTATCTGTTGGATGTGAAGGGACGAGCGTAGGGTCATCGTATGGTCATGGAAGGCGACATGTAAGGATACCTTTAGTAATTCGAAGGGACGGTCATCACTTATTCGTAGGCAACAACCGAGGGACGAGATCATATATTCATAGGCAACATCGAGGGTCATCGAGGGACTATTATATTTGTGATGATTTTGAATCGAGGGACTTTAGCTAATGGTATCCCTACGTTCAAGGGACATGACCATTTTTATCTGAAAGGCAACAAGAGAAGATACCCTAAGGGTGAAAGTGTGATA
Organism: Vicia sativa; assembly: GCA_021764765.1. NCBI lineage: Eukaryota > Viridiplantae > Streptophyta > Magnoliopsida > Fabales > Fabaceae > Vicia > Vicia sativa. Next base: position 218,044,833 of record CM038795.1, read on the forward strand.
GAGTGTATTGATTCATATATTTTATCTTGATTGTTTAAAGTGATCTAACGTCGATTTTAAGATCTTGTCATACAATCCTATTAGCCATACATCTAAGCAGTTAATATATGTATAGAAAATAAAGGTGCGGAAAGTAAAAGTGAGGAAAAGTAAAGTCCTAAGCTATTACAGGGCTTTAGGGTAGTTACATAATAGAGGAGCAGAAAGTAAATGTCCTAATTATCTATTAAATCCCATTAGCAGATACATAATGATAAAAGGAATGTGCACGGAGAATTATACATCCTGGAATTAGTTACAATATTACGCGCAAAACAGATAATCAGGATAAAGAAATAAAGTCAGGAGAAGTTTGAAAAAAATTAAGTGAAAAAGATTGAGTTTAATTAAGTCCTAATTAAGTTAACCTAATTATTGTGTAAAAAAATCGGGTGAATCGGGAACCCTAAATCTAATTATTTTTAATTAATAAAAAAATTAATTTAAATTAAATTAATTAACCTAAATTAAACTAATTAAATTAATTAAGAAAAATAAAAATAAAGTTAATTATTTACTAATCCTAATTATTTAACTAATTATTAACCTAATTAATTAATTGTTAATTAATTAGTTAATTAAGAAAATAATAAGAAAAATAGTGGGAAAGTTGGAAAAGAGAGAAAAAGAATGGGGGCACCAGGGATCGAACTCGGTCCCCCCAGGGTTTTCAAACCAACGCGCTGACATCTAAGCCACGGATCTTGGCTGTTATGGAATTATAACCATTGGATTATAAGCGTTTCAATGTTTTATTTTGAATTTTCCAAAATATAATGCGCATGGGCCCCAGTATTCTCATGTAAGCCAATCAAATGAAGGGATAATGCCACACCAGGGTCAGAGAGGGTCAAAACCTTGACCGATCGGAGGAGCATCCGGAACCCTAGTTCCGGTCATCTTCTCCGATGACTCCAATTTGCAAACCTGTGGAATCATATAGAAAAACAAAAGGAAAGTGCCTTGATCGTATAATTAAGGTGCTACGAGTTCAATTGTGGTGGCCGTTTGGCCTGGAAGTGCCTTTAATATGAGATTCGAAGCTTCACCGTTTTGAAGCCCTAACAATGGTGATATTCGATTTACACATTAAACCTTCCATCTAATGCATAAAAACCTGTTCTAATGAACCTGTTGAGATCATACAAACAATCGAAAGCCATTAATAATGCATGAATTAAAGGAAACGAAAATGAGAAGTTTACCAAACCTGTGAGACTTGAATGGCTCGACCTGGGATGTTTTGGCCTTGTGTAATGGTATGAATCGATCCCTAGGGACTTCAGGAGGATGATGTAATGCTTGAAACTGCTTGAGGGCGACTGGAAATTGAAACTTGATGGTGCAAGTTTCTTTGATATTTTTGAAGCAAAACCCTAGCTTTTTGGCTGCAAGAATTCGCCCTAATGGTCTGAATGTGTTGAGTATTTATAGAGGGATGCAATTAGGTCAAAAACTTGAGAGAAATATATTGCATTTATGGGAAAATATTTGATTAAAGTTTTACATCAAAATCTTCCAAATTTGCCTCAATATTGTTCAATCAATCCTTGTATGATATTGGCCAGCTATTTTTGCTTTCTTAGACCTCAAAAATGATAGATATCCAGCCTTGCATTTATTAATTTGATTTTTGGCATTTTATTTTAATTAAAATTGGATTTAAGTGAGTAAATTCAAAAATAAATAAAATAAATTGAAGAGAGGCGTGCAATTGGTCTTGGAAGTCATGGACTATCTTAGAAATAAGTCCAAACTATAAAAACCATGGCCCATTTGGAAAAAAATTGAATTTGCTTAGTATTTCCCTTCATGCCTTTCTTCAAAAATGTCAAACTTGCATAAGTTGTATCGTGCTCAATTTTCAACATTTTGAAGTGTTTTTGGACTTTTTAGAAATATCAAGATGAACTCTAAACACTCCTTTTGGTTTCATCTTCATTGAAGCTTCGATGTTCATGTACACTTATTTTGAAAAAGATGACTTTTTGTTGACTTTTAGAAGGACCTATAATGTCTTGATCCATAACTCTCAAATGAAGCATTTTTGGCCAAAGCTTGTGACACACAAAGTTGTAGAGAATTGAATTCTCTTCCAAATGAGATTTGGTGGAAAAATTTCTGATAAAGTATGTGAAAGTTCTGTTGACTTTTTATAAAGAAACCTTAATTTAGAAACTTTGACTTTTGATCAAATCTTGAGTTTTCTTGATGAATCATGATTAACCCTTGATCAAATGATGAATGAGACTTAAAAATCTTGATGTTGATCAAAAATGATGAAGTTTCACTATATGTTGACCACATTTGACTTTTTGTCCAATACAACTAATTCTCAATCATCTGAGCAATTGACTGAGCAAACTTGAGTTGTGAGGCTTGAAACTTGACATGGTGATATCTTGAGGCATATGAGAAGGTATGATGATCACTTTAGGCAATATAAATCATCTTTGACTTGAGAGAATCAAAACCCTAGTTGTGGGGTTGCTTGCTTAGGAGAGGGCTCATCTGGTCAACCCTTGAGAAATTCTTGAGTTTGGAGATGTGGATTAACTTGAGAAATATGAGGGAAAATTTTGGGGTATAACACCCTTAGCACTAGGTCAATATCCTCATATTGGGATGGTGCAGCAGGCCCATAATGAGGACTATCAAGATTCACGAGTGTGTGGGGACCAGCACGTGGTCTCGCTCCTGAAGGAACTGCTCTGAAGTATTAGGGAGATATGGAGTCGGCTGGTATAAGCAAGATTCTCCCCAGGATGTTTTCCTTGGGTCCAAAGGCATGGCCACTGCTACGTGTGGTCTCCTTGGGGAGAAATATCCTCGGTGCTAGGGGAAGGAGCCTCTGCTCGGCCAATACACGGGCAGGCTCAACCAGGTTGGTTCGTCCTATTGGTACGATTAGATTGGGCCTGACTGAACGTGAGCCTAGTCTTGGGTGCATGTGGGTCCAGTCCCGAACAGGAGTCCCTCAAGTCGTTGCTCCTAGAGGAATGAGCTATGACTTAAGACTATTTCGCCACTTCAATCGAGCAATATTCATCGACGCGTCCAGTCCGCTCGAGGAGCACTGTTGTCCTCGTAGGATCACCTTGGGATGGAATTTGTAGTGCTTTTAAGGAGCCATGTGGAATATCTTTTAGGTTGCAATGATGGCCTAAGAAGTAGGTCATCATTAATTCGGATGCGTGGGCGGCGGAGAGGCGAGTAGCTGACACATTATCTAATGAGATGTTTCACCTCTCGCGCAAATTTTATAAATAGTGCCCTCAATGTGATTTAAAATCATTTCCAAACTCTGCCTCTTCTCTCGTTGATGTCTCGCTCATCACAGTTGTTAGTGTCGTTGTAACTTCTGCCATAGATCCACCTAGACTGGTCAAGTAAGTGTGTTTTCTCCTACATTTTTTCTTGTTTGGAAATAGTTTTTTCTGCTTTCTGGGAGGATCTCCCCAAGAGATTAATGAGGTTGATGATGAATTCCCCCTTATAGTAGATTTTAACCCGAGATATTCATTTTTCCCCCGCAAGATTCATGATTCTGACCGGGACATTATTTTGTTCCTCGTCGAATTCATGATTCTAATCAAAGGATTCATCCTCTCCCCGTGAGATTCATGATTCTGGCTGGGGAATTCGTCTGTTCCCTGTCAAATTCATGAATTTGATCGGAAGATTCATTTGTTCTCCAATTTGACCGATTCTTCAAGGGTTCATGGACGTGTTTGGTCGCGGTGGCCCCCCTTTCGCTTGTTATGTGGTGGGGGGTTGGATTTGATTTACCTGTCGAATTCACGGGTTTCCTCTACTTTATAGGTGACATGGTGGAACAAATCGAAGTGGTTCAAAAAGACAAAGAAGTAGAAATTGAGGAGACTAGTGGAGCTGATGTCAGGGGATCCAGCGAGAACATGAACTTGGTCGACACCATAATCGTTGAATCGTTGACCTGGGTCGGGCCAGAACCTTAAGAAATAGCCTTAGTTTTCACTAATCTTCGACGAAGAGCTTATACAGTCTTCAAGTATGGTGGTGACCAAGAGGGTTCCCAGCGAAACTTCATGACCTATGTTCCCCCTATTACAGGCAGGATATGTTCGAACTTCGAAGAAGATTATGTCCCTAAGTATGAGATTATTTCAAGGAACTGGGGCTTCGTCTACCCTTTTACGACTTTCAGATGGACGTCTTCAACCACTTGTCTTTGGCTCCCTCTCAACGACACTCGAATGTGAACGCATTCATCCGGGAGTTTGAGATCGCGTGTTGGTTTCTTAAGATAGTAGAGATGATTCCCTTATTTTTCTGGGTTTTTCATCTTTAACGGTAATCGAGGGGGAGAAGCATAGTTAGGTGTCCTTCAAGCAGTCAAAAAGGTTGTTCAGGATGTATATGGACTATGTCCGTGATTTTAAGGACAAATGGTTTGATGAGAGCAAAATTGTTGTGACTTTGAGGTGTGAATAATTAGCACTCATCGTCTTATTCTGTTTCCTTTACATCAATAAACCTCAACTTTAGTGTGAATAGTAATTTTTTAGTATTTTAGTATAATTTTTTCGGTTCGTGCAAATAACATTGATTTTTATTATTTTTATCTCTTTTTTTAGGTATTCAAGTCATTATATTTTATCATTGTAATATAGATCATTGGACAAGCTTTCCAATGTTTTCGACCCTGCGCGAATCGGAGTTATGGTTCAGAATTATGATGAAAACAAATTTGTCAGTACATCAGACCAGTCTAAGTGCCATTACCGCGCTAAGCGCGCTCTGGAAGCACCATTATCACGATCAATGTCGAAGAGGGATTCGTGATAGTAGAGAATGATTGAGAAGTTCACATGTGATATATCAATTTGATATGTATGTTGTATATTTGTGTTTATTGGTCACGAAGTTAGACGTCATCTGTTTAGGAATCGATATTGATGCTTTAGCATTTGTTAGGTATTGAATGCTAGACATAGCTTTAGACTTAATGTTCAACTTTGTATCGATTCTTAATGCTGCCATATTGCTTTAGACACGAATGATATAGTTGAAACCTCGTTGGTGTTTGAACACAAACGTTGATGTGAGCGATACATGATGGAATTGAGGAGTAAATAGATTATGTATAATTGACTAATAGAAGGCATATTTTCGAGTTATGAAAACCAATCCTAGCATGTTCTCACCCCTTTCCAAGAGCTTTAATTTTCTGTTGTAAATTTATTTTTCCTTTCACTTTAAATATACTTTTACAAACAAGCTTAGAAACGTAGTAACAATTGAATGGCATCAATATCACTGATCCCTATGGAGACGATAAAAGATACTTACTCAAGTTTTTGCTTAATATTCGCTTTACTGCAGGTGTCAACATGGTTCCTCGTGTGGTTGACGTCTCAATAAGTTATGGGCGCGGTGTTCGACGTTGCTCTGGTAGTCGATTAGGATGGGGAGGTTTCCTACGACGCGGATGGTACCAAGAAATAGGTATGGTCGTTAAATTCCTCATCCATTGGTGTCAGACGCATTACGATCATAGGCTGGGTAACTACTACACCCCTACTGACAGCCTAAATCGAGAAGATTAAGGTTCTTTTAACATCCTTAACAAGTTCTTCGATGGGTTCTTCCTTGCCTGGTACATCTACCGGGAGGGAAATGAAATTCCTGGTGAGGATAGTGAACCTCAGTACAAATATCGTCTGATCAATACCAAGGCTCTCGTCAAGTCTCACACTTACTGGGATGCCACATCTCTCCTGGGTCTACCTAAGCGATCCTGTTATTTTTAGTTCTTAGTTTAACGTTCAACTTTTCCAATGATATCTAACTTGAGCGTGTTGTTCAATTTTTTCAGGTAAGATGGCAGAGCGCCGTGAACGTTTGTTGAACCTGACCCGTGACATAAAGAGCAGCAAGAGGATGGTAAAGCCCACTCAAGGCACTCGTCTAGACCCAAACCCCAAGAAGCCCAAAGATGGGTCCAGTATTTCATCCGGATCACTCCATTGTTGTCCCACCTGAGGGTATTTTAGGGAATAAAAGGGGTCGTTTTGACGCGGCCACTATGGACCTGACCAAGGATGGCTCGTGTGTCCGGGCCTTCATTTTCCCTCCTTGCTTTAAAGAGAAGAATTTATTCGATGGGTTTCCTCTGACTATACCCAACGAGGAATCCACTCTCATCAAAGGACTTGATGGGGAAGGTAGGCGTAAGCATCTAGCTTTGAGCATGGCAAGCTTAATGAAGGTCGTTGAGATGGCCATTATCCTCTTGGAGGAGGGAGCTAGTTCGTCAATCGTGGTGAGTAACCTGGAGTCGGACAAGGTCGGCCTCCAGGAGAAAGTGAAGAAGCTAAAAGTTACTCTAGAGTGGAGCGAGGAAAAGTTTAAGAAGTAGTGTAAAGAGCTAGAGAATGAGAGGGGGAAGACAGCCAAAGATCTCAAGGAGAAGGACTCATTGCTGCTCGATAAGAAGAACCTAGAGGATGAGGTGATCGAGCTAAAGTATCTACTACTACGTTCTGATGATGGATCAGATGGAACCTCCAGTTTAAAGAGTCGAGCAGAGTTGGGTGCGCGGATTCAAATCCTGGAGTTGGACTGCATTGAGGCATTGTTCGACGGGTTTGATGCTGCAACTGTGCTGAACCCCGAGCGTAATATCAAAGGTACTGGAATTTTGTCTCAGGTGATTGATGGTAAAGTAGTTCCCCCTCCTAATGCATCTGATCTAAATACCGGGGAAGGAACCCCTTAAAATGATTGATGTTTTTCTTTTATTTTTTTTGGGCATGCGTGCCCATAATATTTGTAATATTTGTACATGGGCTCTGCCCATTTTATCTTTTGCTCGGGCCTACGTGCCTGTAACTTTGTAACATCTAGACAATGTCGGTATTTTATGGACAACTTTTTTGAATGTTTACTTTGTCTATTTATTGTTTTCTTGATGTTGTTATCTTGATGTGTTACTCGGCCTTGTGTGTGTTCAACATTCATAGAGAAATGTCTAGGTGGCGAACGTGGACGCCACCAGATGAAATTGAGGTCATGATTGGGATCTCGATTTCATGGCTGGGTGTTCTACCGAGCTGGTACTTCTGACAGCGGAGCTCGTTCGAAGTGTTCCCGTTGGGATAAAGTTATATTCTTTCATTGAACAAGAATCTCGCCTTTTGTCTTAGCTTGGATGGTGTCCATACTTCAACATGCTCTCGTGGCTGTTCAAGGCTTTGTGGCTCATCGACGGCTAGGTCCTGTGATCGTCCAGGGACTTAGATGTAGTATTGTTTTAATTTTGTGGTGTTCCAAGGTCGAGGGAGTTGTTCTCCACTCAAATCTTCTAAGTATTATGCCCCATTGCCCGTTGTTCACAGACGCAATAGGTGTTTTCCTAGTTGGCGGTCAAATTCCCTTCATCAGAGTCCTTCTAGTTCCTTTATAGGACCAGGCTTTCGACTTCGAATTCGCTCTTGATGACTTTGGCATCGTGGCATAAAGTGATATGTTTTTTAAGTGTGGCTTCGCAGAGATCCGTCCCTGACCAGATCTCTTTGACCAAGTCGAGTTCTTCTCTCAAAGCTTCATCGTTTAGTTCCTCATCTAGGGGAAATGTGGTTCACCTAGTCGGATCCCTAATTTCCATCGGAGTGACTACCTTTGTTCCATAGGTGAGTTGAAAATGGTTCTCCCCAGTTGTTGAATGTGGTGTCATTATGTAGGCCCAAAGTACACTATGTAATTCCTCGACCCATCTTTTCTTGGCTTCGCCCAATGTACGCTTGAGCTCGCGTTAAATGACTTTGTTCGTGGCTTTGGCTTTCCCATTGGCATGTGGATTATCGACAGAGGTGAAGTGTTGCTTGATCCCAAGCTTTACGACAAAACTTCAAAAATTCTAGTCAGTGAACTGTGTTCTGTTTTCGGTGACAAGTGCATGTGGTATGCCGAACAGGGCGAGAACGTTCCTTTTGTAAAAAATGAAGTCTGCTGAGTGACGTGATTTTGGCAAGGGCTTTCGGCTCTATCTACTTCGTGAAATAGTCGACAACGATGATCAGGAATTTATTTTGGTATGAACCATGTGTGAAGGGACCGAAGATGTCCATCCCCCACCACCACGCAAATGGCCACGGGGATCACAGCGTCTTGAACTCGTGCGGAGGTGCTAGGTGCATGTCCGCGTGATGCTGGCACTTGTCACATTTTTTTGTGTGCTCCTTCGTATCTTGTTATAAAGTGGGACAATAGTATTATGCTCGTAGCGCCTTCCGGGCTAGGGATCTCCTGCCCAAGTGTTAGGCGTTGATTCCCTTGTGAATCTCGTGCAAAATGCCAGGAACCTTGGATTATTCGAGACATTTTAGGGGTTGAATGGAGAATCCTCGGTGATAAAAAATTTGTTCGACGACTAAGTAAGAGTGGGCTCGTCGTTTAGTAGTGTTGGCCTCTTTATGGTCTGTGGGAAATTCTCCTTTAGTGAGGAAATTGTATATTGGGGTCATCCAACACGTGCAGTCTCCGATGGCGTTTACTTCGTGTGGGGGCGCGAATCTTTAGATGCTCAGCCGAGAAAGGACTCTTGTACTACAGATTTATTTTCTATTTCTTCTTACTGTTTGCAAGCTTTGAAAGTATGTTCGCCCAGGTGTTATGCCCGCGGGGTACGTGTTTGATTTTCGCTCGGTCAAATTTTTCAGCTTCTCCTTGACCAGGTATAGGTATTCGATGAGGTTATCTTTATTGGCTTGATATTTTCCTCGTACTTGATAAGAGACGATTTGGGAGTCCATGAATATCTGCATTTCACAGGCTCCCAAGTTTTTGGCTAGTCTTAACCCTACGAGTAGAGCTTTGTACTCGGCACGGTTGTTAGACGTGAGAATGATAGAGTAAGGGAGTGTGCGACTACTACTCCTTCCTTGTTCTTAAGGAGGATGTCGGCTCCTACCCGTCGAGCTAGAGGCTCTATCTAAGAAGAAGGTCAATTTCTTGTCCCCTGTTGGGGGGCGCTCATATGTAGTCATAACGCTTAGCCTTAAGTGTTTTTTTGCCTTCGTAATGGATATCTAACTCAGAGAGTTCGAGGGACCATTTCAGCATTCAGCCGGCTATATCTGGTCGACCCAAGAATTACCTTACTAATTGCTTTGTTCGTACGACGACGGTATGAGCAAAGAAGTAATACCTTATTCTCCTCGTCGCGTTGACGAGTGCCAAAACTACCTTTTAGATCTTTTGATACCTCACCTAGGGTCCTTGCAATGCGTTTCTAGTGAAGTATACTGGCTTCTTTCTGTCTGGTGTCTCGCGGATGAGGGTTGCACTCACAGCCTCTTTTGAGACGTCCAGGTAAAGGAACAAGGTCTCCCCGTTCTCTAGGCGTGATAGCACATGTGGTTGCGAGAGGGCTTGTTTGAGGTGGATGAGTGTTGGATCACACTCTTCTATTTATTCGAAAGCGGCCTTCGTACATAAAATTTTAAATAATGGGAGTGCGTGTTGTACTGATTTTGCCACAAAATGGGAGAGCGGCGTGAGCATGCTGTTCAGGACTTGTATGGATTTTTTCGAATTGGGTATGGGGAGCTCAGAGAATGCCCGAAATTTGTCATCGTTAGCTTTGATCCCCCGTTCCGTAAGATAGAAATTGAGGAACTTGCCTGCCTTGACCTAAAAGGTGCATTTCTCTGGGCTGAATCTCATCTTGCAGCGTCTCACTTGGTCGAACACCCTTTTCAAATGGGCAGCATGGTTGGTTTCTGCTCGAGACTTGATGATCATGTCATCTATGTACACCTCGAGCATGTCCCCAATTTAACCGTGAAATACTTTTTATCACCCACTGGTAGGTGGTACCCGCCTTCTTTAGACCGAAAGGCATGACGTTATAATAGTAGTTACACGACTCTGTCATGAAGGTCGTGCAGTACTTGTCGCTCATCGCCATGGGAATTTGATTGTAACCTAAATATGATAAAAATTTACAGTCAGCCGAGTTGTCGACCAGCATGTCAATATTAGGTAAAGGAAAAGCATCTTTGGGGCATGCCCGATTAAGATCAGTATAGTCAACACACATCCTCCATTTTCCATTTTTCTTTTACACGAGTACAACATTGGAGAGCCAGGTTAAATACCTGGCCTCTAAAATAAAATTTTCATATGTGAGGTCTTTTATAGCTTTTTCAGCAGCCTCCGCTTTCTCGGGAGACTACCTATGCCTATGTTGTACTACTGCCCTAGCGGCTGGATCCATAGCAAGTTCATGACAGGTTACCTCGGGGTCGAGTCCAAACATCTCTACAGCACTTCATGTAAACATATCAGCATTGTCTCTGAGGCAGGCTTTGAGTTGCTTCCTTGCCAGGTCGGGGAGTCCTGCTCTGATCTTCACACCTTTGCTCGGGTCTTCATCGAGGGGAATAAATTCGAAATCTCCATTGGGGACAGGCCAAAGAGGATCTTGTTTTCCATTATGATCTTTGACTTCATATTTTGCAAAGCGGGTGTCGAGGTTGAGGGAGTCAACCTTTGGGGCTTGCTGATCTTCACTCTAGGCAGGTTGGACCAAGGGAGTTGTTGGTCTATCGTCCTGTCGCACTCCAGTGTCGACCATGCTCTATACTTTGGTGGCCTAGTTGTAACACTTTCTTGTTGCTGTTATATCCCCATGGATGGTAGCGACACAGGCCCTTTTGGTGTAAGACTTCATCTTCAAGTGCACTGTGGAAGGCACAATAGTTAACTTGGCCAGCGTTGGTCTCCTCAGAATGCAGTTGTAGAGCGATATGTAGTCGACCACGAGGAAATGAACTTTGACCTGCTGAGACACGATGTCTTCCCCAAATGTGAAGAAAATCTCTACATAGCCCCACGACTTGGAGGTCAAGTCATTGAAAGCATTCAGATCGGATCCCATGTATGGGGACAAGTAAAAGTTATCGAGTTGTAGGGTGCGGAAGAAATGAGTGTACATCACGTCGACTGAACTCCCTCGTCGACCAAGATGTGGTGCACATCAAAATTAGCCATCCTTGTCTTGACGATCAAAGGGATGCTTGAGTTAGGGGCTCCTCCTAGTAGCTCCTCGAGGTAGAAGGTGATTTGCTCGAGTCTTCCCATAAATATTTTAAGGGTTACTGATTGGATTGGGGCCTTATCGATTAGCTCACTAAACTACCTCTTTCTTGAATTCACCAAGACGTCACTGAATCCTTCATCGAATTTGACCATAGCGGATGGTAACCTTTCCCATCTGTTGTGGATGAACTCAGGTAGGTCATCCTCAAGGTCGTTGTGGATGTGGAAGTCTTCGGGCATGGAGACAACGTAAGTGATCTGGAAGGGGCCAGTTGCTGGACGAGAATCTTAGTCAATTTACTTGACCTCACGAGTTTCACGAGGAGTTTCGTTCCTCTTGTATTCCCATAGTCTCCCCGTCTTTATCATAGTCTCAATGGTGTCCTTCAGATGGACGGAATCTTTAGTTAAGTGGTTGTGACTCCGATGGTACTGGAAGTACTTGGTTTTGTCAATCCTAGGCTTAGTAGGAGTTGGCCAAGGACGTCTGACTTCGTCGTCCTTGAACTCAACGTTGGCATATTCAGCTAAGATGTGCTCGTGAGAGGTGGTGAGTGAGGTTTATTCTATGAAACACCCGGCTAGTCTGTGGTGTTCGCGAGCATCGCGAGGTTTTTCACGCCTTTTATTATCTCTAGTTCATTGAGAAAGGTCGACATCGCCTTGTTGTACGTCATTATGGAATGGGATACTGGTTGCTCTATGGTTCCTTGTTTTACGGGTATTCTTGGTTGCCTCTTTTTCTTCATATGTAATGTAGGCCCACGCTTTATCGAGGAGGGTGTCAAGAGTTCACGGAGGCTCGATGTCGACATCCTTTTTGAAATCGTTGCCCGGGAAGAGTCCCCTCTCGAGAAGGTACCTCTTCACATGGTCGTCACATGGGACCAGGATGGTCTCACTGTTGAATCGATCGATCTATTCTCGGAGAGTGTCATCGTCGTGCTCAATAATGGCCTCGAGGGAGGCTTCGGTCTTCGGGTGCCAGCAAGACACCGTAAAGGTGATGACGAACTGGCTCTTCAAGTCCTTCTATAAGTTGATCGACTTAGGGGGGAGCTTTTGTACCAGTTCATTGGAGTTTTCCGCAACATCGTGGGGAACAATCTGCACTTAATGGGACCCCCGATGTTATGGTAATGAAATATTACCTCAAAACTGTCAAGGTGGTCGATGGGGTCAGTGATTCCATCCTAACTATTTAGAGAAAGAGGTTTTTCCATTCCCCTGGGAATGGTAGCCTCCATAATGGCTTGGGATAATGGACCGCAAGGCTCGTCTTCATCGCTGTGTTCTGGGGAGCGAGTCAGGGAACAATTATAGCGGTAGTTTCTTTGAGGATCGTCCCTCAGTCGGGTCTTCCTGTCCTCGTGGCTGTGACACCCCAAATTAATTCAAGTATTAAATAATTAGGAATTTAATTATTAATTTAATTAAAGGCTTAAGTAATAATATTTTGGATTAATTGAATTAATTAATTATTGAATTAAAAGGAAGACCGGGGGTGTAAGGTTGAATTGGAGGTGTGTGGAGTAAAAGGCTCTACTAAATAATAACTAACTTATTTCTATTATTTGGGAAATAATAAAAGGAATATAAAAAGGAGGATAAAAAGGGGGGAAAAGAAAGAAAGAAGGTTATTTGGAAAATTCATTGTACGTGAAATTGGAGAAGAGAAGAGAAAAGAGGAAAAAGCCAAACGCCAGGAAATTCGAAGAATCATCGCGAGGTAAGGGGTAATTTCATTCAATTATAATGTTTTATGGGTTTTGGAAATCAATTGGAGGATTGGGTATGTTAGAAAACTTGAATTTAGTTAATCTAGGCTTGTGGGATTTATACCTTAATGTGTTGGATTATGGGAATTGGAACCATTAGTGTGTTAAACAATTAATAGGAATGATAAAATCATGAAATAGGTTGTTGTATTGATGAGTACTGGTTGAATTTTAGTGTTCCTAATGCTATAAATCGTATGGGAATGAAAAGGAATGGATTAGAATACAAGATGCTGTCAAAAATAGCAGTTTTTGGTTCTGCAGGTCGCAGGAACCGGTTCCCGTGTGGGAGGAACCGGGTTCCTGGTACAAAATTCCAGGGGAATGAAATCTAGGTTTCTGGGAACCGGTTACTCCCAGGGAGGAACAGGGTTCCCAGTTCAAATTTTCAAAAATGAACCATTTTCAACGTGGGAACCGGTTCCCAGTATGGGTGACCCGGGTTCCCCATACAAATTTCCAGGGAGCGTGTTTTTGAAAGGTGTGGGAACCGGGTTCTCCCAGGGAGGAACCGGTTACCACTGTGTTGAACTTCAAAATACTTAAAACTTTAAAAATTCATATTTTCCAAACCGTAACTCCGTTTCGAGTGCCGTTTTCGGCAGTATTTCGTAAATTAAAAATACTATCTTATAAAACGAGAAAAATACTATTTTGTGAAAATTATTTTAAAAAGAGTCGAACTTCCAATTTTTTTTAAAACGTTGGTAGTTTAAAGACGATGGGAAATGGTTGGTAAATTGTTTTGATTTAGCGAATGAGAACCAATGCTTGTATGTTGTGCCTGTTATTCAATATGAATGAGTTGTTATCACGTGATAGATTGGTATTGACATTTATGTGGAATTATGTTGTGATCATAATCTGTTGAATTGATGTTGCATGCTTTTATGGTGCATGCATACGCATTATTTATGGTTCATTCCCATTGTGCGGAATTGAGCTTGCAAAGCCAATAAACTTACCAGGATTCAGAGGTAGTGAGGCTAGATTCTTGACTCAGTGGTTATGGGCGAATCATGGATTGACGATGTTTTCTGAGTGTAATGGAACAGTGTGTGAACTCGGTTCACGTTTGGTACCACATGCATAGAGTCTGCATTGCATATGGGATTGTAACATGCTAGGATGGTTTCCAGTGATGCAATTTACATTGATTGTTTATCTGCATAGTGAATTGTGTGCAATGTTTTGTAGACTGAGCTATGATTATGTTATTGACAGTGGACTAACGTATTAAATTGTTCCGTTGTATTTTAAAAATGTATAATGCATTTTATATTGGATAGAGATCTCACCCTTACTTTGATGATTTCAGATTTGAAGTGATTAGCTGCTTTGGAATCGGTGAGGACAGCTTCTAGAGTTGTGTTCCTTAGTTAATCTGCGTGTCAGTGTCATGCTCTGGTAGTTGTAACACTGGGGAACGTTCTATTGGAAATTCCTTATGGATTTTAATGATGGTTTTGGCTTATGTTTTGGTTTATATCCTAGAACAATTATGGATTGATGTATTCCGGATTCAATGTTATAATTCCGCTGTTTAAACATAACATTTTGGTTGGTTTTATTTAATGAGTTCTTCAGTGAAAAGCATGATGACTATTTTGGTTATATTTTGAATTATTAAAAATTGTGACGCCTCTTGATATGTGTTTAAAACTCTGATTAATACTTATAAATCGCGGGTAAAATTAGAAGGGGTGTTACAGTGGCCCTTACTTCTCTTGGTGTCACCTATGTGTCGCTCCTTGCACGGGGGAGTTAGGGCGTGCTTCTTAACACGTTCAGGTTGGGGCCTCTCTAAAGTAGGTTCTCTCCCGGTGCATCGGCGAGTGGGGCTCTAAGAATCATCCCGTCTATATCTCCACGGGGGAGTTCGAGAGGGTTTCTTATGTCTCCGACAAGATAGAGTCTGCGAGTCTGCCTTCGGTGTCTTCTTGGGGATATGCAGATCTCCACCAAGATACTGAGGTGCTCTAATTGCATGAACAACAGATAGTTGGTCTGATTAATAGCTGCGAACAGGGTCGCGGTGGTGGGATAAGCATTTGCGGAGATTGGAATATCTTGATACATCGTGGGCTCGGGCATATTCAGGTGTAGATTATTGAACGGGTGCTCGCGAGTTGACGATGAGGCAGTCTGTTTGTCCCTGGTTTCGTGCTCAAAGATTTTGACATTGTTGTTGCTGTTATCACCCAAGTCAACAAAGTGGACGTTCTGGTTTCTGTTGTTAGTTTGATCGGTCATGAAGATGAGAAGGAAGAGTTTTGTTTTTTCTTAAGCTATGAAAAGATGGGGAAATAGTTTTCCCACAGATGGCGCCACTGGTCGTACCTGGCCAAAAGGATCGTCACTGGCCCACGAACTTGTTGGACGGCTACGATTGAGTGAAGATGAGGGGGTACCTGCAACGTACTCTGGTGCCAAAGTAAGAACACAAGGAATCAGAGCGCAAGTACTAGTGTGAGTAAAAGAATCAATACCTGACCCTCTTAAATGAGAGGGTATTTATAGCCCACAACGCTAGGCCAAGGTCCTCATATTGGGCTGGAGCAGCAGGCCCAGGATGATGACTCTCATGATTCACGAGTGTGTGGGGACCAGCACGTGGTCCCTCTCTTGAAGGGTCTGCTCCTAAGTATCAGGGAAATATGGAGTCGACCTTTTCGCAGTCAAATGGGACTCCATGATATTCAGAGATTTTGGATGTCTGCCCTACGAGGTGACATCTTGGACCAATGTATGAGCAAGATTCTCCTTGGAACACTGTCCTCGGGTCCAAAGGCATGGCCACTACTACGAGTGGTCTCCCCGGGGAGCAATATCCTTGGTGCTAGGGGAAGGAGCCTCTGCTCGGCCAATACACAAGTAGGCTCAACCTGGTTGATTCGTCTTATTGGTATGATTGGATTGAGCCTGACTGCACATGGGCCTAGTTCTGAGTGCGTGTTGGCCCAATCCCAAACAATTTATATTTTGAAACTTTTATAAGTTATCATCGATTTATATTTTGAGTTATACAGTTTTCACAAATCAAAATCAAAATTAGTTTAATTTCGAATTATGATATTTTTAAAAAAATAATAATATCAATTTCAATAATATTTATTTTATATTTTTTTTAATTTAAACACAATTCATATGATTACGCTTGTTCTGGATGGGAATTAGAATTATGCGTGAATGGAAATGATGAACTTCTGATGCAATATTATAAGTCTTTGGTGTGATTGAATACGAGAATGAATCTGTAAGATTAACACTTCAACGTATTCGAAGATATATATATATATATATATATATATATATATATATATATATATATATATATATATATATATATATATATATATATATATATATATATATATGCCTAGGATAAAATCTAATCATGGAAAAATAAATTATTGAATACTAATTTCAAATATTTATTGCCTCCTTGAAAATGATATATAACCACCTTACATACTGTAAAATTTGACTAAACAAAAAGTACTAAAAATTGCCTTTAAGGGTCTCCAATTATTCCCAATGATGAGTACCAAACATAAACGGGAACACCTAAGACAATCTAAAATGGAGTCCCCACAATCTTCACGTGAACAACTCGTGTGACTATGTGATTGATTCACAAATTATTGTAGCTATAGTAGATAGTAGATACCATTTTTTCTCCTCTATTTCTTTTTTGTTAAATAAATAAATTAGATTCCTTATCCTCTCTTTACTACATAATCCAAAAGCAATGCATCATCAATACTAAACCAAAAGAAGATACTCTCTCCATCAAACCCAACAAGTACTTGTGCAAACCCTACGGTTACCCCATGTCATATGTTATGTGATCACATTTGGAGAAAAAAACGTTATACCCCACAAAACTATAGATTCTATATGCCAAAGTGAAACATGCCCCATATACATCACTTTCATTTCTTCCACTTAAAAAAAAAAATAGAGTATTTTTCCTTTGTTATATTTTAGTCTCATATCCACTTTTGACACATATATATACCCTTCACACCCTCATTCATAATTCCTCAACTCAAACCAAAAACATATATCCTTCATTCTAAATATCATTTCTCATTTTGTCTTTTAAAAAAATGTCTGGAGTTTGGGTGTTCAAGAACGGTGTGTTTCGATTAGTCGAGAATCCTCAAGCGGAGGCATCGGAAGGAAGACATGGGAAGAGGAAGATGTTGGTTCACTTGCCAACAGGCGAAGTGGTAAATTCTTATGCTTTTCTTGAGAGAATATTAGTTGGTTTAGGTTGGGAGAGGTACTATGACGGAGATCCTGATTTATACCAATTTCATAAACACTCTTCTATTGACCTAATTTCTTTACCTAAAGATTTCTCCAAGTTTAACTCCATCAATATGTATGATATTGTGGTAAAAACCCCTAATGTATTCCATGTTAGGGACAAATGATGAGTTTGCATGCTACTATACTCAATTCATCTTTTAGGGGGCTTTAGATTTATGTTCTGAAGTTGGTGTGGTTTTATATTCATATATATATATATAGCTAGAGTTTTATGGAAACTCTAGGGAATAAGCTTGTTTTATTTTTGGTTTATGTTCATAAGAAAGGGGAATAAGTAAATTATATTTATAGGATGAGTGATGGTGTTGATGTTTATGACTAGTAGTGTATATTTGCTTGGAGTGCTTTTTGTAACATATTGAGTATTGATTTCTAATAATAACTTTATTCCTTGCATTTCAACAACTTTCCATTTCTTAACTTCTCATCCATATGTAATATCAGCATAGAGGTTCAATGTGATATATACAAAACATGATTTGATTGGTTCCTTTTGATGAGGCATTATGGGGCCATTTGTTCCTATAATTCCCATGGATTAGTACATCTCAAAAGGTATGAGAATTAGTTGATCACGTGTCTATTTTTTCATGATTTTAACGTTTGAAATACAAAATATAACGTTAAAAAAATGTTGACATACTTGATAGAATGGCACATGACAAACTTTTATGTTTTGTTTGGATATAAAAAAAAAAAAAAGGAAGGAAAGAAATGAGGAGGAATGAATGTTAAAAAAAATTGATAAAATTGCATGACAAACTTTTATGTTTTATTTAGATAATAAAGAAAGGAAGGAAAAAGAAAGGAGGTAGAATGAATGTTAAAAAAAAAAATGAAAGGGAATGAAAAATAAAATACTTTATAGTTGTTTGATGGATTTGAAAGTGAATAAAAAGTAAGAAAAAAGAAAGAATCGTGTTTAATAAATGGCGTAAATATTCTTATATAAATATTAAAATAAAAAATAAGGTATTACTATATTATTATATTCTTAATTGTTTTTTATACTAAATAGCATAATTTTTATTAACGGCTACTCCCATCAATAATTATTGAAAATGGTTTTCTTACTAGTAGAAAAAGACTTATGTTGTATTCGAGCAAAATAGAAAGAAGAGAAAATTATGTTATGAACAAAATTCAAAGCAAACTCTTCTTTTTACTTTCTCTACAATTTTGAGCAAAAAAATTTATTTGAATCCATAAAAAGCTATATTTTCTTTCTATGTGCGACCAAACAAGAGAAGCACAACTTTCAGATATCTTTTTCTCATGTAAAATTTATTTCCTTCCACTATCCGTTGAATGAAATAATAATTTCAAGAAACTAAGCAAATATGACTTGTATATTTTTATTCAACGTTTTTTCCTTTGCGATAATAACAAGAGGAAGAAGAAGGTAAATTGAATTAGTTGGGATAAGGTGTGTCGTTCGAAGTAAGAGAGTAGTCTTGATGTGAAAGATTTTGAAAGTTTCAATTTAGCTCTTCTAAACAAGTGGAAGTGGAGAATTTTGAATGAGGAAAATTTTTTATGGACTAACTTTCTTTCTTGTAGGTATGTTAATATTAAAAGAGCAATGCTTAGTGTTTCTTCTTTTCATTAATGAAGTAAAGTTTTCCTTTGGTGGAGGGATCTTTGTTTGGTTGGTATTAAGGTCTCGGGCATCTCAACAAGTTTGTTCAAATTGTCAATTTCTTGTAAGCGTGGTACGGGTCTTTTTTTGGAGTTTTGGCTTGTTTATTGGTCGGGTAACACTCTGCTTTGCACTCTTTTTCCATATTTGTTTCTCTTGGCAAATTATATTCATTGCTAGGTTGTGGATATGGGTACTTGGCATGAGGAAGTTGGAGTTGGCATGTTAATTTCTTGGGTTGTTCTCATAACTGGGACGCACCGATTTCTCAATAAGTAATGCTTATGATGTTATTCTCTTGAATGTCTCTCTGAATTCGATTTTGGATCACAATTGTGTGTTGGCTTTCACTTGTCTTTGGAAGTCTAAAGTATCTAGTAGAATTCATTGTTTTGGTTTGAGGTTGATTTGGAATAGGTTCCTACTAAGGAGGAGTTATCAAAACGTGGTATTTTAGCTCATTCAAATGTGTTGCTTTGTCCTTTGGGTTTAGGGTTGAAGAGGATTTAAATCATCTTTTCTTTGGTTGTCCGTTTACTAAGTTGTGATGGAATAATTTGTTTCTTTGACTTTCGTTGGTAGATGATTCTCTGATTGATACGATTTTGGAACGTCTCTTTTGGATGGATGATTCTTGTAAGGCAACTTTTTTGGTACACCCGGGTTGGTTCTTTGGTTTGAAATTTTGTAGGGTCACATGGAAATATAAGAATGATATTATTTTCAATGGCTTGGTTGTGTCTACCTTTGATAGGTTATGATTGATGAAATTGATCTCTTGGGAATGGTTTATAGTGTTTTTTATGGGTGTTTGTATTGGGTCTTAGGAGGAGTGGTGTGTCGATCTAAGGCCTTTCTTAAATTGAGTTTTGCTTTGTGTTGTTGGAAGGTTGAGGGTTTTTTTCCTCGCAACTTTTTCCTTTTGTTGTTTGTTGGGTTAAGCACCCCTAGTACTTCTTAATGTCACCCTTTGCTTATAAGAAAATAAGTGTGAGAAGAGAAAAAGAGAAAAGGAGGAAAGTTATGATAAATGAGATTTTTTAGTCGTTTATATAAATATCAACACCATATTTACACTTTGAAAGAAAATACAAATACACATAAATATCGGTCAATAATTAAATCTTGGACCAATAGCTTCCATCCATCTAACTCAACTAACAATTACCAGTTGAGCTATTTCACCCAGATGAGATATTGAAATGAGAGGAAAATCACTGCATCAAATTCGGTATTAAAGTATGTTATCATAATTAGCATCTCCTTAAGACCAAGTACACGTTATTACTAGTGTTTATGCAAGTTCTAATCTAGGTATGAGATATCAATTTTGGGAATATCTTTATAACCTTGACAATATCATTATAGGACCATGGATTCTAATGAAACCATTATTCCTATTGATTAAATAGGGGGAATTTTCTTACAAATAAGTGTTACTAAGCTTCTCTATAGATTATGGATACTTATAATGTCATTGATTTAGAAAATACTTGAGAGAAAATCACATGGCATAAAAATTCTAGAGGTAAAAGAAGCACTGATAAAAAGCTTGATATTGGGTGGCTAATCTAGAATGGAAAATACAATTTCCTGGAAAAAAAAAGTTATAAATTTCGAAAGTTGATCATATTGTAGATTTCAAGTCACATTACCAAAATAACACTACATGAAGAAGTCTATTAGGAAAAAGGATGTTGCTTATAAAATAGAGACTTAAGTCAAGGGGATCCTCAAAGATTTAATGTTGTTTGCTACTATTTGAATTCTCAATTCTAAAATGGCTATTGAGTTGATTACCAACTAATTAACAAATTTCATATTTATGCAACTCTTAATGTTGTTAGGGGAAATTTCGAGGAGGGAGTATTTTACACTTGGGACACGCCTTTTTGGTGAGAGAGAGACACAACATATCCACCTAAAATCTAAAGGTCATTGTTATACTCCAAAATTTTCCCTCCTATTTTCAAGTCAATACACATCTCTATACTCAAGAGTTCCTCAAGGGTTGACCAGATGAACTATCTCCTAAGCAGTCAACTCACAACTAGGGTTTTAATTCTTTCAAGTCAAAGATGGTTTTTATTGCCTCAAGTGAGCATCATGTCTCCTCATATGTCTCAAGGTGTCACCATGTCAAGTGTCAAGCCTCACAGCTCAAGTTTGCTCAATCAATTACTCAAATGGTTGAAAATCAGTTGTATTGGACAAAAAATCAATTGTGGTCAACATACAGTCAAACTTCATCATTTTTGGTCAACATCATGATTTTGAAGTTACATTCATAATTTGATAAAGGGTTGATCATGATTCATCAAGAAAGTCAAAGATTTGATCAAAAGTCAACGTTTCTAAATTAGGATTTTGTAAGGGGAAAGTCAACAAAACTTTGACTAGGCATAACTTTCACATACTTCATCAGAAATTTTTCCACCAAAGCTCATTTTTTAAGAGAATTCAATTCTCTACAACTTTGTGTCTCACAATATTTGGCCAAAAATGCTTCATTTGAGAGTTATGGATCAACACATTATAGGTCCTTCTAAAAGTCAACAAAAAGTCATTTTTTCCAAAGGAGTGTACACGAACATGGAAGCTTCAATAAAGATGAAACCAAAAGGAGAATTTAGAGGATATATTGAGATTTCTAAAAATTTCAAGAACACTCTCAAATGATAAAATTTGAGCAAGTTATAGTTTGGGAAAAAGTGGAAATTTTGAAGAAATGCATGAAGAAAATATTGGTCAAACTTGAAAATTTTCCAAATGGGACTATATTTTTTTGATTCAAACTTGTTTCTAACCTTGTAAAGAGTCTCTATGACCATCCACGCGCCATGATTTAATATATTTTATTTATTTTGGAATTAATTCTTTTAAATCCAATTTTAATTAAAATAAAATATTAAAAAATCAAATTGATAAATGCAAGCTGTAAATTCAAGTTCCTTGAGGTCCAAGATACTCAATATAAGCTGGAAATTTCGAAATATCCTTGATTGGCAAGAGATTTAACATGATTGAATAAAAAAAGGCAATATTTGGTGCAAATTCTCAATCAAATATCTTTGCATTCAAAGCTTGATTCTTGATCAAAATTGTTGACCTAAATCCACTCCTATATATACACAAGCCATCCAGATCACAAGGGGACGAATTCTTGTCTCCAGGAACCCTAAACAAACTCAAAAAATCTGTGACTTGCAAGCAACTAGCAGACTAAGAATTGCTTCAATTCTAGCCATTCCAAGGTGTCCATTAGCTTCCTCGGTGTCCTCTGATTCATTCCAGACGTTTACAAGCAATAAAAACTCCCTGAAACATAAAATCACGATCACGGTTGCACTTACATATTTTCATATTTGATTTCATATATACATGCATTTTTAACATGAATTGATCATATATTTGTGTTCCTGATGTTATTTCGACGCTTTCTGGATAGATGAATTGAAGTTTCAGTGCAGGTACACGAATCCACCATTGTTAGGGTTCCAAGCTTCAATTTAGGGCTTTATGAAATAGCAAAAATTAGACAAAACCAAGGGCACCATCATGTTTAGGAGGTCGATTCCAATCGATCTATGGTCTCACAACTAATTTATATTTCGTATTTTAAGTTTTGTGATTTGCAGGAATTTTAGTTATGGATGAAGGTCGTAGGTAAAACCTGGAATTCAAACTAGGGATGAAGACCCCTGGCGCGCGCGTTTTTTTTTAAATATATTTTAAAATCTTATTTTATTATATATTATATTATTTCCATTCTACAACAGTTAACACATGTAGCTCATTTGGAAAGGGAGGCGCGCTGGTGATTATAAGGACCTGGGTTTGATCCCCAGGTCTGTACATATTTTTATCACTTTGTTTGCCTAACCCTTTTTTTCTTATTTTCTTTTCTTTTTCCAATTTTCTTTTGTTTATTTATTCTCTTTCAAATATTTTTCTAAAATACAACAAAAATCACAAAAATATTTTCTCTTTTTAGATTTAGGTTTAAAAAGCCCTAATTTAATTTTGACACAAAAAATTTTCTTTTTTTTTCTCTTTATTTTAATTAATTGTTTAATTAACCTTAAAATTAACTTTTAATTTATTTTCTCAATTAAAATCAATCTAGAAATTCACAAAAAATATTATTCTTTCTAGTAATTAGGTTTACTAACCTTAAATATTTTTACTAACCTCAACATTTTTCTTTTATTTATTTATTTCTTTTTTGCATTTAAATTCTAGAAATCAATGTATAGGTTGCAAGGTTATTTTTGTTATAGCGTAGATTTAATTTCTCGCAATTTCCTTTATGCACCTCCAATTATGTAACTGCCCCAAAGCCTTGTAATAGCGTAGGGTTTATTTTTTGCACTTTTACTTTCCGCACCTTTACTTTTCTGTACAAATATTAACTTCTTAGATGTATGGCTAATAGGATTGCATGACAAGATCTAAAATCAACCGTTAGATCACCCTAATAATCAATATAAAATATCTGAATCAACTACACTACTTTCACACTTGCACCCACTAGGGTATCCTCTCTTGTTGTCTTTTGAATAACATGGTCATGTCCCTAACGTAGGGGTACCATTAGCAAAAGTCCCTCGATTCAAAAATCATCACAAAGATCATAGTCCCTCGATGACCCTCGATGTTGCCTATGAATATATGATCTCGTACCTCTATTATTGCCTACGAATAAGTGATGATCATCCCTACGACTTGTCAAGGTATCCTTACAATGTTGCCTTCAATGATCATACGATGACTTTACGCTCGTCCCTTCACATCCAACTGATAGAGTTACCTACCAACTAATGGTATGGATAGCGTTGTCCTAAAGGAAAAGGAAAATAACAAATAACGACCTACTGAGTAGGTAATAAGACTTTTAATTGCTTGCTCCACTCAAAAAATACTCTGCAAAACTCACAATTCTTTTCAAAATACTTTCAAACAAACACTTTGTATAAATTCTGACGAGAATCATTACAAAGTTACATTTTTCCAAACAAATATTTCCAAACACTTCGTATACATTCTTGAGGACTGATACAAGAATCATTACGAAGTCAAAGCGAAATACTTTTCAAATACTTTCCAAAATACTTTTCAAATCACACACACAGAAAGAAAATTTTCAAAAGTGAGCTAAGCAATTAAGAGCCCGTAGATAACTACGGATGGAAAAGGTGCTAATACCTTCCCTTTTCATAATTACCTCCCGTACTCAAAATCGATCAAAGGTCTTTCCTGTTCTTTTCACCTTTCCTTTATTGGATAAATGAAAAGTCGGTGGCGACTCTTGCTATCTGCAATATTTACGATAAAACGCAAAACAAACAAGTCAGTTTCCCCACCGTGTTACATTCATCATAGGTGTGTGGGTTCTCTCACTTATATATTGTTTAATATTTGTTTTTATAATAAATGTGGGACTTCTTCCTCACAATTGATTCTCAACACTCCCCCTCAAGTGTGAGTCACAATTCTCTCCCTCGTATGGAAGCTCTCTGGGAGATATTAGATTGAACTCTATTTGGTCGAAGGGTAGCTTCTGGTTCGACAAGATTGAGCATGTCGTCGAAGTATATTCACATGTTGGTGTCGAAGAAATGTTTCAATACAAGTAAGACGGACCCTATCTCAAAACCAAAGGCTCGTGATACCACTGTTAGGGGCAATTCCGAGAAGGGAGAATTTTACACTTGGGACACACCTTTTTTTGTGAGAGACACACCACATATATGCCTAAAACCTTAAGGTCATAGGTGTGTGGATTACCTCACTTATATAGTGTTCAATCTTCCCTTTTTAATAGATATGGAATTTATTCCTCACACTTG
The DNA here is from genome assembly GCA_021764765.1 of Vicia sativa. NCBI lineage: Eukaryota > Viridiplantae > Streptophyta > Magnoliopsida > Fabales > Fabaceae > Vicia > Vicia sativa. The sequence continues at coordinate 218,069,561 of CM038795.1, forward strand.
ATTCTCAATAAATGTCAGTATTAAGGATTTCATTTTCATGGATTGGCAAGTGAATGTATATCATACTCTTAGAAAAGGTAATGTTAGTGCAGGTTTCGTGTCTAAGATGAGATTGAGTTATGATAACATGTTCAAAATTTAGTAATAAGTGCGGAAAAATGAAAAAATGTTGCCACCTATATAATTTTGATATAATTATAAATACATTTTCGGTTCATATTAAAATCCTAAGTGCTTAAAACAGTACATCTCATGTTGAAGTTAGATCATCAACATTACAAAAGTTTCCAAAACTTTCTCCAAAAACTCTATCATTCTCAATCATTTTTTTCACTCCAAATCTCCATTAAAGTGGTTCATCATATGAAAATGAGCTAAAGGAGAAAAAAACAAAAATCATACCAATCGTGCGGTCGTACGGACGGGTGAATAGTGATCGTACGGGCTGATGAATAGTGAGCGTACGAACGTGAATAGTGACCATGCGGACGTGAATAGTGATTTTTGGGTTTTCCGTACTTTTTGACAGTTTCTCCTTGAGTGTTTCAACCTCTTTCAATTCGGCCCATTGATCCATGTGTGATTGGATTATGATTTTGGGCTTTAGTTGTTAGGTATTTTCTATTATAAATATTTATGTCTTGTGTTATTATAATGTGACAATCTTAGAGCTTGCACTAAAAGGGATAATAAAGGTTTGAAGGCATAGTATAGGGTTTCGGCTATTCTCAAGGGAAACCTTAGAATACAAAGGTTTTGGAAACCTTTGGGGTTATCTAAGGTTATTGGAAATTGGGAAATACTTGTTTATACCTTGGGTTTGAGTTATTCATTTAATGAAGGTTGAAGGGGCTGGGAAACACTTGGATAGAAAATAGGATAATTCTTGGGCACCTTCAGGGTTGTTCTTGGGAACATGAATGCGAAGACTATTTTCTTGCAACTCATCTATAATCTCTTGTAACAACTTTCTGAGAATAGTGAATTGGAGACCTTCTCTCTCCCCTAGAGTAGATCGTTTGATCGAACTGGGTAAATAAACATTCGCATTTTTCTTGCCTTATTCTATTATATTTTATGTATAAGAATTATTATTGCTGCAAACCATTTATTTTGGTTGCTACTATTCTTTTCCCCACAAATTGATCTTAAATTTTGTCGTAATTAACAACAAGATTCACAACAAATGGTGCGCTGAGCATGGAGCAAAGAGGTATTGAGCACCATGGACAGATGGGAGATCGAGAAATTTTCCTGTAACCACGACTTCGGGTTGTGGAAAATTAATATGCAAGCAATTTTAATTCAAAAAAATTGTATCGGTGCTTTGAAGAGTGAAGCACTTATGCATGCAGGTCTTACACAGGTACATAAGACCGAGATGGTAGATAAGTCTATGAGTGCCATATCTTGTGCCTCGGGGATAAAGTTCTAAGAGAAGTCGCCAGGGATGAATTTTGCAGAAATCAAGGGATAAAAATGCATGTTACCACTGAGTTGATATTGAGTTTTTGGGGAAAAGCTGAGGTTAAAGCAGCTTACTTGGTTGGTAGAGAATTTCTTCAGAAGAAAAATAGTGAAAACTAAGGGAGAAAACCGGTAAAAACTGTAACGGATAAAACTCTGTTTGAGGTGGAGTTTCCTACTATGGACACTAGCAGTAGTGAGGGAACGGTTACAGAGATTTCTGATTATCATTTGACTCATGATAAGGTAAGAAGGGTTATTGTAGCATCTCAAAGGGACGGTTATGCTAGCCTTGAGCATTATATTTTTAATGTGGCTGAAGGACTGCAAAATAAAAGAAGAAAAACCTTCAGGGAGGCATTTGAAAATAGGTGGAGTCAAGGGTGGTTGAAAAATCATACTTGTAAGATTGTTAAATTACCTAGGAAGAAAAAGGCAATTGGAAGCAAGTGGATGCAAGTGGCGAGATCAAGATTCAAGGATTGTTTGAATTTGATCAAGGTTATTGATTAGGGTTTCAACCTGGTAGAGAGCAACAATATTGTTGATGGTTAAATAGATATCAACACAGTTTAAAGTCAATGTGGAGATTGTTGTAAATGTGCCTTAAAACCTTCGTTGATGAAGAGAAAGAAAACGTATTTTAGAGATTGCATTTACCGCAAAAATCGGAAGTTTTAGAAAGGAGAAAAAACAAAAATCGAACAAATCGTACGTCCGTATAGATAGGTGAATAGTGATCGAACAGACTGATGAATAGTGAGCGTACGGGCGTGAATAGTGACCGTACGGACGTGTATAGTGAATTTTAGATTTTTCATACTTTTTGACAGTTTCTCCTTTTGGGTGTTTCGGCCTCTTTCGATTCGGTTCATGGATCCATGTGTGGTTGGAGTATGATTTTGGGCTTTAATTGTTGGGTATTTGCTATTATAAATATGTATCTCTTTTGTTATTACAATGTGACAATCTTAGAGCTTGCATCAAAAGGTAGTATAATAAGGGTTTGAAGGCATAGTATAGGGTTTCGAATATTCTCAAGGGAAACCTTAGAAGGCAAAGGTTTTGGAAACCTTTGGGGTTATCTAAGGTTATTGGGAATTGTGAAACACTTGCTTACACCTTGGGTTTGAGTTATTCATCTATTGAAGGTTGAAGGGGTTGGGAAGCACTTGGATAGAAAATAGGGTAATTCTTGGGCATCTTCAGGGTTGTTCTTGGGAACATGAAAGCGAATGTTATTTTCTTGTAACTCATATGTAATCTCTTGTAACAACTTTCTGAGTATAGTGAATTGGATAACTGCTCTCTCCCCCAGAGTAGATCGTTTAATCGAACTGGGTAAACAAACCTTCGTCTCTTTCTCACCTTATTCTGTTATATTTTATGTGTAAGAATTATTATTGCTGCAAACCATTTTTTTTGGTTTCACCCCATAAATTTTATTGAATTTTGTTGTAATTAATAACAAGATTCAACAAATCACAATCTTAACAATCATGATGATAAGTGACACCGAAGAGGTAATGAAGAATTGTAGATATATAGATGTATTGAAGGAATCGGGCCATTGAAGCATATATTATGTGTTAAGGAGCATAAAATATGCAGAATGAGACGCGTGCAATTCGTAAAACATTGATTGATATATGTTGATTTTCAAATACATCTTAACTTTCAGATTATAAGTTTCTATAACAATTTAAATGATTGCATTTTCGATAAAAGGTTAGTGAAACAAAAAATATACATAGTATATAATAAACTAAACTTCTTCTACTCAACCTGTATACAAATTTAAAGAGCAAAACATTGATAAGTCATAAGAAGCCTTTTTCTTATGACTTAGCAATGTTTTATTCTTGTTTGAGAATATTTGTCAACAAAAACATCATACAATGACATAAAAAAAACATGCAACATAATAGAAAAACATTAATTTTAGCAACAAAAAAACACTAACAGCATACATATATTAAATTGTTTATGGAACACGTGTTTTATTGAAAATAATCGTGGAACTATGAAATTCATCTAGTTTGTGAAGCAATGAAAAAAATACAAGGTGGATGAAGTTTCCACAATGGATTCATACTTGTATTTTTTTTTCATTGCTACACAAACCATATGTATCTTATCAACTCATACTATACGCTTTCTACTACCCTCATCATTACCATATGAGGTTTATTTAGTTGGTGAAGTCATGAAAAAGAAATATAAGGTGGATGAAGTTTACTCAATAGTTTTATATTTCTTATATTTCTTCTCATAGTATCTCAAACTAGATGAAGTTTGTTGTTGTTGTTGTTGTTTCTTCATTAACTATTCTTTAGTCTTACACATGTGAAACTGCAAACTTATTTGTCAACAACTGTCTATTGTGGAAAATGGTAAACAACCGCTGGTCCTCCCAAAGTCCTAAAACTAAGGGTCACTCGCAAGATCGATCAGTTGATCTTAAGACATGTGCTAAGGTTTTTTGAGATTGTACTAGTTCTGTCGAAATCCTTATCTAAGAAACGGTTTTCTAAGACTAAGGGAACAAATACAATGGCCTTCCGCACTATGATTAGACTCAATTCGACTGACTGGTAACTCGTGATCGACAGAAGGATTCTAAACGAAACAATTAACAATATGATTGCCCACAATATGATTTGTACCAACTATGGTGACTCGTGCCCGACAGAAGGATGTGAACTTCAGACTTGTTCTAACCAAAGTGAATGTCGACTGACTCTTTTGTTAACTCAAAACTTGTAATGAAAAGAGAATCAACATAAAGGATAATGCAAAGATGTTGCTGAAATATAAATAAAATGCAAGTAAAGTTTTCAGAAGAAATAACTTAAATGTAAAGGCTTTGCATTGAAATAAAAGTGGTGATTCACGTACATCAAGCACTCTTGAACTCTTTGCTTCCTGATGCTCGGAATGAACAGAGTTTTTGCAAGTGATTTGAGTATACAAGTGAACACACTAAAATTACATTGAAACTACTTATTTATAGTATTTACAAAGTAACTACCCCAAAGCCATCGACGGATGAAACTCAAACTCTAAGGTAACCGCTTCATCAGATGTTACCACCTGTTTGGCGCTTAAACGTGTTATAAACTGCTAAGTACGTGCTTGGGGATTTTGAATTTTGAATTTTGAATTTCCCACTTCTAACTAAACACCGATCGCTTCAGGATGCTTCGACGCGTTCCCTATTTAACACAAGGAAACAACAAAATTCTTCTAAGTCCAGAATCCCTTATGGTCAACAAGATCAAAATCGACCATTTCCACGCTTTGGTCGATTCAACCAATTTCTTCATATTTCAGCATTTTCTTCCCACAGCCGACTCCATTGTAACCTGATATCCTTTTCGACCATTTTTTATTTACCACACCAAAAGCAAACTTTCAAACACTTAGTTCTTAGTTCCTAAAGGATCTTTATTTTAGAAAGTCACCCTTAAATTATAAGAACATCTGCATTCAATATACGTGTTTGAATACCTTGAGATTTTTCAAGGTAACAAAATACCCCCCAGAGATGCCATTTTTGAATTTTCGACATATATGAGATAATGGCATCTTTGAAGTGTCGGTTTCAACTTTAGACTAAATCGTTTCTACTACCTCCAAAAGTGGACGTTACTATTCCGTTTTTTCCGTGACGTCATGTAATCATGGAAACATATCACGCTTTAAGTTTTGAGACATGTGATCATTAATTGCCCGTCATCATTACACTTTTAGTGGTAGGCATGGCCCACTAACTTCGCTTTAATCTCACTACACGTGTCCTTCGACTTGACACGACTTTTGACCTAGGAAATCACAAAGATTTTCTTCTTATTTTCTTCTTTCCTTCACGAGTCTATAAATACTCCAATTTCTCATCTTCTTCTTTTTCCTTCGCTTTCTTCAACTTTTTGCATTTAGAGAAAAAAAAGCAGAACTCCGAATTCCTGATTACTGTTCATCTTCTTCAAACTTCTTCACAACTTCTTCAATGGAGAACATTGACAACATCACCACTTCTCGAGCTATGGAACTCCAGCTACGCCTTGTCGATGGAAAACCCTAAGTACCAGAACCTTCGTTTGCTGAGGAGAAAACCAAAATCTCGAAATCTCATGTACTAATTCCTTTCACTCTTGAAGGAAATCCCTTAGCTTTTTTGGGTCATCTCCCTGCGGACACACCCTCTAAAATATACGTAGATGATAAATTGGCTTTTTTGCCCACCAGTACTGCAACTAAACCCATAGTCTCTTCTCCAAAACCTATTTCTTTGCAATACATTGATAAGAATTTCAGAACCTCCTCTCGTCTAAATTTCCCTAAATTCGATGCTTAGATGGCACGTCTAGAGGCTAGTAAAGGAGAACACTGGAAGAAAATAGGCATTGATACACTTTTGGAACTTTCTCGATGCGACCAGCCTTACTCTAGAAGCATGCTATTGGTTGCTTTACATTTTTTGGAGGGTTCGACAAATACTTTCCACACTAATTGTGGTATTATTACTCCAACCTTGCTTGACGTAACTGCCATTACGGGGTTGAAACCCAATGGCAAACTTTTCAACAACACGGATGTTGACCCTCTACCCATAAGATTTGATGTTGGCGAAAGTAGAAACCCAACATACAACAATTTCATCGACCACCATAAACAAGAATTTGGCCCCATCACCGATGAAGAACACGTAACATTTTTTACTCTCTGGCTTTCACGTTTTATATTTTGCTCTAGGTCGATGCAGGTGGCCAAGCAGTTTTCTTTCCTTGCCACTCAATTGCACAATGGTGAGAATATTGCTTTGGGCCAGCTGATTTTGGCCTCCTTATATGCCTCCTTAACTGAAGTTTCCAACCAAATCAAACATTTTGACCCTACTAATCCAAAGAGAAAAAATGTTTTGGTGCATGGTCCCTTTTGGCTTCTACAATTGTGGGTGAATGCCATCTTTGCTGAAGTAATTAAACCCTTCAAAAGTAGGAAGATAGCGTGCCCCCTAAACCAAATACATATTGTTTGGCAGCGTCTCCTACCACTGACCCCAATCGACAAAACCTCTCCTAATTTTGAGATCTTCAAACTTCTATTCAACATTATGTTGACGAGACTTGAGTTTAAGCCCTCCATGGCTCCATTTTATGACGAAAAAAGTGGCCCATAGTGGCTTACTAAGTTGTTTCCACCTGTGGAAGAAGAACACAAAAAAAGGTGCTTAATCTATTGAAGACGTTGTATGACTCCTCAATTCTGATATTTTGGGATTATCGGCCTAAACCCAGGCCTGGTTGCTTATCATCCCAACTTGGTGGCTCAACAATTGGGTTTTGTCAACTTGTTCCCAAATCTCTGTTCAATTCTCACGAGTTACTGGCAGACATCGTCTCCGACCAACCTTGGGAAACTGTAAAAGAAGACGTCGACAATCTCTGGGAAGAAAGGCCTATACTTACTTGTACAACTTTTCAGTCATCATTCTACTACATCAAGGAATTTGAGACTTATTGGCAGTCATATTATGTTACTTTTGTTGGTGATTCCGACAAGAAAATAGTTGAACTGACGGCAGCTTTTGATGACTTTCAGAGCGAGAAGACAAAATGTAAGGCCACTAACATCAAGCAGATTCAAGATTCTCAGAAGTATTTTCGAGTGGTGTATCTACCAACTAACCTTCGTCGGACCATTTTTGATGCGGCCCAAGAGCTAAAGGAAAAGGTAACCTGTAACACCCCTTCTAAATACCCCGCGAATATAACAAATAAATCAAAGTAACATGTAAAACAGGGATGTCACAATTCATAATAAATATAAAAACCTCAAATAAACAGTAATCATGCTTCACTAAAGGACTTATTAAAAATAAATCAATCAAATTAATATCATGTTATACACAGTGGAAAAATACCAAAAAAACCAGAATAACTTCAATTCATAAGTATTCCCAAAATAAATCAATAACAATAGAGTATAAAATAAAACTCTCATCAAAACGTTCCCCAGTGTTACAACTATCAGAGCATGACACTGACACGCGGACAACTAACTAGCATAGCTCTATAAGCCATCCTCACCAACTCCTGAGCGGCTAACTTTAATATGAAATCATTAAAGTAAGGGTGAGATTTCATCGCAATATAAAATGCATTATGCGTTTCTAAATACAACAGAACAATTCAATATATTATTTCACCCTCATTAGCATAATCAGATTTCAGTTCACAAATACAATTCACACAGTTCATTATGCATATAACAACAATCAATGAAATTATAACACTAGAAATCATCCTAACATGTTATAATTCCATATGCAATGCAGACTCTATGCATGTGGTACCAAACGTGAACTAAGTCACCAACATCGATTCGTCCACAATCACCCGGACATGAATTCATCCTCACCACCCATCATCATCCGGAAACGGTTATTGGCAAAACAAGTCAAATTCCATACAATGGGAATTAACTCCACTAGAATGCATATGCATGCACATCATAAAGCATGCAACATTCAACACAGGTTATGACCACATCAGACATCATAAACCATCATCAATCACAACATGATATCATCACTTATCATGAAATAAATCATCACAAAGCATAAATATGTCAAACGCTTACCCTTCAATTAGTAAGACTATCACCGATATATACAACAACAACAACTGAGATCAACGACTACCAGGTATATACAACATCAACAACAACTCGTGATATCAACAAGTATCATGAATATACAACATCAACAACAACACATGATATCAATACAATCATAAATAAATAGCAGGAAAATAGCATACAAGCTTCATTCCACGTTCAACCTGTCAGAACAGTCCTATACTCATTCATCCACAATTCCCATAACTCTCATTGTTCACAAATTGGAAAAACGGATCTTTTCAAAATAAAATTCATTAATTATAATTTTTTTTATTTTATAAAATAGAGTATTTAATTTAAGAAACAACATCCAAAACGGCGACTAAAATGGACTTACGGTTTGAAAGTTATGAATTTTTAAAGTTTAGTATTTTTCAAAAGTAACAGTGGGAACGGGTTCCTCCAAATGGAGAACAAATGGGGAACCGGTTCCTGCGTTCAAAAATTCCATTTTCACTAACCAACACACTGGGAACCCGGGTTCTCCCACATGGGAACCGGTTCCCACGACTCACAGTGGCAGAAAACACTAGTTTTGACAGCAGTATGTTTCCATACGGATCCAAACATCAAAAACACTAATTTTCATCCAACAAACACCAGTATCATACTACATGGCATAATTCATTTATTCTCAAACATTCCATAACATTACTATGGTTTCAAATTCCTATAATTCGACACATTTAGGGATAATCCTACAAAACCTAAATTATCTAATTTCAAGTTTCCTAACATACTCAACCATTCAATTGAATCCCAAAACCCATAAGGCATAATAATCGAATGAAATCACCCCTTACCTCGCGATGATTCTTTGAATTTCGGCGTTTGGCTTTTTCCCTCTTTCTCTTCTCTTCTCCAATTTCACGTATGATGAAAATTCCCAATGACTCCTCTTTTCCTTCTTTTCTTATTATTATTCCTTTTATTTTTCCAATAAATAAATAAATAAATAATTAGTATGAGTAGAGTATTTTACTCCTCACACCCCCACATTACACCTCACACCACCAACTATTCCATTCATTTAATTAATTAATTAAATCCAATAATCCAAAAATACTAATAATTAAACTTTTAATTAAATTAATAATTAAAATTCTAATTATTTAATAATTGAATTATTTGGGGTGTCACATAACCGACAGGATTCCGCAACTCAAAATTCTTGATTACGCGAAAGACAAGTATCTTTACGCACTTCATTTTGGAAACATTAAATTTCCTCCTTTACCGGCTAGCCCTTTGGCATTGGATTTTTGCTCACCTATCCCAAATTGGTGGTATAGCTCTTGGTCAAACGTACAAAATGCTTATAAGAAAAAGGCCGACAGAGTGGTACCGACGAAGCACTGGTTGCACGACTACCCAGGTTTCTGCATATTGCTCCCCAATATGTAAGAGAACTTATTATTGTGCCAAATGGTAACATCTTCTGGAAAGCTTTATTTTTTTCTCATTTCGACTTTTCCATTTATTTGACTTCGCTATTTTTGCTTTTAGCTATCCCTCTTCAAGTAGCACCACAAAACGTTCATGTCACTAAGGCTGACACTTCGACAAAAAAGGTTCGCCTCTGCCTTTCTTTACCAATTATCTTTCGTAACTTGGCATTTCTAACTACAATATTTTTTATCGTACCTGATCATACCCCTTCTGATGATGAATTAATTCTACCCTTACTTAAGAAAACTAGTTCCTCTGTAGGTGTACTAATTTTCTTTCTATCATTCAGAGTCAGAAACGCTCAACGGATTTGACTGCTCCCTCCAATACATCTAAAAGGTCCAAGAAGGACACACAACATATCTCTGAGAATACTGAGGTATTATTTTGACTCAAGTTCTTCTTCAACTTGCGCAATTACTCTGACTTATCACTTTTCTAGTGTGCATCCATCACCTGATGTTCAGTCTCCTCAACACTCCCATAAATCCAAAAGCCACAAGAGGAAGAAAACTTCCTCTTCTGAAGACAAAGTGGCAAAGAAGAAGAAAAATAAATCCCCTCTGGCCCAAGACCTTGGAATAAAGGTCGACGATCAAGTCGAAGCAACAAATGATATCGATGATCACCCCCTTATTACAAAGGAGAGGTAAAGTGATCTTGGATAAAAATCTTGAAGCTAACATAAATTTAGGCACTGATATTGTAATGATAAATATAGCCACTGTCACTCCAACACATACCCCCAAAACTGACGAAGCTCAAAATCTAATGGGGGATATTAATGTTGCGTATGTCTAAAAGGATGAGCCTATAAACCTCAATCCATCGCCACAGGTACTTTGCTAAAATTTTCACTTCTTTTATTCTTTGTATGCGAAATTTTATCTGGCTAACATCTGTCTTGTTTCCCTTAGGTCGAAGCTTCTGTCCCACAACAAAGTGTGGCAGATTATACTCCATTGTCAGAATTTTCTTCTCCGCACCATCACAACAATCTCGACGTAGCTACTGGTGAGTTCATTGACCTGACTGTTCCGGCTACTCTTAGTGACTCTGATTTAGTCACTAGTCCTGCCAAACATAAGGGTTATGCTCGACTAGCTCTGACTTTAGTCTTTCAGATTCCCTGCAGGATTCAGAGGCAGATAAAAATGCCACCACTTCAAACAAAACTGCTACAACTTATCAAAATCCTCCTCCACCTGAAGGCATTCCTCAAATTTCTACTGAGGAAAAGAAATTCGATTCATCCACAAAGAAGGTTGACTCACCATCACCTTCAACATAAAAGCACATTTATTCGCCCAAGTCTTCAGGGGAGAAGGAAAAGAAAGTCGACTCGCCAACACCCTCATCAAAATTAGGGATTAATGTTGACACTCTAGAAGCACTAGAAAGGCTACGTAGCTTTGTGAGATCTCGCACTTTTTCCTCTGATTTCGACCAATCTCAGACACATAATGACAAGCTAGGACCTGAGGCAACAAAGTTCAAGAAATTGATAGATAAAATTCGAACCTATGCTCTGAACCCAGAGTTGCCTACATTGCTTCATGATGATCCAGCTATTGACTCAGAAATTTCATATGCACTCGCTCAGCTAAAGGCCCTTGAGATTTCTGATTCAGCTAAGCTCATTATGGAGGCGTTCGAAAAAAATCTTTACTCCTATGCTTGCAAATGTCGAACTAATGAAAAATAATGAGCAGTTGGTCGAGGTGAAGCAGGCCTTTGTGAAAGAGAATTTGGAAGTGGTGGTACAGGCTCCTAAAAGGAAAAGATCTGCTGAAATACGCAGTCGACTTGCTGATTTGAGCAAACAAATGTCTTCGTTAAATGAGGAATTGGAAGTCGTTTCTATCCAGGAGGAGAAAATTAATGAAGTTATAACTCCTGCTCGAACGCAAGTGGATAAGATGACCAGGGATGTTGTAGTAGCAAGCAGTCTAATCTCGACTGTTGAAACAGAGATTATATCTCTTAAAGCAAAAGCAGAATCACAACAATATAAAGAACAGCATAATTATAAATATACGAGAGTTGTCATGCATAATCATGGGAGAAACTATCAAATCATCACAGCATAATCAACATTAATAATTCCAAATACTCATATATTACAATATAACGTCAACAACAAAATATGCAATGAGACGCAACACTGACTCTATGCATGCGGTACCGAGATCACCACCGAATCTACTCCATCTAGGATCGGGGTTACCATTTTGTGAAAAAATTGGTTCACCTAACTACTAATCCACTCCATATAGGATTAGAGCCATCAACAGAAGGGAATAAACGTATTCACCTCGCTCACATCCGCTCCATCTAGGATTTGAGCCAACAACAACAACAATGCAATATGAGTGCATGAGACATAACCATGCAATTCAACAATATGATTCATTGATTTCAACCATCATCAATGTCTTACTGTTTCTATCCATCTATTGTAAACCAACAACAACAACGCATCACAACATGATCACCAAATAATACGCAAACTATCATTCCAATTCAACACCAATTTGTAATGTACATGACACATATACGTGTCATTTATCCCAATTCACATAATGATTAAATCATCTAATACCTACAAACCTAGCTCTATCTGGTAGGTTATTTCATTAGCTTTTTAACGATTCGAACGGCGCCTAAAACAGAGTTATGGTTAAAAAGTTATGATCGTTACAAAATGTGTCAAAATTGTTGTCTTATGAGTCGACGCAAACTGGATGAACAGCTCTTCCCAACTTTGTGGGTTGTTACGCACCGACCCATGAGTCGACGCAAGCCCCAAAAATAATGTTTTTATGCATTTTTTTTCTTACTACGATTTTCAGTTGTTGAAGGCCTTCTGGACCTCCGAGTTCAATTCCGTAAAAAGTTCCGATTTCAGAATTTGAAATCCTATGATTCTATAATATTATCGACAGCCTATAACAATTATATAAAAGTCCTAATACACAACAATTCAAATCACAATGTTACATCAATTTCTATTATAATTTCATCAAGAGTTCTTCAGTAGATTCAACACACACAAACAAATCAATTCATAAACAAACTCACACAAAATCATACAATCATATTTCCCACATACCTATAATTATATTATCCCTTAGAGAGTTGGAACCTCACCCTTACCTTAAGATTGATGATCACTCTAGGTTTCCAACAATTGTGTCCTTCTTTCCATAATTCCTCTTGCCTCTTCTCTTCCTCTTCTACTTTGTCTCTTCTTTTTCTACGGTGTAACTAATGACAACCTTAACTCTAATTTCACCTTATAGTCACTTTTTCCCTTAGGACCCTTTTTATTATTTTTCTTTTTTATCCCCACTTATGCTTCCAATATTACCACCTTTCCTTTCTTTTGATTTTATAATTATCTAATAATAATCATGTTCTAGACAGCCCGAATGGCTGTTGGGAAAGTCATCACTTCGAGCCCAGTGACGAGTCGAACAGACCGAAAGGCCGTCAAAGGGCGTCATTTGTTTGTTCTGCACATGGCCAGAACCCTTCTGCTCGACGGTGTTGCACCCTAAATTTTACCCTGATATTTTCCCACTCGCATTTTTGTTTATATTAAAAAATCATCATTTACACATCGCATTTGCATCATTTCGTCGTATTTAAATTGACCAAAAGTCAGTTTAAATCGATATTTGCATTGTTTTTAATTGCAAAATACTCGTTATCTTACTTCATGCATTTTTATCTTTCTACCTGTTTCTTGCATCGTTTTAAGTTGTTTATATGTCGATGATATCGACATTTCGGTTTTATAAACAGATTGCTAAAAACGATTCGAAACTGTGCGGAAAATTAGCGGGAAAAATATTTCAAGTTTTCTCCTTTTACTCACTGCTTTATGAATCTGCGTGTCGCGTAGATCATAAAAATGTGCTCTCTCTAAGTTAATTTTTCGATACATTTTTCAGTCTCGTTTTTAACCGTAAGTGTTTTAAAGTCGGGTATTCTTTATTATCATTTTATTTCGATTTTAAACATTTTTGATAATTTTTCTTTAATCTTCGAGACTCGTAGTTTATTTTAATGTACTCATTTTATTTTTTTGGATAATTTAGTGTTCGAATTTATATCATTTTTGACAATTTTAGGTGTCCAATTTTTATCTCCAAAAATCAAAACAAAAATGTTTTTGGGTAGATTATTTTTTAATCTTTTGGGCTTTGTGGCCCATTTTATCAAAAGGTCATTTTTGACATATGTAAAAAATGGTGAAAACCCTATTGTTTTTGTATATATTTATGCTACATTGAGTTCACAGAAAAAGGACACGGAGGCAGACACAGATCAGAAAAAAGGAACAAAAAACGCAGGAAAAAAATAAATCTTAACTCCATCGTCTCCACGCTCTCATCGTCTCCACGCCCTTTACTTCCGCCATCCCTTCTCAACTCCCTCGTTCCTCATCCTCCTCTCTATCTGTACCGCCTCACAGTCGTCGTTCCAACCACAGCCATCCACCAACCCACCGGAAATACTCCCTCTTTATACTCATTCCCTTCAAAACCTCTATCAGCCGCAACACCCAACCACCTCCACACAGCTCCCTCTGTCTCACTCCATACACTCCTTCGTTTTCTCCATAGCCACCACCCTCAAATATCCAACCACCGGCTAATTCCTCACAGCCATCGCCTCAACCTCCTTCGTTGTCCCCATTTGTATCCTCTCGTCTACTTCCTTCAGAACTCACCCTACTCACCGTCACGTTACTCCGTCTACCTTTGTACTCACGGCCACACCCTGCCGCCGTCTTCGTCCCTTCTCCTCTCATCAATCTCGTCAACCTCAAACAGCACCTCCAGTGTTTCCTCTTCTTCATATCTTTAACACCACACAACCTAACCTTCCAGCCACACGTAATCCCTTTGTTCACCCTCGTTCCCTCCGTCTCTTCACCGTAAATTCTCCGCTCCACCTCTCATCACCTTTGCACTCCCTTAAATTGTATCCCTTTGTTCGCTCCACCCTTCGTCCGCGCCTCCATCCGTCTCAACCTCGCCGAAAACAGCACCTCAGACCGTCGCTCAACTTCGTCCGTTCAAGTCCTTAAGACGCACAGTTGTTCTTCCATCTTTGTTGTCGACTCTGCTCACTCACGTAACAACTTACTCTATTCATCTCATCACCTTGCAGTCACTCCGCTGCCGACTCTGGTAGAGGTAAGTTCTGAATCGCCTTCATCTTCTTTGTTAGTTACGCGTTATACTGTTTGTATTTTATGTAGAATCTGATTGATAAAAGTTGTCTTGATACAAGTTGGTTTCATTTTTTTATGGCATAGGCATAGAGTTTTCATCTTCGCATTTTGGTTTGGAACATTTGAATATGAAACTGATTTGATTGTTTGAAGTTGTGTTGAAATCTTTAACTGTACAGTCTGTGTTAATAATTTAAAGTTTGATCTGTTTTACAAAAGTATCATAAAAAAACTGTGGTGAAATTTAGTTTCACATTAAACCATTATGCTACTTTATTTTAACAGATTTAAATGTTGTGCTACTGTAAAATTGGTGTTTAAATTTGGCTGAATTTTGATGATAATCTTGAGTATGTCAGAAAACTGTAAAATTATTCGACTCCATGTTTGTGGTTTTTTTATGTAGATTTCAATTGAAGTTGTGAAGTGATATCTGTGATGTAGTTTTGATGATGGTTTGGTATTGAGGCCGCGTTTACTCGTGTGTACATCTAACCGAGAAACAATAAGTGCATATTGCTACATTTCCTATTGTGTTGCGTTTCGAAGCTTGAATTCAATTTGGGTTTCAAAAATTGTATGGACACATACATTTGGAGTATTCGGTTTGGTTTGTGACGTCTGCACTTTATCAGTCTTTATTGTAAGTAATTGATTGAGGAGTCCATAATAGTTTTAATGACGGTTTAAATGTCCATGTCGCGCTTATTCACATAGATGTTGGCCAAGAAACTTTTGGGGCAGCATGCCGTTTCCTTGGTATCGTATTTGAGCAAGAAAAGTCATGCTTATTTTGTGTACACTCAATTGATCCATGTCTGCCCGGAACCCGTTTTGGTTAGAGCTTGCGTAAAAATTCAAAGTTTCCATGTTTCGATTTTATATTGAACTATAGTTTGAGTTTTTCTTTGGTTTTAGTTCATTCATGAATTGAAATATTTGAATAACTGATTTGTTTAGCTCATTCAATTTATTCATATAAATTTAATTTCAACTTTACATCATGTAAATACTAATTTGTTCGTATTGTCAAAAGCTATTGATGATTCAAGTTCGTTTCTTATGGCGGTGAATATTTCCAATTTGAATTTTAAGCTTTATGCGTTTATGTTCATTGTTGCCCGGATTTTGTTTCAATCGACTAATTTAGAACCCGAATTCAAGCTATATTTCATCTGCATAGTTGCTGCCCAATTTTTAGTTTCATTGTTTGTAACTTGCCTCGTACTCGATTTCTCTTGTTTTGAACCCGAATTTAACTATAGCTTAAACTTCTTCCGTTTTTTAGTTCAGTTGCAAATTGAAATGCTTGAATAAATCAATTGTTTAGTTCTTCATATATATATATATATATATATATATATATATATATATATATATATATATATATATATATATATATATATATATATATATATATTTGTACAAGTTTCATTTCGATTTTACTACTTTGTAAATAATGACTTGTGCATGATTTCTTTGGTTTCGATTGTAATTGGTTGCTTATCCATGTGCATCCATTTAATTGCATTTCGATTTTATACCTTGTTTACTAACTATGTTTATTTTATTTGCAATTCTATTTCTTTTTTTTATCCCACTAATGCTACTAACGAATTTGTTATTTGTGAAGATATCAAAAATAGTCTGATCATCATTTCCTCTTGTCATACCCCAATTTTTGACCTAATATACCACCTTACATTTGCATCATTGCATAACTAACAGCTCAGACAGCATTAATCGGGTGTAGCTTTCACAGGTCAAAATTAGGGTTTCATCAGATTTTCATCTGATTCAACAGTAATCAATTAGGGTTTGAGTCCTACTCACCTCATTTGATCTATCTTGATCAAATCATCAACCTCTGGTCATCAGATGTCCATTTCTCTCATAAATCAATCGAGGATCGACCAATTAGGCTTTTGATCGAGCATGAGTTTTCTCTGACTTTTTGAGCAAGAAATGACTTTTTTAGATAGATATTGGTCATTATATCTGAGATACAACATCTTGACCTAATTTCTGGATTCAAAACATTACAGAAGTTCACAGACTTCATCAGTCAATTTCAGAAACATCTGATGAAAATTCATCTACACAGAAAAGTCAAACTTTGACTTTTGGTCAAATTTTTCAAAACAAAACTTTTCCATCATCAAAATACTTCAAATGATCCATCATGATCATAAAAAATCAAAGAATTTGGAAAAGTCAACAAAAAGTCAAAAGTTTCAATACTTAGAAAATTTTCTAAGTGTCAAAATTTCTTATTTTTTCCAAACTTCATGCCATTTTTTCACCTAGTTCCATTTTGAATTGGAAAAAACTCAAAACATGAAAGTTGTAGCTCTTGAAACAAGATTTCCAAAATGTCCAAGAAATCTCAAATCCATGGAGTCTAGCTATACTTTTGAAATTGAAACATAAGGCTCCATGAACATGATTTTTCAAAGTCAAAACATCAAATTATAGGTCATTTTGAGATTTCTTCATCTAGAAGCTATGCCAACTTGCCAATTCAAGATTAGAGCTGATAAATATCAGCTAGATATAATTGAGATGAGATAGGATCAAAATGAGATTTTCACACATGGTAAAAAGAGGAAGCTTCCTTTTTCCTTTTTGAAAAGTCTTTCTTACCCCTTAAGTTAACTTTGATTTACCAAAAGCTTGTACTTGTGCCTAACAATTTCAGAGACATTGGCCTATAAATAGATCACCATTTCAAGTTCAAATCACACCAAAGCATTGCAAAGTTATGCTTTCTCTCTTCTTTCTTCAAAATCAAGAAACATAGTTCAAATTGCCAAAACTTGCATTTTTGAAAATTGATGAGAAACTTTTGTCAAATTGGTGTCAAACACATTCCATAATCAATATTGAACTTGTTTGCAACTTAAAATCAAACTGAAAACAAGTAAAAATCAGAATTGCACTTTCCATTTTTCAAACTTGCAAAACTGCCTAAGAGCTCGAATTCTTGGTTTTGTTTGAACAAGTTGTGTTCTGATCACTCTAACACCTTCCATATACCTCATGTACATGATCCAAACCATCAGCAACTAACTGTAATTGCTTTAACACGATTTCCAGCTTCCATTTTTGAGCTTATGCAGGTGAACTTGTGTAGCACGATCCAGCTTGATTCAAGGAGTGCAGATCATCCCTATAGCTTCCTTACAGGCCGATGATGCTATACCAATCCTAAAACCAGCTCTGGAAACACTAAATCATCACCTTAGATCTCAACTTGCACAGGTATGAACACGAACTGGGATATCATGATTCTTTGAACTTAATTGAAAAAACTCTTGGCCAATCTCTTTCTGCACTCATCACGATCATAAGCCCTCAAACAAACTGGAAAATCATCAACTATGCATCATTTAATTTGAAAAATTCAGTTTTAGGGTTCTTCACGATTTCTGGAAATTTAATTGTGTTAGGCTAAAAAATAATGTAATTCACAGTCATCTTCGTATTCCTTGTGAAAAACCGAGCAACTTTCATGTTTATTTCATTGAATTTCATTGAGAAACGAAGATTATAGCTTGGTTTGAGGAATCTGAAAATCAAAATGAAGAACAAGCTTGCGCGCGTGTTCTTGAGATTTTTTAAATTCAAAAATTCCAATACTTTGTTTACACATGTTTCTGATTCCTAAACACAAACGCGCGTTTGTCCCAGTGGTAGCTAGCTTGCCCGTAGTTCTTTGTGCCACGTAGCCACCCACATGGTCATGAGTTCAACTCTTCACAAGACCATTCTTTTTTAAAACTTTCATATTTTTTCATGTTTTTTTCACAAACTTCACAATTTTTTTTAACCAATCAAAACTCCTTATTTTGAGGTGATTTTTTGGACACTTGTCAATAAATGTATCTATTTTATGATAGTGCAAAAATTTTCAGAAAAAACTTTCATCTGATTATATTTTAATCGAGCCGAAAACGACGTTCTGAGCACTTTTTCAAAACACTTTAAAAGGTGAATTTTTCAAGTTTTCGACTTCCGATTCTTTTCAAAACTTCTCATAAATGAACCTCACATTTCAAAACATTTTCAAAATCATTTTTCAAAACTTTTCATCAAACTTACATCTTTTACCATGATCGATCCGATTTAAACGATAAAACCGAATTCATTTTCTCTCGAATTTCTCAATCGATCATGGGCCTCCCTTACGGTGTAAGTCCCAATCCTTTTATGTACATATTTAATTTTACTTGTACATACTCAAATCATCATTGTTAATATTAAAACATAAACAAATTTCTTTCGTTTGTTTTCATTCGTTTGTTTATACACCGATACCATTGGTATTGAAAGGAGAAGAATTATTACTGATGAAACTTCTTTTAAACCAATGGGCCTCCCTCACGGTGTAAGTCCCATAACATTCTTTTATGTACATAATATTTCCTTGTACATATAAAATTCTCTTCAAATACATACAAATTTTTATCTGAACATAACACAGATACCTTTTATACTCAAGTACAGACAAATTTCGATCGTTTGTTTTCACTTCACTTGTGTATACACAAACAAAACATTCTTTTATGTACATATTTTTTGTACATATCAAATTATTTTTGTATTCATACAAACTTTTGTCTGTACATAATACAGATACTTTTCACAGATAAAATTCGATTGTTCGTTTCCGTTTCATCTGTATATACACTGAATACCATTGGTATTGAAAGGAGCATTATTCCATGTGAAACTGCTTTCAAACCAATGGGTCACCCTTATGGTGTAAGTCTCAACCCTCCTATGTACATCCATCTTTGTCTGTACATAAATACTCGTTCGTGTACATACTTACTTCCTTGTACACAATTCAAACTTGTAAATAATCAAGTTACGCTCGTTTTAAACGTTCGTTTCACAGACACTTGTTTATATTTCATAAACTCTTGTAAATAAACATCATGCATTGTTTATATTTCCTTCATAAACTCCTGTGAATACATATCACGCACACACACTTGTTTATACAATTGTCTAATTATAACATAACAATTAGTCTAACCAATAGGTTCCCCACAGTTGTAGCCTCCGCTTGGGCTTTATACAAGATAATTCATCACCAGCATGAGGTTAGCCTCCTCTTGGTCTTTATACAAGATAACTCTCCCCACAGAGTTAGTCTCCTCTTAGGCTTCATATAAGAAAACTCATTCATCTGAGTTCAGCCTCCGCCTAGGCTTCATATAAGACAACACTCCCCTATTGAGTCAGCCTCCTCTTGGGCTTCGTTCAAAAGAACTCCTCATTGAGTTTAGCCTTCTCTTGAGCATCATACAATGAAAGAGACAGGAAATCTCTTAACAGCCTCCTATTGGGCTCCCAATACAAAGAATCACCCGCGTTAGGATAGAACCCAGAGTATAATTTCCCGGTGAAATTGCTCTTATTTCCGAAAGGATGGTTTCCCGGTGAAAATTGCATGTCCGATTTGTCAACATGTATGATTCGTGGTCCATAATATCCTCCCACTATTATAAATAAACTCATCCCTTATATTTTTTCATACCAAAACATAAAAAACCAGAATGAATATCGTTTGACATGTTAGAAACGTCCACTTTATCGGCAATATATCATCACGAGAATTGAAGATCATCAAGTACACCCCTATTGAAGATTTGCAACACTTATTGTAGCACCTTCTACCATATGGTGGCGATCAGAAAATAGTGAAGATGATGTATCGCTCGTCATCCATTAACAATGAAGGGAAGCTTGGGTCATGAGTTAAATATAAGTGTTGATTTACGGGCTATGTGGAGTACCTATTTAGGTTTAGATTCAAAAGTTTCTATCAAGCTCGATGTGATAGTATCAAGAACGGTCGATGAAATTATGAAGATGTTGCAACGTCCATCTGGATATTGAAGTGTAATGTTTAATGTATGTTTAAATCTCTTGTGTGTTGCTTATTTTATGGTATTTTTAGTTTGACAATTTTGTTTATCTTCAATTTTGTTTTTCTACATTCTATAATAGTTGGTGAAAATATAATGTTAGGTTAGACAGAGATATGTAACTTTAATTTTAATCATTTTCTAATTACTTATAGGTAACTTTAATTTTAATCATTTTCTAATTACTTATAGGTTGCTCGTACCGAAAATTCATATCCAATTACATTTATGTATTTTCGCGCCAATGGAAAAAAATATAAGTTCCCTAAAAAGAAAAAATATTACTCCCTCTCTCAAAATAAATGTCTTTTTAGCCATAAAAATTTGTTTCAAAATAATAGTCATTTTATTTTCTCAATGCAACTTTTATCAATTTTACCCCTTATCTACACTCTTTTCAAAACATGACAATATATAACAACCAATAGTAATTAAGAGTAATTTTGTAAAAGTATTACTTTTATTAATTCAATCATTATTTTTCTTAATCTCTGTAACAATTTTAAAGGACTTTTATTTTAAGATGGAGAGAATAGTTTTTATTTTAAGACAGAGGAAGTATTCCATTCGAAGTTTTCACAAGTTTCCAAGTTGAGAGACAATGTTGGAAGTGTGTCGCAGGGAGAATTGGATTCTCTGCATCCGAAATGACCGCAAAGTTAACTTAGGACACTGAAAAATATCTGACTTTTTCTCAACACATTGTGAATCATTGGATTTTGCATGAAGTGTCTAAATTTATCAAGAATCTGTGGTGAAGTTTTATTTAGAAACTTTGTGGTGAAGTGTACCGAAAACAAAGGGAATGACAAGTCTACAGTGGATATCCTCAGCCAGAATAGTTTGCGGCAATTGTATAGTTGTGAAATGGACAACGCGATAGACACGTCGAATTATATGTAAAAGTTGACCGAGTGAAAAGCATTGGCAGCAAACAGCCGTCGTACCTTTACATTGATATGATATCACTATGCAATGGTAGAGTGGACATGGAATTCACGTGAGATTGGTTGTGAAAGGTAGTCACTCATCCCATTTGCTTAGCCTTGGTTGACACGTGTTTTTATGTGGAATCCCAATTTTCTGAAAACCAAGTCTCACCCAGTAGACTCAGAGTTTTATTTTAGGTCCCATTATCTTGACTTGACAAAGATATTCACACCTTTTTAACCAAATAATTTGGAATTAATTTTAGAATTGACATAATAACTACACCTGTACATTTTATTTAATTTTATTAAAAAGGGACATCTTTCACAAACATTTATCTATAAAATATGAAAAAATTGAATATGGTCATGTTGAAGAATTCAAGAAATAGATGATAAATTTCTAATTCAGACTTCAAATCATTTAAGGTGTTCAGTAATTTAGTCAGCAAACAAGATTCATATGGTTTTCTAGCATATAGTAGATTAATTGATCCAGAAAATATCTACACCAACCTATGAATTAAAACAATAAACGCCAATATCATTGATGGTACTTGTCCTATAACAGCATGGTCCTTAGCTAAATTCTTTCAATGACAGAAAATATCAAGCTAGTTTGTAGTGGGAGTCATCTATGGTGGAGTATACCAGACCATCATCTTCAAGAGCCTTTACGGACAACCTGGCATCATGAACAGATTTTAGTTTAAATCATAAGCAAATCCTGTGTAACCATAACAAGACATTATAAAAATAAGATAACTTACTTGATCCTGTCCAATGGAAGCTTGAGCTCTCTTGCTAGTTCTTCAACATGTATTCCCCTTTCATCTAACCTGCAATTTAAAACCAAATTCAACATTTTTCAGCACAATGTAGAAACTCATAATTTTGAAACCATTAACGAAAGGTAATACATAAGACAAAATGTTTTCTGAATTATATTAACTCACATGTTTGAATGCTGCTGCAGATAGTCAATTACTAATTTATCACAATCCTTGAGTCCATCAGTGCTATATTGTGTATATCCCTGAGGTTGGTAATATTATATCAGCAATCCAATCATACAAAAAAACAGTGACTTACATCAAATATCATACCGGATTGGATGGTGCCTGAGATCCATTCAATTCACTTTTGACAGGAGTGTTCATAGATGAGTTTGATGTAGGATATGTAGAAGGGATTCCTTCCAACTATAATCCAAAAAATAAAAGCAAGGGGTTAAGTTAAATAACATGTTTGACAACTTAAGCAAGGCCCAATACTTGAACACATGTTAACATGCAATAATCAATACTTCCATGATCTTATAAATGGGTTATAAACTTTTTTATAACTGAAATTTAATGCAGTATTCACTGCCATGAATTCACATACAATAATATAGGAGTAACTAAAAATATTCTGATAACATACAAAAACTACATGTACCTTAACTTTGGTACGGAGGTGGTTATGTATGCAATCGATAAAGTGAAAAGGGATCTCATCAAAATTTGTCACAGGCCTGTGAAATATGTATGTAATAGACATGATTAAAACAGTCAATTTGACAAATAAAAGATGTTTTCTGATAATAAAACATAAGAAGCACAATAATATATGAAATGTACTCTAGAGGTGTCAATTGATGTTCTTGACATGATTGAATACTCGAGTTAAATATTTGGCCTATTTAACTCTCTTAACTTTTGTGAACTTGAAATTAAACCGATGATTCGGCCAAAACATATAGTCTGACAGCAGACTAAATAATGCAAGCATCATACACATATTATGTCAGGTGCAAATTTTTATAGCAGATAGTTAAAGTTCATTCAGACTGCCTAAAACTAGAAAGAAAAATATAACAGAACATGTGATTCTGATAAACATCAATGAACTACATAATTTTGTAATGACCAGATCAATCAAACATTTCAACCTGATAAAACCTCAGGTACCAAACATAGATATTCATTTTATGACCAATAACAGAGAGCACTAAATGATATGCTTAATGAAAATATGTTAGATGTTCAAAAGTAGGTTTTTATGCTTATATTATTCAATCTACTTTAGGGTAGCTTTGCTTAGCCTTTAACATAATGCACATACATATTCACTTACTCTTTGTATTCCCCAACTACAACTATTTGTATTCCCTAACATGAATTTTCACAATACTAGAGAACCCTGGCAGATCACCATTCCCTTTGTTCTCCAATCGTACACAATAGAATGGATTGATGGAAGAAACAATCAAATATCTAATAAGAACCTACAATAGTCCCATTAATGAAACCTCTTTAAACAGACAAGCAGCAACACTAGAGGCAAATGAAACATCACAGATCACCCAAAATGCATATCTATAATGGCTCCCAAGTCCCAAGCTTGGCGATCAAACCAAAAAAGCAAAAGCTCAACATCAAAAGCCAGTGATGGTGCTCTAAACAATTAGATATAATCAACAATCAAGATGAAATCTGATTGCATTAAGTGGTCTTAGCTGTAAGCCTATGGCTGAATTACTAAAACCAAACCCAGATATCTAACCCTCAGGACAACACAATTGCCTGTAAATGATCAACCATAAAAGATCAAGCATCCTAAAAGTTGGAAACTAGTGTACAGTCAAACACCCAACAAGACATTCTAGAACTAGCAAGTCAACATTACAACATAACTTAGGTGATGATGCCAAAAAAAAAAAAAAAGATTGCCAACTTGTGAATAACTCCCTTGACTGTGGCGTGAAAGGACAATATGTGTTGTCAAAGATTCAAATTAGAAAAGCAAATCAACTGAATCTTAAAGCAAGTAAACAGCCATGGTAGAATGTATAGACATAAAAAATGGGTCTAGCCAACATGCCTGACAGAGAAGGCACCAAGCTGCCTTACACCTTGAAAGCTTTTCAAGTTCCCATAAACACGAACATACATGCCATCCCTGTCATGGAATAATCAGAACATGAGTAAGATATGACATCCCCAGCCTCCCAGCCCAATATAATTTGAATCCATAGTTAAGAAACTTACAATACTTCTTCCATTTCCTTTGTGTCAAAACTCTCATTCACCCTAATTAAACAACCAAAATCAAAATTCAGTCTAGTTTACAAAACAGGTGTAAAGAAATCTCTCCTAAATAAAACTTCAAAACCCAACATAGCATAATTTAGCATGCATCAATTACCATCTTCGGCATTTGATTCGCCCAGTTCCATCATCCAGAACAAAATTAACATCAGTGTTCCTCTCAGCTTTCTCATACACCATTCCAACCAAAGTCACCTGAACCAAAATACATGATTAATAGATGTAAATTAACAAGTAAACGAAATACAGAGCACTAAAATCATTTCAATTCAAAAATCAACCATACATTAGTGAGATCGACACCGTTGATTGCGAAATTGGACTTCTCATCGCCAGATTGAGAAGCTTCACTGATCTGCTTCACTGTAACCGGAATCAGACCCTGAGAATCTCGGCTCTACAACCAATAAAACAACCAACACAAACTCAAAACTCAGTAAATCAATATAGTACAAAGCAAAACGCTACTGAGAAAGCTAGGTTACCTTAGTCGGTGCCAGAGAAGATTCATTGAGTTGCGAGGAGGTGAATCCGCCGCCAGAGGAATCGAATTGGGAGCTGGAGAACATTTTGAAACCCTAGAAAGAGAAATCGAAAAACGAGAGAGAAGTGTATTGTAACTGCTTGAGAAAATGGAGTTAATATAAATTAGAAAAAAGGGTTGTGGTGTTGATATTTCTTTCCCGCCAGTATTTTTCCCGCGGGTTAGGGTTTCAGTTTCGATTTCGACTTTGATTTTTCCCTCCTATCTTTTCTTTCCTTTTTATTCTTCCTTTTGAACTTGAAGTATTTATAATAAGATATAAAAAAATAATTGAGTATAAGTTAAAATACTTAAGTCATGTAATTTCAGAATATTTTTAATTCAATTATTGTGTTAAGAGAAAATGTGACAAGAGATAGAGAAGATAGAAAATGTGAAAAGAGAAAAATATGATAGATTTAATTTATCGTTTAGTCTAACAAAAAAATTATGAAAAATAAAGAAGAGTTAAATTAAAATAATATGACAAAAAATATTTTTATCTAAATTTTTAATTCTTATAAAAAATTAAAATAAATTAACTTAAATTGTTTTCATATTAATTATTTGTATAGCTTTTTATTATGTTAAATGCTTATTTATATCTATATTGTAAGGTTGTCTTAACTTTTACCTTAGTAAAATTCTTATTTTAGGATTAAAAATTTTAATTTTTTGTACATACGTGTTAGTTTTTTTTATATGGGGGACAAAATCCATACCAAATAAATATAATTACAAGAGTATTAGTTTGAGTTTCTAGTCTTAAATTCGGTTCATTACTTCACTCGTTGTTTACAACTCTCTTGGCTAAAACATGAGCTTCCACATTATGTATACGGTTCAGGTGCTTAAACCTAATATTCTAAAACATGTTACAGTATTGCTTCATCTTTTACATCAATCTTCCACACATGCTTCTCAAAATAATGCAAATGTTGTTCTTCATCATATTGATAACACTTAAGTAGTCTGATTTGAACTTCATTCTTTGATAATCCTTCTCCATGGAAAGTTCCATGGCCATGCGGAGAGCGATAGCTTCAGGTTCAATGGGGTGGTTCGATCCCTTCATTTGATTGGTCATCGAGTTAATACAGTTGTCATAGTTGTTAGTGACAATGGCGCTCAAGCTCCATATGCCTTTGATCGCTAAATTGGCATCAGTTTTACACTGGATCCAATCCTTGTTATCGATGTCATTTTTTCCAACTTGTATGTGATTGTCTTTCGCTTTATTATCATGTATCGTCCCTTGGTTGTTGTCTTATTTGTTACTTTTCGTCTTCCCCTTATTGGTGTTCTGATTTTGGTTATATTCATGTTTCTTTTGAGGATCATTGTTGCTCTAAAGCCCCCTTGGTGTGGTTGTTACTATTGTGAATCTTTGGATTTTGAGAAGAAGTCGCGTTATTATTAGTTTTGGTCTCCTGATTGTTTATCTTACTTTGTTGCTTCTGTTTTTCTTTATTAGTGTTTTGAATCTAGTTTTGTTTTTGAACCATTTGATTGAAAGTGTTATATTATTTCTCCTCCTAGTGGTTGTTGATTATTTTTGTCTATATATGTGTGTTTGAAATTTCCACGGCTAACACACATATTGTTCTTATAATTATTTATCGTTTGATTCTTCACGTTGTGTTTGTTGTTAGTCTCGTGATATATGTTAGTGTTTTCTTTACGCAAGTTACAATTGTGTTTATCTAGGTTGCTAATGTTGTCGTTGTTGCCTCCATAACTAGGATTATAGATCATCTCCTTCATGTTTCTTTAGTTCTTCCTTTGCTAGTTTGTGTTATTCCTTTTCTCCTTATTAGTCTGATGATTACTCATTTCAATTTATTGACATTGATGCCTTTGTTGTTTGTTTTGTTGTCTCTAATGGTGTTAGATTTGTCTGTCTTTTTTTGGATGGCTTTATCGTTGGAATTGGATCATGATCCTATGTGGATGTTAGAAAATTTCGGGGTATGCTTCTTTTTGTTGTCAATATCATTAACCTTCATTTGATTATTCCTTTGATGATTGAAATCCTTGATGTTGATGTTGATGTTGTTTATGGTATTGTCTTTGTTCCCAAATGCTCATTTGTTTTCCCTTTATCATTGCAAGTGAGATTCTTGGCGATGCTTTGTTTCTCTCCTCTCTTATTACATCTAATCATATTTTTATTTTAGTTATGTGTGTTCCATGATTCTTGTGTTGTCTGACAAGTTGAGTCTCCTCCGTCATGGACTTGGTGATAGTGTTATTCTCCAAATTATTGCACATCTCTTTCATTTTATTATTATCTGGATCATTATGATTGCTACCCCTTCTAATGTTCTTTTGTTATTGATTGTTAGGTTGCTCTTTGTTATCGTTATTGTTGTTTTCTTGATGGTTAATAAATTGTTGCTGCTAATATTATGATTGCAACGGAATATAGTCATACTTAAACAGAATTTACACAATGCTTACTTCATAATTCACATGTAAGCATAACACATAAGGATTGAAAATAAAGCAACCCTATAATAAGCTTGCTTCTTCACCAAGCAAAAGACTAGACCCAATCAATATCCTGACCATTATGGAAACACATAGGCACAAAAGTTACCTTATCAACATCTTCATCCCGCATGAAGGTTTTGACAATCTCTTCTCTGTGTTGATTATAATCTAAACAATTCAATCCAAAATCTTCACTCCCGCATGAAGTCTTTGAATTTAACTCTCTTGTTCCAGCTTCATTATCTTCTATCTTCAAAAAGGTACAACAGTTATGGTCAGATCGGTCTAGTTCTCCACAAATAGGTCCATCATCCACTTCAAGGGACCATACAATACGAGCACTCCTTTCTCAAACAATCTTCCACCTTATACACAACCAGAAAGTATCCCATGTGGATCTCATCCAGAAACAGACAGGATGCCTGCTCTGATACCAATTGAAATCCTGTTAATGTGCAGACTCAGGATGTCGTGACATCTGATCCGACATTATAAAACAGACAAGGTAGAATATATAATTAACAATGCAGAGAACAATAAACAACACATAGAATTATTCACCCAGTTCGGTTCTAACCAACCTACATTTGGGGACATACCAAGTCAGGAATGAAGTTCACTATCAGTAGTATTAATTCAGAGTTAAACATTCCCTGTTTACACTCCTCACTTAATCAGACTACCCAATGACCCTTCTACCTAAGATACCACACTTAGATATGAGAACCTCTGCTCACTTCCAATCACCGCAATAATGTCTATCAATTATTATCATCCCAACAATTGCATCAACGACTTGGCTGCTATAAACTAAAACAATTTGGAGATACCTCACTCCAAACACAAGACAATTTAAAGATACCACACTCTAAACACAAACATGTCAAACTTGGGACACAAACAAACTCGGAGTTGCTTCACAACTTCTTCCAATGACACAACTACACTCGTTGCTTCACAACTTTTGAGTGAGTTAAATAAACCTCTTGCCTACAGGCTTCGAGGCACAAATCAGTGACTATCCCACAATTCGGGTGGTTCACTTACATGGTTAATCCTAAAGACTACATCTTTCTAAAACCGACTAGCTTGCTAAAACTAGGTTACAACTGCTTATTTATAACCTATTACCCAACTGGATTTGGGCGTTCAAAATAACAGCATAAGCTATAACAATATTTATGCAGTAACAAACTTTGCATAATTAAATACGCAAATAACTTCTGCTACAATTAAGGTCTTTACTGATCTTTCTCCTTAGCTCTTGGACCCCCACAAATGTCTTCAATTACACGCTACATATGATGCATAATATTCCCAGAATATTCTGCATAACCGAAACAAAACTATAACAAACATAACAGTTTATGTAGCATGATATCCTGATGTCTAATGTCTCGACATCTCTTATGACATGTTGTTCCATATGTTGAAATACTTTAACACAACATGTTATAGACATTATATTATTGCTTCTTATATTTGTTTTACAAAATTAAGCCAACCCTTAAAATTGAGGAACTTACAAATATGATGTCCCTTGTTATGCCCCTAACATTAAGATGTTCTTTGACTGGTGTGATATCTTTCAAAATTCACCAAATAACGAACTTTTGCATAGGAGTAACTATAGCATTCCATATTTTCTTCCACTCCGTAGCCTTTGTGTTTTTTTCAAAAATCTAATTGGGATTTTTGTTGTTCCATCCAGAAATGCAACAGTAGTCATATTTCACATCATAATGTCCGTCCTTATTGGCCATCCAATCCAACCTGTATTTTTGGTACATGTAACATATATGAACAAAATTGTTTTAACAATACACAATATCGAGACATGTGTTACAACATCTAGTAGCATACCAGATCAATAAAGTTATAAGTCATACATAAATTAAAAAATGCAGAAAGATAGATAACAATAGATTTGTTAACCCAGTTTAGTGCAACCTCACCTAAATTTGGGGGTTACCAAACCATGAAGTAAGTCCACTATCAACATTATTAGTTTAAAGCTAAACTCCATCGTTTACAACTTCTCTCTTAATCCATACCTAATGCAACTTCTACTTAGGTTCTCCTTAAATATGAGAAATCTCTATCTCACTTCCTAAATCACCTAATTGATATCAAACACTCTCAATCCCAATGACTACAACAAATACAACTCAAGAGAAAACCATACTTTCATTACAAGAAACTAAAACTCTTACTTAAAAGCTTAAAGTAAAAACAATACTCAACTCATTACCTAAAGGTTTCTTAGTGAGGATAATAACTTAATTAACAGTTAAGTAACAGACAGTTGACCACATAGTATCAAACGATACATTACACATAAACTACACAAGAGACTCTCAAAACATAAGACTTATGATTCCCCTAATTTTACAATTGTTGAAAGATTAAGTTACATTAGGTAGGATTCTCCTTTAAATACAACGTTGCAATCCATGGGCTTCGATATTTTGAGTCCAGAAGTTTCTTGATCCATAAGTTGAGTGGTGCACTCATTACGTAGCCAATCCCATTCAATATTGGAACAAACTGATACATAGTTTCCTAATTTGTGTCAAGGCCCAAATTAGTATATTTTGTACAGTTGGAGATATGAAACATTTCTAAAACAAATTGTCCCGACCTTTGAAGATCCCTGAAATATATTCAAAGAAAATAAAATAGAAACAAATCAAATTTGTCAAGATTTAAAATCAATTGCGCAAGTTTGTTGCATAATAGAACACAATGTCATGACTTTCTGTTTGACATATGGTCAGAATCATGTTTTAGACAGAAGTTATCAATCCCAAAACCATGGTATTAACACAACCAATCCTCTTCATATAAGTTGTGAAGAGGGATGCAAAAAATGGCCTTAATATATATTTTTGGATGAAATTGTTGTTCAGTGAGTCATTATACCATTAAACTAAAGTCTCCTCAATAAGATCTCCAACACCGTAGGCTATCACCATGGACTTAAAACTCTTAATTAGGCTATCATCAATAAAATGTATACATTTGCACTCATTGCAAATACAACTCTATTTTTGAAAATCTCTAAATTATTTGTGACGCTAGGGGAGATTGTAGAAATTGTGTATTACTTATTGAGTTTGTAGATAATAAAATATGATATAAACAACCTAGAGAGTATAAGTAACTATATAAACTAATTAAATCCTAATTAACTCAAATTAATTCCTTTTTTTGTCCAAACTCAAATTAATTCCTATTTACAAGAAGGGGGACATTTTAGATGGTTGTGTAGATAAGTATAAATGTAACTGACCTAAATTCCATGAGTCATTTACCTAAATTATGCTTCAGCACTACTTCTTGCAACCACAAATTGTTTCTTACTTCTCCATGTCACTAAGTTGCCCCCATACAAATGAACTTTCTGTGGTATGTTTGACATTGAGCGAAACCATGCATCCTAACCACTTATGTAAGCCTAACAAACCAAGCCCATGGGGATTGCTTGAGCCCGTATAGTGATTTTTGAGCTTACATACCCTAACCTCACTATCTTTCTTAGGGAAATAATTAAGTTCAAGCTTTGGTCACTGTAATACGGTGAACTGACTTTGTAGGATTTTTGTATCCAAATGTGCGGATAGCAAGAGTCGCCACCGACTTTTATTTTTATCCAATTAAGGGAAGGTAAAAGTAACAGAAAAAGACCTTCGTTAGATTCTGAGTTCGGGAGAATGGTTATGAAAAGGGAAGGTATTAGCACCCTTTTCCATCCGTAGTTATCTACGGGCTCTTAGTTGCTCTAGATCACCTTTTTAAATTGCTTTCTGTGTGTTTGACAAAGATGTTTTGAAAAAAGGCATTTCGCTTTGACTTTGTAATGACTCTTGTAGGAGTGTATACAAAGTGTTCGAAAATGTTTTTATTTTGAAAAGAATTTGAACTTTGAAAAAGAGTGTGTGGTGTGAAAAGCATTTGGTTTAGAGCAAGCAACTAAAAGACTTATTTACCCACTCAGAATTGGTCGTTTTGTTGTACTTCTACATTCCTTTAGAATAGCGCTAGTCATACCATTAGTTAGTAGGTATCTCCATTCGTTGGATGTAAGCGGGACATTCGAAGGGACATCGGATGGTCATAGAAAGCAACTTGTAGGAAGTATCCTAGCACATTCGAAGGACTATCATCATTTTCGTAGGCGACAATCGAGGTCAAGATCATGTATTCGGAAGCGACATCGTGGGTCTTATGATCTTTGTATCGAAGGACTATGATGATTTGTTTGGAAGGCAACGGTGCTAGAATACCTCTACGTTCGAGGGACATGACCATTTGTAATCGTAAGGCAACGAGAGAGAATTACCCTAAGGGGTGCGTGTGTGAAAGAAGTGTGTTGATTTCAGAATATTTTATCTTGAAAATTAGTGGGCTATGTTGATTATTATCTTGCCATACATGCCTAATTACTAGCAATTGATAAGGTGCGGAAAGTAAAATGCGGAATGTAAAAGCGGAAATGTAAAGGTGCGGAAAGTAAACCTACGCTATTACATGGCTTTGGGGCAGATACATAATTTAAAATGCGGAAAATAAAATCCTAAATTAAACTATTACATCCCATATACAGTTACATAATTGAAAAATAATATGATAAAATGATAAA
The DNA here is from genome assembly GCA_021764765.1 of Vicia sativa. Classification (NCBI taxonomy): domain Eukaryota; kingdom Viridiplantae; phylum Streptophyta; class Magnoliopsida; order Fabales; family Fabaceae; genus Vicia; species Vicia sativa. Next base: position 218,102,021 of record CM038795.1, read on the forward strand.
GAGAAAATCGTCTGGATCGGATCAACCTGTACAAAAAGAAGAAATCGGAAAATGCAATATGAATCGAACAAGAGAAAAAATGTTAGAAAAATGCAAATTTTAATATGGGAAAATTAATACATGCTGGAAATAAGATAAATAAGCTAAAATAATTTTTTGGGATTTTTTAAATGCAATTTAGTAATTTAAAATGAATTTATAATGATTTAAATGCTAAATTACAAATAAAAATAAATATGCATGCAAAAATATGTTTTTTAATTTATTAAATTAAATAAAGATTTTCAGAATATAAATGTGAAAAGAAAATACTTTTTTGATGTTTTTTAATGCATAAATAAAAATATGAAAAGAAATTAAAATAAAATGCAAAATATTGAAATAATTAGAAAATAGGAAAATAATGAGTTTTGCAAACTTGTAAAAGAAATGTCATGGCCAGGGATCGAACTGGAGACATGTGAGAGCATCCAACAACAGTACACGCCTTTACCACTACGCCATGTGTGTTTCACTGTTTGAGATCCGGAGTGAGTGGGTTAAACACGCGTCGCTCTCTGCCTTCATCCCGCTCGCGCCAATTCATCGTCTTCTTCGTTTCAAATATTCAAAAGCCTGCGTCGGCCTTCTTTCGACGCTACAAGCCCTGGCAAAAATCAAAATGCAGCATACATAATATAAATGAATTCTAAAGGCATGGTTCGATTCCTTGAAGCATTCCGAACACACTGGTATGGGTCTTATGGTCCAATTTTTCCTAATAAGAGAAACCCTAAAACGGCATAGGAACCCTAATCATGGCATATCGCGTTTTCAGTCATGGAAACTCAATCAAAGTGCCCAGAAAGCTTGTAAACTCATCACTAATCACAAAAACAAACACAAAACATGTTAATAATGCATGAATCAAAGAATACGATTTTTGAAATTTCAAGAACAAACCAAATTCGGTTTTCACGATTCTGGATGTTTTCTGGCAATGTGAAGGTCTGGAATCACTCCTGGGGTATCAAGGAACGTGTTTGGATCCTCAAAACCAATTGAAAACGGCTGGAAGTATGATCTCCAATAGCTTGCAAGTCACGATTTTTTTGAGTTTGGGAATAGGGTTTCTGAGCAATTTTTTCGTCCCTTTGCAATTGGTATGCATCAAGTATATATGCTGGATGGATTTGGGATTGATTTGGGAAAGAATTGATCAATATTCAATGGAAATCAATTTTGATTTTTGTCCAAAATCGAATTTTCAAAATTTGATTAATTCTCAGTCCAATCTTGCCAAATTTGATTTAATTTCGAAAATTGTTGGCATTGGTGAGTTACTTGAGTCCCAAGAAAAGAATAAAATCAATCTTTCAATTAATTTTGATTTTATAATTTATTTTAAAATTTAATTTGTATTTAAATGAATAAATTCAAAATTAAATAGAAAAATAAATTAAAAATTCATGGCATTGGGCTTGGATATTCCTAATTGTATGAGGAATAAGTTAGGATGAAGAAAAAGTAGGCCCATTTGCAAAAGATTTGATTTTTTGAAGTATCTCTCTTTGTGCATTCTTTCAAAATTGCCCAACTTGTGGATGGTGCATCTTGCTCAATTTTCCACATTTTTGAGTGTTCTTGGACTTTTTGGAAAGCTCTAAGAGTCCTCTAAACAATGTATTTGGTTTCATCTCAATTGGAGTTACCATGCTCAATATATCTTCAAATCAAAAAGTTGACTTTTTGTTGACTTTGAAAATGACCTGTAATGTTTTGAGCTATACCTCTCAAATGAAGCATTTTTTGGACATTCTTGTGAGACATGAAGTTGTAGAGAATTGAATTTCCTTCAAAACAAGAGGTGGTGGAAAAATGTTTGAGAAAGTATGAGAAAGTTATGATCAGTCAAAGTTCAGTTGACTTTTCACCTAGAAACCCTAATTTAGAAAGTTTGACTTTTGAGCAAATCTTGAGTTTTCTTGATGAATCATGATCAACCCTTGATCAAATGATGAATGTAACTTCAAAATGAGGATGTTGACCAAAAATTATGAAGTTTGACTGTATGTTGACCACAATTGACTTTTTGTCCAATACACCCGATTTTCAACCATCTGAGCAATTGCCTGAGGAAACTTGACTTGTGAGGCTTGAAACTTGACATGGAGAATCTTTGAAGCATATGAGGAGGCATGAAGACCCTTGGAGATGTTGGGAATCCATCTTGACTTGAGAGATACCAAACCCTAATTTGGGTTGATTGTCAGGAGAGTTTGTCGATCAACTCTTGAGGAATCCTTGAGTAGGGGTGTATGAAATCTCTTGAATAGATGGAGGGCAAATTTTGGGGTATGACAGCTGCCCCTGTTCAATCGTCTTGTACTGGAAGGTTAGATTGACATGCTTGTCTTTTGTGACCTGGAGGTAGAAGATGATTGAACACTCGAGTACACCTGAAAATTTGCACTCGCGGTTGGCTGATGATGCGGGGCAGGCTTGGATGCCGTTTGAAGAAGCTGGTGAATGAGTCATACACTAGACTCGAGATTATTGATAGGAGAACTGACGGAGATGGGCTTAAGATGCCATCTGGAAAGATCGATGCTGGGGAGTGAGCCATCGCTAGCTCTGGCCGTTCTGGAAGGAGCATGGAGATGGGCTTAAGATGCCATCTAGAGTCATACGTTAGACTTCGTGTTCATTTTGAATGAAGTTATTGGTTTGTATTGATTTTTAACCATATATGCATTCGAAAGTGAAGCATGTTGATAAGTAGTCGAAGATGGGCTTAAGATGCCATCCAAGGCAACCGAGTCGTCGCTAGACTGTAGTTCTTTGTTGATAATAAGGAATCGAATAAATCTTCGTGCTTAATTACTCGAGGGAATAGTAGTTGGCAAGAATGCGGATAGCTTCCTGTTGTGCATCGGTGTTGATCCATTGCTTATCGGAGGATAACCGGTGGTCTTTCGGATAGTTTTCCGTCGGTTGGGCTTAATCTGGACCGATCGTCGGAGGACAACCAAAGGCGGTCTTCGAGATAGTTTTCCGTCGGTTCGGGGCTTAATCTGGACCGATCGTCGGAGGACAACCAGGCGGTCTTTCGATAGTTTTCCGTCGATTCGGGGCTTAATCCGGACTGTTTGCGTCGGTATACTGTTTGAAAAAAACAAGAGGAACTTTGACAGAATATTGGTTAGTTTTATGCAAAGTATGATGCATGACAGTGTATATGAATGACGTATGCATGAATTATGACTTCATGAGTAATGTTTGAATGATGGATGTTGTGGTATTTCAAAACATATCCATCTTGAAGAAGATGCGGATGCTCTGTTTGAAGATTTCTGACTCCTGCTTGGGGAATCGAGTAGGTGGAACCCTGCTTTTGAAGGAGAAGAAAGATACCCTGGATTCCTCCGATACACTATCTGACCAAGTCTTGGGCCTAGATATTGTTGAGGAAGGTAGAGATTGAGAAACTCGTTGTTGGAGATCTCATATATAGACCCTGCTGAGGAGGATCAGGGAGGCGATCCGTTGGGGACCTTGTATGTAGATCCTGCTGAGGAAATTTAGGAGGCGCTTTACTGGGGATTCAGAGTGTAGATCTCGCTGGAGAGCAATTGATGGTTGCTGAGAGACCGGGTTAGAAGAGTCTGGAGCCCGTTGTAATCTCTGGCCGGGGAATGAAGATGTAGGTTCCTACGATGCACTATCTAACCAAGTTTTGGGTCTGAATACTGCCGTTGGGGAAAAGGGACGGACTGAGAGATACCCGCTGGGGATAAATACCTTGACTGGGGGTAAGGTGTTACTGCTTGGAGACTGATGTAACATTACTTAGTCGAGTGGAATTGCGGCTCGTGGATTCCCTTTTTGCTCTGCTGGGGAAGTTGTGTTGTGAGTGACACCTTTGCAGGGATCATGCTCTGTGGGGAACTGTGTTGGTGACTTTCGTCGTCATCCCAACTCCTGGAGCTTGTAGTAAGTACTTTTGCATGTTCACTTTTCGTATGTTTGCGGTTAGATTCTTATTGTCAAATGCATATAATCATTCAAGGCAAACGTTGGACTTATTGCAAACGACAACGTGAAAATTGTAAAGAGAAAGAACTGCATTTATTTGCAATGTGGTATGGCCAAGTAGTTTGTACACAAGAAAGGTAAAAGCTATGGAAATAATCTCGTTAAGTTCCAACTATGCTAGTACTCATATATTTCAACTATCTCATCTCCTTCTGTCGAGAAAGTGAGTGAATTGATCTCGCCATTTGAATCTTGAATCTGATAGTAGTGCGGAAGTGGGTGATCCGGACGAGACATAGTCGACGCTTAAATCCTAACTTTTGCCTAGACCACCCTTTCGGGTTTTCTACGGGATACCTTTTTGCCCAAGCCGCCTTTTCGGGTTTTCGACTTGCGGTGTACATGTTTTGTATATATCCTTAACTTTTGCCCGAACCTTTTGGTTCGCCAGATGCCCTTATTTTTGCCTAGGCGATCGACCTAGCGGGTCTCTTTTATGTGTAGTATTTTTTGACTATGTTTGCGTTCACAGGGTGTGGGAAGTCTTCGCCATCCATGGTGCTAAGTATCATAGCCCGCCGAAAAATACTGTCTTGACTACAAATGGTCCCTCATAGGTGGGAGTCCATTTGCCCCTGGGATCACCTTGTGGAAGGATGATGCGTTTGACTACTAGATCACCGACTTGGTAGACTCGGTGCTTGACCTTTTTGTTAAATGCTCGATCATTCGTTTCGATAAATCATCCATGGCGGATGGACGAGTCGTTCTCATCAATCAAGTTAATCGGTCAAGGCGAGTCGGACCCAATCGTCTTCGTCTAACTCTTCGTCCTGGAGGACTCTGGTTGAGGGAATCTGAACCTCGATGGGTAAGACGGCTTCCATACCGTATACGAGAGAGAAGGGGGTTGCCCCTGTGGATGTTCGTGTTGTAGTGCGATAACCATGAAGAGCAAATGGTAACATCTCATGCCAATCTTTGTAAGCCACTGTCATCTTCTGTATAATCTTCTTAATGTTCTTATTGGCGGCTTCCACTGCGCCGTTCATCTTAGGCCGATATGGAGAAGAATTGTGATGCTTGATCTTGAATTGCATGCAGAGTTCAGTGATCATCTTATTGTTGAGATTAGAACCGTTATCTGTGATAATTCTTTCAGGGGTGCCATACCGACAGATAAGATTATGTTTGATGAATCGAGCCACAACATTCTTGGTAACTGATGCATACGAGACTGCTTCTACCCACTTGGTGAAATAATCTATTGCCACAAGGATGAAACGATGTCCATTGGAAGCTGTGGGCTTAATTTCTCCAATAATGTCAATGCCCCACATTGCAAAAGGCCAAGGAGAAGTTAGAACATTCAGTCGAGGTACGTGTACTTTATCGGCATAACCGCATTTGTGACAAGATCGACGGTGACAATCAGCTTCCATGGTGGACCAATAGTAACCTGTTCTCAAAATCTTCTTAGCCATGGTGTGTCCACTGGAATGGGTACCAAATTCGTCTTCGTGTAACTCTTCCATGATACGGATTGCGGTTTTCTGGTCTACACAGCGGAGTAAGCACAAGTCGTGGTTGCGCTTGTATAAGATGTCGTTGCTGAGAAAGAATTTGGATGCGAATCTTCTCATGAACTTCTTATCATTGACAGATGCCCCTGCGGGATATTCCTGAGTCTCAAGATACCTCTTCACGTCATAGTACCAAGGTTTCTCTTCTGCGTCAAGCTCACAACAATACGTTGGTTCGTCGAACTTCTCAATGATGATCTGGGGAGCCTCGTTGTCCCATCTGACCTTGAACATAGACGACATAGTAGCTAATGCGTCTGCCAACTGATTCTCTTCTCGTGGAATGTGATCAAAAGTAATCTCTTCGAAGTAGGGAATCAAACTCAAAACATGCTCTCGATACGGAATGAGATTCGGATGCTTCGTATCCCACTCGCTCTTAATCTGACTGATCACTAAAGCTGAGTCTCCATACACTTGTAAGAACTTGATTCTTAAGTCAATAGCAGCTTTGATACCCATGATGCACGCTTCATACTCAGCCATGTTGTTGGTGCAACTGAAACAAAGTCTGGAGGTGAAAGGCGTATGTCCGCCTGTAGGGGATGTGATGATGGCGCCAATGCCATTTCCAAGTGCGTTTGAGGCTCCATCAAAGACCATAGTCCATCGGGATCCTTGTTCAGGTCCTTCGTCTGGGCCTGGTTCTTCGCAATCTGTAACTAGTAAAACATCTTCGTGGAAATTGAATGCATAGGCGATAGTCATCTACTTGATGAGCCAAATGATCGGCTACTACACTCCCTTTGATCGCTTTCTGAGAAGTGTACTGGATGTCATATTCGGTCAAGATCATTTGCCATCTTGCTATTCTTCCGGAGAGAGCTGGTTTCTCAAATATGTATTTTATCGAATCCATCTTGGCAATCAACAAGGTAGTGTGAGTCAACATATACTGTCTTAGTCGGCAAGCAGCCCAAGCCAAAACGTTGCAAGTTTTCTCAAGCTGTGAGTATCTTGTTTCATAGTCGGTAAACTTTTTGCTAAGGTAGTATATTGCATGCTCTTTTCGACCAGACTCGTCATGTTGCCCCAACACACACCCCATTGAGTTCTCTAACATCAAGTACATGATAAGAGGTCTTCCTTGGCGGTGGCATCAGGATAGGAGGATTCTGTAGGTACTCCTTGATTTTGTCAAAAGCGATCTAGCAATCGTCGTTCCATTCCATTACTTGATCTTTCTTAAGTAACTTAAAGATTGGCTCACAAGTAGCAGTCAGGTGTGCAATGAATCTGGCAATGTAGTTCAATCGGCCCAAGAAACCTCTGACTTCCTTCTACATGGAGTGGCATCTCTTGAATAGCTCTAACCTTGGCGGGTCAACCTCAATACCTTTATTCGACGACAAACCCTAGGAGTTTTCGGATCGACTCAAAGGTGCACTTGTTGGGATTGGTCTCAATCTGCTTCTTCAACCTATCAAACAGTTTACGCAAATGATCGAGATGTTCTTCTTGATGCGTGAGCGAGCTATCATGTCGTCGGCGTGACCTCTATCTCGTGATGAATCATGTCATGAAATAATGTCACCATAGCACGCGATAAGTGGCGCTGCGTTCTTCATCCGAACGGCATAACCTTGTAGCGAAAGTGCCCCATGTAACGAAGTAGTCTTCTCCATGTCTTGAGCCATTTTGATCGATTGTAACCGGAGAAACCATCCATGAAGGAAAACCTTATCTTGGCGGTGTTGTCAACCGAACATCAATATGAGGAAGTGGAAATCGTCTTTCGGACTCGCTTTGTTCGATCTACGTAATCCACACACATTCGTACCTTGCCATCCTTCTTAGGTACAGTACCACATTAGCAACCCGGGATAGGAAGTAACGACTAGGAAACCAGCGTTGAACGCTTCATAACTTCGCTTTGATCTTCTCGACATCTCGGGACGCACGGAAACCTTCTTTCACCGGAAAACCTTCTTTGTCGGCAATCGGTGTACCACAATATCAATGTCTAAACCGGCATGTCCTCGTATGACCAAGCAAAACCTCAATATAGTCTCGTAGCATCCGAACCAACCTTTCTTTAACACTGTTCAAGACCCGCTCCTATCTTGATCTCTTTTCTGCCTTCGCTGCCCAAATTCACAACCTCAACTGCTCTTCGTGTGGTATAACTCGCTCTTCTTCTGTAGCATCCCAAGTTCTCCGGCACTTCACAATCTTCCTCGTTTCGTCTTGGCTTGGTAGATCGGATTATCGAAGTCATATTTAGTCACTAGCAGTATTAACGAGATTCGAGTGATTCTGTGTATCACGTGGGTGGGTGTAAGAACACATAGCTTTTGAAGGGTGATAAAGTAAAGAAAGAAACAAACAATTGAATGCAAAAGTCCAACGAATTTATTGAATGAAAATACGCAAACGAGATAATAACCCTGAAACGAGCCATGACGCCACGGCAAGGCACGAGGATTTCAAAGTTTATTGTTCAAAACATAAAGAAATACGAAAAGCAAAACAAAACAAGAGCAATTACTCGACTAAAGGAGATTGGTATGACGTCTTGGTCTTCCAATTCTTGAGCCCTTGATCCGGTTGGGAAGATCCACTTGCGATGTCGGCCGTTGTCGTTGTCTTCTATAGCATGGATTCCACTGGGATGCGGAAGGAAGTTGGCGGCACGTTCGCGGCGTATCATCTTCGACCCTTGATGGTGAAGCCTAAACCGGTCTTGTCAAATTTGAAAGGAAGATCGGGGTGTCCCCAAATAGAACGCTTTCCTTCTTCAAAGCACTGAGCATCTTTCAATGAGGCCATCCTAGGCGGAACTTTAGCATCTTCAAGAGTGACTGGAGAGTCAACAGGCATGACTCTGGGAATTGTTTCAAAAGCTTGACAGGGAGTCTCGAAGAATTCTCCTTCCATCTCGAGGTATCGAAATGACTGCAGATGACTGACCATGTATTCTTCTTCACCACATACTGTAACAACCTTCCCTTTGCGGTACTTGGTTTCGATGCAAGGTAGAGGCCCGCCCATGTATCCAAGGGCGTCCAAGTAGGCAAGAGTAAGCTGGACGAATATCCATAACAAAGAAAGTGGAGTCAAAAGTCTGGGAACTGACTTTAACAGGCAGAATGAGCTCTCCAAGTACCGTTCGCTTAGAACCATCAAAAGCTCCCACGATTATGTCACTGGGTCTCAGAACCAACCCTTCGACATCAAGTCGATCAAAAGCAATCTTCGGAAGAACATTCAAAGCAGAACCGGTATCTACCAAGACATGAGACAGTGTAGTGCCCTTGCATTCAACAGAGATGTGCAAGGCTTTGTTGTGTTTCTTTCCCGAGTCAATCAAGATCGAGCCTAGGCCGTTGTTGGCAGCTAGCAATACAAACTTGAACGATCGGTGGTAGTGTCTTGCGGCACATGAGCATTCTTCAGAAACTTCACCAAGGCATTAGCATGAGCCTCGGAGCACAAGAGCAAAGCGAGCATGGAAATCTAGGACGGAGTCTGTCCCAACTGTTCCACAACATTGTAATCACTTTTCTTGATAATTTTCAGAATTTCCTCCATTTCTTGTTTGGAGGTGTTTTCAGTAACTTCCTTTGGCACTTCTGGTTGAGCAGGATGAGCCACTAATTCTTTCCCTCTAGCTGGGGATATTGATGGAGTAGACGGGATGCGAGCTGGAGTCGCAGTGTCTTTTGGAGGAGAGATCTCTGGAGAGAATACCCTTCCGGTTCTGGTCACCTTACTGGATCCGGTGATGTTGTCGATGTCAGGAATAGAAGCTCCAATGGTAAGATCCTCAATTGTCAGAGGATCTTGCTTGACACCATGATAGTAAACATCAGCTCCATAGTTCCAAGGGATAGCCTTGTCAGAGGAATATGGAACTGGTCTTGGAGAAGTGATAATGAGAGGTGCCACCCTAGGCACAGGATCGGCAGAGGAAATCCTTATTGTGTTAACATCGGATAGTCTTCGGAAATCGTCACCCCATCCGGTCGCCTTAACATCTTCAATAGGAATCTTGTAACTATCAGGGACAGTGTACTTTACCATGTAATCATACTTTCCACTTGGCTGCCCCAAGGTATCCCACACAGATGGTAAAGTTTCGTTCGCATTGTCAATCTTCAACTTAGACATTTCTTCACACAGCTTCTGCATAGATGGCTTCAGAAATAGTATCTCACGGTTATCCATCATGCACTGAACACGTCTTCTCAACCAAGCACATCCATCAGGTGCAGATGGGCACCAACGACAATTCTCTGGGCATCCTGGATTGACACCGGCTCGTAGCAAATTCTTCTTAACAGTCATCAGAGGAATGGTCAAGTCATCTATGTTGAAAACATAAGTATCATCACCAATAGCATTGGAACTCTTGTCATGGTTAGGCATAGGCGCGTTGATCACATTCGGGGTCTCAACAGGAGGATCAAACTCAATCTGCTTAGCTTCAATCATATCTTGAATCTTGTTCTTCAGAGCCCAACAATTGTCAGTATCGTGCCCTGGGCTATTGGAATGGTAAGCACACTTAGCATTTGGATTGTACTTCGGAGAGGAAGTGTTGACATTCTGAGGAGGATCCCTCAAGGTGATCAGCTCTGCATTCAACATGTGTTGCAAGGCTTGCGACAAAGGCATGTTGATCTTCGTAAACTGTCTTCGGGACGCGTTCTGGCTATGCACGTTGTCTCGCTGAGGTTGTGCTAATGTAGGATTAGAGATCACAACTGCCCCCACAGATTGAGCGCGGTCGGTCTTGGCTCGGCTTTTATGACCATACACAGCATTAGCTTATTTCTTAGCACCAAAAGATCTCTTGCAGATTCAAGATGTCTCTACATGAATCTTCCCACTCTTGATACCACTTCAATGCGTTCAATATCATCGGTGAATCCGGATGAAGAATTTCCAATCGATGATTGAAGAACGGGCTGTCGGTGTTCCCATAAACATATCAACCAACTCCCTATTGGACAAGGGTGGTTGAACTCACTGCTAGATCTCTCCACTTGAGCATACTCCTTGAACTTCTCGTCACGACCCATAGACATGCTTTGTAGTTGCATGCGAGTGGGTGTCAATTCACATTATACTCATACATGCGAAAGCATCGCTAAATCACTCCAAGTACGGATACGGTCATTCTCTAACGATAGTACCATTCCAACTGGTTCCGGACAAACTCTCTTGAAAATAGTGCATCCACAAATTTTCATCGGTGTGGGATTGATCTTACGAACATAGGACTTCAAATGCGTTAGGGCAAGACATCCCATCATACTTGGCAAAAGTAGGAACTTTGAACTTGGGAGGAATCACAACACCAGGAACAAGACTCAGATCATCAAAATTCAGCCCGGACATCTTCAGGTTTTCCACACCATTCAGACGGTCTTCAAGTTGTTTGTACTTGTCATCTTCCTCAGAGTACTGGCCATTATCAGTCTTTTTCAGGCTCATGCTGGCTGCCTTCGTCCTCACCCTTGTTACTCTGCTCGTCTTCCTTCTTGAAACTTCCTTCTGAGAGCTCAATACGGCTGACCACCTTAGGACCACCTTTGTAGCGTCTGCCCATGTTGAGGAGACCAACAACCTTCTTCTTTCTGTTGATGAGCTTCTTCAAATCCTCTTGGCCTTGGACCAAGCTGGTAAATATCTGGCCGAGCATTCGAGCACAAGATCTTTGATGACTGTTCAAGAGCCATTTCTGCTAAAATAAATAGCGAGCAAATGAGAAAACCAATCTCCAATGTACCTGTGATGCAATGTTTATGCTATGCTATGCAATGTTTATGCGAATGCAATGTTTTCAAGGACCTAAGAGATTTAAATTTGTTAAACAAGCAATGAACAAACATTTATTAGTGCTTCTTTTTATTATTCCTCTTTTTTTCTTTTTAAGTACAAGAGATAGTTCAAAACAAAAGGGAAAGCATAAAAATCCTAAAGCTCTAAGTCTCCCACGGGCGCTTCCTCTTGATGCCGATGTAGGCATTGATGCTTCGCTCCTCATGAAGTAACTTTGTCAACTCTAACACTTTCTTCTCGCTTGCTTACTGAGCTTCAAAGGTATCCCTTTCTTCTTTAAGTTGAATCCAGGATCTCTTCAAGTCTTCAAGATCAATAGGCATGTTAGGATGGAGAACAACATAGGGTACGTCACCTATAGCAACAGGTTCCATAATTACTGGTAAAACAGGGCGTGAATGGCATCATGAGGTTTTGAGCTCGAGCTCACACCCATTTGAGGTAAGGTTCCCAAGGAATGGAGTTCGGGTGCCCCAAAGTCTTGGTATCGGTCTTCTTTACCATGCCCCAAGCATGTATGAACCTTCGTCGGTAATTCTGGAGATCGTGATTGTAGTCGAACACAATATCCTGGAGAAGAATATCATGTGGACCATCTCTTCGGGAAAAACCAAACTGACGTAGAGCTAAGGAAGGGTTGTAAGTAATACCTCCCCTTATACCAAGGAGTGGTACATTAGGGAATTCTCCACATCGCTCGATGAAGGTGAAGTCCTTTTGAGAGAAAAGACTCCAACGAATATCTGAATGAGAGAGTGACATCAATCTTTGAGACCATCTCAACCTTTGTTCGTTCTTCAAAACTGATGGAGGAAGGTGCGAAATAAACCACCTTGAAAGTAACGGTATACAACACATGAGAGTTCCTTGTCGCTTAGTAGTATGAGTGTGGAGAGAATGTAGGATGTCTCCAAGTAAGGTAGGCACAGGATTGCGGGTAAGGAACAACTTGATGGCATTGATGTCGATGAATTGATCCGAGTTAGGAAATAGAACCAAACCATAAATTAGCAAGGCCACAACATTCTCAAATGCATGGAAACTCATAACTTTGAGGAATTCTCGGGCTTTCTTGATTAAGAACTTGGAAAGTAAACCCTTAACTCCACTTCTAGTTTCCCAATTGGCTTCAATGTCTGAGCGCTTAAGGTGTAAGGCTGATGCAATGTCTTCGTACTTAGGAACCTTTTCTAAACCGGTGAATGGCATTTGATCAAGAATAGGTACCCCAAGTAGCTTAGAGAACTCTTCCAAGGTAGGAACCAACTGATAATCGGGAAATTTAAAGCAATGGTGTTTCGGATCAAAGAACTGGAATAGGACATGCATCATATCTTCTTCAAAACCGGAGATAACCAAATCAAGTAGATAACCATGTCTTTTGATAAACTGAGCATGGTCGGGAATTTCTGAAACCAATTCTTTGAGTTGAGAAGGGATACCCATGAAGTTGATTCGGATAGTCTTTCTAGAAGCCATAATCCCTACAAAACAGAGAAAAGATAAATCCCTAGGTCCTTGAAATAGTTAGAAATGATATGCAATGCGAATGATGTCATGATGTCATGTTTAGCACACACAAACAATTCACACAATGAGCCTAGGTTTAAGGCTTGCATGAGGTATAGGTGATTACCCCACCAAAAGTTCGAGTTGGTTCAGCCTAGGTTTGTGGCGTGAAAGGACAATATGTGTTGTCAAAGATTCAAATTAGAAAAGCAAATCAACTGAATCTTAAAGCAAGTAAACAGCCATGGTAGAATGTATAGACATAAAAAATGGGTCTAGCCAACATGCTCGACAGAGAAGGCACCAAGTCGCCTTACACCTTGAAAGCTTTTCAAGTTCCCATAAACACGAACATACATGCCATCCCTGTCATGGAATAATCGAACATGAGTAAGATATGACATCCCACCTCCCCAATATAATTTGAATCCATAGTTAAGAAACTTACAATACTTCTTCCATTTCCTTTGTGTCAAAACTCTCATTCACCCTAATTAAACAACCAAAATCAAAATTCAGTCTAGTTTACAAAACAGTGTAAAGAAATCTCTCTAAATAAAACTTCAAAACCCAACATAGCATAATTTAGCATGCATCAATTACCATCTTGATTTGATTCGCAGTTCCATCATCCGAACAAAATTAACATCGTGTTCCTCTCGACTTTCTCATACACCATTCCAACCAAAGTCACCGAACCAAAATACATGATTATTAGATGTAAATTAACAAGTAAACGAAATACGAGCACTAAAATCATTTCAATTAAAAATCAACCATACATTAGTGAGATCGACGCCATTAATTGCGAAATTAATTCTCATCGCATTGAGAAGCTTCACCGATCCGCTTCATGTAGGAATCAAACCACGAGAATCTCGGCTCTACAATCAAGAAAACAACCAACACAAACTCAAAACTCGAAATCGATATAGTACAAAGCAAAAGCCATCGAGAAAGCTAGGTTACCTTAGTCGGTGCGGAGAAGATTCATTGAGTTGCGAGAGGTGAATCCGCGAGGAATCGAATTGGGAGTGGAGAACATTTTGAAACCCTAGAAAGAGAAATCGAAAACGAGAGAAGTGTATTAGGCTTGAGAAAATGGAGTTAATATAAATTAGAAAAAAAGGGTTGTGGTGTTGATATTTCTTTCCTTGATATTTTCCAGGGTTAGGGTTTCGATTCGATTTCGACTTTGATTTTTCCCTCCTATCTTTTCTTTCCTTTTTATTCTTCCTTTTGAACTTGAAGTATTTATAATAAGATATAAAAAAATAATTGAGTATAAGTTAAAATACTTAAGTCATGTAATTTCAGAATATTTTTAATTCAATTATTGTGTTAAGAGAAAATGTGACAAGAGATAGAGAAGATAGAAAATGTGAAAAGAGAAAAATATGATAGATTTAATTTATCGTTTAGTCTAACAAAAAAATTATGAAAAATAAAGAAGAGTTAAATTAAAATAATATGACAAAAAATATTTTTATCTAAATTTTTAATTCTTATAAAAAATTAAAATAAATTAACTTAAATTGTTTTCATATTAATTATTTGTATAGCTTTTTATTATGTTAAATGCTTATTTATATCTATATTGTAAGGTTGTCTTAACTTTTACCTTAGTAAAATTCTTATTTTAGGATTAAAAATTTTAATTTTTTGTACATACGTATTAGTTTTTTTTATATGGGGGACAAAATCCATACCAAATAAATATAATTACAAGAGTATTAGTTTGAGTTTCTAGTCTTAAATTCGGTTCATTACTTCACTCGTTGTTTACAACTCTCTTGGCTAAAACATGAGCTTCCACATTATGTATACGGTTCAGGTGCTTAAACCTAATATTCTAAAACATGTTACAGTATTGCTTCATCTTTTACATCAATCTTCCACACATGCTTCTCAAAATAATGCAAATGTTGTTCTTCATCATATTGATAACACTTAAGTAGTCTGATTTGAACTTCATTCTTTGATAATCCTTCTCCATGGAAAGTTCCATGGCCATGCGGAGAGCGATAGCTTCAGGTTCAATGGGGTGGTTCGATCCCTTCATTTGATTGGTCATCGAGTTAATACAGTTGTCATAGTTGTTAGTGACAATGGCGCTCAAGCTCCATATGCCTTTGATCGCTAAATTGGCATCAGTTTTACACTGGATCCAATCCTTGTTATCGATGTCATTTTTTCCAACTTGTATGTGATTGTCTTTCGCTTTATTATCATGTATCGTCCCTTGGTTGTTGTCTTATTTGTTACTTTTCGTCTTCCCCTTATTGGTGTTCTGATTTTGGTTATATTCATGTTTCTTTTGAGGATCATTGTTGCTCTAAAGCCCCCTTGGTGTGGTTGTTACTATTGTGAATCTTTGGATTTTGAGAAGAAGTCGCGCTATTATTAGTTTTGGTCTCCTGATTGTTTATCTTACTTTGTTGCTTCTGTTTTTCTTTATTAGTCACATAGGCACAAAAGTTACCTTATCAACATCTTCATCCCGCATGAAGGTTTTGACAATCTCTTCTCTGTGTTGATTATAATCTAAACAATTCAATCCAAAATCTTCACTCCCGCATGAAGTCTTTGAATTTAACTCTCTTGTTCCAGCTTCATTATCTTCTATCTTCAAAAAGGTACAACAGTTCTGGTCAGATCGGTCTAGTTCTCCACAAATAGGTCCATCATCCACTTCAAGGGACCATACAATACGAGCACTCCTTTCTCAAACAATCTTCCACCTTATACACAACCAGAAAGTATCCCATGTGGATCTCATCCAGAAACAGACAGGATGCCTGCTCTGATACCAATTGAAATCCTGTTAATGTGCAGACTCAGGATGTCGTGACATCTGATCCGACATTATAAAACAGACAAGGTAGAATATATAATTAACAATGCAGAGAACAATAAACAACACATAGAATTATTCACCCAGTTCGGTTCTAACCAACCTACATTTGGGGACATACCAAGTCAGGAATGAAGTTCACTATCAGTAGTATTAATTCAGAGTTAAACATTCCCTGTTTACACTCCTCACTTAATCAGACTACCCAATGACCCTTCTACCTAAGATACCACACTTAGATATGAGAACCTCTGCTCACTTCCAATCACCGCAATAATGTCTATCAATTATTATCATCCCAACAATTGCATCAACGACTTGGCTGCTATAAACTAAAACAATTTGGAGATACCTCACTCCAAACACAAGACAATTTAAAGATACCACACTCTAAACACAAACATGTCAAACTTGGGACACAAACAAACTCGGAGTTGCTTCACAACTTCTTCCAATGACACAACTACACTCGTTGCTTCACAACTTTTGAGTGAGTTAAATAAACCTCTTGCCTACAGGCTTCGAGGCACAAATCAGTGACTATCCCACAATTCGGGGTGGTTCACTTACATGGTTAATCCTAAAGACTACATCTTTCTAAAACCGACTAGCTTGCTAAAACTAGGTTACAACTGCTTATTTATAACCTATTACCCAACTGGATTTGGGCGTTCAAAATAACAGCATAAGCTATAACAATATTTATGCAGTAACAAACTTTGCATAATTAAATACGCAAATAACTTCTGCTACAATTAAGGTCTTTACTGATCTTTCTCCTTAGCTCTTGGACCCCCACAAATGTCTTCAATTACACGCTACATATGATGCATAATATTCCCAGAATATTCTGCATAACCGAAACAAAACTATAACAAACATAACAGTTTATGTAGCATGATATCCTGATGTCTAATGTCTCGACATCTCTTATGACATGTTGTTCCATATGTTGAAATACTTTAACACAACATGTTATAGACATTATATTATTGCTTCTTATATTTGTTTTACAAAATTAAGCCAACCCTTAAAATTGAGGAACTTACAAATATGATGTCCCTTGTTATGCCCCTAACATTAAGATGTTCTTTGACTGGTGTGATATCTTTCAAAATTCACCAAATAACGAACTTTTGCATAGGAGTAACTATAGCATTCCATATTTTCTTCCACTCCGTAGCCTTTGTGTTTTTTTCAAAAATCTAATTGGGATTTTTGTTGTTCCATCCAGAAATGCAACAGTAGTCATATTTCACATCATAATGTCCGTCCTTATTGGCCATCCAATCCAACCTGTATTTTTGGTACATGTAACATATATGAACAAAATTGTTTTAACAATACACAATATCGAGACATGTGTTACAACATCTAGTAGCATACCAGATCAATAAAGTTATAAGTCATACATAAATTAAAAAATGCAGAAAGATAGATAACAATAGATTTGTTAACCCAGTTTAGTGCAACCTCACCTAAATTTGGGGGTTACCAAACCATGAAGTAAGTCCACTATCAACATTATTAGTTTAAAGCTAAACTCCATCGTTTACAACTTCTCTCTTAATCCATACCTAATGCAACTTCTACTTAGGTTCTCCTTAAATATGAGAAATCTCTATCTCACTTCCTAAATCACCTAATTGATATCAAACACTCTCAATCCCAATGACTACAACAAATACAACTCAAGAGAAAACCATACTTTCATTACAAGAAACTAAAACTCTTACTTAAAAGCTTAAAGTAAAAACAATACTCAACTCATTACCTAAAGGTTTCTTAGTGAGGATAATAACTTAATTAACAGTTAAGTAACAGACAGTTGACCACATAGTATCAAACGATACATTACACATAAACTACACAAGAGACTCTCAAAACATAAGACTTATGATTCCCCTAATTTTACAATTGTTGAAAGATTAAGTTACATTAGGTAGGATTCTCCTTTAAATACAACGTTGCAATCCATGGGCTTCGATATTTTGAGTCCAGAAGTTTCTTGATCCATAAGTTGAGTGGTGCACTCATTACGTAGCCAATCCCATTCAATATTGGAACAAACTGATACATAGTTTCCTAATTTGTGTCAAGGCCCAAATTAGTATATTTTGTACAGTTGGAGATATGAAACATTTCTAAAACAAATTGTCCCGACCTTTGAAGATCCCTGAAATATATTCAAAGAAAATAAAATAGAAACAAATCAAATTTGTCAAGATTTAAAATCAATTGCGCAAGTTTGTTGCATAATAGAACACAATGTCATGACTTTCTGTTTGACATATGGTCAGAATCATGTTTTAGACTGAAGTTATCAATCCCAAAACCATGGTATTAACACAACCAATCCTCTTCATATAAGTTGTGAAGAGGGATGCAAAAAATGGCCTTAATATATATTTTTGGATGAAATTGTTGTTCAGTGAGTCATTATACCATTAAACTAAAGTCTCCTCAATAAGATCTCCAACACCGTAGGCTATCACCATGGACTTAAAACTCTTAATTAGGCTATCATCAATAAAATGTATACATTTGCACTCATTGCAAATACAACTCTATTTTTGAAAATCTCTAAATTATTTGTGACGCTAGGGGAGATTGTAGAAATTGTGTATTACTTATTGAGTTTGTAGATAATAAAATATGATATAAACAACCTAGAGAGTATAAGTAACTATATAAACTAATTAAATCCTAATTAACTCAAATTAATTCCTTTTTTTGTCCAAACTCAAATTAATTCCTATTTACAAGAAGGGGGACATTTTAGATGGTTGTGTAGATAAGTATAAATGTAACTGACCTAAATTCCATGAGTCATTTACCTAAATTATGCTTCAGCACTACTTCTTGCAACCACAAATTGTTTCTTACTTCTCCATGTCACTAAGTTGCCCCCATACAAATGAACTTTCTGTGGTATGTTTGACATTGAGCGAAACCATGCATCCTAACCACTTATGTAAGCCTAACAAACCAAGCCCATGGGGATTGCTTGAGCCCGTATAGTGATTTTTGAGCTTACATACCCTAACCTCACTATCTTTCTTAGGGAAATAATTAAGTTCAAGCTTTGGTCACTGTAATACGGTGAACTGACTTTGTAGGATTTTTGTATCCAAATGTGCGGATAGCAAGAGTCGCCACCGACTTTTATTTTTATCCAATTAAGGGAAGGTAAAAGTAACAGAAAAAGACCTTCGTTAGATTCTGAGTTCGGGAGAATGGTTATGAAAAGGGAAGGTATTAGCACCCTTTTCCATCCGTAGTTATCTACGGGCTCTTAGTTGCTCTAGATCACCTTTTTAAATTGCTTTCTGTGTGTTTGACAAAGATGTTTTGAAAAAAGGCATTTCGCTTTGACTTTGTAATGACTCTTGTAGGAGTGTATACAAAGTGTTCGGAAATGTTTTTATTTTGAAAAGAATTTGAACTTTGAAAAAGAGTGTGTGGTGTGAAAAGCATTTGGTTTAGAGCAAGCAACTAAAAGACTTATTTACCCACTCAGAATTGGTCGTTTTGTTGTACTTCTACATTCCTTTAGAATAGCGCTAGCCATACCATTAGTTAGTAGGTAGCTCCATTCGTTGGATGTAAGCGGGACATTCGAAGGGACATCGGATGGTCATAGAAAGCAACTTGTAGGAAGTATCCTAGCACATTCGAAGGGACTATCATCATTTTTCGTAGGCGACAATCGAGGGTCAAGATCATGTATTCGGAAGCGACATCGTGGGTCTTATGATCTTTGTATCGAAGGGACTATGATGATTTGTTTGGAAGGCAACGGTGCTAGAATACCTCTACGTTCGAGGGACATGACCATTTGTAATCGTAAGGCAACGAGAGAGAATTACCCTAAGGGGTGCGTGTGTGAAAGAAGTGTGTTGATTTCAGAATATTTTATCTTGAAAATTAGTGGGCTATGTTGATTATTATCTTGCCATACATGCATAATTACTAGCAATTGATAAGGTGCGGAAAGTAAAATGCGGAATGTAAAAGCGGAAATGTAAAGGTGCGGAAAGTAAACCTACGCTATTACATGGCTTTGGGGCAGATACATAATTTAAAATGCGGAAAATAAAATCCTAAATTAAACTATTACATCCCATATACAGTTACATAATTGAAAAATAATATGATAAAATGATAAAGAGAAAATCGTCTGAATCGGATCAACCTGTACAAAAAGAAGAAATCGGAAAATGCAATATGAATCGAACAAGAGAAAAAATGTTAGAAAAATGCAAATTTTAATATGGGAAAATTAATACATGCTGGAAATAAGATAAATAAGCTAAAATAATTTTTTGGGATTTTTTAAATGCAATTTAGTAATTTAAAATGAATTTATAATGATTTAAATGCTAAATTACAAATAAAAATAAATATGCATGCAAAAATATGTTTTTTAATTTATTAAATTAAATAAAGATTTTCAGAATATAAATGTGAAAAGAAAATATTTTTTTGATGTTTTTTAATGCATAAATAAAAATATGAAAAGAAATTAAAATAAAATGCAAAATATTGAAATAATTAGAAAATAGGAAAATAATGAGTTTTGCAAACTTGTAAAAGAAATGTCATGGCCAGGGATCGAACTGGAGACATGTGAGAGCATCCAACAACAGTACACGCCTTTACCACTACGCCATGTGTGTTTCACTGTTTGAGATCCGGAGTGAGTGGGTTAAACACGCGTCGCTCTCTGCCTTCATCCCGCTCGCGCCAATTCATCGTCTTCTTCGTTTCAAATATTCAAAAGCCTGCGTCGGCCTTCTTTCGACGCTACAAGCCCTGGCAAAAATCAAAATGCAGCATACATAATATAAATGAATTCTAAAGGCATGGTTCGATTCCTTGAAGCATTCCGAACACACTGGTATGGGTCTTATGGTCCAATTTTTCCTAATAAGAGAAACCCTAAAACGGCATAGGAACCCTAATCATGGCATATCGCGTTTTCAGTCATGGAAACTCAATCAAAGTGCCCAGAAAGCTTGTAAACTCATCACTAATCACAAAAACAAACACAAAACATGTTAATAATGCATGAATCAAAGAATACGATTTTTGAAATTTCAAGAACAAACCAAATTCGGTTTTCACGATTCTGGATGTTTTCTGGCAATGTGAAGGTCTGGAATCACTCCTGGGGTATCAAGGAACGTGTTTGGATCCTCAAAACCAATTGAAAACGGCTGGAAGTATGATCTCCAATAGCTTGCAAGTCACGATTTTTTTGAGTTTGGGAATAGGGTTTCTGAGCAATTTTTTCGTCCCTTTGCAATTGGTATGCATCAAGTATATATGCTGGATGGATTTGGGATTGATTTGGGAAAGAATTGATCAATATTCAATGGAAATCAATTTTGATTTTTGTCCAAAATCGAATTTTCAAAATTTGATTAATTCTCAGTCCAATCTTGCCAAATTTGATTTAATTTCGAAAATTGTTGGCATTGGTGAGTTACTTGAGTCCCAAGAAAAGAATAAAATCAATCTTTCAATTAATTTTGATTTTATAATTTATTTTAAAATTTAATTTGTATTTAAATGAATAAATTCAAAATTAAATAGAAAAATAAATTAAAAATTCATGGCATTGGGCTTGGATATTCCTAATTGTATGAGGAATAAGTTAGGATGAAGAAAAAGTAGGCCCATTTGCAAAAGATTTGATTTTTTGAAGTATCTCTCTTTGTGCATTCTTTCAAAATTGCCCAACTTGTGGATGGTGCATCTTGTTCAATTTTCCACATTTTTGAGTGTTCTTGGACTTTTTGGAAAGCTCTAAGAGTCCTCTAAACAATGTCTTTTGTTTCATCTCAATTGGAGTTACCATGCTCAATATATCTTCAAATCAAAAAGTTGACTTTTTGTTGACTTTGAAAATGACCTGTAATGTTTTGAGCTATACCTCTCAAATGAAGCATTTTTTGGACATTCTTGTGAGACATGAAGTTGTAGAGAATTGAATTTCCTTCAAAACAAGAGGTGGTGGAAAAATTTCTGAGAAAGTATGAGAAAGTTATGATCACCAAAGTTCATTGACTTTTCACCTAGAAACCCTAATTTAGAAAGTTTGACTTTTGAGCAAATCTTGAGTTTTCTTGATGAATCATGATCAACCCTTGATCAAATGATGAATGTAACTTCAAAATGAGGATGTTGACCAAAAATTATGAAGTTTGACTATATGTTGACCACAGTTGACTTTTTGTCCAATACACCCGATTTTCAACCATCTGAGCAATTGCCTGAGGAAACTTGACTTGTGAGGCTTGAAACTTGACATGGAGAATCTTTGAAGCATATGAGGAGGCATGAAGACCCTTGGAGATGTTGGGAATCCATCTTGACTTGAGAGATACCAAACCCTAATTTGGGTTGATTGTCTAGGAGAGAGTTTGTCTGATCAACTCTTGAGGAATCCTTGAGTAGGGGTGTATGAAATCTCTTGAATAGATGGAGGGCAAATTTTGGGGTATGACAGTCACAGGTGTCATTATCCAATAAATTAGAAGATGAGTCAATGAATGATAATTTAACTTTGTGAGTATGTTCATAATTTGAATTTTGGGCAGAGCCTTGGGTCTGCTTCAGAAGAGTGCATGTTTTTATTTCCTTGAGAGTTTGAAGCTTGTTTTCTTCCTTGTGTATACATGTAGTTCTTTTCCTCCATTTGTTGTATTGGTAACCTTAATAGTGGTTGCTTGCTGGTCCAATTCAAGCTCAAGTATTATTTGGGCAAATTATGAATTTTTAGTGGTTGAGCCAGGTTTCAGTGCGTTAGATTTTGGGATAAATTATTGCTAGACAAGTTCTGGTAAGTTTTATGGGATGAATTCTAGTACATTTTTAGGGATAGATTCTGGTATAGTCTATGAGACAAATTGCGGGATATATTGCGAGACATATTTTGGTATAATGATTTCCCAAGGTTGATGTTCATCAATTGTCACTTTCTCCCCCATAATGGAAACCTTGGAATAAAAGGCATTCTCTTCATAAAACGTGACATCTATAGTTTGATATATTCATATTTTTTGAGGATAATAACATTTTATATCCTTTATTGGTAGGAGAGCATCCTAATAATATACATTTGATGAATTTTGGGTTCAGCTTATTGGGACTTGGTTTTTGATCATGTACAAATGTCGTACATCCAAAAAAAATTGGTGGGAAATTTGTATTGAGTTTGGTCGAAGGATAAAAGGGTTTGGTAAGGTGTGTTTAGGTTGAGTGTTTTGGAGGGAATTCTATTTATTATGTATGATGAAGAAATAACTGCGTCTCCCAAAAAATGGATAAGTATATTCATGGACAATACGAGGGGTCGAGTGACTTCTAATAGGTGTCTATTTTTCCTCTCACTTGTTCTATTTTGTTGGGGGAGAATATGGACATAAATTTTAGTGTACAAACCCATTTTTGCAAGGTATGTACTAAGGACGTGGAGGAAGTACCCCCCATTATCATTTCTTAGGATTTGAATGTTGCTTCGAAATTGAGTTTGAACCATTTAATGAAAGTTCTCAAATATACTCCATACCCCTGACTTTTCTTTCATGAGAAACACCCAAGTGACTCTTATATGGTCATCAATATAGATGACAAACCACCTTGACCCAATAATATTGCTCATTCGTGAAAGTTCTTACACGTCACTATAATTAAGGTGAAAGGTTTAAATGGCTTATAAGGTTGTACAAAATAATGAGATATGGTGTGTTTGGCTAGTTCACACACTTCACATTTGAAAAAACCATAATCTTTATTAAATAATGATGGAAACATCTTTTTAAAATATATAAATTTTGGGTGTGCTATGCGATAATGCCATAACATTACATCATTCTCGTTCTTTGATGAACGTATAAGGGCATCCTTGTACGATCTTTTATTTTGTTATTCAACTCTTAGGTAGTAGAGACCTACACTCTCCCCATCATTGACAATCATCTTCCCTGAATTCATATCCTGAAATTTGCACAAATATGGTAAAAACTTAGCAATACATCCCAAATTTTTGGTTAATTTATAGATAGACAACAAGCTTCAATTTAATTTTGGAATGTGTAAAAATGAATTAAGAGTAATATATTTAGAGATAATCACTAAACCTTTACTAGCCATTTTAGAGGTAGTACCATTTGTTATTCGGACAAAAGATCCATCTTGACAAGGAATGTATTTGGTAAATACATTGATGTCCCCAATCATGTGATCAAATGCGCCAAAATCAAAAATCCATTGGTCTGTTTTCTGGTGATTAACATGAAGGGCAATAGAAAAATTACCTTTTTGGGCAAGGGTAGCAGTGGAAGAAGAAATACCAGTGTTTTGTATTGCTTGTTGCATCCTTTTCTGCAACATCTCTATTTGTTATTTGTTGATAGGGCTTGCCTTGAATTGTGGGTTCAAATAGATGGGTTTCCCATGAAGCACCCAACATATTTCCTTTGTGTGTCTGGGACGCTTATATTGATCACACCATCCTTTACCTTATTTTGGTGGGACTCTTGCTACAAGGGAAGAGCCTTCAATGCTTACACTTTCACTTCCCAACATAACTTTTCTACTACTTATGTCCCTTTTTACTTCTGCAAATGCTTCACGAATGTTAGGGAGAGATTTAGTTCAAAGAATCCTTTCCCTCACTTCATCTAAATTTCTATTTAGTCTCAATAAAAATTGTTAGATTATATCCTTCTCAATCATTATTTTGTAGATTTTTTCATCCTCTAGACACTTTGTGAGAGTATGATAGTACTCCATTACTAGAGAGTCTCCTTATTGAATGTTATGTAAGACACTTTTGATCTCAAGTATGACTGAAGTGTTATGCACATTTGAGTAGGTCTCCTTGGTTGCATTCCAGATTTATGTAACATTGCCATAATACATGAAATTGTCACCACACTCATTTATCGTGGAGTTGAATAACCATGACATCACAAGACTGTTTTCAAGTTTCCACTTTGCATGGTTTGAATCAGTCTTTCCTAGATGCTTAGCGTCGCTAGTGATGTAGTTTTCATTTCCCTTTCCTTGGAGGAGGAGTCAGACAAATTTGGACCATTGTGTATAATTATATCCATTGAATCTGTAACAAGTGATGAGAATTGTCTCATTATAACTGGTGTTGTTTCCAGTCACATTTTTCGATCATCATCTATGATGCTTGAGCTGTTTGTTTTTTCCTCCATAGAAAAACTCTAATTTTTCTTTTGAATTAGAATTGTAGCTCTGATGTCATGTTTGTGTATTTTTTATTGAGTTTGTACATAATAGAATAGGGTATAAATACAAATAACTAAAAAAATTTAAATCTTAATTAACTCAAATTAATTTCTATTATATACTCATATAATTCAATTATATAATCTGTATTGTTGTCTTTAAAGACTGCAAATTAGCAACCAACATAAAACAATGAAATCATGTCCCACTAAATAAATGGCATATGAAACTAAAACTCCAAATTTTTTTTTTTGCATCTACTAAAGTTTTATCCAATTATCTATTACCTAACTAAGACTGCAAGATGCCTATGCACTTCCACTCTTACCTTTTCATGAAAAAAAATTACACTACTCTTACCTTTTCATGAAAAAAAATTACACTGCATAAAATCCTTTTTGATAATTCATTAAATCTAAATGTACTACCCAATCATATGAAAAAAAAGAAACATGCATTTATGATTGTTTTTTCTGTTAGGCCACGTAGACTACAACATGCAAAGTGTTGTAACGTTTTGGATTTTCATTCATGTGGTTGTCCTTTCCCTCCCACCCTCACCCTCCCTCACCTCACACTTTTCTTACATTCTACTAATTCCCGTATTTAAATCAAAACCGAATTCTCCAAAGCGATTATTTTCAAACTTATTTCCTCTCACAAACTTCAATTTCACCCTCAAAATGCCCCAAATCCATTCTTCAATCTAGGGTTCAACACCCAAGTCCCAACCCAATCTCAATTCTCTTCTCTTTCACTCCATGGAGTCCTTCTGCGTCAACTCTCTGTACGCTGTTTCTCAACTCACTCTTTCACCAAAAGTCAAGCAGAACAAGTCCCAGCGAGTGCGAATTTCGAGTTTGGCTGCAACAACTGGAAATTCTGTAAAAAACGGCGCTGCTTTGAAACCGTTGCAGAGTAATCCCAAGTCCAATAACAGTGCGCTTGAGCAACTTGATATCGAGCGTGGCGTCTGCATCCCTTTCCGCAAATACTCTCCTGAGATTGTATGGTTTTTACGTTCTCTCTAATTTAATGGTGTATTTAGCAATTGTTTGAAAGAATATTTTTTTTAGCTTTTAATGGTTGCCATAACTCAACTAGTTTGTTACTATTTCTAGTTGTTTTCTATTTTTGTTCTTTTTAAATTTTGGGTGCTAGTTATATGGTACTTGGGTTGGGCAACTAGTTAGCTGAGTTGGTGAGTTAAGAGCGTTAGGATAACACCTATAGTAAAAACGATGGTGGAAAATAAACTTAAGTGATTTGAGCATGTAGAGAGAAGACCGATTGATTATGTGGTAAGGAGACTAGTTTAGACTGAGAGAAGACAAACAACTAGAGGTAGAGGAAGACCTAGAAAGACTATAAGAAAAGTTATTAAGAAAGATCTCAAGATTAATGATTTGGATAGAAGGATGGTTAGTTGGATTAGGCTTGGTTGTTGTTGTTATTGTTGAATAACATTATAGATGGTCATATAATACTTCAACCACACTTAATTTATTATTGGAAATGTTTTCTAGTTTAGTTAATTTACAAAAGAAAAATAATTCCTCCCCTCCCCTTCAAATTCCTCTATCCAAACACACCCTTAGTTAACATGTTGAGAGGGGTTTGGTTCCCTTAACAATGTGATCCTCCCTTTATGTGTATGGGAAAAGCCTTGTTGAGAGCGGGTCTGTTTGGATGTTGTGTTGGTTTGTTATTTTCATTTTTTAATTTTGCTTTTCATTACAAAATTAACTCCTTGTTACTCCCTCTGTCTCAAAATAAGTGTTCTTCTAGCCATAAAAAATTATCTCAAATAATAGTCTTTTTACTTTTCCTAACTTGTATCAACTTTACCCATTGTCTACACTCTTTTCAAGTTGTGATAATGTATAACAACCAATAGTGATTATTCAAGTTATGATAATGTATAACAACCAATAATGATTAAGAGTAATTTTGTAAAAATATTACTTTTATTGACTCAATCATTATTTTTCTTAAACATATTCATTACCCTTGTTTTTCTTTTATTTGTTTTCTTCTGAAACGGACAATGTTAGTAACGTTGTTATTGTTAGTATTATGCTGGAAGTGAGGTTTGAACCCTCGACCTCCTTATCACTCTGCTCCTCAACTCTCCCACCCCAGCCACCAAACCTTCGTTATATCCTCTTTGTTCATTATACTTGTTAGTAGAAAGGAAATTTGATTGATCCCATCATGGTAGGGTGGTGAACTAAACAAATATATTTCAATTTACTGAATGTTTGTTTACTAATTGAAGGAAGTTTCGTTTGATTATTCTTTTCCATGTTGGCTGCTAGGTGAGGAATAAGGTATTAGAATCAAGAGGAGCTATTTTGTCTCTAATTTCACGGGGAGTGGAGATAGTTGTAAGTCTGGGCTTGTATTGGTCTGCATTGGCGTATGATTTCCTAGTTGGAAGGGATGAAGAAGTTGTTCCATTTCGTGCTCGACAGCTTAGGAACCTCTTGTGTGACCTGGGCCCTTCCTTTATTAAAGCTGGTCAGGTGTGTTGTTGTTCAATTCTATCAAGCATTTGTT
Organism: Vicia sativa; assembly: GCA_021764765.1. Lineage (NCBI taxonomy): Eukaryota > Viridiplantae > Streptophyta > Magnoliopsida > Fabales > Fabaceae > Vicia > Vicia sativa. The sequence goes on from CM038795.1 coordinate 218,129,594, forward strand.
TCGAGTTCACCAATTGATGATAAATTTTTTTCATTTGATAGGTCCTTGCAAACAGGCCAGATATCATAAGAGAAGATTATATGAATGAACTTTGCATTCTTCAAGATGACGTCCCTTCATTTCCTAATCAAGTAATCTAACTACCAAGCCTCCACATTTTTTTAATCTATTCATGCTAAGTGGTTGACTCACAATCTTTCATCTGATGTATGGACATAAAAATGTCTTAGACTGCCTTCGATATCATAGAGGAAGAACTGGGTCAGCCCCTTGAAGCAGTTTTCAGCAGAATCTCATCAGAGACAATAGCAGCTGCAAGTTTAGGTCAAGTTTACCGGGCTACTTTACGTGCCACTGGCGAGGATGTTGCTATAAAGGTTTCATTGACCTCACTTTGTATTATAATCCTGTTATGATTTTCTAATGTAGCACTTATTACATGGTTTTTAGAAGTTCTGACATGACATCACATTATTGGCCCGTTTGTTTTGGCTTTTTTTAAAAATGATTTTTATAGTGTTACATAATTTTGTGTAAAAAAATTTGCAAAGAAACTTTTTATAAAAGCTTCAAATGAAAATTTGGTTTGAATAGTTGTTCTTAAAATGTTATTTTAGGTATTTCATCTTCTTATTGAAACTTTTTTTGGATGTCAAAATTTCAAAAAATCACTTAATTTCAAATAGATCTTCATAAAAATAATTTTAATATAATTTTTTTAAAAATTGCGATTTTGACTACGTGTTGGTCTTCAATAATGTATGTTTATGTTATATGATGTCAAAATTAGTGTTTCAATTTAGAAAAAACGAATATAAAAAAACTTGTAACATTTTGAAAAACGGTTTTGTAAAATCTATTTTTAAAAATACAAAGAAAATTTTCTTAAAGCTGAAACAAACAGGCCCTATATTGCAGTCTTTGTAGCTTGATCAACTAATTGTTTTTTAAATCATCTGCTTAGCTTTTCACTTAGATAATTGTAGCACTTGAGCCACCAGCTTTGGACATTCATAAAGATTTTAGTTCTTGTTGTTACCCGAATTAGGTGCACTTTATTATGTTCTTCTTGCATCATTTTTATCGGACGATTCATTAGAAGTTTAGTTGCTATCTTGCCTTTGTTTGTTTGTTTATCTCTGTTGGTATACAGATTTTGAAATATTCCTGATTTCTTGGTTTATTCGTTTTGCTGTCTCTTAATTTTGATTGGAAAATATGGCTTGGTTTAACTATGTGATTAAAGTGATTCATGTGTCTTTCTAAAATATAAACAAAGGGGGGAATCCATTTCTAAAGACACAATTGGCTGACGCAGGTTCAAAGGCCCGGGATAGAGCCCATAATTTATCGAGATCTCTTCCTGTTTCGCACTTTAGCTTCGTTCTTAAATGGCTTTAGTATACAGAAGCTGGGGTGTAATGCTGAGCTGATTGTTGATGAGTTTGGTGAAAAGCTTTTAGAAGAGCTTGACTATACACTGGTAAGTTGCCGAATTTTTTGTGTTTGTCATTGTAGTTTATTGTCTGCTTTGAACTTCTTAAAGCATCAAATACGAGGTCGCTTTTACATATTGGTCGTGTTCTTTTCAGTTTATATTTTTCCAAGCAAATGTACTGATTCCCCTATCTTTATTTCAGGAAGCCCGCAACATTGAAGATTTTCTAGAAAATTTTAAAAATGACCCCACTGTCAAAATTCCTCTGGTTTACAAACAACTTTCTGGGCCACGTGTATTAGTGATGGAATGGATTGATGGTATTAGATGCACAAATCCACAGGTTTGTTAATTGAGAATGTATTGTATATGTTGTCCGTAAAAATGGTTTGTTATATTTCATAGATTAATATGTTTTCATCTTGTGACTTAGGCCATTAAAGATGGTGGTATTGATCTAGATGGATTTCTAACAATTGGTGTGAGTGCTGCCCTTAGACAACTGTTGGAATTTGGATTATTTCATGGAGACCCTCACCCTGGAAATATTTTTGCCATGCGGGATGGACGGATTGCATATGTGGACTTTGGCAATGTTGCTGTTCTTAGTGAGGTAATTCTTCATATACTAAGTATGGAGGAAAATAATTGTGTTTCTCCTTCTCTGGCTATCAGTAAAATTGTGTTTCTTTGCTGTGAAGGTCATGTAGTGAAATGTTTAGTTGTGTTTATCCAGCAGACAACTGTGGAGTTAAGTTTAATATAAATAGATGGAGCACATCCAATAATATTCAGTTTTGCGGAGGTCATATTGAATCTGTTCTAATTAAGGAATTACACGATAATGGTATCTAGCAAAGGACATGAAACTACAGAAAGATATCTATACAATAATAGAGTCAAATCCTTATAGTTGTTGTAATTATGCGCATAGCTCACCCTCTCTATCTGCTGAGTTATATCTGTTATCCTTAAATTGCAAGTAAGTTCTTCAAGTTTCCTTGTGCGAAGTCCTTTGGTGAATACTTTTACCAATTGAAGCCTTGTAGCAATGTATGCTATATCTATGAGACCACCTTCAAATTTCTCCTTTACGAAGTACCTGTCTACTTTCGATTAACATGAATAAAGTTGTTGGATCAGGTTGGGTTTTTGCCATCTCTGATACTGGTACAGATTTCAGTTCAAATCTGGTTTTGTTCAATATTTAATGTTATTTTGTGAAAGTAGTGCCATAAGAATATTATTGGAAGTAGTGCCAGAAGAAGATGCAAGTTAAGCACACGTGAGAAAGGCGATGACTCAAGAGAGTCAACTTCTAGACTATTCTCCTCCTAAAGTTGAAAACTATTGCTAAAGGAATCTTTCTTGAGAATGACATCCATGGAGATTAGACACAGTGATTTGGTGATGGTAGCACGATAGTTTCCAATTAACTGTCTGAGGATCCATTTTATAATATGAACCCTGCAATATGAAGAGGTCATTGTGGTTCAATAGTACAGGAGATGCTCTCTTGTTAGACAGGGTGCGGATTTCCAACAGACAAGTCTAGCATATAAGGATACTATAGGGATTTCAAATAGTAGTTAGAGATTAAACAAATGAATCCTGAAACAGAACCAAAGAATGCTGTCGACCTGCCCTATGCTAGGGGTGTTGCAAATGTGGAAAGAGAAGGTTGCACTTTTAGCACGCCAATGACGGGAGACACAATTGGAGGTACGTGAAATGTTTTCACAAGCAACTTCTGGCAGTTGTCAGTGATGACCGGGCATGGCAAAGTTGTTGTAAAGAAAGCGGTGGTGTAATGAAGGCACCTACAGGGTGGGAGAAATCAAGAGATCTGATACCAACTTGAAAAGAGAGGAAAAGGGTCTAAATATTAATTTTCTGATTACAAAGTTTACTGGGTGTTTACAATACATATATAAGTTATATCTAATCTAACCTAATTAAGGAATTACAAGGAAATAATGTCTTATGGAATCTGTACAAATCAAATCTATCTTCCTAATCACGTGAAGCTGCGGAAAAAAAGTTTGTACAGTGATAGAGTCAAAAGATAAGCATGCCACACAACATCATATGGCTCTGAATACATAGCTAGTATGAAAATCATGTTTGTATTTTTTCTCGTGCTACCATGCCCTTTAAATTACCACAAAAAATGAACAAATAATAATAATAATAATAATAATAATAATAATAATAATAATAATAATAATAATAATAATAATAATAATAATAATAATAATTTGCCTTACATGCTACTATATATTATCTGGCCTTGCAGAATAGTAAATAATTTTGGTTGACATGTTTGTCTGCTTCCCTTTCTTCAGCAAAATAAACAGATTTTAACTGATGCTGTTGTACACGCTGTGAATGAGGACTATGCTGAGATGGCTAATGATTTCACCAGATTAGGCTTCCTGGCAGCAGGGACTGATGTCTCTCCAATAGTTCCTGCTTTAGAAGCAATTTGGCAGGACTCTTCTGGAAAAGGATTGGCAGATTTTAATTTTCGTTTTGTCACTGGTAGGCTTTTCCACTATATCACTTAATAAAAACTGCTGTTGCAATGTGACCATCTAAGTTATAGGTTTTAGAAGAATGTGGTTTGATATGATTGATTGATTGCTATTATTATTATTATTATTTGATACTAAAGACTAAACACAAACTCTTATTATACTAATATAATTATATAAGACTCCAAAAGCTTTTTATGTACAATTTCATAAATTCTTATCTGATATATTAATGAATATACTGCAGGGAAGTTTAACCAGTTGGTTTACAATTATCCCATTCGAATCCCAGAAAGGTTTTCACTTGTAATTCGTTCTTTATTGACTCAAGAGGGCATCTGTTTTACCCTGAAGCCTGACTTCAAATTTCTTGAGGTAAAAGTTCCCATTTCTGGCCTGTCCAGATTTCAAGTTGATTTAAAGGGTGCATGCAGTTTATTTTAAGAATTGCAATTTTTTCTTTTATAAATAGTGTTACATTTGAAGAGTGAAGTCGGTTTCATAATACGTATTAGAATAAAAATACTTACAAATACTTAGCCATATAACTTTGTTATTGTAAATAAAAAACTATGTGCCAACTGTCATAACTGTCCCTTTTCTATCATGCCTTATTTGTCACTACGACATTAACCTCAGTATGTCAAATAGGTTGCCTATCCATATGTGGCTAAGCGACTACTAACAGATCCAAATCCAGCTCTACGCGAACGACTCATACAGGTTAGTAATGCTGTTCATAGTGCATATACTTATTTTTATGCATATAATATATACTCCACTATTCTGTCTAATTTACAATCATCAACTAAAAATGCTCTTGGTATATCAACTATCATCTGTTTTATTTGGAAGGGGGTGGGGGTCAACTATCATCTGTTTTATTTGGAAGGGGGTGGGGGAGGTTAGGAAAAAAGGTCTACATAGGCATTCCACGGTTTAGTAATGGCATGAATTGATGCCAATCCATTATATTCAAAATCATGTGCCAAGGGTACTTTGTCATTATGCTCATTCTAGATAAAGTTAGTTAGAAGTCCCGGCTTTAACTTTGCAGCATGTGTATTATGCCACCGCTTATGTCTTTTGGTGTGGCTAAATTATCTTACTTCACTTGTATTATAGACTTATTGTAGTGGCATATTATTTTGTTGAATTATGACAGCAATACACTCTTTTCAACAGCACTTTTATTCATTGAAGTTCATGTGGAATCCATTTGAATTTGAACCAATAGAAGAGTTTGTGTTGGGAAGAGTGTGTTGCTACACTCCTCTGATTATGTTATACTGGGATATGGAAACAATAAAAACACTTTTCAAGCTCCTTTCTTAAACATGTAAAATATGTGGGCACACAATTCAGTCAGATGAGCTAGAAACATGATTTGCTAGTATGTCTATTTTTTCTCTTCCTTGCCACCTGTCGAAGCATTAACTCTAAGTGGTTCAGTGGTCCTTTACCCGTGTCGATTTTTCATTACACTTCCTGTGAAATTTCTTAATAATCAATATCTGTTACTGTTTAACTTTAAGAATTGGAATCCCAACTTAGTCGCACTATCCAAACAAATATATAATGCTTGTCGATTGATATCCTAACTTCATGTTTCAGGTTCTATTCAAAGATGGTCTTTTCCAATGGAAGCGGCTTGAAAACCTTATTGTTCTTGCAAAGGAAAACGTGGCCAAGATGAGCAGCAATCCAGCATTGCAAGTGAAAAACACGTATGTATTTTATTATAACATAATTGCAGAACAAAATCTGCATTTCATGGTTAGCTACTTCCTCGCATCATCCAATGATACTCACTAGACCACATCTATCCAGGCAAACCCAAAGAAACTGGAAAGTTGCAAAAAAACTGGACCTTACAGACACAATCAAAGACGGAGCTCGCCTTTTCATTGTTGACGAAGGAATCCGCCGGCAGCTTCTACTTGCTTTGACCGAGGACTCAAAGCTTCATATAGAAGAGGTATGTCCCAATGACATCTGTCATTTTCCTCTCTCGTAAAGCCCATAGTCATAATATTTGATTCACTGCAATCATGCAATTAGAGTCATTGGATGAAATATCGGAAAACTCGTATTCAATATCACCAAAATGATTTATTTTGCTAAACCGTTGTAATTAGAGCCTTGGTCGACCTAATGGGTATCTCGGGGTATCACCACAAGCTTAGGTCCTTTGGAGGTACTAATATCCCGGTTTTTACACAGAGTTAACTGGCCATGTTACCAAGTACACTTGCCAACACGGTGTTGGGTAAATCAAATTTAATACATAATCAAAATGTGTGCATCCAATGCTCCTAATCACATGACAGCAGTGGTTGCGTTTTAATATGATTGCGTTGAATCCAAATCACATCGTAGAGAATCTGACTTGTATTCTATACAGCTTGTCGATGTGTATAGGTTGGTTGAAGATCAAATAGATATACCCTCAGTGGCTGTAGAAGTAGCTCGAGGTAAAATTTTTGTGCATCCTGTAATTATCACAGTTCAGTTGTTACATGCAATGCATGATGCAAACTTAATATAAATAAATATCTTTCTGGTGTAGACTTCCCAGCTGTTGTCAGGGATATCCTACTTTCATGGAGCTCATCCGTCTTATCCGATAGATAGTTGAATTTTTGGATGGCCCATAGCAAATACAAGTATTGTTTCAGTCAGATGAGTATACTTCATACATGTCTTATATGAAGTTATAAATGAATGCCAACATTTGTTGGTAAAGGAAATAACTAGTACATTTGTATAGGAAACAATATATTGCTTGGTAAATTACAAGTTGAAATTCCATAGAAAGAAATAAAAAATACATGTATATAATTCTCGAGCTTCTTTCAGTTCTTTAAACTTCTTCCTTTAGTTGATTCTTCCCATCATCGTTTGTATAGTTTTGTTGTATATTAAACAATTATTATTGTCAATATTTTTTGTCCAATTTTATTTAAGTTGAGAACTTGAGCTTTGTCACGAGGTTTCATCATAAAGCTTATTTATGTCAAGGTTGAAGCTTCACAAAATTCAGTGCCAAACACCATTCGAACCCGAGACTGAGAATGTATCTAATGCAAAACCAAACTAGCACATCTAGTGGGAAAAAGCAAAAGTCAACTTCGACTCAATGAGTTTTAAGCATTATAATACAATTATATGTGATGTCAATTTAGTTGATTATCTGATTATAGTAATAGTTTTCATTACAAAAGTCACCGTCTTAAAATAAAAATCTTTTAAATATTTTAAATTAGTCTTTTAAGTTATTGCACAACTATTAAAAAAATATTGAATAAAGGAATAAATATAATAATTTTACAAAATTATTCTTGATTATTATTGGATTGTCATAAATGCATAATAAAATTTAGAGTTTAAAGTAGATGCACTAGTAATATAATTTTTTTTTTACTGTCATTCAATAAAAATATTTTATTTTGTCATGACATAAATTCTTTAAAAATGATAGTTTGACTTGATTGTATTTATGATTGTGAATGAGTGTAAAACTTTTTTACATTGTCATTTTTAGTGCATCATTCATTTTCTTTAAAATTTAATAATTTAAAAATAATACAGACAATATTAATTAGAAAGACAATATTAACTAGAAGTAAAATTAATAAATATTAATAAAATTGATATGTATTTTAGAATAATTTTTTTAGGTTAATAAGACATTTATTTTAAAATATTCACAACTTTAAATAAGAAAATAAAAGGTTAATAATTGTTGTATCCTCCAAACGTGTTTATGGAAAATTTTCTACACTGTTGTCCAACTTTTAACAGCTTCTATTGTTGTTGTCCAGTAGCTTTTCCATGTCATAATTTTCTTATATGATCATGACTAGAAGTGTGTTATCATCATCCACCTCTTGTCTTACAACTTTAGATTCATCACTTTGATTTTTCTATATTTCGCATTACATTCCTTTGTGAAATGACAAAGTTTACGATAATTAAAACACTTTGAGCCACTTTTGTCAAACTTGGTGTAGTTGCCTTGACCACCACCTTTGGAGCTACTCTCCCCTCTTTGTGCCATTGAATTCTTTGAATTTTGTGAATCTTTTTCATCAAAATTCTAGAAATTCGCTTTCCCTGTTGAAGACCATTTTTCTTTTGATCTCTTGTTATTCTCATTGAACTGTGCTTGCAACGCAATTTCCGCTTTGGCCTTGTCATTTTCTCTTTTATCCATCCTTTGTTCACGAGTCTCCAATGAGCTTTGAAGCTCCTCCTTGCTCATAGTAAGAAGATCCTTTGATTCTTCCATTGCAACCACTATGTTGTCGAATCTTGACGTTAAAGAACACAAGATTTTTGCTATCACATTCTGCACCGACACAATTTCACCGCAAGACTTCATTTGATTCACCAAACACGTTATACACGTTACGTAATCATTGATCGACTATTTTCTTCCATTTGCACCAGCTCAAACCGCCTCTTGTGAGTTTGTAACCTCATGACCTTCGCTTTATCAGCCCCTTCATAAGCTTTCTTCAAGATCTCCCGAGCTTGCTTCGCCGACGCGCAATCACCAACATTCTCAAAGTTGTCATTATCGACGCAAGAATATACCAAAAAGAGTGCTTTGTAGTCATTCTTCTTATCTTCCTTGAATGTAGTTTGTTGAGCAGCGGTAGCTTATGCCCCAAGTGGTGTAACACCATCGTTCACTATTTCGAGAACTTCTTGATACCCAAATAAAATTTTCATTTGTTTGCACCACTTGTCATAGTTGTTGGAATCAAGAATTGGAAGGTTGGTAGGGATTCGATCATTGAAAACAGTAAACATGTTTGCACCGGATTAATGGATCAGAACCAAGACTCTTGATGCCAAATATTGGAACATACGTAAAATTAAATTGGTGAATCATTTGTGAAAAGTAGTTAATTGGAGAAGATGAAGTTTAGAGAGAATTTTGGAGATTAGGGAGAGTGAGTAACTGAGAAGAAAATTATCAATTGATATTAATCAAAAAAAATATTACATGAGATATTTATTGGATACAAGGTAGAACCTGACCAACAAAACAACTTAAAAACCAAAATATCGCGCTGGAAATCGGTTTCCAAAACAGAAGAACCAATTTCCTCAATAGAAAAACAAACTAAAAAATATAAAATCATTGCAGAAACCGATTTTTTCAAATTAAAAAATTAATTTCTTCTTCAAAACACAAATCTTTAAATTTTCAAAAATAATTTTTAATTAAGTTGTTTTAAACAAAACAGACACAAACATTTCTAAAATGCATTCGAATTATTATCAACAACCAATATCCATTACTTGTACCTCCCAAAAACAAATATTAGCACATATGATTTAAATTCATGGTGTGTAGGCTTCGATTTTGTTTATATAATCTTTTGTGATGGGTTCTTTTGTTAAGTATTTTCTTTAGTTTCTTATTAAACATGTCTTGTATTGTATCTAAGTAATTATTCATTCAATTAGTTTACTAGAATATGTTCTGACAAGATAAAAGACACATTTGTTGTTAAACATTTTTGTTTGGTTACATGAGAAAAGCAAAAATAAAATAAAATATAGAACTTTAAAATATCCATTAAAAAGTATGAGTTTAATTTGCAACAAAAAAAAATAAGGCTTTTATTCTAAGCAAAATATAAGACTTTATTGACTAAATACCAAAAGTTAATAAATTATATTTATGTCTTACATTTTTTCTTAAAATAAAGTTTTTTTTTTTTTTTTTTTACATTAAAATAAAGTCTTTGACCTTACATTTTGCTTAAAATAAAGTTATAGTATTATATTTTACATAAAAGAAAGTCATACTATTATAAAAAAAAAATGTTCTGACAAGATAAAAACCGATCAAATCAAATTACACTTTAATTTTTATAATACTAACATAATATACTAGAATAACAAAATTTTATTAGATAATAATATAAAACGCACTGCCTTTAACCTCTTAATTATTTTAAAAATGAACTAATATGAAAACTTAAAACATTTAATCTACTCATAAAAGTACTAATTATGTAATTTAAATTTTTATCAAAGAGTTTAAAGGTAGGGCAAGTGTAAAATATTTTACACATATTAATTCAAAGCATCACAATCCTTAAAAAAATATTTATATATAATTTAAAGAAAAAAATAAACTTTTATAAAATTAATGGATATAATTTCATTAACGATATAAAACTGCTTTATATTATCATTGTATTTCCATTAAATCCTTTATCAAAATAAATAATAATAATATTTTAAAAGGAAACTATATTTATGAAAAAAAATGAAAAATGAGTATAAAGTGCATATCTGAATTATGTATTATTTATTAGGCATGTTTAATTTGAATTTGAATAGAATTAAAAAAAAGTGAAAATGAGTATCACGGAATTGACCACAACCATCCTGTGACTATGAAAGAGTAACGTATATTAGGAGAAAGTCATACAAAACAAAAGGGTATTAATGTCTTCATGAGTTTTTATTATTTATTTCAATTTAAAAATAAAAAATAAAAAATAATAATAGAGCAATTGCAGTCTGCAAAAGGGAAAGAAGAAAAGAGAGAACCACCCACTTTCACTGATCCTCACAAACCGGCATAATCCATTTCCACCCAAATTCATCTGTACGAGGTTTTTCTTCTTCTCTTACTTCATCAAATCTTATGATCTTTGCTTTCACTTGTAACTGTTTTTCAATGTTCTTGCTTGGGTTCAATTCATACCTAGGATACATGTTTTTGCTTTTCAATTTTCATCTCCTTATTTGGTTTTTTGTAAATTGGATGTTGGAGGAAGGATTGTTAACGTTCGATATGTTGTTCTTTGTGTTGTAAATTCGTTTTTTGATTCATGGATTGTTTTATTTGACTTTCTCCTAAAAGCTCTGAAATGCTATGCAACATCGACACCTCTGAAAAAGGTGTGTTTGTGTCCGTGTTGGAGACTAGCACTACACTGATACTTGTGATTAGTTATTTCCGGTGGTGTCTGGTGTCGGGTGTCAGTGTTTGTGTCCAGGCTTCATAGTTAAAAAGTGTGGAATTGCGGGTTCAAACTCGTTCCCTAGCATATCCAATACCATATGAATTGTACTTACGAGACAGACTACTTATACTGTTGTCATTAAATTATGTGTTTTAGTATTAATGTGTGATCATGGTTTTAAATTGCGGATGTTGCAATTACGGTTGTTGCCATGCGCATTGAGGCCATTGCATCGATAATTTTAATTGGGAGGTGTTTGAAATATACGGTAAAAAAAATTTGATGTTAAGATTTTTCATTAGATAGGAAGTAAATTGAGTTTTTGAGTTATGAAATTATGAGTTTTGATGAAAATACTTGAAGAAACATGGACAAAATTGTCTGGTGTGATTTCTTTAATGGCAATTGGACACATGGTTTTAATTCACACCACAATTGCGGTCTCATTTGGCTGCGCAGACTACAAGTTAAAATCATTCATGTTGTTATTATTATTATGGTGTGTTTTGACATACACATCTTTTCTTGGTACTTTATATTCCTCAGTCCATAAAGACAGTAGAGTGATTTTCTGAGAACTCAGTAATTATGTATGAAAATAACATTCTAAATGGATTTTGTGTGTTGCTTGTACTGGCCTAAATGTTCTAAAGTTATTTGAATTCTCAGGTTCTAGTTTTTCTTTTTATTTCTCATTCTTTCAGGTTTGTTCCAAAACACAGTACAGAGTTTGATTCGTACATTTCCAAGTTTTCATTTGACATTCTGATATTTGAATAATACTAAAAGATCATGCTATTGGCTTAGTACAACTGCGAGTTTTGCTATTAGGGACCTCTTGACGTTCATGTCTTGTAATAGTAATATTCCGGCTAATGTAAACAACATGGAAGATATTCAATTGAATATTGATTGGGATGATGTTGTTTGTCCGATATGCTTGGATATTCCTCATAATAGTGTTCTCCTCCAGTGTTCATCGTATGATAAAGGGTGTCGTGCTTTAGTATGTGACACAAATCAGTTGCATTCAAATTGTTTGGATCGTTTTAAAACTGCATGTGGCGCGCCATCGTCTTCAGTGTCTGATGCGAGTTTGGTTGAAAATAGCGAGCCTGTGGTACCGGATGGCCAATGCAATCTAACTTGCCCTCTGTGTAGAGGTCATGTATCTGGATGGGTTGTCGTCGATAAAGCTCGGATGCATCTTGATGAGAAGAAGCGTTGCTGCGATGAGGTGAAATGTAAATTCATGGGAAGTTACTTGGAGATACAAAAGCATGCTCAACTTGAACACCCTCACGCGTGTCCATCAAAAATCGACCCTGCTCGACTGCTTGATTGGGAGAATTTTCAGCAGTCCTCTGAGATCATCGATGTTCTGAGCACTATCCATTCGGAAACCCCACGGGGGATGGTTTTGGGAGATTATGTGATTGAATATGGAGATGATGATGGGAGAGACGAGTACGATGACTTCCCTGGAGATGACGGAAACTGGTGGACCTCTTGTATTTTATATCAGGTCTTCGACAACTTCAGAAGTTCTAGAAATAGAAGAAGAACAAGAAACAGCGAAGCACAAAGGGCTAATCGTCGCTTAAGTTATGACACATCAAATTCTGATGAAGGTTCTATAGCATCTGGCGATTACGGTGATGTTATCGCAGACGAGATTCAGTTCGAGGTTGTGGACACAAGCGGCTCCTCTAGGCGTAACAGTAATTATCGCAGGTGCATATTCACTTTTCCTGTATTCTAATATTACATATTTTTACATCTCACGACCATAATTTTCGAGGTGTTAAGATCTGGCAATTTAAGTTTAACAATTCTTATGCAGAACATTTTCTTTGTTTATCTATTCATAACATGATAAAAAGTTTTGGAACTTAAGCTGAATTTTTCAGAAGCTTTCCCCAAAAAAGATCATAAGCTGATTTTCAACGTTTCTACGAGAATTTAGATATTTATTTGGTAGTTATCATTGTATATTAATATCTCAATGTTTACTTCACATTTGATTGTGATTATGGGGAAAGAAACATAAAATGAGCATTAGGAGAATAGGATTGAGAAAGACATAGATGCCAAGGGCATTCGAAGAGGAAGGTTGAGTGCTTTTGAGATGATATGTTTGATTCATTTTTAAAAATGTTTTATTTGCAGATCACGGAGACGTCAGTCCCGCTTTCAAGACATTTAGGTATGTGTCGGCCCATTAATTGTCTTTGTTGTTATTGTTCAATGAAAAATGATATTTTGACATCAATCATGATTTTTTTGTTCATACATGCTTTTGAAAATTGTGGTTAATGACATTCAAAATCACGGTTAACTGTGTTTGTTAACCATTCACCGGAAGGAATCAACCACATATTTGAATTGCACTGATCATCCAACCAACTTGATAATAGTTGATTTTGGTGTTACAGATTTCTTTTTTCATTTCTCATTACATTTAAATTACTTATGAATTGATTATCTAGGTTTTCTGGCAACATGAATGAATGCAAGAGCAGAATGAGGAAAGGACAAACTTTGACAAACTCATCCATGCAAAATTTACATGTTGATCAACAACTATTGCACTTCTAATGAGATGTGTTTATTAGAAGATTTTATGAACTAGACATTTCCATTTGGTCACATACTCATTTTCTTTTATTTATGGATTAGTTTTAAAATCACATTCACTTATCAAAACTAAGTGAAGCAAGTATGCTAGCATTTAGTCTGCCCTTTTATTTACTCATGGGCAACCGATTTCGCCACAAGCATTGCTCTGCATACTTATGCAATAATGGTTATTTTAAATGTTATTTGTTAATTGATTGTGGTATGAATAGGTCAATGCGTGTCTTAGTTCATGAGTGTGAATGTGAGAATTTACATGATTCTTACTTTTGTAAGGCAAATTCAGTTTGTCTAATACATTAGTTATTCACATTTTAAAACTCATAATTCTTGGGGAAAGTTTTCTTTAAAATTAACAAATCATTTTAACAAGTCAAGTGTGCAATATTAACCAATAACAAATAAAGTAATTATTGTTGGCTGTTACTGGATCAATCTTTGATTTTTTCCCTACATTTTTTCAACATACTTTGTTTTTTTTCAAGACTAAGTTTTTAACCACTCCCTCTAGTTTAATTGTACTACTCTTTTGAATAGAATTGTGTAGTTAACCTTTTTGTTATAACAATTTTTTTTCATCATGAATTTTTACATATCTTAGATGGGTAATATAAAATGACAAGGAAAAAAAATGTAAACTATTGAATTCAAGTTGGGTGACTGAAATAATGGGACTTTAGGGATTTTATGAGAAATAAGTAGGGGATTTTTTAATTCACTCCATAGGGGTGAGATGCACCCCATGAAAACTCGAAAATGTCTTTCAAAAAATTGGAAGTATATCTCTGGCTATAGAAGCGAAAATATTGAATTCTATGTCACCTGGATATTTTGTATGAAATCGGAAATATACTTTCAGTTTTGTCACGAGACTGATTGCTATAAGCAGCAACCATGGTGATCACCACCATTACACACTTCCTCCTTCAAAACTCTCAAAAATCCTCTCCATTGTCAATCTATTTTTCACTCCAAATCTTCATTTTTGTGGTTCATCATATCAGAAAAATCTCAACAAAGTAGAATTTCAGAAAAATCTCAACAAAGAAGAATTTCAGGTAAACATCATTCTTTTTATCCCTCATTCACTGCGTTAGTCTGTAAGTTTGTGTTGAAAATAAGGTTACGTACAAACTAGATGTTTATTTTCGGATTCTCGTTGAACTAAATCGAAAGTCTTTTTGATTTTGTCTGTGTCAAATTTTCCAGCAGTTTTCACTGTGACTGATGTATAATTAATTTTTATTATGTTACATAGGTATGGTGCTCCCCGATAACATTCCTAAGCCCGATGTGACCGAAGTTGTATCGTCGGTCGTAGTTCCGTCTCTTGTAATTAAGGCGGTCAATGTTCGTGAACATTTTGAAATTATTCAAGAATTTGCATTACGGGACGATATGTTGCAGTTGATTCATTTAGAGACAATGAGGTTAGGATTTGGTATTGTGATAGCAAGGTTCGATAACGACACTGATGAAGAAATGCCTTTGTTATTTTGACTTGCAAAAAGAGCGAAAAATACGTACCTCGCATTCAAAATTTAAAACGCGAGGAAACCGACACAAGGAAATGTGAGTGTCCGTTTCGATTGCGTGATTATCTCACGACCAACAATAAGTGGAAGTTTATTGTGATTAGCGGTGAACACAGTCATGATTTAAACTGCAAAGTTGGTCGGTCATTGTTTACTGTGGAAAATGGTAAACAACCGCTGGTCCTCTCAAAGTCCTAAAACTAAGGATCACTCGCAAGATCGACCAGTTGATCTTAAGACATGTGCTAAGGTTTTTGAAATTATACTAGTTCTGTCGAAATATTTATCTAAGAAACGGTTTTTTAAGACTAAGAGAACAAGTATAACAACTTTTCACACTATGATTAGACTCGACTGGTTGGTGACTCGTGACCGACAAAAGGAGCCTAAACGAAACAACTAACAATCTGATTGCTCACAATATGATTTGACCAACTATGGTGGATCGTGACCGATAGAAGGCTGTGAACTTCAAACTTGCTTGTTCTAATCGAAGTACGTGTCGACTGACTCTTTTGTTAACTCAAAACTCTTAACGAAAAGAGAATCAACGTAAATGAAAATACAAAGAGATTGCTGAAAAGTAAATAAAATGCAAGTAAAAGTTTCAGAAGAAATGACTGAAATATAAAGGTTTTGCATTGAAATAAAAGTGGTGATTCACGTACA
This sequence comes from Vicia sativa, assembly GCA_021764765.1. NCBI lineage: Eukaryota > Viridiplantae > Streptophyta > Magnoliopsida > Fabales > Fabaceae > Vicia > Vicia sativa. Next base: position 218,145,405 of record CM038795.1, read on the forward strand.
TCAAACACTTCTCAACTCTTTGCTTCCTGGCGCTCGGAATGAACAAAGTTTTTACAAGTGATTTGAGTATACAAGTGAACACCTAAAAATTACATTGAAGCTACTTATTTATAGTATTTACAAAGTAACTGCCTAGACATAATCGATGGATGAAGTTTGAATCCTAAGACAATTGCTTCACCAGATGTTATCACCTATTTGACGCTTAAAAGAGTTATAAACTACTGGCAACTGCTTGAAGATTTTGAATTTTGAATGTTCCCGCTTCTGACTAAAAATAACCGCTTCCGACTTACTTCGACCTACTCCCCTTTGATAAAAGAAAAACAACAGAACTCTTCTAAGTCCAGAATTCTCTAGGTCGACAAGACCAAATTCGACCATTTCCTTCGCTCTACATGCCTTGGTCGATTCGACCAATTTTCTCATATTTTAACATGTTCTCACCTGGTCGACTCCACTTTGACACTGTGGCTTGATATTCTCTTTAATCATATTTCTTTACTTTTCCAAAACTAAACTTTCAAACACTTTGCTCTCAATTTTCAAAGGATCTTTATTTCAGAAAGTCACCCTTAACTTATGAGAACATCTTCATTTAATACACGTACTTGAATACCTTGAGAATTTTCAAGGTAATAAAATGCCCCTCAGAGATGCCATTTGTTAGATTTCATCAATCTAAAGATAGTTTACTCTACAATCAATATTTTCAATAATGTTCTCTTATACTGTTAAGACTAACCATAGCAGGATCAATTTAAAAAAAAAAAAAACATAACAAGATTAAAAACTTAGTTAAAACAAATTATAAGCTATGTCTCGTGTTTGAGACAAAAATTGTCTTACAATCAGTAACACAAATATTTAAAGGTAAGAGTGTACACCCTTCCTTGCTCAACAAGTTTTCAAAGACCAATACTTAACACAAAATTGATAAAAAAGCAGTCCAATCCAATGCAATCATTTCTCAGAAGAATGTTGAAAGAAGAATCAAAATTAAGTGAAACTAGAGGGAAAGAGCATCATGCTCCTAGCTAGGAAGCATATCCGCGCAACAAAGGTTATTTAAACAGTGGATCTCCTTCGGGTTTCACATAGCTCAATCACTCAAATTAATGTCATGCAACCCACTTCAAATAATGTCTTCAATAAAAGAAACAGAGATTATGCGACTGTCAGAGCCAACCTAAAACATTAATACAAAATTGACAAAATGAGTAATTTACAAGCAGATGGATCCATAATGAACTCTACCACAACTAAGCATTGAGGCTTGTTACTTCACCAAGTGCTTCCAACATAGACATAAAAAATGCATTAGCAGAATTAAAATTCACAATGTATTATCTAATATATGTTGTCTTTGATAGTTATAACCACCACATAGCTAAATTCATGTAATTCGAACCCCAAATGTATAACTGTTGTGATTCTTTACATCTCAGTATATTGATTGTCAAAATGATTTCATTCAATAAATGCATCTAACTCTTACAACCATCATGATAGCTCAACAATAGCCGGACGTTTTTTGGAACGACGGCGATTTCCATTCTGTTTTTCAGGAATATCATCTTTAACAGCGACCGGTTTTTGATCAAGGGAAGATGCCGATGAAGACTTTTTGCTATCGATTCCACAATCAGAGCCATCAACATTTCTATCAATTTTATCATCATCATCATCACCATCGTCACTACTTTCTTCATCTGAATCTATTTCGCTACCATCACCAGGCAAAGAAATCACAGGCTGACAACTCGAAATAGCTGACTCTGCAGCAGCCACGGCCTCAGATGTATGAAGATCAGCAACACCAAGCATCAAATCCTACCATAAAATCAAAATATAAAAAAACCAATACTCTACTTTATATGACTACAGAAACACATATAGAAGGGCTATTGATATACAAAGGTAGATAAAACATTAACCGACCATTTCGATGACTTCAGATTCATTTCCAACTAGTTCTTCAATGTCATATTTCTCTGGATTTTCCTACATTTCATTTGGAATTCGATAAGTAAGAAAAAAGAGGGAAGTGTACAAAAATAAAAAACGGTTACAAATCAGTAAAAACTAATTTAATTGCAGTTCTGTCAATAACATATCGCAGAAAATAGCATTTGTTCAAATATGCTATGCTAAAATGCTATAGTGGCACTACAGTCTACAGCCGCTACTTGACAACACTCTGTAATACTATATTGCAGAAGAATAATGATCTGTTCAAATTCCGCTATATTTCATACTAAATTGTATATTGCAGAAGAATAGCAATCTGTTCAAATTCCGCTATATTTCATACTAAATTGTATATTGCATAAGAATAGCAATCTGTTCAAATTCTACAATACTTTAAACTAAATAGTATATTGCGGAACAATAGATTCAGCTATAGTTACCAGATTTTGACGACACTGATTAGAAAAAATGAAGGTCTAACCTTAGCATCATTTTCGAGTTTTTTATTTGCTTCCGACATAACTCCTAGGAAGTCTTTAACCCTTCCTAAAACTGCAACAATAAACAACAAACAATTGTCAGCAACAAAAGGTGCTGATTATAATTAATTCACACGGCGACAATCACAGTCACTATAAAATTGTGGTTAGTTCACACAAACAATATTGAAACTGTGGTTGGTTAATTCACACCGCGACGATGAGTATGACAGTATCTATACCGAGTGTTACGGATTATATAAAAGCATAAAAGTTAGAGTACGTTGGCTGGGAGGAAGTGGGGCGGTGAGAGGCGTTCCATGAGTGGGTAATCTGGTGGTTGATTCTTTTTTGTTATTGTTATCACAAACAAGAAGAGCGGTTTCTGCAAAAGATGAATGAAACTTGATCAAATCATTACAGAGTTAAACAAAAAAGAAAGGCATTGGAGAAAGATAGAGAAATACCTAAAGGAGAAAGAGAGGATTTGTTGTGTTCGAATTGAAGAAGATCTTTGCTGCTATCTGCCATGGCAACTTTCTTACTGTTTCTTTGCTTCAACTTTGTGTTTTCATGTATAGGGCTCAATGCGGCTGCGGTTGAGTTTTCTGGTTTTAGGCAATGCTTTCAACCGGGTTGGCTGGCTGATTGAACCGGGTTCTGGTTTGGTTCAGTTAGGTCATGATAACTGAGTAGAACAATGATTTAAAATGTAATTCTCTTTACAAATTTCAAAATACATTTAAGTTTATTCGGTGATGTATCTATGAATGCAATCAAATATTATTTTTTGCTAAAATATAATTTGGAGATGTATCTCTGAATAAACTCATGGTAAATTCGCAGATACATCTCCAAAATCACCTTTCGTCCTTAGTAAATCAAACATCCACCATATTTCTTAAGAAAATAGTTCAGATATGTATCTGCAAATTTGGTGTGGGTAAATTCATAAGTATATCTATGAATTTTAGTCTGTATGTTTCTTGTGTAGAAACAATGTAATCAGGTTGTAGTTTTTTCAATCCAACATAATTTTAAATTATTATCATTGCCATTATTTATTTCAAAGATTTATAAACATGAATATCATATAACACACTAATGTATTAATTAATCAGAAAGACAGACATATTATAAAAATTATTCTTCAAGTCTATGATAAATATATAAAATACAATCTGATGCATAATCTATTGAGAATGCCTAATCCTAACACCTTGGATCCTCATTTGCCTACAATAATCCAAGACATTTTGTGCCTTGGTAAGAATAAAACGTGCTAGATCAACTGCTTCATCGTCGCCTCTCTCAAATAGCCTAGAATCGATGCCATTTTCTATCACTCGCATAATATTCCGACAGATCGACAACATATCAGTGACATGATCATCCATGACCTGCTCATTCTCTAGGATTTTCTCATAAGCAAACTTAGGTATACGTTCAAGAGCGTCTGGTGTCATATAAAGGTAGGCAGATAATAGAATAAAGTCATGTTACCCTCAACATAATTCCACTAAGATGTGGCTTCCTGACTCCGATACATTTTCACTACTATAAACAACTCTAAAAATCTACCAAAATTTCATTCAGCTGTCTGCGGTTAATGCTCTTAGAAATAGTTTGAAAGGGGGACCTAATAATGATTTGCATGTATCCAAATTGTTGCATGCATCACTCTGTCAAATATTTGCACATGATATTAGTTTCACATGCCACCCATCCAGAGTATAATAAAATATGATCGAATGAAATTCTATTTCAGTGAGTAAAGTGTGGCATCCAGACAACGTCATCATGTCGTGTTCGATTAATATACACATGGAACGACACCACAACACAATTGCCTCTGTGCGAAAGATACATGCAAGCACATGGGTAATCCTCAGTATATAATAGTTTTTATCCAAATCTGTGTATGCGGTGATAGTGACAAGAATTCATCCCTGAAAATGAATAAGAAAAAAAGGTGATGAATAGATCCATAATCCATACTTTCAACGAATTATTTGAATTTTTAGGAATCAATGTGGGAGAAATTTGTTTATATAAGCTTGTTTAGAGAAGATAAATATAAATAAGAGATTTAAATCAAGTGAAGTATGTTAAAGATGAAGAAGGAAAGTTCTTGATTCAGAAAAAGTACATAAAGGATAATGAAAGAAGTATTTCTATAATTTATCTAATGAAGGATATAAGACCTCACTAAACTCTAACAGACTCGACATTAGAGAAGAAGTTCAAAATTATAATTACTACAATATCATTAAAAAATAAGAGGTAAAAATATGTTAAAAATGATGAGTAACATTAAAACGGTTGAATCAAACAACATTACCGATTAAAACATATAAATTTTTTGGATAAAGTCACCAAATAGTTTAACAAAATTGCGAGATCAAAATCGATGTTAATGAATTGGAAAGAAGCGCTATAATTACAATTTATAAAAACAATGAGAATATACATGTAAATTATAAGGGAATTAAACTCACAAACCATACTGTGAAGTTATGAGAAAAACTGATTATACATAGACTATACTAAGTTAATGATACCAATTTGATTTTATGTTTGAGTTTGACCATGAAAAATATCTATCTACTATGACTTGTGATGAAATAATATTTAATGGACCAATAAGACTGACACTTAATTTGTTTGATTATAGAAGAGATAAGATAATTGTTTAGATACTAGAGAAAAAACTTTTTATTTATTGTACAATTGATTGATGTATGAGATATATGGTCCGTTTATTTTGGTTTTTTTTATTTACAAAATTTATAATGTTACGTGTAGAAAAAATTTACAAATTTCTTTTTCATAAAAGCTTCAATTAACAATTTAATTTAAATAATTGTTCTTAAAACATCACTTAATTTTGAAGTTATTTCAAAAAATAATTTTTTATAATTACCGTTTTGACTGTTGTTCTTCAATAAAATAACACTAGGTGGTTGTTTTTTTTAAATTGAAGAATTGATAGTTGTAAAAATAACTAAGAAAAATGCGTATAATGCAATAATTTAAAACATAGAATATAATGCAATAATTTAAAACATAGAAAAATGCGTATGCAGAGATAATTTAAAAAATTAACCTTACTTATATTGCATAGTAACAAAACTATGATCCCGTTTCATTTTAGAGCTGGTAAATGACAGGAATCAGGAACACAATCTCAAATACTTCAAATTCACCAGGAGTTTTAGGTCTAACATATTCAAATTCAGATTCATAACAAAAATTATTATTCACAAACCAATTAAAAAAGGACAAAGAAATTACATGGTTAATCAAAACTGTGAAATTATATGGTAATTATTTCTCCACAAAATTGAAACACCCAAAGATGTCTTATAATCCTGACGCTAGTAATAGTAACACTTAATAACAAACAAACAAGTAAACTGTCCAACACCTATCCATAGGAATAGTAACACTTAACAACAAACAAGTAAACTGTCCAACACCTATCCATAGGAATATAGACCATGGCATTCCATTGAACACAAACGGTATATTTGGATGCTTAATGACAGAAATGTAAAATGACTTCAGAAAGAAAAAAAACAAAGTTTGTAGCTAAAAAACCATTACATGGCACAGCTTGAAATGCAAACCTCCAGCAAGACAAACAGAGGAAGAGAACTAATATGTGACATTGTTTGGCAAGTTCCGGATGACATTACTCTTCATCCCTATCTTGCTTCGCATATGCTCCACACCAGATTTGTTCATCTGTTTCAACACTTTCATTCTCACAAGTTGCTCCCTTGATTGGACAGTGGCCAAACCCATGCTCCTATACCTGAAAAATAAAGATTTCCATATTACAATGCGACTAAATGATTTGCGAAAATAGTACACTGAATGTTCCTCATCAGCATTATTATACAAAAAACTGAGTACAGGGATTAAAATGACAAACCTTGATGCCAATTCAGCAGTAATGGCAATGTTGTTAGCTGGAGATGGCCTTGGTTTCTGACGATAATAACGCAAATATTCACGGGAACCAAGAGTTCTGGTTGATTTTCTATCACCAGACATCTTAGTGATTACAAGCTCAGACCCACCACTAAGTTCAATATTATTATCAGCATCACCGGATGCAACTAGCTGCTTCCCTTGATCATCAACATAACTGATAAAAACAAAACTAGGAATATAAATATTTGATATCCTAAGTATAAATGTACCTTATAAATTATACAAGGGTAGCTCATAAAAGGAGAAAATTAAATGATATCAATATGAGCGAAACCAACCTGCTGGTATAATCATAGAATTCTTCCAGCTCTACTTCCTCCTCCTCATCATCATCACCATAATGCACTTTACAGTGATTTTTTGCTACCATATGTTTCCTGACTGCTTCCAAGCTGCTGAAAGGATGACACCTATCGTTACAGTACAGACACAAGTAGTCCCTTTTGACCTATAAAATGGAAAGATGTTAATGATATTTTTGAACCAAACCAAACCAAACATGCTCGTTTTTCGGTAAAGGGGGTCGCGGAATTATACCTTAAGACCAAGATAAGTGAGGAGCCCTTTTGGATCTTTCAAATACTCAACATCAGGAATGAAGAATCCATGATGCTTATGCATGTGAACCATACAGTTTTCAATAGTTTTATGCTTGTAATCACACATAAAGCAACACGACGGATCTATATCCACAACCTCATCCTCATCCATATCATCATTTTCAGCATTCTCACCCATATTCAAATCATTCAACGACTTCTCAGCATCCTCAATCAGTTCATCATCAGAATCAACCTCCTCCCATTCATCCTCACTATCTTCATCTTCATCTTCAGCAGAGTTATCTACCAATCTCCTAGGGGGCGGCCTATTCACAACACGCGCGGGAAGTGGCTTAATTATAGCTTTCCCATCCGAATCACTAGCTCCCTCAGAAGCCTTCACCATATGAGTTCTCGACTTCAAATGCTCGGCATGAGCCTTAGCACTCTTATACCCCTTCCCACATAAACCACAGCTATAGAGCATAGGAGTTTCATTAGATTTGTCTCTCTCTTGAGCAAGCGCCAATTGCCTAACTTGAAACAAAGCTTCTGTCACCCCAGGAACCCCAGCCACCTGAAGCAAAAATCAACATTTCCTCAAAATTTTCCATGAATTTTTTTTACCCACCTCCCAAATAAATAAAAAAATCATAAATTTCAACACATAATTCAACAATAAAAAAAAAACAAAATTTATAACTTATGATTTCAATTAGGGTTTCACAAATGGAAAAACCTAATAAAAAAATAAAAAAGCTAGAATCGGATTGAAAAGCGTAAACCCTAACCTTGCGTTTGAGATTGTAGCGATGCCAGTCGGATTGGTAATGGAGTTTAAGGTGGGAAGCATCTGAGAAGAGTTCGGTGTTGCAGGAATTGCAGGAAGTGGGGGTGAATTGTGTTGACATAGTTTGGGGAGAAGAAGATATGAAATGGAAGAAAGGAACGTGAGGAGAGAATTATAGAAGCAAAGGAAATTGCGGTGTCGGCGAAACGAAATGAAGAATCAGGCGTTACGTGATGAATGATGATATGGGAGTTTGGACCGATACGTTTCTTTGACCCGTTTCAGGCTCTTATTGGGCCTTTGGAGAATGTTGGAAATTTCTATAACCCACCTTACAATTGATACCTTTGCATCCCTAATGTTCAACAATTTGACCAAAATACCATTAGAACTAGTATGTTGAAATTAACAGGTTATATGAATTATCTATGTCCATATTTAAATTCGGTTATGAAAAATCGGTTAATTATTAATATGATTTTAATAAATTTTTATTTTGGACATTTTATTAATATGTTTTTAATAATATTCATATTTTGGACATACATATCTAAAATAAAAACTAAATTAATATATTTTTTGAAAATTAATCTTTTAAGAAAATATTTAAAAAATTCAGTTTTTTTGAAAATACAAAAAATCGGATTTTGTTGGAAATTAAAAAAAAATTGAGTTTTTATAGAAATATGAAAAAATCAAATTTTTTCGAAAATACAAAAAATCAAGTTTTGTTGAAAATACAACAAAAAAATTGAGTTTTGTTGAAAATACAACAAAAAAAATTGAGTTTTTTCGAAAATATAAAAAATCGAGTTTTTTTTTTTGTAAAATACGAACAAAAAAAATTGAGTTTTGTCGAAAAATAAAAAAAAAGAGTTTTTTTTCCAGAAATACGAAAAATCGAGTTATGTCATAAAATCAAAAAATCGATTTTTCTAGAAAATTGAGTTTTGTCCGAAAAACGAGTTTTCTCAAAAAATCGAAAAAAAAGAAGAGTTTTCTCGGAAAATCTAGTTTTTTCGAAAATACGAAAAAATCGAGTTTTGTTGGAAAATCGAAAAAAAATTGAGTTTTTTTCGGAATACCCCGCAATTAATATATTAAATTCAGAGTTAACATGTATAAAAAGGGCATCACAATTGAATAAAATAAAATTTCATATAATGTCATGCTTTACTGAAGAATATAATTCAATTAATCATGAAAGTAACATGTTCTACACAGCAGAATTATTCTCAAAATTTGGATAAGTTCAAAACCAACAAAACTCCAAAGGTCTATGCCTTGAGAAAACAAACAAATATCCAAATAAACCTCAAAACAACATAGAGTTTAATAATGACTCTAAATAAAACGTTCCCCGATGTTACAAATCAGAGCATGACACTGACACACGATAAAATAAAAGCATAGCTCTACGAGCCATCCTCACCAACTCCTAAGCTGCTAAAGCCTCAATCTGAAATCATCAAAGTAAGGGTAAGACTTCATCATAATTAAAATGCATTATAAATTCATCAAAACAACAAAATTTCATAAGCTATTATTCCACCCTATTCAGCATAATCAGATTTATTTCACAATCCAAGTCATATACATACATCACACACACAACAAGATTATAACACTGGAAACCATCCTATCATGTTATAATCCATACAAGATGCAATGCAAGACTCTATGTATGTGGTACCGACAATGAACTAAATTCACATACTGTTCCATTTCAACTCGGACACAACATTAACATCTATTCCATTCCAATTCGGACATAGATAAAACTTCACCGCCAATTTCAACTCAGCAACGAATATTGGCCAACTCACTAATTCCACACAATAGGAATTAGCTACCACCAATGTATATGCATGCACATCAACAACATGCAACATTCAACAACAACACATGATATCAACAACTATCATGAATATACAACATCAACAACAACACATGATATCAACAACCATCATGAATAAATCACCAGAAAGATAGCATGCAAGCATTTACTCATCGACCAGTAATGCCACTGATCACACATACATGCAAGCATCAATATACATCCAATTCATCAGTACAACCATATTCTATTTCCATCCACTAAGTACACTAAGTACAAATATCCACAAAATTGGAAACCCAACACTTTTCAAAATAAAACCAATTAATTATTATTTTCTTCATCTTATAAAATAAATTATTTAATTTAAAGAATATTGTCCAAAACGGCGATTAAAACGTACTTACGATTTGAAAGTTATGAATTTTCAAAGTTTAGTATTTTTCAAAAGTTACAGTGTTAACCGGTTCCTCCTAGGGAGAACCCGGTTCCCACTCTCATAGTGAAACACGCCTCTGAAAATTATACTGGAAACTCGGTTCCTCCCACCAGGAAACCGGTTCCTAAGACTCATGGAAAATCATCCCCCTGGAAAACATATTGGGAACTCGGTTCCTCCCACCAGGGAACCGGTTCCTCAGACTCAAAAATACCACACTGCTGGAAAATATACCAGGAACTCGGTTCCTCCCACAGGGAACCGATTCCTGCGACCACCTGTAGCAGAAGACTATACCTTGACAGCATGCTTCATTCTTAAATTCATCCACACGTCCAAATACGAATCAATCACTAATTCATCATCAAAATCACCCGACAAACAATGTTTGAAGGCATAAGAACATAATCCAACAACACTTAACATATCCATAACATGTGATTGACTCAATTTCATGAAATTAGACAATATTAGGGACAAATTCTATAAACCTAGAAAATCCTAAATTGGGATTCCTAACTACTCAATCAATCTTATCATTCTCAAAATCTACAAGGCATAATAACTAAGAGAAAATCACCCCTTACCTTAGTCAATTGCTTGAATTCTTGAATCTTTGGTTCTTCTCTTCCTTCTCCCTCTTCTCTCTTTTCACGTATGATCAGTTTCTCCAATACTTCTGCCTCTTCTCTCTTTTCACGTATGATCAGTTTCTCCAATAACTCTCAATTCTCTTTTTTCCTCTTATTATTCCTTTTTATTATAATAACAATAAAATAAAGTGTTTGAGACTTCTACTTTACACACCCCTCACTTCTACTCATTACACCATAAATCCAATTCTTTTCCTTTTTACTTAATTAAATAATTCCAATAATCCAAAAATGTCAATAATTCACTTTCTAATTAAATAAATAATTAAAATTCAAATAATCTAATAATTGAAATTATTGGGGGTGTTACAAGTGATAACTGTGATGGTCATGTAGATAAGGCATTCTCTGAAGGGTCCTCCGACTATAACTTGCTGACATGACATGTCGATTACGTTGCCTTCATATTATGGCAGAGAAAGGTATAAATATTTTAATTTGAGTTAATTTTATGTGTTAGTCATTAATTGAAAGTAAATGATTGTTCATGCTTTGATTGTTACAAGACCGCATCCTATTGAAGGTCCTCACGCATGGTCAGAAGCTAAAGAAATATTTGATAGTGTAGATTTCATATGTGATTAGGGAACTTGTAAATGGTGTTGGCCTACTTCTATTGGTTGATTGTTGATAAGTGACAGATCAAAGTGAAATATACCGACACATATTTACTTATTTTACAAGCAATCAATACAAAAATTTCAAATTTATATATGAAAAATTAAAAAAAATACTTGTTTGAACTTTTATAGTAGTATTGATGCAATGAAAGAAAAAAATGTTTTGACAAAATCGAGTAAAAAAAATCAAACATACAAAAAATTATAGTTGTTCAGAAATTAAAAAAAAAAAAACATTTCTTTAAAATTCATGTTTTTATTTAATTTCTAAAAAATCTCTAATTAATAAATAAGTTAAGTTTATTTATTTAATTAAAGGGAAAAATGTTAATAAAATTAATTAGGCGCATATTTGTTTTTTCATTTAATTTAAAAATAATAAATAAATAAATAAATAAGAAATTAATAAAGTAATTAGTTTTTTTTTATGTTTAGTTTAGGTTTTTTTAGGCTCATTAGTATGTAACAATGCTCAATCCATCACCTACAAGACTCAAGGTTAGTTATGACTTCTTTAAATATTTAAAAATCTTAAAATTGAGATAGAGAATTTCCTAGCACACTCTTATAAGGTTGGTAAACACCTCTGAAAATCCCAAAATATCCTTTAAATACACATATTCGAACGAACTCCTAAATTAATTTGCAAGGTGTTTTAGAGATGCATATACGAAAACTATGTGTTTACACGTTATTATTATTTGAACGTTGGATTTAAACATTCAGTGGTATTTTTGGTTATGTATGTCTGAAACACCTAAAAAATTAATTTAAGGGTTCGTTTGGATATGCATCTGTTACCTTGAAAAATCTCAAGGTATTCAAGCACGTGTATTAAAAGAGGGTGTTCTCATAAGTTAATGGTAGTTTCCTGAAATAAGGATCTTTTGGAAGTTGAGAATAGAGTGTTTGAAAGTTGGTTTTGGCAAATCAAAGAAATCACTGATTGAAGAAAATATCAAGTTACAATGGAATCGACCACGAGGAGAGTATGTTAAGATATAAGGAAAATGGTCGAATCGACCAAGGTGCGCAAAGCGAAGGAAGTGGTCGAATTTGGTCGTGTCGACTATAAAGAATTCAGAACTTAGAAGAATTCTGTTATTGTTTCTTGTCAAAAGGGGTACATGTCGAAGTAAGGAAGAAGCGGTTGAGTTTATCAAAGGCAGGAAGATTTAAAATTCAAAGTCTCTAAGCAGTTACCAACAGCGTATAACTCGTTTAAGCGCCAAATAGGTGGCAACAATTGGTGAAGCGGTTACCTTGGAGTTCAAATGTCACCCGTTGATTACTTTAGGGCAGTTACTTTGTAAATACTATAAGTAAGTAGTTTCAATGTGATTTTTGTGTGTTCACTTGTACACTCAAATCACTTGCAAAAACTCTGTTCAAGCGTTAGGAAGCAAAGAGTTTCGAACGAAATATAATGAAGAGTGCTTGATGTACGTTAGGCATGGCAAATAAACCCGCCTCCACCCCGAAATTAGCGGGGAAAACCCAGTTTAATTGGGGGCGGGTGCAGGGAAAACCCGTTTTTTATTTACGGGTGCGGGGGCGGGGGCAGGTGATGATAATACCCCTCCCCCGACTCGCCCCGTTGCCATCCCTAATGTACGTGAATCACCACTTTTATTTCAATGCAAAACCTTTATATTTCAGTCATTTCTTCTGAAACCTTTACTTGCATTTTGTTTACGTTTCAACAATCCCTTTGCATTATCATCTATGTTGATTCTCTTTTCGTTACAAGTTTCGAGTTAACAAAAGAGTCAGTCGACACTTACTTCATTTAGAATAAGTCTAAAGTTCACAGCCTTCCGTCGGTCACGATTCACCATAGTTGGTAAAAATCATATTGCGAGCAATCAGATTGTTAATTGTTTCGTTTAGGCTCCTTCTGTCGGTCACGAGTCACCAGTCAGTCAAGTCTAATCATAGTGTGTAAATTTATTGAAAAAAATATAAATTTTTTTAAAAATAAAATTTTATTCGGGCGGGTGCGGGGAAACGCGTTTCTTGTTGGGGGTGGGGGCGGGTGAACAAATTTTAGTCCCGAACGGGTGCGGGAGCGGGTGCGAGTCTGGGTCTGGGTGGCGGGTGTGGGTCTGGATGTGCTTAAACCCGCCCCGACCCGCCCCGTTGCCATCCCTAATGTACGTGAATCACCACTTTTATTTCAATGCAAAACCTTTATATTTCAGTCATTTCTTCTGAAACCTTTACTTGCATTTTGTTTACGTTCCAACAATCCCTTTGCATTATCATCTATGTTGATTCTCTTTTCGTTACAAGTTTCGAGTTAACAAAAGAGTCAGTAGACACTTACTTCGTTTAGAATAAGTCTGAAGTTCACAGCCTTCCGTCACCATAGTTGGTAAAAATCATATTGCGAGCAATCAGATTGTTAATTGTTTCGTTTAGGCTCCTTCTGTCGGTCACGAGTCACCAGTCAGTCGAGTCTAATCACAGTGTGGAAAGCCATTATACTTGCTCGCTTAGTCTTAGAAAACTATTTCTTAGATAAGGATTTTGACAAAACTAGTATAATCTCAAAAAACCTTAGCACATGTCTTAAGGTCAACTGATCGATCTTGCGAGTAACCCTTAGTTTTAGGACTTTGGGAGGACCATCAATTATTTACCATTTTCCACAGTAAACATCATCTCTGAAATCCTGGACATAATGAATTGTTTTTTTATAAAACATCAATCTCAATACCTAATAAACATAATATTTTAATAAGTAATTATATTAAATAATATTGAAATACCAGTATAACAAAAACCAAAAATGATACGAACAAAAATTATTTAGATATACTAGAAATTAATACTTAAATTGTTTAGAAAATACAGAATGTAAAATGATTATATTGGTAAATACAAATGGTATAGTCTAATGTGTATGCCTAATCTTAACCCATGACCCCTTGTCGTCTTCATGTAACTCACGCTACTCGATGTCTCCCTAACCATCCTCTCTACAATGGTCACTGCCTTAAGACTGTCCCTCTCAATGATCCCTAAGTCTAAAGTCTTAGGGGTGTTTGCGGTCCGATTTGGTTTGCTTGTGAGAGAATCTGAAATTCAAACCGATTAAAATTATATGGATTAGTTGAGATTGGATTTGCAAAGTTTTGCGAGAAAGCCCAAACTAAACTGAACTGAGAAGCAGCAAGTTGATTTTGATTGGATTGATTGAGGAGATAAACAATGCAAAAATATTTGAAAAAAATAACTTATTTACGAAAATTAATTTTTCATAATAATATAAGCAAATATAGTATTAATAGTGTTTAGTCTTAAATATGAGACTAACAATTTTTTCCTAATAAATTATAAAATATCTAACAAGAAAAATGTATAACATCAAGAATTTTGAATCTATAATTAATCACTTTAAGTTAGTATGATAATGAATGTGTTTCATAGCTATACGCTAAATTACCATAATACACTAATGATTTTTTAATAATAAATTAAAATATAATAACTTGTCCATACGACATTTCACTTTTTTCTTCTTGAACTTGAATGATTGGTAGTAATTTTTATGATAATTAATTATGATTGGTTCGGGTTGAGATTGTAGATAGAAATTTGAAAATTTGATACCCGAACCAATTCTCATTGGATTTTATTGGTTTGATTAGGTTCTTGCATGAATTGAAAAAAATATATTGAACCCAAACACTATTGTTTGATTCAGATTTCGGTTTGATTCGAATTAACCCGGAAAAATGAACACCCCTACAAAGCGTCATGCCCAACCAATTGTATCCGCTGACAGTTTGACAAGACATCAATGACATGGTCATCCTAGGCCGGTTGGTTCTCCAAGATCTCCTCATGAGTTGGTCTAGATGGTCGTTCAGGAGCATCCGATGTCATAATAGAGTGTGACACTGTGTAGAACCATGTCACAAATCCCTCAACATAATGTCAATTGTTGGATGCCTGCATCATTTAACATTTCTCTGGCACCATATGATTATCTCAATTCTATAATATGCCATCGAGCTCCCGACGGGAAATGGTGTTAGGAGCAGCCTGAAAGGGACATATGTATATGGTCTTCACATAATCAAACTGTCGAATGCATCGCTCTGAAAGATACCTAACCATAGTGTTTACCCACATGCCAACCACCATGAGTATAATGAGATGGGGTCGAAGGGGACAATCTCTCTATGATCCTCAAATGGCGTCCAAATGATGTCATCATGAACATCGCGATTAAGATACACTCAGAACGGCGACACAATATGATTCCCTTTGTAGAGGATATACATGACTGCCCTCAACATCTCCTCACTATACCGCATAGCAAAATCGAAACCATGAATGCAATGGAAGTGAGAATTAATCCACCCTGAAAAATGAATAAGAGAAATGTAAGAACAAATAATTAAGGTTGTGATTGTTTTGAGAGAGTCATTGAAGAGAGAAAGAGAAGAGAAGTACCATACTTTTCTTGATTGGATAGGAGAGAAATAGGGAAGAGAGACCCAAAATAAATGGGTCCTACTACTTTTTCATTTCTCTGCATTGATGAGAAGAAAGGAAAAAGAAATGTTTCTTCATCTTCATTTTTATATGTTTATTATACCCTTACTCTATCAAGTTAATTTATAATTCTTTCTTCATGTTTTACGGTTACACTCATAGTGAAGTGAATGAAGCTCCATGTGAATGTGGTGGTCATTTTCTTTCCTTCTATGCATATTCTAACAACACCATATTAAAAAGTGAAATATCAATTAATATTAATTGTTTGGAGAAATAAATAAAAATTAGTTGAGAGAAAGCGTTTTCTTAAATTAGATCAATAATGGTTAATTATACAAAATAAAATTAATTAATGATTTTGAATAAATTATTTAATTATTTATATTAATTTTACTAATCAATTTTATTATTTTTAATTTTATAATCAGGGGTACTTTTGACTTTTTAAAAAATAACACTTCACTCTCTCCTATCTCTCTCGTCTTTATTTCATATAAAACAATATCTTAAATCTACTTTATTTTTCTCTTCTTATACTCTTTCTTATTTATTTCTCTCTTCTCAAATTCTTCTCTCAACCAATCAACCCTAATAGCAAACTAAATTTAATAGTTGAAAAAAAAGATACGTGAACAGAGTGCAAAAGACGGTCAGTTGTCTCATCCTCTATTTAGAAGTTTCATTCAACTTTTGCTACAGGTACACCAAAAAATCAGACCCCAAAATGCATTTATTTGGTTCACAATTCTTCCTGTGAATTTTATCCATGATTGGACTCGTTTGGAAATATTGTTCCATGATCAATTTTATATGGGACAGTCGAAGATAAATTTGAAAAAATTGACTAGCATTAAGTGTAAGTTTAGCGAGCCAATATATGACTACTTCAATAGGTTTTCTTTGTTGAAGGCAAGATGTTTCACTCAAGTGTTAGAACATAAATTAGTCGAAATGGTTGTGGGTGATTTAGACTACACCATTAAAAAGAAATTAGGTATCCAATATTTAAGAGACATGACTCAGTTGATTTTAATGCAAATCTGAAATCTTAAGAGAAGCACATTCTCAAGACCCTTTCTCTTCTATTATTCTTGTCTAAAGGTTGAAAAAATTAGGGCTAACAAGAATAATAGAAGAAATCTTGAGAATGCTCAATTCGATTATCAACGCCTAATATTTTTTAAGAACCGCACAAAATTCAAATAAAACACTTAATAGTAGTAATATATAAACAGCAAACATGACATAAGAATCCGCAAAATACAAAGAAATATGAGATTAAGAATTGTCATTGGAGATGAACTATAACAAACATAGTTCGGTTCTGCAAAATTTTGAATCAATGAAGTTTGATAAACAACATGTTGATATGGAGTTATACATGACCGATAACCGGATAAATTTCTTTTTGAAATAAAGCACAAGAGAATGTCACACATGAAATTGTAAAATTTGAACTTACTGTTTTGATAGATTCATGTTTATGTATATATATATATATATATATATATATATATATATATATATATATATATATATATATATATATATATATATATATATATATATATATATATATATATATATATGAACAGATTCATCATTATAAAGAAAACTTTATCTCATAGTTAATATATTTAAGTTATCTTTTTAGGAAAAAAGATTCAATTAATTTGCACAATGCACATATTTAAATCTAACTATAACTACCATATTAGGAGTAAAAAAAACAATATAGTTCGGAATCTAAATACTTCATTGAAAGATGATAACCATAAATAGTCTAGACAAAGATGAAACCAGCAAAACAGATAAGATGTCTGGAAAAAAACATTGAACCAATTCTTAAAACAAGTTTTCTTAGATGGTATAATTCTGCTTAGTTGTATCAACGGGAAGTCCCTTAAGCTTCGCCACCGACTCAACGCGTCCCTTCAGAGTATTCTGCTCCATAATCCTATAACACATTTTCAAAAATCGGTTAAGAATCTTATAAACGTAGTCCAGAACACATACACGGACATCAGCATACGACACAGACACAAACTCTAATAAAATGGCTTACCTGGCAACTTCAGCGCGTCTCCTGGCTTGTTCCGCTATCTCTGAGAGCTCTCTATAGCTTGTATTTTCATTCAAAAGGTTCGAGACAGACGCAGGCCGAAGACCACTCAGTGATCTTTGTGCTGTTGCCCATTGTGCTTCCCTTTCTTCTCTGCCATAGTCTTTCTTTGTAGTGAAAGCAATCTGTAAAGAAAACAAAACACAATTAGATAATAAAATGTAACAAATATATCTGCGAATGCACGCGAATCTCACTAAATGCAAAAAAAAAACTACCCTGTTTTCGAAAAGATTATTCCACGCCTTTCCGCTTAGAATATATCGGATTGCGAACTTGAGAAAATCAAGAGGAATATAGGTTACCAAACTATACAACCAAATTACGCCGGCCCAACCCCATCCCATTCCATTTATTCTTGCAAATTGCCAATCAGCATATACTGCTACTAAAGTTGCAATCTGTCAAATTACAAAACAAACTATTACCACAACAGAAGAAAAATAATAGTCCTTAGCATTACATTTTTCAACCAATATAGCATATATCTTATGGTTATAGAATACTAGCGTGTCGTGCATACGGGGATCAGACTTACCAGTTGAGCCAAGAGGAAAGCGCCTAGTAGGAGTAAACCAGGTCTTTCGATGAAAGACCATCTTCGAGACCTAGTTACGAAAATCAGTGCCTGACTTATTATACTAACTTGTAGATATAGAGCTGCCATCATCTCATTAGGACTATGTCTCAAAGGCCTCACACCAAACTTGTCCTGCAAGTTATCCGCGTTTAGAGTTTCTAATAATTGGTGATGATATTGAGACATAAAAAAACAAGAAATTTAAGTTAATTTACCGAGAAAAAGTCGGTATCATGCATCACCCAGAAGAATATGACAGTTGTTAGTGCCATGTAACTGCCGAGAACAATACCAGTTGCAAATATTTCCTTTAGTTTCCAACTGTCGGGCAATGGAGATGCTTTCACTCTATCTTTTGAAATTGTCATAATGGTACCTTGATATTCGACAGAGCTATGAATTATGATTGATCTTAGTATGGTTAGAGAATATAGAAATAACATAAAAGTAATGAAAATTGAAAATGCTTTCTTACCATCATTCAGGATTGCAATGATCAAAACCATGAAAGGTGCAAAGTCGAATTTCCAAATCAAAGCAATGAACATGAAACCGAACTGTCAAAATGAAAAATCATCTGTCCTTAAGTATATTTATGATTTTAAGGATGAGTATATAGAAAGAAAAATGAATCTTTCTTGACAAGCTAACTTCAACACATACCACGATACGGATGGTGATTGACACAGCATAAATCTGTTCCATAATCAAACATTTTGTGATTAGAAAACAAAAAAGGTAGTAAATCAAAAGATTGAATTAGATATGCAAAGGAAACTAACGGTATAATTCTTCATTCTCTGGAAAATGGCCCTGCTGGTGAGCACAGCACTGATAATGACACTCAAACCAGGTTGAGTAAGGACAATATCAGAAGCACTTCTAGCAGCATCTGTAGCATCCGCGACAGCAATTCCAATATCAGCTCTCTTTAACGCAGGAGCATCGTTTACGCCATCTCCTGTCATTCCGCATATATGCTTCCTATCTTGTAGCCTCTTGACAATTTCATATTTGTGTTCTACCATAGTACCATATCATATCATATAAAGAGAAGGGATTAAAATCATATAAGTGATGGAAAATTCGAAACTCAATCACGTCTGACAAATATATGAGCTTCATTAGCTGAAAAAAGTTTTGGCCATGTATGGTATAGGTAGTTGAAAGAAACAAATAATGCATGATTGTGTCAATGTTAACAAGGACATACCGGGAAATACTCCAGCAAATCCATCAGCCTTTTCAATCAATTCGTCAATAGGAATATCTGAAGTCGAAGCATTGTCTTGACCAAGCAATGCAGATGATGGATACATGTTTGTTCCCATTCCAAGCCTTCTACCTGTTTCCTTTCCAATGGCAAGCTGGTCCCCTAGAGAAAAACAGATTCCACAATTAATTTTAAAGCTACAAACTTTGATTTATGGTATGAGCTACATACAGTCACATTATGGTAAATGCTTCTGCAATTGCGGTTGCGAAGACCTCAAACCCTTTATATTGTAGTCACAATTGTAGTTGCATATCAGGAATTTAGAACTACAAAAACAGGAAAGTATGGCCTCGGATCTTACCTGTGATCATCTTAACATTCACACCAAGATTAAGAGCCTCTCGAATTGTGTCAGCACTATCATGTCTAGGAGGATCAAATAGGGGCAACAAACCAACAAATTGCCATGGTGCACCAGGACTCTCTTTTGTCCCCTCAGGTACTTCCTGTTACACAAATTTTACGATACAAGCAACGATTAAACTAGCGAATTCAATCAAGCAGAAAAATTAACATAGCTGATAATGGCACTGTCTTTACTTACCTGACAAGCAACACCTAAAGATCGAAGTCCACGCTCGGCAAACTTGTCAATCATTGTATGAACACTTCTCCTCACATTCTCATTGCAGTTACAAAGATCCAATATCTACCACAATATAAAAACATGACTTAGTCAGTCATCATAATATAGAACATAACAAAGATACCACCACGACCTAGTGCAAGTGGTTGATGATTATGTTGCGCTAAAATGTCATAAGTTGAAACTCGTATTTACCTGCTCGGGAGCACCTTTGCTAGATCTATGCCAATTTCCATCAGAATCAACATAGGTAAGAGCAGTCCTCTTATCAACGGGATTGAACGGCAGAAAATGGACCTCATTGATACCAGCTCTAGCCTGAACAATCAATCACAACATTCAAAATGGACCTACTAAATTGACCAAACATTACAATTTCTATGACTAAAATGCTGATTTTAGATATTTACCTCTTGTGGATCAGAAAGCATTCCAACAATAGCAGCATCTATAGCATCCTGATTTTCAACCCTAGAAGCTCTTGCGGCTAAAAGTATCACCGAATCCTTATCGATTCCCCTAGCAAACACTTCAATCAAGTTCTTATCAACACTAAGCTTATTCAAAGTGAGAGTTCCTGTTTTATCACTGCAAAGAACATCCATTCCAGCCATTTCTTCAATAGCAGTCATCCTCTTTGTAATTGCACCTTGCACTGAGAGCTTATGAGAGCCAATAGCCATAGTGACAGACAAAACAGTTGGCATTGCAATCGGAATTCCACCGATCAAAAGCACCAAAAGATTATCAATTCCATCTCTATACTTGCGGTGTTGAATCGGATACATCACAATAAGTTCAATCACTATTCCAATCGCAATTGAACAAATGCAGAAGTTTCCAATAGCAGTAAGCACTTGCTGGAAATGTCCAACCTGATTAGTACTATCAACCAAATGAGCCGCTTTACCGAAAAACGTGTGTACACCAGTTGCATACACAATCGCTTCGATCTCACCCTTCTTAACGGTCGATCCTGAAAACACTTCTTGGGTTGCACCCTTTGTGACAGGAAGAGATTCTCCGGTCAAAGCAGATTGATCAACACTTAAAGAATCTCCCTCCAGAAGACGTGCATCGGCTGGAATGATGTCTCCTAACTTGATGCTGATTATGTCTCCTGGTACTAGAATTGCAGCATCTTGTTCACTCCATTTACCATCTCTTAGTACCTAAATTTTTTGGAGGCCACAGAAGATGAACAAATGTCAGTAATAAAATAATGTCAAACAAGACTTGGCCAGTGAATCGTCTCTCTGATTCACGAAACCAGATTAGTTCAGATTAGTCAATTCACTATAATTCATTATATGGATCGCAACTGGTTGGCTAAACCCAAAAACAAAAAAGTAGTGTCAAACATAATGCTCGCGCACGAGCACGCGGAGAAAAGAAGAGAAGAATATATAATATAACCTTGGCCTTGGGAGCTAAACCAGCCATGAGAGCCGCAGCCGCGTTACCAGCGTTGTTTTCTTCGATGAAACTGATAGTTGAGTTGATGACCAAGAGAACAATGATTCCAACAAAATCCTGCCAATCAGGAGGCTTTCCACCTCCATTAGCCAAAACAATGGCCATGAGAGCAGCAGCTTCCATAACCCATGACAAAGGGTTCCACATAAATCCCAGAAACTTCAAAATCTTGTTATCTTTCACCTCTTCCAGCTTGTTTGGTCCAAAGACTTCAAGCCTGTTGGATCCTTCCGCTGTTGAAAGACCTTCTCTTGAACATTTCAGCTGCTCAAACACTTCCTCCAGCGGAATCCGTTCCTATATTCACAACATGTCACGTCAGTTATGCCATGCATGGATCATATATATATTTCTCTTATAATAATCATTTCAAATTTATACTAAATTTTTATTTATTCCATAGTCGCAATAAAATCTTTCAAACTAGGTATATTTTACGTGCAGTGTATTGGACCAATCTAATATAATAATTAGAAAAATAATTATCTAGGGTTTCAAGTATGATTATAATCATGTTTAAAGCATCACGTGTGATTAAAAAAAATCATGATTGTAAATTTTCATAAATAGGAATAAATCTATATAAAATTTCATAAATAGGAATAAATCTATATAAAATTTCATAAATAGGAATAAATCTATATAAAATCATGCAACTAATAATATACGAAGAAAATTATCCGATCTTTTGCTATAATAAACGTCTTGATATAGTTGAGATAGATCAATGAAACATTGGATCTTATACTATAATAAACAACTTGATCATATATAAACATGAAACATAAATTAAAGAGAAAAAGAGATACCAAATTGACATTCTCGTTTCTTATTTCTTCAAGGTTGATGGTGCTCATGGTGAGGGCAAGAGAGAACGATCGATCACAAGAACAATGAACACAAAATAATATGTGAATTATTATATGGTTTGATATGAAGAGATTTAAGAGTGAAGAGTCATGGAATGAGTGAAAAAGTTCAAAGGGAAATATATAAATGACGTAGAAGAAAAAGGAAGTAAAAGACTGAGCCTTGGATTTAGGCTTTTTTGTTAGGGCATATGTCACATGGTGAAGTGGTCAAATATTTTTAGTGCCTATTTTAAGGTTGGGATCCTCCTGATCCCACTTTATTAATTTTTTCATAAATGTTACTACTATTTTTTGTTTAAAAATGTTTATTTTATTTTATATTACAAATGACATAAATAAAATATAGGAATCAAAGACCGAAATAAATAAAATAAATATAAACAATGAATACGAATCCATTGTAATATTTGTACTAGATGTATTGAGTTATGAGGTCAAATTTTTTGTAATTGTATTTATGATGTCATTATTTATTATTAATAAATGCTAGTATAATTTTCTTCTATTATAATTTTTTAAGAATCATGTTAAAATGTTTCTTATGACACATGTTAAGGATATTATAATTAAAAATATTTAAATATAATTTAATATAATAAAATTATATTCAAAATTTTAAAATATTGAAAGCATGTGTTTCAAGAGAATATTTCTATGAACAACTTATTAACTTGTGTATTTGGGGTACATGATAGATTTTTCTTTTTTGGTTTAAATGCATTTTTGGTCCCCTTATATTAATTTTCTAAACATTTTAGTCCCCCTATTAAAAAAATCAACTATTAGGTCCTCTTATATCATATTTCATGTTTTTTTAAGGTCCCCTATGACAAAATAGTCTAATTTGCATATGTGGCATTGAAATTATGAGATGCCATTTTTTAATTGTTGTTACGTCATTAAAAATAGACTCAGAAATAAATATTTTAGAATTAAAATTTATAATATATAATTTTTAAATAAATATTTATAGACAAAAATAACTAAAATAATTAAAAATGTTTAATTATTATAAAGAAAACTTAAAAAAAAATAAAATTTTTTTTTTTAAAATATTTATAATGACGTTACATCAATTAAAAAAAATGTCATTTCATAATTTCAATGTCACCTATGCAAATTAGACTATTTTATCATGGGGGACCACTAAAAAAACATGAAATATGATATTGGAGGACCTAATAGTTGGTTTTTTTATAGAGGGACTAAAATGTTAAAAAAATTAATATAGGAGAACCAAAAGTGCATTTAAGCCTTCTTTTTTTTAATAGTTAATTTTTTTTGACATAGAACTATTTAGATGGTATGATTGTTTTTAAAAAATCAAAATTGATTAAATACGAAGGGCTACAACATAATTGTAACCTCAAACAAACAAATTGGGGTCATGCCACCACAAATGAGATCCAAAAATCCATTTATCGGCCTTGTCCTTTATCCATCAAAAAGATATCAACTTTACTTTATCTAATAATTGAGCAATCTAAGACTCTTTTGAGTTAAACAACTTGTTATTCCTTTCTATCCACAACGCTCATATAGTAGTTAGGCATATTAATCGTAAAAACTCACGAGAAGCAATATTACCACTTGTAGCGTGAATAAACTGAAAAAGTGATATTTTGTATTAAGAGGATCTACACCATCAATATCAATCAAAAAATGAAAGATGTTGCCAAAGCGAGTTAAAAAGATGGCACTGAAGAAAAAGTTGTTGAGTTGTCTCCGCATTTCCACAATCCGTAGTGCACAAATAATCTTCATTAGATATAATAGCGCGGGTGACCAAGTTCACCTTTACAGGCAACCTGTCATGCAACAACCGTCACATACATATAAAAACCTTTGAGGGAACCTGTTTATGCCAAACATCGTCCAAAAATGACACCACATGTTCATATTCTTGTCTAGTGAGCTTATCATAAACATCACTGACAATATAATTTGTGTCTTCAGAAAGCAACCACCTTCATTCATCATAAAAATTACCCTGTAAAGAGACATCAAGTAATAATATTCTCAACTCTTCCACCAACTCCTTCTCACATGCTAACAATCTTCGCTGCCAACTCCACACCCTCTCTCACCTTCCCAACTCAAGGCAAACATATGCGTTATCGACTTCCCTTTAAACTATGACAACTGATAAAGACGACTAAATCTCTCGCAAAAAGGCACCTCATCTACCTAAGTATTCGTCCAAAAAAGAGTATGAACACCATTCTCCACCTTCCTCTGCACATTCTCATAAAACCAATTTGTTCACCTACACCTCATCCATCTGAACCCGACACACACTTCTTCACCAATTAGAACAACGCCTACCTCCTTCCTTCACATGTCCCTCCTCTACACCATACCGAACTTCCAACACCTTGACCCATAACTCATCTCTCCACCAACAACTTCCACAACAAAGCTATTATATATATATATATATATATATATATATATATATGGTTTATAATATTTTTATATATTAATCTGGTTAATAATATTTTAGAGGAATTATATTAAATTTTATTCTTATAGGAATAAAATTTTGTGAAGACTGACACATGCTTGAGACATATTTTAAAATTAAATATTTTAAATATAATAAAAATAATTTTTTTAATTAATATATTTTTGTATTTTTAAAGTGTAAAATTATTAAATTATTATAATCAATTTAATTTAAAAATTTATTTAAATTGATAATAAAATTAAGTCATCAAACACTCTTCTCATTATTTTTAAAAAGATAATTAAAAAATAATGCCAAAATTCTAAAATAAAAATACTTAGATATACAATTTCTTATTATACGAGAGAGCTCAAAAATTTATATCAGCAAAGTAAACAATATACATTATAAATAATTTTTATTATTATATATTTTAAATAGGTGTTATTATTTAATTAATACATTAAATAATTCAAAAAAAATAGTTCCATGTGATTATTACATTGCAACAATAATATATCTTACATAAGTGCTTAAGTAGTATTTAATAAATTATTTAATAATTCAACTATTAATGATTAATTAGTTTATTAAAGATTAAATAATTATTAAATATAGTTGAAACTTTAAATAATTTATTTATGGTTTCTTTTAACAAAGAATAATTTACTTATGGTTGAAACATTAAATAGTCAACATATTTAATAAACAAATTATTTAATAAACAAAATAATTAAAATAAATTATTAATATTAATATTTATTTAAATAGTTGAAATAAAATATTTAATAAACTAAATAATTTATTTATGATTGAAGCATTAAACAGTTAAAATAAATTGTTATTATTAATATTTATTAAAATTGTTGAAATATACTATTTAATAAAATAAATAATTTACTTATGGTTAAAACATTAAATAGTCAAAATAAGGTATTAATATTACTTATAGGGTGTCTGACCATGCCCTCCTTTTTAGAGGAGCAGATTCAGACAATATCTAAAAGAAATTACTTCAAATTTCAGAACATCATCACTTCAGCTGAGGGTTTCCTAGAGACAATCAGACTTGATTGAAATTAGAATATTGATGGGACTTTTATGTTTGTGTTATGGAGGAAGTTGCACAGATTGAAAACAACTATGAAGAAGATTAATACTCTTTTCAAAGGCATTAAATCCCAACTAAACAATGCTAGAGAGAAGCTGACAACTACTCAAAATGAGCTTATGAGATACAAAATGAATAAGGATGTTATTAATAGAACCAAAGCCATCACTACAGAGGTCTTGAGGTTGAGTAACATTGAAGAACACGTGTTAAAACAAAGATGTAAAGTGGAATGGCTTAAACTTGGTGATGGCAACAATAGGTATTTTTATGCTTCCCTTAAAAGTAAGTTTAAGCAGAGCAATATTCTAACCATGTTCAAGGATGATGGCACTATCTTAAGTAAACAAGATGTTTTTGAAAATGAAATTCTGAACTTTTGTAGCCAATTAGTGGGTACTTCTACCCCTAACCTCAAAGACATCAATATAGTGGCCATGAGGGAAGGGCAACTCTTAGTAGAGTAGGGTCACATACTGATTGCTCCCATTACAAAAGAGGAAATTAAGGCTATCCTAAATAGCACTAGTGACATCACAGCTCCTAGTGTGGATGGCTATGGAGTCAAATTTTTCAAAGCATCTTGGGATATAGTTAAAATAGTTGTGATAAATGTTGTTAAGGAATTATTTGACTTTGTTTGCGAGTTTGGAGGAGAGAAAGTAAGGGGAGAGATTTGAAAAATAGGAAAGATTGAGTGGAAATAATAGAAAGATTTTGGTTGGAAGGGTTTTGGAGAGTTTGAGTTTCTTCATAACACCAAAAACCCTTAATTTGAAGGAATTCAAAATTTATATCGAATGAGAGTTTTGGAGGGCTTACATATATTGATAACACAATAATAATAAACACTATTTGATGGTTCTATACAAAATCATTTTTTCAAAATATATCAAATATTTTTCTATATTGTTTTTAAAAATTCATTTTCGGAAGACTTCATTTCCCCTCCCCTCCAAACTCGCAAGCATAGCCTTTATGAAGGAGAAAATGTTCAAAGTTGTCGATAGTACTTTAGTCACCTTTCTTTAGTCTGGTACTGATAAAGTGACTAGGAAATCCCCTGTAACTTGGAAAATGATTTATACTCCTAAAAAGAAAATGGGGATAAATATTATCTCGCTTAGGGAATAGAACAATGCTAATTTGATGAAATTGCTTTGGAACTTGAATGGTAAGGTGGATAATTTATGGATCAAATAGATTCATTGTTACTATGCGAAAGGTGTTAATATTATGATTGTTCATGTGAGGAGTTCTTGCTCTTGAATCCTAAAGGCAATTTTGAACAACGGGAGTTCATCAATCAAAGCAGAACATGGAACAACTTGATGCAGCAAAATAACTTTAAAACAAGTTTGATGTACCATGACATTAAAGAGTAACATCAAATAGTAAGATAGATAAATATTCTTATGAGAACAATGAGAGACCCAAGGATATTTTCACTCTTTGGATGGCATGCCATGATAGAGTGTATTTTTTAATATTATGCTTCATAGGTTTGATCTTGTTGATAACAAGTGTATTTTTTATAGGCAAACTAAAACATTGCAACACTTGTTCTTTAAGTGCTATGATGTTAAAGGAGATTCGAAATTATGTGTTAAAGTGGCTTCAAGTCATGCACAATCCTCGTGGCTGGAATGTTGAGTTTGGATTATTCAGCAAATTAATAGAAAAGGTGCAAAGGTTGCCATCATCAAATGTGTCATTGTCGTGACCATGTATGAAGTATGACAGTTGAGAAATGCTCATTGATTTGGAAACAATGTTAGAAACAAGAATATTGGTCCCAAAATTGTTGAAAATGTTGTGTATAGGTGTTGGTTAAAGCCAAATCTTAGGCATCACCTATGTGAGATATTGGATCGAACTCTATTGGGTCGAAGGTAGTATCTTGGTTCGATGATTCGGCAGAGTTTAGCATGCAGTCGAAGGTTGCTCACATGCAGTTGTCGAAGTGTTACAAGCTATAGTCGAAGTGTGTTCTAGCTTATAGTCTCGAAGGATTCTAGGATTGTTAGCATCGAATTGCGTCTGTTTGTTATGTCCAATTGGTTAAGTTAGCTTGTACCCTAAGTTAGCTTGTAATGGGTATTTGTGATAAAAGCCCATTAGTTTAGTATGTTAGGTTTATTATAAATAGTATACTAGTCTCTCATCATTGCATACTGCAAATCCTATTTTAGGGTGAGAGGGTTATTTGTTATTCTTGTATACTTGTAATCTTATTTCAAGAGTAAGGAAAGAATAACAGTTAATAAACAATCCTTGTATTCATCGTGTTCTTCATTCTTTTTCCTACCCTAATTGTTTCTTGATCATTAAGCAACAAGTTTATATTTTTTCTAAGGCATCCGATTCACAACAAATTGGTGCGGTGAGCGTGGAGAAGATGCCTTTGACAAAGTATGAGATTAAAAAGTTTACCGGAGTGAAAGATTTCGGTATGTGGCGCTTGAAGATGAAAGCCCTACTGGTTCAACAGGGTTGTTTGAAAGCATTTAAGGGAGAATCAGCCATGAACGAAGCGTTAACGGCAGCTGAGAAGATGAAAATGATAGAGAAGGCCCACAACGCAATTTTGTTGAGCCTTGGTGATAAGGTTCTTCGACAGGTATCAAAGGAGACAACAGCGACAGGGTTATGGGTGAAACTTAAAAGTTTGTACATTACCAAATCGTTGGTGAATCGACTCTACCTGAAGCAAGCTTTGTATTCATTTCAGATGGTTAAAGACAAAGTGTTGGCTGAGCAGTTGGATATGTTCAACAAGCTGATTCTTGATCTTGAAAATATTGATGTGAAGATCGATGATGAAGATCAAGTGTTATTGTTGTTGTGCGAGTTGCCCATATCACATGCTCACTTCAAAGAAACTCTCTTGTATGGAAGAGAGTCCTTGACCTTTGAAGAAGTTCAATCTGCCTTGTATTCTAAGGACTTGAACAAACGAAAGGAGCATAAACCTTTGACGGTTGGTGAAGGTTTGGCCGTTAAAGGAAAATTCTTGCGAAAGGATAATAAGTTTGACAAGAAGAAAGGTAAAAGTCAGCAGAACTTTTACAGTGGTGAAGCATCTGGTATTCGATGTTATCATTGTAAGAAGGAGGGTCACACAAGAAAAGTGTGCACTGAACTCCTGAAAGATCATGGAGGAAAGGATAATGGCAATGTAGCTATTATTCAAGATGATTTCGACTCATCTGATGTTCTTGTGGTATCGAGAAGCAACCCGTCGAAGGAGTGGATTATGGATTCTGGGTGCACTTGGCACATGACTTCAAACAAAAACTTGTTCGAGGAATTATGTGATCAAGATGGTGGATCTGTATTGCTGGGAAACAACAAATCTTGCAAGATTGCAGGTGTTGGATCTGTGAGATTCAAACTCCATGATGAGTCAATAAGGTTATTGACTGAAGTCAGGTATGTACCTGATTTGAAGAGAAATTTGATTTCTCTTGGTGAATTCAACAAGAAAGGATATGTTTTTCAAGGAGAGAAAAGTATCCTAAGAGTCATGAAGGGATCGAAGGAAGTCTTGAGAGGCGTGAAGAAACAAGGCTTGTATACCTTTGAGGTTGAAGTTATAAGTGGTTCAACAAATATTGCATCCACTAAACCTTAGTCGAAGACAGAAATTTGGCACATGAGATTAGGCCATGTCAGTGAAAGGGGTCTGGTCGAATTGGGGAAACAAAATTTGCTTGGTGGAGACAAAGTCGAAAAGCTGAAGTTTTGTGAACCCTGTGTACTTGGAAAATCTTGTAGAATGAAGTTCAACAAAGGCAAACAAAGAACACATAGATCCCTTGATTACATCCATGTTGATGTTTGGGGGCCTGCAAGGTGTCCATCACTTTCAGGAGCAAGGTATTTTCTATCTATAGTAGATGACTATTCCAAAAAGTTATGGGTATTCATTCAGAAGACTAAGGATGGAAATTTTGAGAATTTCAAAGGTTGGAAGACTTTGGTCGAAAATTAAATTGGCAGAAAGGTCAAGAGGTTGAGAATAGACAATGGTCTTGAATTTTGCAATGAGGCATTTGATAGCTTTTGTGATGCCTCTGGTATTGCAAGGTACAGAACTACTACAGGCACTCCACAACAAAATAGTTTGGCTGAAAGGTTTAATCGAACCATCTTGGAGAAAGTTAGATGCATGTTGACTAGAGCTGGGTTAAAGAAGGTGTTTTAGGCTAAGGCTGTTTCGACAGCAACATATCTGATAAACAGATGTCCTTCAACCGCGTTAGATATGAAGACACCTGAAGAAGTTTAGTCGAGACATCCACCAAATCTCGACAAATTGAGAGTATTTGGCTGCGTAGCCTATGCTCACATTAGGCAAGACAAGGTCGAACCTAGAGCTCTTAAATGCATGTTCATGGGATACCCTGAAGGAGTTAAAGCTTATTGACTATGGTGCCTAGAGTCAGGTCACAGAAGGATTATCATCAGTCGAGATGTTGTTTTCCATGAAGGTGAAATGGCTTTCAAGAAAACGGATGATGTTGGTCGGTGCGTAAGTATCCGACGAGGAGCAGTAGAGATTCCTGTTGAGGTGGAGCATGTTGATGCTGAATTGCATATCCTAGATAAAGTCGAAGAAGCAGAGGATGCTGATGAAGTTGAGGAAACTGTCGATGACTATCTATTGGCAAGAGATAGGACACGAAGAGTCATCAAACCACCTCAAAGATTTGGGTATGCAAATCTTATAGCTTATGCCTTAATCTCTGCAAGTGAGGTTTTTGACGAAGAACTAAGAGACCATAAGGAAGTTATGAGGAGTCGAAATAAGACTGAATGGATGAAGGCCATGGATGATGAAATGAAGTCTCTTCATGATAACAACACTTGGGAATTGATCAAGAAACCTGCTGGAGCCAGGTTAGTCATTTGTAAATGGATTTTCAAAGTTAAGGAAGGAATCAAAGGAGTGGCATCGAAAAGATACAAGGTAAGGTTGGTTGCAAGGGGTTTCACTCAGAAAGAAGGTGTAGACTTCAATGATGTGTTTTCTCCCGTTGTGAAGCATAGGTCCATTCGAATGTTGCTTGCCATGGTGGCACAGTTTGATCTTGAACTGGGACAGATGGATGTGAAGACTGCGTTCTTATATGGTGATCTAGATAAAACAATCCTGATGAGGCAACCTGAAGGGTGTGTTGAAAAGGGAAAGGAAGATTATGTGTGCAAGTTGAATAGATATTTATATGGGCAGAAACAATCTCCTCTACAGTGGAATAGGAGATTCGAAAAATTCATGGCACGCATAAGTTTCGTTAGAAGTCAGTTCGACCACTATGTTTACTTCAAATTTCATCATGGTAATTCATTTGTTATTTTGTTGCTTTATGTTGATGATATTCTCATAGCAAGTAACAATGTCGAAGAGGTAATGAGGGTGAAGGATGAACTCAATAAGGAGTTCGAAATGAAGGATTTGGGAGCAACTTTCAAGATTCTTGGGATTGACATTCTAAGAGATATAAAGCAGTCGAAATTATGCTTATCTCAAGAGGCATATTTACGGAAGATTCTCGAAAAGTTTGATATGTCGAATTCGAAGCCTGTTGTGACTCCAACGAACCCTCAATTCAAATTGAGTATTGATCAGTGTCCCAGTACTGAGGTCGAAAGAGTTTATATGAATAGCGTCACATATGCTAATGTAGTAGGTTCTTTGATGTATGTTATGGTTTGTACTAGACCCGACATAACATATGCAATAAGTCTTGTAAGCAAGTACATGGTGAATCCTGGAAATTCTCACTGGAAAGCATTGAAGTGGATTCTAAGGTACATAAATGGGTCTCTAAATAGTCTTAATTTATGGTGGAGCCTTGGGTGAAGATAGTAAAGCAGTAATAGAAGGATATTTCGACTCTGATTATGCAGGTTGTACGGATTCTAGAAAATCTATTTGTGGATATTTTTCACTTTGTTTGGTACAACAATTAGTTGGAAAGCAACACTTTAGAAGGTTGTTGCATTATCGACCACTGAAGTGGAATATATTGCTTTAACTGAAGCTGTGAAAGAAGCATTGTGGCTTGAAGGTTCTGCTAAGGAGCTGAAAATTCAAGGTGAAGTTATCATTGTTAAATGTGATAGTTAAAGTGCAATACACCTGTCGAAGAATTCAACCTATCATGAGCGAACCAAGCATATTGATGTGAGGCTTCATTTCATTAGAAGGGTAATCAGGCGGTAGAAGTCCAAGTATTGAAGGTTTTGACAGATCATAATGTTGCTGATATGATCACCAAGACATTGCCTAGTTGCAAGTTTTTCCACTGTATGTAGTTGATAAAGCTGCATGAAAAAAACTAGTTCGTTAGTTGATAATAGAGTTTATTCCAAGGTGGAGATTTGTGAGATATTGGATCGAACTCTATTGGTTCGAAGGTAGTATCTTGGTTTGACAGTTCGATAGAGTTTAGCATGTAGTCGAAGGTCCCTCACATGTTGTTGTCGAAGTGTTACAAGCTGTAGTCGAAGTGTGTTCTAGCTTGTAGTGTCGAAGGATATTAGGATTGTTAGCATCAAATTGGGCTTGTTTGTTATGTCCAATTGGTTAAGTTAGTTTGTATCCTAAGTTAGCTTGTAATGGGTATTTGTGATAAAAGCCCATTAGTTTAGTATGTTAGATTTATTATAAATAACATACTAGTCTTTCATCATTGCATACTGCAAATCCTATTTTAGGGTGAGAGGGTTATTTGTTATTCTTGTATACTTGTAATCTTATTTCAAGAGTAAGGAAAGAATAGCAGTTAATAACCAATCTTTGTGTTCATCGTGTTCTTCATTCTTTTTTCTACTCTAATTGTTTCTTGATCATTAAGCAACAAGTTTATATTTTATTCTAAGACATCTGATTCACAACAACCTAAATAGACTTATGATGTCTTAGTTTCTTTGTTCTAGATTTGTTTGGTTGGCCGAATCTTTATCGCCTCGATTGTAATGACTTTTCGAAATTAATAAAGTTTATTTCTTTCAAAAAATATTAATATTTATTTGAATAGTTGAAATAAATTATTTAATAAACTAGATAATTTACTTATGGTAGAAAAATTAAATAGTTAAAACATTAAATAAACTAATTATTTAATAAATTAAATATTTGAATATAATTTAATAAACTATTTCATATTTCATATTATTGTTAATAAATATTTCATATTATATTTGAATTTGAATTTTGTTAATATTACGAAATAATATTGATCTTATTAAATATTTTATTAAATATTTTATTAAATATTTCAACTATTATATATTAAATAATTATTTCATAATATTTCAAACATTTAATATTTCAACTATTAATATTTTAACTATTAATTCATTAAATATTTAGTCTATCAAATATTGCAACTATTTAATATTTCAAATATTAATATTTAATAATTTATTTAATATTTCAACTATTAATATTTAATCAACTATTTAATTTTTGACTATTAATGACTAAATTGTTTATTAAGTATTAAATAATCATTGTTGTTCTTATATTTAATAAACAAATCATTTAATAAAGGCTAAATTACACTTTTGGTCCCCCTATTTTGGTGTTTTCACGATTTAGGTCCCTCCATTTTTTTTCAACAGTTTTGGTCCCCCATCCCCACTTTGCCTCCAAAAAAGTCTATGTGTCATTTGTTATTAACAGGTGGCATGAAATTATTTTACATGCCATTTACAGGTGGCATCCAAAAAAAAACTCTTTCTTCCTCAACGGTCTTCTTTCCTTCTTTCCAGAATTTCTTTGTTTCCTCTTTCCTTCTTCTTCTTCAGATTCTTTTTCATTTGTGAGGTCGAATCATTCGCTTATGGGTTCCCAATCGTTTCAAGTATCAAGTTCTTCGTCTCATTCTAGGAGGAGAAAGATGGTCTGTTACTGTGGCTTGGAATCACCAGTGGACATCTCAAAATCCAGTATGAGGTTCCATGGATGTGGATTATACAAGGTAATCAAGAAAACCCTAATTTTTACATCTTAAATTCTACTTAATTTGATACATTGAAACCAAAATTTATGTTTGTTCAGATACATGGACGAAAAGGATGTTCCTTCTTTGAGTGGTATGATGAGCAATTTCAGACTGCTCACAAGAAGTCATAAACTCACTATTGGCGAAGGTTAATGATTTAAAGCATAACGACGGTGTAGCTAAGAAAATTGGTGAGGAACTCCAAAGGAAGATCAAGAATTTGGTTATGTTCCTGGTTTTTTCTTGGATTTTGATTGTCATATTGCCGACAAGAAACTTGAAGGGAGGATGTCACTAATTATAATCATTTTTGAGGGATTTTGATTGTAATGATTTTGATTGCCGCAACTAATTATGTAATTATTTTGATGTTGTAATCATTGAGGTTTTGATGTAATGTTCAAACTATTATACTGTCATATAATTTGGTCCTTTCAGTTCATACAATTTGGTCCTTTCAGTTCATATATATTTTGGTTATATAAGGAATACTGTCATAATTTGGATAGACAACATATAACATAATCGTCATAATTTGATAAAGATGATGAAGATGAAAACAAACTTATGTTCAGAAGACTTATGGCATATATAAACTGTCTTATATATGGAAACATTAAAAGTTAGTTGAAAAACAAACTTATGCGTCAATACAAAATCTTATGCGTCGACACAAGTGACTTGATGCATTGATACAAGTGGTTTTGTATTGATGCATACTGTGTTGAAAACTACTTATGTATCGATGCAAACTACTTATGTGTCGATGCAAACCACTTATGTATTGATACAAAGGATTATGCATCAATGCATACTGTAATGGAATGGTTTCCAGAAAGTTGAGTTACGTATGCGTCGATGCAAACTACTTATGTGTCGATGCAAACCACTTATGTATTGATACAAAAGATTATGCATCAATACATACTGTTATCAAAATGATTCTAGAAAACTAATTAAGACATGAGTCGATGCATGACACGGATGAGTCGATGCATGTGAGATATGTATTGATACAAGCACTTATGTATTGATGCAAGATCAAATATCCAGAGCCTCAATTCTTATATGAGTCGATGCAAAACACGTATGCATCGATGCATACTGTGTAAATTTTATTTTCCAAAAAACAGAATTGGTTTGTATCGACACAAATGATTTTGTATTGATGCAAGCAACAAACAGAGCTGAATTCCAATTTTTGAAATATATATGTATCGACGCAAAACAGTATGAGTCGACTCATATAGATGGGAAATTGTTATATGTATTGATGCATGTCTTTTTGTATTGACTTAAGAGGTTATGCATTGATGCACGCCTTTTTGTATTGACTCAAGAGGTTATGCATTGATGCATGCCTTCTTGTAAAACTGCTAAATTGTCTTTGTAAAACTGCTAAACTGTCTTATATATAACAAAAGAGTAGCAAAGCATTATACATAAACATAAACTAAGTGAAAAGTAGCAAAACAGAATCTGGATTATACATGTGATCCATTACACAAAATGTGAATTCAACCAAAACTAAGTGCAAAGTATGAAAACAGAATCTGTATTCACAAACATTACATGTGATCCATTACACAAAATGTGGATTCAACCAAAACTAAGTACAAAGTATCAAAACAGAATCTGGATTCACAAACATTACATGTGATCCATTACACAAAATGTGGATTCAACCAAAACTAAGTACAAAGTATCAAAACAGAATTTGTATTCACAAATATTTCATTCTTGTGTTTGTGGAGCTTGTGAGCATTGTGTCAAGACAGTTGGTGATTCCTTTGTCTTCGTTTGCTTCATTGCCTTGTTACTACCTTTTGGTAATTTTCGATCCACCGCTGTTTTCCCTTTGCGAGTCCTTGAGTTATGTCCTAAAGTGCCACATTTTTTACATTTGACAGTGGTCAAAAGTCTTGGTAGTACTTTTCTGGAAGTTGGTTCATCATTAGCCCTGTTTCTTTTCTTTTGGGTCTGCCCGGTGCCCTTCTCATGATCGGTGGACTAATCAATTCTCCATTACTTACAGGCCAGAGTCTGGGGCCATTGGATGGCAACACTATATAAGAGTAAGTTGCCATGAAGCTTGATTCCCTCTCTTCCATTACCACTTCTTCACTGTCTTCATTATTTACCTCTTCCATATCTTCTTCATTTACCTCTTCTGCATTCTCTTCCACAGTTGCCCACTCTTCCACAGTTACTTCTGCATTCTCTTCTGCATTCTCTTCTGCGTTGTTAGCCACAGTTACTTCTTCCCTCTCTTCTGCTTCTTCCCTCTCTTCTTCATTCTCTTCTCCCCTCTCTTCCACAGTTACTTTTTCCCTCTCTTCTGCATTCTCTTCTTGGTTCATCATTAGCCCTGTTTCTTTTCTTTTTGGGTCTGCCCGGTGCCCTTCTCATGATCGGTGGATTAATCAATTCTCCATTACTTACAGGCCAGAGTCTGGGGCCATTGGATGGCAACACTATATAAGAGTAAGTTTCCATGAAGCTTGATTCCCTCTCTTCCATTACCACTTCTTCATTGTCTTCATTATTTACCTCTTCCATATCTTCTTCATTTACCTCTTCTGCATTCTCTTTTGCATTCTCTTCCACAGTTGCCCACTCTTCCATAGTTACTTCTGCATTCTCTTCTGCCCACTCTTCCACAGTTGCCCACTCTTCCACGATTTCGCATTCTCTTCTGTTAGCCACGCATTTTCCCTCTCTTGCTTCTTCCTCTCTTCATTCTTCTCCCCTCTTCCAGCTACTTTTCCCTCTTCGCATTCTCTTCTTCGTTGTTAGCCATATCTGCTTCATCATCCGATTCGATCTCAATTGGGGTTTGTGCAGGTTCTGCATATTGTTTATACTCTTCTTCTGTTAGAACTTCCGGTTCATCTACGACATGTTCAACATAGATACTACCCAAATCGTATCCTTTCATATCTTCACCGAATTTCAGAACATTTGCATCATTGTTAAGAGGTCTCAGCCCACGCGCAAGTGATAATTTCAGGTGATGATACCACATGCCCTTGATTCTTACATAACCCAACTCCTTGACAACCTTCATAAAGTCCATGTAACACATGAAATCCACATCAAATTCCCATTCCA
Organism: Vicia sativa; assembly: GCA_021764765.1. Taxonomy (NCBI): domain Eukaryota; kingdom Viridiplantae; phylum Streptophyta; class Magnoliopsida; order Fabales; family Fabaceae; genus Vicia; species Vicia sativa. The sequence continues at coordinate 218,182,839 of CM038795.1, forward strand.
GTTCTTCTACCTTTCCATTAACATATACTTTGCAAGGATAATCAACAAAGTACCCCCCATGATTAATCCTTACCCTAACTTCAGTTATATCAGCTGGCCTATTAAAGTATAAAAAACAATGCACATCTGAGATCAACGCTTTACTAAACTTCAACATCTCAAAATACATAACTATATAAAATCGCTACATACCTGAAATGAAACTTCTCATCCTCCTTAGACGTAAATGAAGACATGTATGTCTGTGAAATCAAATGCAACAAACAGTGAAAATTAGGGCTTCTGGAAAATTAGGAACGAGTGAGGAAAGGGAAGAAGAAGGAGCGAGGAAGGGGAATTTCTAATGACACAAATCTGGAATCGTAGCGGAAAGGGAAGAAGAAGGAGCGAGGAGACGAAGAAATTCTGGAAAGAAGGAGAGAAGACCGTTGAGGAAGAAGGAGTGTGTTTTTTGGATGCCACATGTAAAATAATTTCATGCCACCTGTTAATAACAAATGACACATAGACTTTTTTGGAGCCAAAGTGGGGATGGAGGATCAAAACTGTTGAAAAATAAAATAGGGGGACCTAAATCGTGAAAACACCAAAATAAGGGGACCAAAAGTGTAATTTAGCTTTTAATAAACAAATCTCACAGATTCATTCAATAAAATTGTTGTTCTTATATAAAAAATGTCGAGTTTTAGTTCCTATAAAATTACTTTTACATGCAATTTTAGTCCCTGTTGAGGGACTAAAACTGCGTGTAAAAGTAATATTATAAGGACTAAAACTCGAAAAATATTTTATAAGGACTAAAATTCATTTTTAGTAATTTTATAGGGACTAAAAACATATTTAACCCTAAAAAAATCATAAGCTTATTTTAATAATTGTTATTATCTCTTTCAAAACACACCTATCTTAAAAGATAAGCTCAAATGAACAAATTGTTTTCCTTAAAATATAGTTATAAAAGATAAAATATTTATTTTGGTCCCTTAATTATATCATTGAATTCATATTAGTCCCTTAACTTGTTTTTCAGGTCATTTTGATCTCTTAACTTTTAAAATGTTTCATTTTAGTTATTTTTGTCTAATTAGTGACGAATTTAGCGACCGATTTCAAAGTATTTTCATCGCTAATTAGATAAAAATGACTAAAATAAAACTTTTTGAAAGTTAAAAGATAAAAAAAACCGAAAAAAAATTAAGGGGCCAATATAAATCCAAAAGTATATTTAAGGGGCCAAAATGAGTATTTTGACTAAAAATAATTATAAAACATTCCACAATTAATTTTAAAACTACAAACTTTGATTATTGGTATTAGCTACAAATGGTTCAGCCACACAAATTTGTGGTTATTCTCTGAACCATAATGGTGTGATAAAATGCTTATGTAATTGCGGTTGGAAAACCTAAAACCAATCTTTATATATTCTAGTTATAAATGCAATTATAGATCAGAATTAGAAACTACTAAAATAAGAAACATAAATGATATTATGACACTAACTTTTACACTACATCATATACTTGTTATCAATTCGAGCATATGGGTACCAAATTTCACCCTATGTGCATCTGAACAGTTAATAAATCAAAAAATCTTCTCAATCGCTCTAAGTCATACATGTGTCTTGTCAAGTTCATGTGCTCCCTTGAAAATTGGCGGATTGTTCCTCTGGAACTTTCCCAAAGCACAAAACTCATCATCATTGTTGTTGCCAGCATTAATGTTGACTTGTTGATTCTGCCCAATTGCTCCAACCAGCATTGCCAAAGTTTCAGTAATGGCGTCGTTATTCCTTCCTCCAACCATTTTTCCAAGAATCTCAACAACAATTCTCGTTAGAAAAAACAATACTAATAGTTTCATATACACATATCATATATAAACGAGAATAAATACATCAACAACTTGGTCAGTTGAATGACTTTACTCTGATATCACTAATGTAACACCCTCTAAAACCCGTGGAATAATACGTCATAAATTAGAGTAATATAACATGCATATAAATCAAGGGTGTCACCCATAATTCTAACATCTACATACACCCATGTCATGCTCAATAACACTTATTTAAATTCCATGTTTTCTATACACTTTCACATAAGCATGTAGAAGCAGAATCAACTTCATTCAAATGAATATAATATTTAAGTCTCATAATATTTCATTCAATAAATAAATTGGGCATTAAAAGCCACTTCATAACATAATTCAAATAAGAATAGCCAAATAAATAGAGTATACAAAGGTATCTCTTAAACATAATTTAAAACGTCCCAATGTGTTACATAATTAGAGCATTGACCCAAAATAAAATACGGAAAGGCAAATAAAGATAGCTCATCAAGCTACACTTTCGCTAGAAGCAACTCTAATCTTCAATATCTGAGTGATGTCGTTATAAAACATCATTCAAACAGAAGGGTGGGAATTCACATAATTATCGAAAATCATAAATAATATATAATCCATAACATACATGCATAAAGATAAATATTCTAACACTTCCAGTACTTATAAACATAACATCACCCAATTAATCATACTATTCACAAGTATACACTCACAATCCACAATTTCACAATTTCATCATTTTCCCATGATGCACATAACTCCATATTATACATAAACACAATGTGACTCAACACAATACTCAAATGCAATACTCATGCATGTGGTACCAATCACTATTATTTTTGTTCAGTTTCTAATTTTAACCGGGTACATTCCCTAGATCAAGAACACACACAAATTTGGTTCCCTAAGCTTTCAAACCCCACTTTAGTTTCAGGACAAGTTGCTAGCTCCTGCGAAACTAACCAGCATTTCCTCTTGAAAATAATGATGCATGTGTAATTTCAACAACCATATGCAATTTAAGACCATCCCTCAATCTTAACATCCATGCATATCTTCAATAATTCATCACAATTGAATTACCACACAATTACACATATATGCACATTTTCATGAATTATTCACATACAATTCACCTTCATAGTATAATCACACCAAACAACCATAACATCACATAACAAGCAATATACAAAAGTGTTATTACGATCCAACACCAAATCACAAACTACACAACACACAAATACAAGTCATTTTACACAACCACACAATGATTAAATTGTATTGCCAACAAGACCATTTTTATTGAAAATAATATGGCACTAGCTTTGTAACACTTTGAACGGTTACCCAAACGGAGTTACGGTTAGAAAGTTATGAATTTTTTAAGTTTTACAAACATGTTGTCAAAACTGATGGAAATCGATTACCCCCTTTTTAAGAACTCGATCTCCTCTACTCTAGAAGCCAAAATACCTAATATTGTAAAGGGGATAACTGATTTCCACTACCTAGAAGAAGTTTTTTTTACTATTTTAAAGTACGAAAATCAGTTCCCAAACCCTTCCAAAACCCCAACTTTCATGAAATATTTCATATTCAAACCCCAAAATCTCATTACCATTAACATACATCATTACAACACACATCATTACAACACAAATCAACATCATATACAAAGATTTCTCATAAACCCAAGCATTTACAAAACATAGAAATTGAGAAGTTTTCATCCTAAGCATAAATCTACCCATTACATATCATTATATGATTCCCATAACATGCAAATACCCTTCCTTACCTGGATTTCTTGAAGAACTCTTGAGTTTCTCCTTAAGTTTTTCTTCTCCCTTTTCCTTTTCTCTAGGTTAGCCTCTTTTTCGTCTTTTCTTTACTATCCTTTATTTTCTCTTTTTATTAAATCACTGGTAAAGTAAATACTAACTCTACTAACCAAGTTAATAGACTCACTATCACACCCCACTAACTCTTCACATTCTCACAATTAGGCCAAATTATCATTATTTTACTATTTCTCTATAATTCTCACTAATTAAATAATTCCTTCACTAACTGACATCATTTCCTGACGATAACGCACGGTTCAATAGTCTCACCCCAACTAACCTGTCACATAAATCAAATAGTTTAAATTAAAATATTTACTCACAAAATCAGACAAATGATTAATTAATAAAATATATAACTAACTAATAAAATTTGGGTGTTACGGCTTTAACGCAACAACATTATACACCTGCAAAATATGAATAAAAAAAATCAGTTACAACATACGTACGCATACACACTTCATAAACATACAAACACACTCGTTTCTCACCCTTTTCAATTCACAAAATTCAACTCCAGTATAGTTCAAAATAAACACAAAACATATTTAATCTTCACCTCATATTCAAATCAAATCAAGGGATATTATTCCACCTTTAAGTCTCACACGAATCCACTCCATTTTCTTCAAAGAAACGTAACATAAATTCCCTCAATTCCTACCGATTCTCACTCAAAATCTCACTTCACCTCGTCTCAACATTCTCCAATTTAAAGACCCTCTTGTTCGCTTTAAAAAGTGACGCGCGAGGGAATCGAATCTGAATTCGAATACTCTGGCTCGAAACGATTTACTCTTTTGATTTGTTTTTAAAGATGCCGCGAGCATCAAGCTTTATTGTTTCCAAGGCAAGAAAAATGAGATGAAAAAGGGGAAAGCTGCAATACCCTCAATAAATATGATATGCATTACGACTAGCGCGAACTAGACGCAACGCATTGGGGAGATTCCGGGCAAGGGGGTTTGTTATATAAAGGGAATAGATGTGGCACCCTAAATATATATAGTTATCTATAGCTTTATATATGAATAGTTTGATATGTTTGTGTGTTTTAATTTGCTATTTCTATTCTTGGGAAAGTTTCTACTTTGGATTTTAAGAAGGGTAGATTATGTGGGATCCTAGGTTTTGTTATTATTGTGCTCGCAAAGATCATTGGGATCTTCTGCATACATATCCCTTAATGGGAATCAGAGCATTTGTAGCTCGGATCTAAAGGGAGCTATGGTTTTGTTTGGTTTCAGGGAGAAAGAAGTATGCTCGCCAAGGATGAGACCTTGTGCCTATGTATTCTCAAAGGGATGTTGAGAAAGTCAGAGCAATCGTAGTTCCCACTTATGCTAGTGGAAGCAACGGGATGTTATTAAGAGACAAAGGTAAATGTCATCTTAATGAAAAATGTATCTAATCTATTTCATCACATACATTTTGAAGGGTTGATTAAATCTTTCATTGTAAGTTATAGGTGTTTTGCTTGAGTGTACAAGCGTTACCACTTATGAGTTAAGAAAGATGTTTTGAAAGATGATTGAATCTTTAATTGTAAGCATTAGGTGTTTTGCTTGAGTGTACAAGCGTTACCACTTACAGATTAAAAGATGTTTTTGTTTGAAAAAAATGTAATTTGAAAAATTGATTGTATGTGATGTGATAGATGAGATAGTTCTTCCACAGAGATGATAAATGTCTAAATCTCGAGGAGAAATTGATTGGATTAGGGGAATGCTTTTAAGAAGCCCGTGGGTCCTTGTATTGTAAGCCCAAGAGGAGGCATTCTGAGGGTCATCGAGGGTCCTTGTATTGTTAGCCCAAGAGAAGGAATTCCGAGGGTCATCGAGGGTCCTTGTATGAAGCTCAAGAGGAAGCTATATGGTATGGCTGGCTTTGGCTTTAAGAGTGGTTTCACCGGGAAACCTCATAGGATTCAAGAGTGATTTCACCGGGAAATCATCCTCTCAGGGTTCTATCCTAGCGCGGGTGATTCTTTGTATTGGAAGCCCAATAGGAGGCTGTTAAGAGATTTTCAAGTCTCTTTCTTGTTTGATGCCCAAGAGAAGGCTAAACTCAATGAGGAGTTCTTTTGAACGAAGCCCAAGAGGAGGCTAACTCAGCAGGGGAGTGTTGTCTTATACGAAGCCTAAGCGGAGGCTAAACTCAGTAAATGAGTTTTCTTATATGAAGCCTAATAGGAGGCTAACTCAGATGAATGAGTTATCTTGTACAAAGCCCAAGAGGAGGCTAAAGGGAACCTAGTTGTTAAACTGGTTGTTATGTTATAACTGGACAATTATATAAACAAGTGTGTGACGTGTATTCACAGGAGTTTATGAAGGAAATATAAACAAGTGTATAAAACAAGCGTTTAAAGCAAGTGTAACTTGAATATATACAAGGTTTTGGATGTGTATAAGGGAATGAATATGTACACGAAGGGGTATTTATGTACAAGGAAATGAATATGTACATAGGGGGGTTGGGACTTACACTGTGAGGGAGACCCATGATCAATTAAGAAATTCAAGGAGAAACCTGGTTCGGTTTATTTTTAAATCTAATTGATCATGGAAAAAGGTGTGTGAGTTTGTTGAAATGTTTTTGAAAAGGTTTTGAAAATGATTTTTAAAAGTGAAGGATATTCACAAGAAGTTTTGAAAATATTTAGTTTGAAAGTTGGAAAGAAAATATTTTTGAAAAGTATTAAGAAATACTTAAAATGCCTCATTTTTAACTTGATAAAAATATAATCAAAAAGAAAATATTTTTGGATTTTTTTGACATAATCATAAAATAGATATATTAAATGACAAGTGTGCAAAAAATCATCTCAAAATGAGAAGTTTTGAATGGTTTTTAAAAATGTTTGAAGTTTGCTAGAAACTTGAGAAAAAAAGAGTTTTTTGGTCCTAAGGAGGTTTGAACCTTGGACATTTGGCTTAGAAATGAAGATTTTCCATTGAGCCATTTGTTTGACTTGTCATTTAATTATCTTGCTTAGAAGGAGTTTTGAAAAAATGAAGTTTGGAAAAAGTTCAGAAGTTGGACTTCTGAAGGGTTCAGAAGTTGGCTTGCTTCTGGAGGATCAGAAGCTAGCTGGCTTCTGGAGCGTGAGAAAGAGCTTCTGGAGCGTGTTGGCTAGCATGGTGCTTCTGACTGCGTGAGAAGGCTTGCTTCTGTTTGCTTCTAGAGGCTGAGCCTCAGAAGGACTTCTGGAAGAACAAGCTTCAGAAGCTTGTATTTCCTTTTATTAAAAAAAAAGGTTCCAGGGGGATCGAACCCTGGACCTATGGCATGGCAAGGACATGAAAAGTGCGCTGACTACCACTGGGGTGGCTATACATCCGTTTACTTATTTCATTTTAATTAATAATATTATAAACGAATTATTTGAATTTGAAAAAACAAACAGAAAAATGCGCGTATGAACATCATCTTCTCCAACCTTCATCAATTCATGGATTCTTTATTTCTCAATGAAATTAAAAGTTGTAAACATCAAACTTGCTTGTTTTGAACCCAGGAATATGATGGTGGAATTTAATTTCATTTATTTTGAACTTAAGATGATTAATTTTGAACGAGGACAGATGAACCCTAATTCTAAGAATCAATATGAAATCGTGTATGGATCATGATTTGTGAAATTGATTGAGGGTTATCATTTAGTATGAGTGCAGAAACAAGATGGCCAAACAATTTTTCATCTGTAATGCACGAATCATAGAGTTCAAAGTTTGAGCAACTTACCTCTTCGAACTGAAATCGAATTCTCAGTTAGAGTGTTTCTAGAAGTTGTTTGATGATTGTTATAACTTCACTGAACCTTATGGAAGGTATCTGGATGCTTAGCTTGAATTGAAATGGCCTGGATCGTTCCATCCAAGTCCAACTGCAGCCACTTGGAGTGAGTTTCGAATTAGAAGTTGAAGATGTTACAGGTCAGTGATGAGTACTTGGATCACTCATATGAAGTGTATGGAAGGTATTTGAAGTGAAAAATTGAGATATGCACGAGTGGATTGAGAGATGGCAAGTTAAGACTCAATTTGCAAGTTTATGGATTTTGGAGTATGATTCTGAGTTTGGATAGTTTTTCTGGTGGTTTTAAGTTTTAAACAACTTCTAAATGATGTTTAGAACATGTTAGAAACTTAAGTTTGCTCAGATTTTGCAAAGTTTTGAAGATTGCAAAATTTCCCCTCTTTGAACTTTGAAACTTGGAATTTAAGAAAGAAAGAAGGAAAGCTTGACAATGATAGCCTTGGTGTAGTTTCAAGATGAAGAAATGACCTCTATTTATAGGCCAAAAAATCTGAATGACAAGGCAAGGTTATCATTGAGAGAGCTTTGCAACTAGCTTAAGTGATAAGAAGGAATCTTTTGCATTTAATGCAAAAGTTACTTTCTAACCATGGTTAAAAGTTTTCTTTGATCCAATCCTCTTCTCAATCATATCTAACTGATATTTATCAGCTATAATCTATCCAAAGCTGATGACAAGGCTTCTAGAAGAGAGATTTGTGAAAAATGACTTATAACTTTGATGCATGATCTTAGAATTCCATGGTTTTGGAGCTCTATGTTTCAAAATCAAAAGCCTAGCTAGACAAAGTATTTTTGCAAGTTCTTGGACATTTTGGAAAGCTTGTAACAAGGGCTACAACTTTCATGTTTTGAGTTTTTCCTGAATCCAAATGGATCTAGGTGAAAAATGGCCACGAAAGTGAGGAAAAACCATGTTTCTTAACACTTGAAATTTTTTCTAAGTGTTAGAAAAAAATCCAAATCTTGACTTTTTGTTGACTTTTTCACATTTCTTAATTTTTTATGATCATGATGGGTTATTTGAAATGTTTTTATGATTGAAAAAGTTTGGTCTTGAAAAAGTTGACCAAAAGTCAAAGTTTGACTTTTTTTTGAGTAGATGAATTTTCATCAGATGGTTCAGAATTTCTCTGATGAAGAAATATGGATTTTGCAATGTTTTGAACAAAGAAATTAGGTCAAGATGTTGCATTGAATATGTTAAGATCAATCTCCAAGCAAATAGGTCATCCATTGAGCAGAAAGTTAATGATTCAATATCTTCGATCAAAATCCTAATTGGTCGATTCAAGGTAGATCATGAGAAAAAGTTGGGAATTTGAAGATCAAACGTTGATGATTGATTAAGATAGATCATTTTAGGTGAGTGGAAACTCAAAACCTAATTAATCATATCTTGAACAGATGATATTTTGAAGAAACCCTAACTTTGACTTCTAGAAGCCACACACGATCTATTCTGTTTTGAAACTGTTAGTGATGCAGTGATGCATATGTAAGGTGGTATCTTAGGTCAAAAATTGGGGTATGACACCTCTTAACTTCTCATTCATCATAATCAACCACCATAACGAATTTTTGTTGAATCAATTATCCCAATCTCTCATGTGCATCACACACTAAAACCTCTTTCAAAATTCTGCTCAATCCCTATATCAACTTCCCCCACAATACTTGTTAGAACAAGATTTAGATTCTGAAGAAACATCATTAGTTCTAAAGAATATTTAATAAAAAAGGTCACAAATCTAAAAATGATTAAAAAAAATATTTAGAGAAAATCAACCTATATCTCCTTTTTCTTATCACTATACTTCTGCATATACACAAAATTTAATGTTGCACGAAAATCCAAGTTCATCAGAAACTCTAGGAAAACTAACTCTAAAGGACCCAAAAGATTGTGGGTTCCAAAAGAAAAGATTGTATATGTTGCATATATCTTATGCAATGTAGCAGAGTTAAAACACCAATCATGACACTTGAACTCTAGATTCTTGTGATGCATAACAAGAAGAAATTGTATGTTCCAAAACTTGGAATATAAAGTGCTGGGTACTATGCTTCAGAAGGATTCATAAATAAAGTTAAAACAAATCAAAACACTGAATCCAAATAACGGTTAGAATTATTAGAACAAGATTTATGGAGACACTTCTGAAACTGATCTTGTAGAAAGAACTAACTTTTGGTGAGGCAATACTTCAAGAAAATCACAAAAATTTGTGAACCAAACAAGTGAAGAAATAAGGTTATAATGTACTGAATGATCTACTCTTGACATATCTAGATACTTCTACAAGTTAGAATACATATTGATCATAAACATCTCAAATTAGAAACCTTTTGGTTTCCTTGATTATCAAGAATAGTAACTTGTATATTATTTCAAACTAATGGGTGTGACTCATTTTGACACCTGCTAAAACATGTTGTTGATTGACATCTGAGAGTAATGTGATGTTTGGAGATTAGGTTTAAAATCATCATTACCCTACTGTTTTGTTACGGTTCTAACATTTCAATACCTATATTTGTTACAAGAATTCATTTTTCTCACACTCACTGTTCATTTCATCTCCTACACCTTAAACCCTTTTTTAAACCTAAAACCCCATCTGATCAACTTGAAGTCCTTTGTGAATTGTTAGTGGATTTTGAGAATATAAAGGCAAATGGCATGGATTTAATAGAGGGTCGGGATGGGGAAACTATTTTCAACGTCTCTATGGTCTTGTTTACACTATGTTAGTAAAGGATTTTTTGAGACAAGTTGAATTGAAAAAGAATACATAGTATATATCGTATGTTTTAGGTAAACAGGTTGTGATCACAGAAAAGTTTGTAGCTACACTGCTTGGAATGGAAAACGCCATAAGAAAAAGGATTTATCATATGAAGTCAAAATTATACCTTCTAAAGCGTGTGATAAATCCTACGATTTTTACTGAAGGTAATCATAAGCCATCTAAAGGAAAGCCATTTTCTAAATGCAAACATTTGTCAAAGGATTTGAAGGTGTGGTTCCAAATCTTTCAAGGAGGCATTCATCACAAACCAGCTTCCAGCGCATCAAATCATGTAAACAATTATCATAAATACATTTTGTACTATCTGATGAAGGGAGAAAAGGTACATCTACCATCTATTCTCTTCAAATATCTAAGAGACACTCTTATATAAATAAGGAATAATGAGGCTGGAATCGCTACAAAGGCTTACATTTCTATGGTCTCATTGGGTACTTTCACAGTATAAACATTGTAGAAGTTGCTAATACAGGAGTTAGGAAACCATTCAATAGTCAAAGTCCAAAAAGCCTAAGAGATATCAAAAGAGCATGGTCGTTGGTTCCACCAAGTATATCCTTAGATTTCAAAAGCATAGTAAATAATAGGATTATAGTGGATGAATATCCTCTTTTCATTAAGCTTGATCCACCTGATGTTGTAGCTCAATACTTCAAAAGTTTCGAGGATGATATAGTAGTCATTTCTGGGATCCCTTTTGAAAATCTCATGGATGCGCCTCTTAAACCTCCATCATCTAAGAGGAAGAATGAAGCCAACCAGGAGAGAGAAATTTTTGAAAAGAAGCAAAAACTTCCAGTGTTGTCAACATCTAGAACCTACTTTAGAAACAATGCTCCTGCAATTTATGCCGAGTCATTGAGTAAGTCCTCCAGCTCTCATAATACTACCTTGTGCTCTGAGTTTAGAAACATTACTTCATCAACCTTCATGACACATACACAAACTACAACTTTTGTTCCTCCTGAGAAATCCACAACTCAAATCTCATCACCAATCACTCCTAAAATCCTTTTCAAACAACCGACATTCACACCATCTTCATCTTTATCCTCACAAAACCTTATTCTTACATCCTCTACAAATAACTTATCTACACTCCTTCCAAAAATCTCTTTTTAATTAATAGATTTCAGAGACACAATCATAATCAGTTTCGTGACAAAAAATTTAATACATGACAAAAACACGCATTTAGAAGACATGCTTATTTCAAATAACCAACCTTCCGCCAACAATCTCACGATCATCACCAATTTACCTGACTCTGACGAAATGGTTTCTAATGAAACTAATACTGATGAAGAAACAAATCCTAATCCTAAAATATTGAGCCTTAATCTTGACAAAGTGATATCAAACTTTAAGGACATTGTAGTTAGAAGAGTCAATATACTCAATGAGGAGTCCAACGTTAGCTATCAACCTTCAAGTGTAAACTTTAAATGGAATAGGTTCAACAAATGGATAGTTGTTGAGGCTCTAAGAATAAAAAATCTATCTGGCCAAATTCAAATAAAGATTGTCCAAGAAGCATAAGAGAAAAATAAGGCTTTAGAAGCAAAAAAAAAGGCAGAATGTAAAGTTGCTCATAAAAAGGCTGAAGAAAAAGCTACCAGAAAAGAAGTCACTGAGAAAGCCAATGCATAAACTTAAAAAGCTCCATAAACTTACATTATTCTACAAACTCTTGAATAATTAAAAAAGGAACAAGCGTGAGCCAATGAGAAATTTGATAGACAGGAAGCCTTCAACCAAAATATCAAATACATTCTCAAGCAGTTTCTTCATAAACTTCCATCTAGGCACTTCTAGGAAACCTTGTTTTGTTGTTTCTTATTTTTTCTTCTCTTGTTTTTCTCAATGTACTCTCTACCTTTAGAAATCAATGAAACGTTCTTTTTGATAAAGACAAAAAGGGGGAGAAATCATAATGATGATTTTGATGCATAACTAACTCTCTAAATCTCATTACTTACATTTCTAACAAATGTTTTCCAGGTACAAGATAAAGAACTTCAAATTCTTAGAAGGTTCTAACAAATCAAGCTTTGATAAGGAACTTATGACTAGATGGTTTTGTTAATCAAACTTTGATAAAGAATTTCTGTCGATTAGAAGGTTCTAACAAATCTAATGTTGATAATGAACTTCTATCTCTGATAAGTGTCTGACATATCAAGTTGTAATAAAGAACTCTTCTATTGATTAGAAGTACTAATGAAGAAATAATTTATGATAAGGAAAACTCTGAGAAATCGCTTCCTTCTAAAAAGAGGAGATTGTTAGAACAAAATTTGGATTCTACAATTAATATCTGGATTTTGATGAGAATAATACATATATTTTATATGTAAACAATTTTGTTTCTAATGATTTTGTGAGTGTGCAGATTAGAATTCTAATTGATTCAGAACTATTGTCGGAAGAATCAAAAATACGCTAAGCACATCAGAAATAATGTTTGCATCCGCTTCTGAAGAAACATCAGTAGTTCTAAAGAATGTTGAATGTTCGCAAGAAAGAGGATCACATGTGTACTTCTCGATAATCTGCTGCTTCAGAAGTCATAAGTATTCAAGAAGAAAGAAATTCTGACAAGATGTTGCTTCAAGATCATAAATCAGAATTGCACAAGAAACAATCTTTCAAGTTAAATGTCAGAAGTCAAGTTTTGCTCACCAGAATAGATGACGCTTATAATTCTGAAGACAAAGTCAAGATTCTAAAAACATCAAAATAAAGCTTCTACTTTGCGAATCAGAAGTCAAGATCTATTTATAAGAAACGCATCGCTTATATTTTTGAAGACAAAGTCAAGATTTTGAAGACTCTGATAGTTCTTGGAATACGCGCACATCTTGTCAACATCAGAAGTATTCCATCAGAAGAAAGGATCAAGGAAAGATATATCTTTTAGACTTATTTCTAATCAACATCATATAGTCCATCATAAGACAAAATTAAAAGATGATATCTTCTCAAGCCAATCTACTTCAATAGAATTAATATTTATCATAAGAAAGAGTATTATTTGAAAGGTGAGCTACAAGAGATAGTACAAGGTACAACTACACATTCCACTCAAATGGATGATGGTTTCTTACCGTTAGCAGCTAGCAAGATGAAAGTGACGTATATACTATTACAATGGTATACTCTCTCAACAACTATATAAGGGTTTAAGCACTTCATTTGCAAATTGACGATGAACACGAACAACTATTGAACAAGAACAGTAACATTGCCAAAATCAGTCCAAGCAAAAGATTAAAAATACAAAGAGTTGTTTCTCATTATTTGTGATGATATTTAGCTCATCATTGTTCATATAAGAACAAGGAAGACAAAGACACAAGAGTTATTTATCATTAATTGTGTTATTATTTGTTCTTCATTTGTTAGAACACAAGAATTGTTGCTCACTATTGTGTTAATATTATTTGATTAAAATACAAGAGTTTTTGCTCATATTTGTGTTACTATTGTAAGTTGTTTGAACATATGAGTTGTTGCTAATAATTATGTTAAGCAATCTATACTTAATTATTTGTGCAATCCGCTTATTAGAAGTAAATTTGTAAACACAACATTCAACTGTGAGTTGATCAAGTCCTTGTTTAAGGCAACGATAAATCTCCTTCAAGGGACCATATAGGTCATAATCCATAGGGAGCCATTGATAGTTATATCTCTTAGGGGACCGGGTAGTTCAAAATTCTCAAGGGACCACTAATAGGAGGATATCATTGTATTATGGTTAGTCACCGATACGTAGCTCGTGCAATTGTAATATATTGAGATTAATGGATTAAGTACTTTCTAGGTGAAATCAGCTTGGTGGGTGGACAAGAGTGGAATTTTATAAGGTGAACTTGTATAAACCGAACTTGTCATTATTTCTCTTCTATAGCATTGATTTCTAATCTGATTGTCTGTGGAAAATACTTCTAAACGAAGAAAAGATTAAAACCCAATTCAAACCCACTTTCTTGTGTTTTTTAACCTTTAATACTCACCCTCAACCTCAAACATACTACACATAATATTCAACCTACAAAAATCCGCTCAGAGCAATAATAACTCGAATGCAGCATACATTGAGAATCAGAATCCAGAAGAATAAGTCACAACACGCACAAGACATAGACAAATTATAAGAGGACCATACCCGAGGAATCTTTAAGCTGAGTCCCGGAATTTGTGGGTACCCAATTTTTTTATTATAAATTTGTTTCACCTTCGGGTTATTGTGTTTTTATCATTTCCTTGATGTAATATCGAAATCATAATGAAATTAGGGCGTTGAGGATTATAAGGGGGTCGTGTATTCACTTTTATTATTTGATTTTGTTTGCGGATATGTTTGTTGCTTCATTTGTTTTTATTGTTAGACTAAAAGCAAATAATGATGATTTTATGAAAGCCATAAGAGCTTGAGAGAAGAGCGTAAAAAATGGTGATGAGAAAGAAGCGAGAATGAGAGAGAACCAAGGGAACATAGGCGGACAAAGTTGTTCCGTTTGGGGGCGGAGGAAGTTTTACTAAGGGTTTTTTGAGTTGTAAAAGGTTTAGGCCTTTAGGGCCCAACCTGATTCATCTCATAACACACACCTTCATTCAGTCCATGCACTCCCCTTATGTTTTTAGACAAATCCTTCTTGGGCCAGCCTGCATAAGCCCAACATCTCACCCCTTTTCATTTGTTTTCTTTTTTATCTTATCCTTTTTCATTTTGTGTTTATTAATCAGAAATTTCAACAATAGCAAATAAAGTTTTTTCTCAAAAATAAATTCGATAAAAAACAATAAGTAGTGATAATTTTACCTTTGCAAAATAAATTTCAAAATAAATCTTCATCTTCAAAATTAAATTCAAAATAAACTCTTGTTGCTTTTTATGCATATTTGCGTTTGAGTACTTGTTTGCTAATTTCTATTTTGTTGCTTCACTATGGATGTTATTAGTTTGTTTGATTATTGTTATTTCTCTTGCATTATTATGTTAAATAGTTAGAATCATTAAAATCAAAAAATCTAAAAACAAGTCTTCTATAAAAAAATAAATCCAAAATCTTTACCAACATCAAGTGGATTTTCTCAATAAACATTTCACCGATCATTCACCATTTTCGCAAATAAATAGTAATTTCACAATAAAATTAAAAAACAAATAAACACTTTGTCAACACTAAATCCTCTTTTCAAATTAATAAAAAATATTTCATGACATATTTCACAAGCTTAAAAATTATTCAACTCATCAAACTTCGCCTCAAGTGCGAGTCTTTTGCAATCTATCGCTCAGTAAGATTTCCATTGCTCAAATGTGACTCCTTTTCAAAAAACAAATCTTACCACCCAAGTGAGACTAACCTTATTTTCATAAATAAAAACAACCAACAAACAAAGTTCTTTCAACTAAGAACTATGTAAGCTCTGAATTTTCCATTGCACGAGGGAATACGTGGGCACAAGGTTCTGAAATCATGTCAAACCCATTAAAAAAAACCAAAAAAGTTTTTTTATTCTTTTTGTTCTCACATAATAATTAGAAGGAAACAATTGTCATAAGCTAACATTCAATTACTAAACTAACTAAAATGGGTCTCGTTAAGTACAACGCATGCGAGGGATGTTCATACCTTCTCCTTGCATAACCGACAATTGAATCCTAATTTGGTTGTGATGACCATTTCTCTTAGTATTCGTGGATTTTATCAAAATTTTCCATTCTTTTAGAATAAATAATTTCGGTGGCGGATTCGTTGTATTTCGAGTGCGCGATGCAGTCGTGTATTTTTCGCGCCGCAATTCAACGAAATAGACAATATTACAAAAACTTGGCCGAATGGACCGGCCTACTATGATGTCACTATGTAACACCCTAAACCCCGACACATAATAATATGAATTTAAACAACTATACACACAAGGTGTCACACAAACACGACAAGAACCTTGTCTGTAACACGAGTTAAATAAAACATAATATAACATGAACACTTGTTATCACATGCTCGCCTTTACATCGACTCATCACAATGAAATTAAACAAATAACTCAACAATCAAAGTAAGTCCCATAATAACTATTTTTTGAATATATAAAACTTGGTTATGTCAAAATTCCTTCTTCAACCGAGTCACCACATAACATTCAGAGTTATAACATTTAACTCATGCAATAACTATTTAAAAGTAATTATAAACAATAAATAAACAACACTCACCCATTCAGTGTTGCAAATTAGAGCAATAAAATCTCAATATCCCATAAAACAGAAAAATAAGAATAGCATCAACGCCGTCCTCAAACTTCTAATCAGTTATGCTCGTATGTACCCCAAGAAAGAGCACAAAACCACACCACAACAAAGGGGTGATATTACACTCAAAGTATGCTAGTGGTGTAAAACAAAGCAAGAGTAGGATAATTCACATAATCATCACATACACACGCTAGTCGCAACAAATCACCAATCACGTCATGCATTATCAACTAATAAAAAATACCATGAATTATCGATAAAAATATGCAAACATACATGCAAATGTACTCCTCCACTGACTCTATATATATGCAGTACCATTTATGGACAACACATGTCCATTTACTCCTAAATGTAAGAACAATGCATTTGGCCTTGAGTTTTAATGATAACATTGCACGGGTGATTATATAACAATTTAGTATCCTAATGGTTTATTTTGTGTGTAACTTATGGACTCAACACACTAAAGAACACAAGTTTGTGTTTCATAGCTTATAATGTGTCTTAAAGCAACAATTCTAATGAATTTTAGATTTATTGCTTCTAAACATGACTCTTTTCTAGAGCTTCTGATATGTTCCCAAGATTTGAAGATTCCATATTCTCTTGCCCAAGTTTTGAAGATTCTGAAGACAAGGTTCTGTTGAACAAGTTTTGAATATTCTAAAGAACAACAGTTCTCTAAACCAACTTCTGAAGACTTTGAAGACAAGGTTCTGTTGAACGAAGTTCTGAAGACTCTGACGAAAAGGTTATGAAGACCCTGAAGACTAAATGTTGAAGACTGAGAAGAAAAGGTTCAAATAGAACAAGTTTTGAAGACTTTGATGACATGATTCTGGAGACTTAACTTTGATCCTTCTAAGCATGCTTCAATAATTATATATCCAAAATCCTCTGAAGATTAGACGAGAAGATTAAAAGGGTTCACGCAAGTGATAGTACAAGGTACAACATTACCTCGCCTCCATTATGTTGTTTTGGTGGTGCAAAAACAATAATATTGTATGAGGTTGTCTACCACTCTCACCGACTGTTGGAAGAAGACAACTGGAATTTTAGTATTCCTATTCTATCCTCCAACAAATTTCTTTTGGCTATAAAAATAAGACTTGGAAATGTGGAAGAACTTTGAAGAAACTCATGTGTATTCAAGTTGCAAAAACACTACCAAAATAGCTTTGTAATTTTTGTAACACAAGAAGTTGTTGTTGGTTAACTTGCTAGCAAGGAACTTTTCTTCGTTACCTTGCTTAACACGTTTGTGTTATTATTTTTACTTCAATCTCATGTAATATACTTTCTGCGAAGAAATATGTTAAACACTATGTATTCAACAGCGAGTTGATTGTTCCTTGATGATTAAGTGTTAGCCTGTATATTCAAGAACTCATTGACATTTTGTCTTTGAGGTTTGTTCCTTGAGAGACTACGAGTCTAGTCAAGAATTTTAAGAAGACATTGACAGTTGGTCTTTGTGGTTTAAAACAATGACATCCAGTATTGTTGTGGTTATGTAATCAATTTGGTAATAGTGGACTAAGTACTTATTAAGAAGGCAAAATCACCTTGGCGGGTGGACTGGATTAACTTCGTTAACAGGGAACCAGAAGAAAATAATCATGTTCATTAATTTTTATTCTTTTGTTAAGAGTTGGTGTATGAGTTTTGAGTAATTTTATTTTAAGAAACCCAATTCAAATCTCCATTTCATATGTTTCTTGCACCTTCATTAAATTCCCTCCTTGGAACCAGAGCACAATGAATCGCTACTAACACCTTTAGTAACGCTTGTTGGGAAAAAACAAAACATAGAGAAAAAAGAGAAACAAAATAACAACACAAGAGATTAACATGGAAACTCTAAAACCAGAGAAAAAACCACGACCGTTATCAAATAACAACTAGAGAATATCACTATGTGAAAATTGTTACAACATATAGACTACCCTCAAATACCTCAAGGCCCCAATACATCCACACTCTCTTAACTACCTCTCACAAAAATCTAAAACAAGAGTATAATAGAAAATAAAAAGTCAAATATAAGCTTAAAGTGTTTTTGAATGATACATCTTGTAAAGAAAAACATGAATAATATATGTAGCCTTGGATTATCCCTTCCATCACTAAACTAAGCGATGTGGAACTTGGAAAAACTTTAATTCTATATATAGTCTTGGACTCTCTTTACCTTTATAAAAATAAGCGATATGGAACTTCTTCAACATGTATATTTTCGACGAACCCCGCCAATCTTCACCTTTATTGAAAATAATACATAAGCTTCCATTGTCTTCACCAACAATCATACTCCACCATAAAGAGTATAGTCACTTGAAGCTACACCACTCCAAGAATTTTCACATTGTCTTCACCGACAATCATAGTTTTAAAAACTATCATACTCCACCTAAAGAAGAGTATAATTCAATTGAAGCTAAGCCACTTCGAGAATTTTCACATGCCGAAAACAATGTTGAAACTTTATGGTGCAACTTCCATGTTGATAGGAATCTCTTCAACCATCGACATAATCTCATAACTCACTTTACATCAATGCCCATGTGTTAATTCTCTAGCAATAACACGACCTTTTTCCATGACAGCAGAAATGTCACGAGGACACACTTCTCAATTTTTCAGATTAGATCATCCTCTCTCATAGCGAGAGATACATTGCTAGCATTTGAATCAGAGTTCTTCTCTAACGCTGCTCCATTAAGACACTTATACTTTATATGTCCAATCTTTATATATTTCCAACATCTCACACTCGTTTCATTGTTTTTTTCTTCACATAAGGCATTTCCCTAGCAACCAACATTGAGTTTGATGAAGAATTATCCTCACCTTTCAATCTTCTTTCTTTAGAAATAATTTTACTAGCAACTTCTTCAAAACTCAAAGTTTCCTATGAGCATATCAAAACTAGTTTAATATGCACATAACATCACCAAAATTCCACAATGATCATAATTTGCACATATACACATAAAAATATAATTCATCATTTAATCATGCAATAGTCTATTCATCATCATTAATAATAATATTATTTCACCAATTATCACCAAACATTAATTCAACATCACCTACATGCAAAAATAAATAAACAAAAGTCAAACCAGAAGCTCAAAATGAGCCACTTACACGATGAAGCTCTTTATGGGCTCGTGACGCCATGGTCGTCTCCCATCCCGACAACCGCCACACACTTAAATTGTCACCCTTATGACGGTCGGCTTGAGAAAACAAGCATGGGGTCCATGACGACCTGTCCATCAGGATAATAACACATGTCACCTATCTAGGGTGCTTGGCGACATGTTCGTCACATTGGTGACACCAGTCACCTTGTACCAGAAGGCAAGAACATGTTTTTATGCCATGAGAGCTTTGATTTTGGCACCTAAACACCCGATTCAACCAGAAAGCATCATATATACATTATTCTATGTCTATTTCATCATTCGAACATTGCTTACACTCTTTAATCCATCAATTCACCATGAATTCATCTTTAACATCAAAACACTAAAACATGTCACATTCACCATTTACATCAACACTCATCCCAACAATCATCATGTAAATCCCAACAATTGAGAGACACCAAAATTAATAATCAACAATGATATTTACCATAACTCCATCATCAAAACACATAAAACATTATGATCACAACAATGGAATAATACAACATATTAGAGAGGAAAGACTTCTACCTACCCCATCATGCTAAACACAGTGGCGGAGGAAGCCCATTTGAGGGGGTTCAATTGAACCCCCTGAACATTAAATATTGCATCTAAATGTTGACATAAATTGCATTTTGAATCCTCTGAAATTTTTTATTTGCACCACTTGTTAATTTGGTCTTGAATTTATTCACTTTTGCACCCTCAAATTTAAGTTCTGTCTATATTAATTGCACTTTGAACTCCTAAATTTTTTTATTTGCACCATTAGTTTACTTAGTCCAAAATTTATTTATTTTTGCACCCTCTGACCTAAGGTCCTGGCTCCGCCACTGGCTAAACACCCATAAATGAACAATCTCCCCCATTACCTTTGTTGTAAATGTGCCTTAAAACATTTGTTGATGAAGAGAAAGAAAACATGTTTCTAGATTACCAAAAAATCAGGAAGCCGAAAAGTATCGGGTTCGGTCGGTTCGGTTCATTGATCCATTAATTAATGTTAGAATATTTTATATTAATTTGGAGATCATATAAATTAATATAAAAAGATATTATAAAATATTTATAATATTCTAGAAGATATTATAAGATATATATTTATAATAGTCTGGGAGATATTATAAGATATATATATTTATAATAGTCTAAGAGATATTATAGGATATCTATAATATTTGACGAGATATGATTTGTTATGGATTTGTTGGATTTTGGCTATTATAAATATGTATCTCTTCAGTTATTACAGTGTGACAATCTTAGAGCTTGCACCAAAAGGGAGAATAAGGGTTTGAAGGTATTGTATAGGGTTTCAGCTATTCTCAAGGGAAATCTTAGAAGACAAAAGTTTTGGAAACCTTTGGGGTTACCTTGGGTTATTGGGAATTGGGAATAGGGTTATCTTGAAGGTTGAAGGGGTTGGGAAACACTTGGGTAGAAAATAAGATAATTCTTGGGCACCTTCAGGGTTGTTCTTGGGAACATGAAGGTGAAGACTATTTTCTTGTAACTCAATTGTAATCTCTTGTAACAACTTTCTGAGTATGGTGAGTTGAAGAGCTGCTCTCTCCCCCAGAGTAGATCGTTTGATCGAACTGGGTAAACAAACCTTCGTCTTTTTTCTTGCCTTATTCTGTTATATTTTATGTATAAGAATTATTATTGCTGCAAACCATTTATTTTGTTTGCTACTATTCTTCGCCTCACGAATTGATATTGAATTTTGTCGTAATTAACAACAAGATTCACAACAACCTTAGATTTTCCAGCAGCTAGTTCTCTAATCAAAATTGATTTTGCCTCCTCAAGCTCTATACTTGCTCTTCTCACATTTTCTCCAACTCTATTTTGCACGTAGTGTAAACTTCTCTCAATTCTCACACTCCTCTATTTATAATAAAACATAATTCTCCCATTTAGGTTATTCCTCTTCTAACCTTAGTTAACTCTACATTCTCCTAATTGCCCCTTATTCCTCTACTAACTCTTATTTTCTTTTGAATTAATTATTAAATAAATTCTATCATAAATCCACTAATTTCTACATTTATTTTTAATATCAAATATAATTTTTTATTCTATTTTTATTAATTAAAAATACTTAAAATTTTAGTTATTTTTAAGTATTTCACCAAACACGCATATTTTCATAACACTTTACTAATATCATTGTACCCCAACAATACATATAAACACATACTAATTAAAAAAAATACACAAACAATTCAATTAATCAAATTTAGGGGTGTTACAAATCTTACCAAGACATCTACGAGGCATATGATACCACCACATCCTACCATAGCCCTCAATCAATATACACTGAGACATTACACCATCAAAACACCCAAATAATCATTGCCTCATTTCCAAAAGGAATCAATGTCTCAATTCAACCAACCAACCTGTCAACCCTTAACCCAACTAACACGACTCAATTATGAAGATATGCACATCAAACTTGAGTGAGGCAACAAATGTAGAGACCTCCTCTTAAAGAGCCATCAAATGCGAGAAATGCTAGATATGATTGATGACAATGATGTTCTAGAGACCTCAAACCAAACATCCCAGGTGAATTTAAAGAGCCATCAAACATCTAAGATGAATTCCGAGAAACAATAACCACTTCAATGAAGTTGTGTGCAGCCTCCACAGTGAAGAGAAATGTCAAATTACAGAATCGATGATCGTTACGATCATCTACGTCGGTAGAATATGTTTAGAAAATTTCTCACCTTGTAATTCTAGTATTAGTATTTTTTCAATCTATTTTTAATCTGTTATAAATTTATTTTAAAAAACATATACAAATGCGGACTAGAGGGAATGAGAACTCCTCTTATATAGTTAATACACGTGCTACTTCTCTTGGCATCAGGATAGTGGATGTGCCACATGCATTGGCGCTAATATTGAAATTTGATTACATGCGCCACAAGCAATGGCACTCCCTCTTGCAGACGTTTTTTTTTTAAAATTTTTTTTTTGAAACCTAGTCATTTTGGTATATTATTTGAAATCTTGGTTATTTGATTTTTTTTTTGAAATACTTGATTATTCTAAAAAAATCTGGATAAAAGTATTTTATTTGTTCTTGTCGTATTCCACTCTTGTAATTATATAACTTGCTTAATCTTAGATAATCAAATGAATGAGGCCATTTCTTGAAGGTACATTTTCTTACTTCGGAAAAAAAACTTAAATTACAAAAGACGATGTTCAATTTTTATTGACAACATGAAAATAACAAAAACATAATATTTTTATGAAGTCACTTCTCAAAACTTTAATATTCTTTCTATTTTTTTCATAACGTAAACTATTTTTTTAATTGTTCTTTCTATTTAGAGTGAAGATCCATTTTGGTTCATCTGAGTCATATTAATTTTTACTTTTAAATTATGAGTAGGAATCGAACTCAAGACGTTTAAGCAACATCTTATATCTTTACCACTATGCAACGTATACTGATGACAAATAAATTGCATGATTGCATGATTTATAATAATATTAAATAATTCTAAATTTAAAACAAAAAATATATAATTTGTACCTATAAGGTCTCAAACTCAAGTCCCTTCAAATTTAATGATAGTCACTTCACTGTAAATATGAAAAGTGATCTAAGAGCAGGTGAATCAGCTAGATTAATCGATATTGGTGAATTTTTCTCGATTATGAATGTTAGCAATGTTGTTCTTATTTTTCCGAAATTGTTATAATATGGTCAAAAAATCAGAACATTGTTAACATTCATTATCGAGAAAAATTCACTAATATCGATTAATCTAATTCATGCAACCCCTCTTAGATTACTTTTCTTATTAACAATAAAGTAACTACTATTTAATTTGAAGGGAGTTGGGTTTGAGACCCCGTAGATATCAAAATTTATGTTTTTTGTTTTAAATTCAGAATTGTTTAATATTACTATAAATCATGTGAGTTATTTGTCATCATTGTATGTTTGTATAGTGATAACGGCATAGAATGTGACTTAAATGTCTTGAGTTTGATTCTTTCTTAGAACCAGGGTCGACCTTGGACTCGATCAACAAGGGCCATGACCCAGGGCCTCAAAATTATGTTTTTATAAATTATAAATCTAAAATAAATATATCAATATTTTTTTGTTCTATTTAATGTGTAATATAAATTAGTTAGTGTGATGTTAAAAACTTTTTCTTAGTTAAAGGTCAATGGTTCAAACCATATTATTTTTCTACCTTTCTTTTTATTGGGTCAATTTTAAAAATTGACACAGGATCTCCAAATTATCGGGGGCGGCCCTGCTTAGAACAAAGTTTATTTTTTTTTTATTTTAAAATCTAAATTGTTTAAAAATAAAAATCAATTTAATATTTAAAAAATAAAAAATAAAAAATAAAAAAGGACTTGGTGGTCCAGTCACACTTTAAAAGTAGAAGAAAAAATCAGTTTGAAAAAATATTAACAAAAGGACTAATATGACCCAATTATATTTTGTAAAGGATTAAAACGAGTATTTTTTATTTTTATGAAGGACTAATTAGAGTTTTGTAAGTTTTGTGAGGAACCAAAATGTATCATCAGTGGTCTAATGGAAGGAATGGAAGTGAGAATATTCAGTGTAGACTTGACAGGGTTCTAGCTTCTCCAAATTTCTCTACTGTTTTTGCTCCCATTAAGGTTATCCATCTCCCTCGTCACGGTTCTGACCACGCAGTTATTCGGATTGACTTAGAATCGGATGAAGTTCAAGAGAGCCGGAAAAGAAAGCATATATTTAGATTTGAAGAGGTTTGGCTCCGTGACCCCAAATACGAGAAGCTGGTGCTTCAAATCTGGAACAAGAATTCGGGTTTCTGTCATCAGCAGATCCAAGGAATGAAAGAATTGGATGAACATTTCAAAGATTACAGAGAAGGGGCTGTTGCGAAGGAGATAGCAAGAATAGAGAGGAAACTGAATTCGACAACAGATTGGGCAGCAGATGTAGCTGGTTTAAATAAGCACAGAAATTTGGAAAAGCAGAGGCAAAAACTGCTTCAGATGGAGGAAGTGATCTGGAGACAAAAGAGCAGAGCTTTGTGGCTACAACAGGGGGATCGCAATACTAAATTCTTCCACGCTAAAACCGAACAGCGCAAGAAAACAAATGCCATAAAGAAGCTTCGAGATGAGCAAGGAACCTGGTGGAAAGGTAGTGAAAACTGTGAAAGGATTCTCCTAAACTACTTCTCGGAACTTTTCTCTTCCTCGGAACCTTCTAACATTCAGGAAACATGCGACGTGGTACGAGGTAAAATTTCTCAAGATCAATTTCAGTGGTGTGAGGCAACCTTTGAAGCAGAAGAGATAAAAGAGGCGTTGTTTCAAATGCACCCCTTGAAAGCTCCAGGACCTGACGGATTGCCAGCTCTTTTTTATCAGAAATTCTGGAATGTGGTGGGCTCTGATGTTATTACTATGGCTTTGGATATCTTAAACAATGGAAAAGATCCAGCAAGTTTAAACAAAAATTTCATAGCACTGATTCCTAAGTGTAAAAATCCTGCATCTCCTAAAGAATTCAGACCCATCAGTTTGTTTTGTGCAACGTGATTATGAAAGTTGTTACTAAGACCATCGCAAACAGGCTCAAGAGGATTCTTCCAGAGATTGTGGATGAAGAGCAAAGTGCTTTCGTCCAAGGTAGGCAGATAACGGATAACGCTTTGGTGGCTATGGAGTGTTTCCATTGGCTTAAAAAGAAGACTAAAGGAAAGAAAGGAATGATGGCTCTCAAGTTGGACATGTCGAAGGCCTATGACCGGCTAGAGTGGGGTTTTGTCAAAGAAACGCTGATGACTATGGGATTTCCCTCTAATTTGGTGAATCTCATCTACTCTTGCATCTCCACGGTGTCATACCAACTGCTGATTAACGGCCAACCCAGCAAAAGCTTCGTCCCGGAGAGGGGTCTCCGTCAGGGGGATCCTCTCTCTCCTTACCTGTTCATTCTTTGTGCTGATGTTCTTTCAGGTTTATTAAAGAAGGAAGCCAGAGACGGAAAAATCCATGGTATTCGGGTGGCTCGTCAAGCTCCGGAAATTTCTCATCTGTTTTTTGCTGATGACAGCTTATTATTTGCTAGAGCTAACCAGGTGGAAGGCAATCGGATTTTGGAAGTTCTCTAGAGATACCGCAGAGCTTCAGGCCAAACGGTCAATTTAGAAAAATCAGAAGTCTCTTTTAGTAGGAATGTAGCCCCTGAAGTGCAAGAATCAATTTGTGTTAGCATGGGAGTCCGAGCAGTATCGGGGCATAAGAAGTATCTGGGGCTTCCTATGTTGTTGGGCAGGTCTAAGAAAGAGATCTTTTCTTTGATTGTGGAGAAGGTGTGGAAGAAGATCAAAGGCTGGAAAGAGAGATTCCTATCCAGAGCCGGGAAGGAGACCCTCATTAAAGCGGTGGCTCAGGCGATCCCCTGTTATGTCATGAGTTGTTACAAATTGTCGGAAAGTGTGTGCAAAGAATTAGAGAGCATGATAGCTCGATTCTGGTGGGGATCAAAAGGAGGAAAAATGAGTATTCACTAGATCAGTTGGGAAAAGCTCGGTAAAGCTAAAGGTGATGGAGGATTGGGTTTCAGAGGCATCAGTGAATTTAATACAAGTCTTTTGGGTAAACAATATTGGAGGCTCCTTACTGATGAGAAGACGCTTGCTGCAAAAATCTTTAAGGGAAGGTACTTTCCAAATTCGAGCTTCAATGACGCCACCCTGGGTTACCAACCAAGCTTTGCCTGGAGGAGCATTTTGAGCGCTAAAGATTTGGTTCTGACCGGAAGTCGTTGGAGGGTCGGTAATGGAGAAAGCATCAGAATCTGGGAGGATGGATGGTTGCCAAACACCCGAATTTCAAAGTCTTTTCGCATAACAGATGTACTTCCATCGAAACAAAAGTCTCAGAGTTGATTGATGTCGAGATGGGAAATTAGAATATCAACAAAGTTAGGAACCTTTTTTGTCAATCAGATGCAGACCAAATTCTCAACATCCCTCTTTCCTTTCGTCAACCAGTGGATAAAATCATCTGGCATTTTGAAAAGAACGGTGAATATTCGGTCAGAAGTGCTTATCACTCCCAAAAGAAGATGGTTGATGCTCGGAACCCAGGCCCCTCATTCTCTGTCTTGAGAAACTTTTGGAAACAGATCTGGAATTTTCCGATTCAGCCGCATATTCAGAATTTCTTGTGGCGATTGGCAAAGAACATACTTCCAACAAGAGCGAATCTTCGGAAAAAAGGCATCCCAGTTGATCCTTGCTGCCCTTTTTGTCGATCTGAAGATGAAACGGTGCAGCATCTCTTTATGCAGTGTCAATTTGCAAAAGCTACTTGGTTTTCCTCTCCTCTCGGCTATCGAGTTCCTGTTGACACCGACATAATAGACTGGTTGAAGGATATTATCAAAGACGCCGGAAGCACGCACAGCCAGGCCATTTGCTCCGCTATGTGGAGACTCTGGAAAGCAAGGAACGACGTCTGTTTTAATTCAAGACAGGCAGACCCATCTTTGATTGCGGCAGCCGCTTGGAAATTTGTTTTGGAGGTGCAGGATTCCAGTTCTGCTCCAGCAGGTCCTGTGAATCAGCATCAGGTAAAGATTGTTGCCGGCAGGAATCATGATTACGCTATTATGCAGGTGGATGCGGGGTTCGGCGATGGATGTATTAGCTTTGGTTGCGTGATCAGAAATCATGAAAACGAGATAGTCATGGTTGCGTCGAAAAAAGAGACAATGGTTTCTAGCCCGTTGGTTGCGGAAATTCTGGCCATCCGGTGGAGTCTCTTTCTTGCAAAACATTTGCATATCAACAATATCCTGGTGCAGACTGACTCCTCTGTTGCTTCCTCTGTTGCTGTTGACTCCATTCATGGCGTTGAAGTCCTAGCAGAAATTGAACACCTGGCTTTGGATTGCTCCACTCTTTTAGATAATTTTAAGCAAGCTTCTGTAATGTTTCTGGGTAGAAATGGGATTTTAGAAACCCATAAAATGACAATTTTAGGAAAAACAGTGGGAAATAGGTGCTGGTTCGAGAATGTTTCGATCGAAGAATTGTATCATAACTTTGCTATTTCTGCTGTCTTTTAATGAAATGCATTTTAAGTAAAAAAAAAAAAAAAAAAATATCATCAGTCTCTTATTTATCACGCTATACTACCGCACACATGTGACAGTGGCGTAATGTAATCTAATTACATAAAAGTTACAGAGGGTGTTATCTTTTCACCAAAAATCAAACATCTTACATCTATATATACAATATAAAAATACAGCATGTGCATGTGTTGGTGTATCAAAAAGAAGAAAAAAATAATTATTAAATAATTTTAAAAAATAAAATCTTTAGAATGTGTTTGGATGAGTTAATTAAGAATTTTTAAGGAATTCAATTTATGAAACAATCTCAAATTCTTATTTTTTTGTGTCATTTAAAATTTCTTAAATTTGATTTGAATAAAATTCTTCATAATTTTTATCTAAACCAAAGAATTTGATCAAATTATTTTAAGAAATTATTCTCCTTCAATAATATTTCATCCAAAGATACTGTTAAGGTGAAAATATCATTTCTCAAAGTTATATAACACTAAATAAAAATCTAACCATCTTTACAACAACCAAACATCTATTTGTATTAAGGCAAATTAAAGTGTTATTTTCTGTTGTGTTGAAAGGAAGGCCTTAAGAGTTAAATCATAAGGTATTGACATCTACATGATCTATAATCGAATTATTCTTACAAAATACTTTCTAATTAACTATTACAACATGAGTTCTTTTACCTAAAGAAATCCCATCTAATAAGCATTTCATTTGAAATAAAAAAAATGGATGAATACTAAGAAGAGATAATACAACTATATAAACTCCATTTCTCTTTATTTTTAGACTTTAACGAAAATACATTGTGAATTTTTTTTATAATATAACAGTATATCATTTTACTATATTATATTAATAATTTAAAAATTATAATATGATTTGAATGAATATATAATCGTGATTGATTATCCGTGCATTATTATTATTATTTTTTATTTTTATTATTCTAATTATTAAAACTATTTTAAATAATTGAGTGTTATTGAAATATAATTATATGTAAAAACCCACTAATGAATTAGTGTTGTTTAATGGTAAAACCCACTTATGAATCCAAATTAATAAATTATTGTAAATAATTTAATACTCTATCCGTTTCAAAATGACTATCGCTTTAACAAATTTATTTTGATTTAAAATAATTATATTTTTACTTTTCAATATAGTAATGATTACTCTTTTTAAATTGTGTCATTTACTTTTTACTTTTTACACTATTTTTAATATATTAATAGAGTTAATTTTGTAAAGGTGTAATATTTTATAACAACATCATTGCATTTCTTAATTTGTGTGCAAAAACATTAAACAACAGTTATTTTTAAACGGAGGGATCAATACTTTTTGACCCAATACACATTTTAATGAGATGAAATTTGAATGAGTCTCATTAAATTGGGATAAGGATCCTCTCCATTTCTCAAAAGAAATAGAGAACACAATTGTTAAAATTTTAGATGTATAAATATCAAATTATATAAAATACATGTTATAAATTTTAAATATATATGTATCATATATCAAAAACATTAGTAATGGAGTTCTCCATTTCTTTTAAGAAATAGAAAGGGTCTTAACTCATTAAATAGATCTGATACGAATGCAACTTAATAGAACCATTTTAAATACCAACCAATTAAAAAACATGTCTTGAGAAAAGTGTCTTAATATCACTTCTCTAACTGGCCATGGCCATATAGGATTTGTCACTTGTACATACATGAAACATAATGCATCAGTGTTGTTAGAAAGGATCCCAAAATAACCATTATTGGCAACTACCTTTGAACCAAGTAATACACACGCCTTGTTTGTCTTGTTTTATGTCTTCAGACTACATAATTTTGAATAAGTGTCTGTGAGCTCACACTTATAAGCTACAATCATTGTCAAACAAACCCATATTCCTAGTACAATATTTGATGCCACACATTCCACACTTACCTCATTTTTCCATCACTCTTACTTCAAACTAATTTTATAGTTTGAGTTACAATTTCAACACCAATAACAAAATTTAATGTGCTCAACTTTAAAACTTGTTTGTTCTCTTGTTACTTCACTTTCTTCCGGTAAATACAATCTTAATCTTATCAATCAGCAAGACTCAATCGAATAATTCAATTGAATAAATATTTTCAATCATATTTTTAATTAAAATATCAATAATTTTAAACTACCCCAGTTGAAAACCTTAATTAATTTAATTTTTTATAATTTTTCTTTTAAAAAAAAGTTAATTTGCAAAATCATTTTCTCCTAAAGAAAAATAAATCACAAAGTTATCCAATCCAATTGAAGAAATTAGAGAAAAAAAGAGAAAGAGGGAAAAATGAAATTTTTTAATAAGAAAGAGAAGACCAAAAAAAAAAAAGAAAAAAGAAAAAGAAGAAACAAAGGAGAGGAACAACAAACACTCTTAGCAGAGATCGAGCTATACACGAAGAAGCAGAGACCAAAAATTTCAATTTTCACACAAAATTTAGCAGAAAAATTGAATTTTGAAGAAATTCACAGAGACCCAAAGAGGGAAATTAACGAAGAAGCTTCGAAGATTCGAAGAAAATTGAAGTGAAGTTCGAGATTTCTATTCAATTTTCTGAACTTCGCTAAGGTCAGAGTTCAATCAATGTATACTTTTTTCTCTTCATTCTGCTTCATTCCATTCGAATTTCGTGATTTCTCGTTTTCTTTTTTGTAATTGGAAAAAAAAATCTGATTTTTATTTTTTTTGCTTTGCTTAATTTTGTTGAATTCAGTGATCTCTTGATTATACAAAGTTTGGAGCTTTTGGGATTTCTCGAAGCAATGAGGGTTTTCAGATTGATGCAAGTGATGTAATGTTCGCTTCGTTTTGTTCCACGCGAGTATGGTGTTTCGGACCCTTTTGTTTGATTTTTCAAACTTAGGGTTTTGATTTGCTATTGAATTCGTTGAATTGGGTTTTGGTTTAGGGATTTTGTGGTTTGGGTTAGTGGGATTTTTTCAGCGGTTTGATCTCTAGGGTTTTGGGGTTTGGGAAATTGAGATTTGGTGTTTGGAATTTGGGCATGAGGGTAGCTTTATTGAGGTTCAAAATTGGTGCTTTATGTTGGGTTTCTGTTATTAGAATGATTTGTTTATCTTCTGCTAGTTTGTGTATGCAGAAGATGTGGCAGTTGATTTGTGTTCAATGATTGGGTTATTTGGGAATCGAAATAAACAAGTGGGATTGGAATAAATTTAGGTTACTGGTGAGTGATTGAGTGGGTTGTTTTCTGATTTTGTTGGAAGGTGTATGAATCTGTTTGTCGAGAAATGCAACCTCAACAGAGCTCAAGAATCAATTTGGGTGAGTTGAAAGTACGGATTGTAAAGAAGATTGGAGTGGAGAAGTCGAAGCGGTACTTTTATTACCTGAACAGGTTTTTGATTCATCAGTTGAGCAAGAATGAGTTTGATAGGTTATGTTTTCGAGTACTCGGGAGGGAGAATCTTCCGTTGCACAATCATTTTGTGAAGTCAATTTTGAAGAATGCTTGCGAAGCCAAGACGCCGCCATCAGTTCATCCATCAGGTTCTTCAAAATCGGGAACACGTGTTACTAATTTGTCTCCTGGTAGAGAAGATGGACACGAACAAAGTGTTGCTAGCTTCCAAAATCATAATGCTTCCATTTGGCCAAATGGGGCTTTACCTGCGTCTCCACGTAAGTTACGGTCTGGAATGCGTGATCGGAAGCTTAAAGACAGACCAAGTCCCCTTGGACCAAATGGGAAAATTGATTATGTTTCACATCATTCCATGGCTACGGAAGACGGTGATGGTAAGGTTGACATGGAGAATGGAACTCTTACTCTCTGTGATTATCAGCGGCCAACACAGCAACTTCAAGCAGCTGCTGAGCTACCTAAGAATGTTGTTGCTGACGGTATGCAACGGCTTGCAAAGAAACCAAGAATACATGGCAAAGGGCTGACTGAAATGTCAACCGCGGAAGATGGAATGGAGGCGGAGCAGTTAAACCACCTCAATTTTGCCAGAAATCCGTTGATAGCGCCACTTGGGATTCCTTACTGTTCTGCAAGTGTGGGTGGGGCCCGCAAAGCATTGCCGGTGAATAGTGCTGGTGATTTTGTTAGTTGTTCTGACAGTGGTAGGTTATCTGATCCAGATACGTTGAGAAGGCGCATAGAGCAGATTGCAATGGTACAAGGTCTTGGAGGCGTTTCTACGGAATGTGCAAGTATGTTGAATAGTGTATTGGATGTGTACTTGAAACGATTGATCAAGTCATGTATTGATTTAGTAGGAGCTAGATCTGCAAATGAGCCGTCGAAGCTCCCAATCTCAAAGAAACAGATTCAGGGGAAGGTCGTCAATGGCATGACGCCACATAATCATTTACATGTGCAGAATGCTGGTAGGTTGGCAGAATCTGAACCTGAACACAGACCCCAGTTCTCGGTATCGTTGCAAGACTTTAAAGTTGCGATGGAGCTAAATCCGCAGCAATTTGGAGAAGATTGGCCACTACAATTGGAGAAAATTTCTATGCAATCTTTTCAGGAATAACACATCAATAATTTTTTTTCCTTTTTCTTAAGCAAAGATTGGATCTGTTTCTTCTGGTTCTGACGGCTCACCAGCACTTTATGATTAACGGTGTAATTGACTCTGATCTTATCATCAAGATGAACCACATGACTCATACACCGGGAATTTCTAGCCCTTCCAGGATTGAGTGCTTGTTTCGAGCTTCCAAATGTTTTATCGATGTGCAGATCTCAGAAGAATCAGATATATATTTAACTGCAACCAAGGGTATTATCAAATGAAACCCAGGATTGGTTGCACTGTTGTATGTTTAGCATTGGTATTATTGGCTGTATTGTTGCTATTGCAAGAGATCTCAAGCCTTTTGTTTGCATTACAGCCAATGAGGAGACTTAGAAAAGTTTTGCAGGGATACTATTTGTGTAGCTGGGATGAAGGGATCGACATGTATAAGAGCCAAGCTTGCTCTGTATGTATTTTAGAATATGATTATTAATTGAAATTCGATATTAATAACAACATCAAGATCTATTGAAATTTCCTTGATGATATTGATATCAGTTTTATGGTTGAATTTCATGGCCCCGAAATAGTCCAATATCTGAAGTAGTTTTTTGTTTTCTATTTTATTCATAATGTAGATCTGTAAGTTACATGTCTCTTGTAGTTCAAATAACTTTGGTGACAATAAATGAGTTTTTGATCATATGTTATACCATTAAATTTTGGCATCAACTTCTATCTTCGGTTTTAAATCTCATTACTTTTATCTGGAAAATAGTTTACTACTTTTGGAATTATTAGAAATTATCACACACTCGATCCGCGATAAGTGCAAGTAGAGGATAGGTTTCTCAAGACAATCCGCAAAGGTGCCTGACCGTAAAAATAGTTTCACTTAACCGTAATTATTTTTAACGCCGTGCACATGAATGATTGCGACTGTTGACTGTGAAATTTTTGACACTGACTTTGCATGGTAATTAAACTTTTGTTTTAATGTGTATATACTTCCAAGGGCTGTGTCTGTATCTGAGTGGCTTTTCTGCAGTGCATCATCCTGACATGTTTCTTCTGCAGGAACTTATAATTTTGAAGTTAGAACTGTTTTATACAGTGACTGTTGTATAGTCTAAAGTTCTGCAAATAGCTGCTGCTGCTGCCATCTATGGAAGTTGGAGTCAACCAGAAGTAGCTATTTGCAAATGTCAAAGAGTCTGAAATTTTTCTACAAGTGTTACATATTGATTACTACTGAATTAATTGAAATGTTTAAACATTTAAGGGTAGAAAAGGACAGTGTTTACATTTTACTGATTACTTACACACTTTAATGTGCAGCATTATCAAAGTGGTAGAACAGTACAGTTTATGATTGTTCATTGGATTGAACTCACTATAGGAGCAACTGAAACATGGTTTTGTGTGTTTTTTAGCATGAAACAGACCAAAAGCACATAGTATTATGTCTCTCTCTCACGTGTACTGTACACAGTTAACTTATAGTATTAAAAAAGAAATAAATTTGATATTCAATTATATGAATTTCATTATATTATTCATGGATATTGATCCTACAATTCTAAGGTTTCAATAATGGCTAATAGTTTTAAAAAAAAAAACTTTTTATTGGAGTGACTAGTGAGAGTGAGGTTGAAGCAAGCTACTATACTGAAAATTTTGTAGAGTTGTAAACTGGACATATCCAATACACTTTTACAAGAATTTCTTTTTCCATCCTTTAAATCTATCTAAAAAAATTTGGAATTGATAAAAATGTCTTTTGAATTTTAAAATATGAAGTGTTTTTGAGGCATCTAGATTCTAGAATTTGAAATATTTATTTAGCCAATGAAATCCGTCTTTCCTCCATTTCATCATTTTTTTTTTCTATTTTAAATCATTAATAATATGAACTTCTTCTTATTTGTTCATTTTAAAATAAATTTGATTTCAATCATCTATTATTTATTTTTTTATTTCGAAACATGTTAGTACATTCTGTTTGATTACATTATTTAATGCATTTTTTTCTTATGAGTTATTGATATTGTTCGAATTGTAGAATTCAAACACTTTTAGAGTTGGTGTCAGATTGTAGAATCTGAACACATCTTAAACACGTCTTCAGAATCTGAATCATAATAGTTCATAATATTGTCCTTAGGTTTACATTATTTTGTTGAGGGTCCACAATTGAAAAACACAGCCTCTGCTGCCTATTTCTGCTAGGCATGATGGTGCTCGTAAGATACACACATGTTAGAATAACAATCAGAATAGAAGATTAATGAATAAACAAAAGTAAAAGACAATAAACATAATTGATCTTTGTTAACGCAACTAAGACAATAATGTATACTTTTACAATATGAACCTTTTCAAGTAATATTTTTGTCCAAATGCAAGTAATTTTCTGAACTTGTGAGACTTCACTTCAATATGTTTGATCCTAGAATGATACACTTGATTGTTTGTGCATTCAAAATATCACAAAACAATTGAATTTCACCTTGATTGAAACCTAATTCTCTTACTAATCTTGTAAGTCATAAAGTTTTTTAGGTGACTTCACTTGCTAACATGTATTATGCTTTAGTTGTCGACATGCTAAAATAAAGACATACCCAATTGTAGACCTCTTATCATCTATATCACCATCATAGTCTGAATCAACATATCCTAAAATTGAAGGATCACCTTGTCTACTACTAAACAAGATACCGTAACTCCTTCAAGTACTTACAAGTCTACTAGACTGCTTCCCAATATTATTTTCTTGGTTTGGACATGAACTTACAAACCTGACTTATACCTTGTGGAAAATTTGGTATACCATATACCATAACATACATTAAGCAACCAACATCACTAGCATAATGGATTTTAAACATATACTCAACTACCTCACTTGTCTTTAGACACTCATCCAATGAGAGCTTAAAGTGATGCGCCAATGGAATACTCACAACTTTTGAATTATTCATGTCTAACTTGTCTAGAACCTTTTCAACATAGATTTTTTTAAAGAGCCATAATTTTCTAGCACTCTTATCCATGCGAATTTCCATACTAAGAATATTCTTAGCAGTACCTATGTCGTTCATGTCAAACTTCTTAACATGATTTTTAGTTCATTTATATCACGTAAATGATTAGCAAAAATCAACATATCATTAATATAATAACATAAAAATAAAAGAACCATCATCAAGGCTCCTAACATAAACACGCCAATCATACTCACACCTTATGTTGCCAATCTTAAGAATGTGTGAAGCAAAAGGCATATATCATTTGCTTTAGAGACTACTTTAAACTATACAAAGACATCTTCAATTTCCAAACTAGTCAGCTGGGTCCAGTGAGACTAAACCCCTCTGATTTCTCCATATAAAATTGCTCATCTATATTACCTTGAGGAAAAATTTTCTTCACATCCATATGCTCTAAATGTATGTCTTGGTTGTCTATCAAGACTAATATTCCCTTGATAGAAGTATGTATGACGACTAGAGAAAATATAGCACCATAATAAATCCCTTTATGTTATGAGTACCCCCTTTTCTGCAAGACGAGCCTTGAACTTTTCCCTTTTGTTTTTTGTTACTATTGGTTTTTTCTTGAACACCCACTTACAATCAATGGCTTTTTTTACCTTAGGAGGCTGAACAAACTCCCATCTATGATTTTTTTCAAAGACTCAATCTCATCCACCATTGCACCCATCCACTTATCTTTCTTATGGCTATCTATAGCCTCTCGAAAAGTGGAAGGGTCTCCAAAATTAGTAAGAAGTTCATAGGTTGTCAAGTTTCCATACCTATATATTTCTCGTGGATTGGTTGAACGATACTCTATGTCAGGTACAAGAATATAATCATGTACACCAACTAAAACTTCAGGCCCATGGTCAACTTTAGTATCAGAGCATGATTCTTTCTGTTGTCATGACATTACCTACATATTATTCAGTGGTTGCAGATTAACATCCACTTGAATCACCATTTTGCATGAAGTTTCTTTTTCAAATGCTGATACATATGTTGTAACTGACTACTTCCACATGAACTGCTCATCAAAAATAACATCTATGTTGATTACTATGTTCTTTTTTAATTGGATCCCATAACTCGAATTCCTTCACACCTTTTATGTAACTGACGAAGACACACTTCTTCGATTTTGGATCAAGTTTGGACGATCTTTACTGGATATATGCACATAAGTAGGAACTCAAAAATCCTTAAATAATCAAGATTAATAGGATTACTTGTCCATACCTCATCTTCCACCTTCCCCTCCAATGAAGGTTGTAGTTATGGGTGACAAAATAGGTTAGGCCCACTAGGTCGGCCCATTTGACCCGCCATTTTTGGCGGGCTGGGCCGAGGTTTTCTACTCGGTATCTTAAATTGGTCAGTCTCGCCTAACCCACTTAAAAAAGCGGGCCAAGGAGGGTTTTGCTCGTAGGCTTTTTGTTAAAAAAAATTATTTTTTATTTAGAATTAAAACAACTTTAACTATATAAACAACACTCTTATCTTAGAATTATGTTGATTAAATTGTATTTTAAATTATTATACAGACAAATTGAATTATAAGTTCAACATTCTTTTTATAACTTTCTAATACGTGTGTTGATTGGAAAAGCTTGAAATAAAAGAACAATTGTATGGCATGCGGAATTATAAGTTTTCAATACATTAGCTCACGTGTTTTCTTTAGAAATATATGTTGATTTTAAGAAAAGAAATATTTGATTAGTGTATATGTGTGACAAATTTAGAATTTAACTATTAAGAAATCCGTCAAAATAAGAGTTTACATGATGTAAACATTAAAAAAGTCAAGTGTTGATATTTTGTGCATTACTATTTTATGCATTGTGATATTTTATGCAGTATAAATGTTATCATTGTTTGTCTTGTGTAAAATCTTAATATGGTTCTTTAGTAGTTAGTTTTTAAATAAGATTAGGATGATATGTATCATTTAGTTTTTTGTTTTGATACTCTTTATTTATTTGATTGAGTTTATTTCATTATCTTTTGTTGTAATTAGTCTTTACTTTTTTTTTTTTTGAACTGTTTGTACTTAAGACATGTAGAAGTTCTATTATGCGTGTTGTTAAAAAAATATTTTGTCGATGCTTTGGTAATAATTAATTTTTTTTGTAAATTGAGTAGTAAATTAAACTATAAACTTAAAAATTAAAAATTGGTGGGCCGACACTTAAACCCGCCAACTCGTTAGTAAACGGGGAGGGCTTGACTTTTGAGCTCAGATGCCTAAGTTGGCCCGCCTTGCCCTACTTTTGAACTGGCTTAAATGGGGCGAGCCTAAACGGGGCGGGCCGCCTACTTTGTCACCACTAATTGTGGTGGCCTATTGATAAGATACCATTAATTGGCTCTGCCCATAAACCTTTTAATAGTCAGCATTTAACAAGATACATCTCACCATTTCAGTTAAAGATCTATTTATTCTCTCTATCATACCATTTTGTTATGGTGTGATGTAAAGTAAGAAATGTCTTTGAATAATGTATTCTTCACATAACCTCTTGAATTTTAAATCAGTGTACTATGTCTATTATATGACTGCAAATAATTTATTTTCTTCTTGTTTGATTCTCTATATTTGCCTTCCACAACTTGAATTTGGTAAAGACTTCAGATTTCTTCTTCAAGAAATACATCCAACCTTTCGAGAAAAATCATCTGTGAAAGTCACAAAATACCTAGAACCACCCATGGAAACATCTTTGGTAAGTTCTTATATGTTAGAATTCATATAGTCTTGAATCCTTTACGTTTTGTGCTTTATATTCTTGAATCAAACACAATATTGTTTCCCAAGTATTAAATGCTTGCGCAATTCTAAATTACAACTTGAAGCAACTCGATTTTCAAAAATCATTTTAATTTTCAAAAATAAGTGAAATCGCCACCTAATTTTATTTGTTCCAAAAGGAACGGGAAACTCTAGATAAAATCCCATAGATACGGATAAGGCGGTCTACGACCAAAAATATGGAATCGGG
Source organism: Vicia sativa (assembly GCA_021764765.1). Lineage (NCBI taxonomy): Eukaryota > Viridiplantae > Streptophyta > Magnoliopsida > Fabales > Fabaceae > Vicia > Vicia sativa. The sequence continues at coordinate 218,221,380 of CM038795.1, forward strand.
TGTCGGTTATGTAAGAGGAAGGTATTAGCACCTTTTACATCCATCGTACTCGATGGGACCCGTTTAATTCTAAGTGTGTGTGTATATTCGCTAATTTCTAAGTTATAATCGAAAAAGAAACGGAATTTGTTTATTATTATTTTGAGTTTGGCACAGTTTCGGAACCGTGTGCCTACATATTCCCTTGTGCAATGGGAAAGTCAAAACTCCGTAGTTCCTCTCAAAAGGTTTTAAGTTTGTTGTATTTGATTTTATAAGAAAAATCGTGCATTAGACATTTCAAATGCTTGAACTTGGACTTGTTTAGTTTGTTTGAAAAGCTTAAGTCCTCGTTCTTGTTTGAAATGACTATTACACACTCTTTATCGGAAAAGAGTTTTATGATCGCGTATGAGCGATAAAAGAGTTTGAATGAGTTATTTTATTTTTTATGTGGGAGACAAGTATTGGACCATAAGCGTTCAACGGCTAACGCCCCAATTACTCGGATGAGTGGACAGAAATATCCTAATCATCTTTTTCTACCCAAAAGTTTGTTAAGAAAAGGTGAGGTGAAACAAGGTTCACGTTACTTAAATTGGATTAAGACACCAAACATACGGTCGATGGTCGATACTGGACTGACTACCATATGTTTTGGAGGAGGGAGAAATAGAATATTTATGTGTGAAAGTATTTTTGAAAAGAAACCCGACGTTGGATCGAGTTTTGGAAATTTTAATTATGAAAGCATTCTGAGATACGTGCTGAGATGAAATGTGGAATCGGGTTATGATTAATCAAGTATATGGACTTAATTAACCTCGTGAGGATATGTGCTCCTATCCCCAACCATGAGACTCTGGTGCATGGAAAATTGGTATGTAGACCAATGTTATTTTCGGGTTATGATTGATTAAAGCAACAAGGGCTTTAACCAACCTCGTGAGGATGGCCATGCCCATCCCCAACCATGAGACCCTTTAAGAAATCGGCTTATGAGCCAATCGAAGCGGAATCAGATTAATTTTAATGTTAGTCGTGTGCAAAGTGTACAATGGTGAATAAATATTGAATGAGCAAATAAACAAACAAATATCAAACAATACAATCGGAAATTTAAATAATTATTAGAAATGATTTTTTCTGTTTGATGAAGAATCAACTAATAGTTTAATCGATAAGTCATCAAATAAAAACTATCAGAACCAATTATTATCTAGTACATCGCATAGAAATTAAATTATTTACATGGAAATAAATTAATTTAAAAGATGGGAGTTTAGAATTAGCCTGTATTGCAGTGATTCTGGTAGGTGCGAAAAGAAATCCATCTGATCTTTGTGCGATTGGTCAGTAAAATTTCAACACGTGCTGGCAATCTGGATGCGTCGGATCTCATTCTCCAAAATACCCCAACGGCCAAGGTGATGTATTATAGTGTTTACCAAATATGTTTATATATTTTTTTAACAATTAACTTATTTAACAAAAAAAGAAAATAAATGGAAAGAAAATAAATTAAAAAAAACCCAAGGTGGTGACACTCGTCACCAGACCTCGACACCAAAATATATAAAAAACTAATTAACTTAATTAAGTAAATAAAAAAACAAATTAAAAAAAATTAAACTAAACAGATGGGACCAGATGCAATCTGTTGTTCTCCTCACGAACACTCGCTTCCTCTCATCTTCTCCTTATCGTTCCCAAATGGAAACCATATCGCTTCACTGTTCGCTCTCAGAAACTCATCTCTCTCCCTCGATTCTCCGTCCTCACACCATAGTCTCTCTGCTCTCTCACTGTGGTCTCTCTGAAAACCGTAACGGCCGCGCCAGAAATCGCCTCATGGCGGTTCCAGTGGCGGCGTGACCCCTAACCTCAGTGTTTTCGTGTTTTTGTACGTTTCTGACCCCTTTTACTCTGATGCTTATATTGATTTTGCAGATACATAATAGATTTTTGGCCGAAATCAAAAGGGGTTTCTGAAACCCTAGACCTTCGACGCGATTCCGGCAAAGGTGAAGGTACCTGAGTCTTGGAAACGCGTTTGATGGCGAGGAATGGCTTCTGAGTTCGTCCCGGGTGAGACTATTCCAAACTCCTCTTCTTCTTCTTTCTCTGTTCAGAACATAGTGTTTCTGAAAACCTTAGATTCTGAAGGGTTTTTGGTGGGGAAATGATGATAGAATGTTTGGGGTTTGTTTTTTTGTGTTTACAATTTTTGGGTTTGGAAATTTGTTTTCTATTTGGGACTATGAGGGTTATGATTTCTGGAAATTGTTTTCTGCTTGGGACTATGAGGGTTACAATTTCTGGACATTTGTTTTCTGCTTGGGACTATGAGGGTTACGATTTCTGGTTTGGAAATTTGTTTCGTGCTGGTATGTGTTTGATCTTTTGGAACTGATGGTGTATTTGTTTTTTTTTTAGATTTCAAACTGTTAAGAGCAGATATATTTTTCTTGATCTTCTTTCTCTTAGAACTTGAGGCCCTCCTTTTACTTCTGTTGCTGCTATGTTATATCTCTCATCTCCCTGTCTTGGACTCATGATGCATTTCCTGATATTGGCTCATTTTATGGTTTACCCATCTGAACATCTCCCACACTTTTCTTCTCTTTTTCTGTTCCTTGTCCCTTTAATGTCTGAACAGATACTGCTTTGATCCTGCTAGGTATTGGTCCCTTTATCCATTTAATGAAACTTCATTATGTCTTTCCTTGGGATTATTTTCTGTTGCCTTGTGGTTGTTGGTATTACCTCTTTTTGCTATGCTGTTTTAATCTGAACTTTGGGCACTTTGGCTTTTTCTGTGTATACCCTGCTGCTGTCTGTTGTTACACTATATTTCTGGGTGAAAGTTTTTCACTTATGCTGATAACCATGTTTTTCTTTTGGGTAAAATACAAATGTCCCTTTGCTGCCTGTTGAACTGTTGGATTAGTTTGCTGCCTTATCTTCAGATTATAACTATGATGATAACTGAGTTTTGGCTTTTTTGTGAACCAAATTAGTTTGTGATTTGAAAATAAGCTCCTTTTAACCGATGATTATTCTTGAACAAGATTATGAGGATTAGCATTCTTAAAACCTGATTCCCGCCAGAAACTCCTAATGATGAGTTCGAAAAAGAAATGTTCCCTTGATTTATGTTTATGTTCAATTATAACTACTAATCATGCTTTCTTTTCTTGTTTTCATGAACAATGTGATGAGGATGAAGATGATAAGAGGGCAGCCTGGATGTGAAGAACGGCTTGGAGGAAGACAACGATTCGCTCGAACCGTAAGGGCAAACCTTAGAAGCTTGTAGCATTAGATAGAAATTGTATACTTTGTAACTTTGTAACTTTGTAACTTGTAACTCACATTTGTAATCGAATTATAATGAAATAATTTGTTTTTTAAAAAATCAAGCTTGTGATTTCAAAGTCATTGTAACTTTGTAGATCTTGAGATGAATGAATACAAACTTGAATGCCATTCGTATAGCATTTCAATTGAATGAATGTTGCACACAAAAAGGAACGAAATTCATCTTAACTCGAGTACCTTTGCTTGAAACGAACGAAACGAGTAGCATACCCAATATGAATTGAATAACTACTTGTAACTATTTTTCTCTGCTAGTGAATTCAAAATCCAAGAACAAACAACTTTCCCCCTCCTTGAATTTGAATTTTAAAGAAAGCAAATAATTCCTTTCGAACAAATAATTCCAAACAGTTCCTCTTGAACAGATAATTCGAAACCTCCTGAATTTTGAATTATGCTCAATGATAGCCTGAATTAAAATTGAATCGATAACAAAACGAAACTTTCCTTTGAAACCCAACACAATTCTTTTCGTGAAAATTTCCCTATAGAACCTCTTCTGAAGCCACAAAAAATGAAACACGAAGGTGAAACGAAGGGGGAAATTTTGGGGTGCGACACAACTACTAACACCCTTCAATAGATTTCTCTTGGGAAGTTCCATCATCCCACGCCCACTAAGATGACCCTTACACATATGCCAAAGTTTGGTTGCATGATTATCTGACTCAACTGATGCAACATCACCTTTAATAGTATTCATCGATAGTTTAAAGATGTTACATGTAGTCCTCTTTGCTATCATAATAGTCAATATGCCCTTTTTAACATTCATATTGTCCCTATTTCCACCATAACTGGATGAGAACTATTTGCTTGTATAATACATAAGGAAATCAAGTTTTGCCTTAATTCTGGAATATATCTAACTTCATTCAATGTTCACACACCGCATGATTTATCATTATCTAGATAAACAAATCCAAAACTACATGAACTAAATATAGTGAATTGTTCCAATGCGACTTCATGTGGTAAGAACAGCTAGAGTCGAGAAACCATACATATGATTGAGAACACCTTGTGGTAAAAGAAAAATATGGGAAGGAAACACCTGAACCAGAAGATGAATGGTCTAAGGAAGAAGATGAAATTGCTCTTGGAAACTTCAAAGCTTTGAATTCCCTATTCAATGGTGTTGAAAAAAATATATTCAGGTTAATACATACATGTATTATGGCCAAAGATGGATGGGAAATCCTTTGAACCGTTCATGAAGGCACATTGAAAGTCAAAATGTCAAGACTTCAACTTCTCACCACAAAATTTGAGAATCTCATGATGAAGGATGATGAGTGTATTCACGACTTTCACATGAATATTCTTGATATTTATAATTCATATAGTGCCTTGGGAAATAAGATGTCATAGAAAAAGCTTGTTAGAAAAATCATAAGGTTCTTGCCTAAGAAGTTTGACATGAAGGTCACGACTATTGAAGAATTCCAAGAAATCTGCAACATGAAAGTGGAGGAGCTTATTGGATCACTTCAAATTTTTGAATTGGTTATTAATGATAGATATGAAAAGAATAACAAAAGCATAACCTTTATCTCTAATAGTGATAAAGAGTTGTTATTGCGGTAAAGCAGCAAACAAAAGTAAATATTTTTAGTTTTATCGTCTCCACAAGGATTAGTGTGAGGAAAAGAATGTCATTCAATAGTCTCTACATTTCTAAGCTTGGTTTTGAATGGTTTAAAGGAAACTGCGGAAATTAAACATATGAATAAGAAAATAAATGCATTCTTAGAAAAGAGAGAGCTTATCAAGTTTTGGATTTCATCTACCCGTCAAAGACTTAAATCTACCAGCCAGTTGTACGCAACCTTAAATACTCGTCAATATCATTACGTATCACCCACAACACAGATTATGACTAACCCAAAGTTGAGAGAACAAGCATATTGTCTCATCAGAGTTGTCTCACGCAACTAAACAACACAAAAACATTAAGAACTGATACCCATTGTGAATATTAAGTCTAAATCTATCTGTAGAGTCTATAACCTAATAGATGTCCTTCCTAAATCTGGATTCGAATAATATATGTCTATAGCAACTCAAATCCAACATAAATCAAGCAATCATTGATAATGCTTTATAAAATAGATATTATACAACACAATGATAAATAAATAAACATAAAATCAAAGTAAACTTACATATAAACCCCAACAAATAGAGAATACAAAGAGAAGAAGGGAAAGGAACCAAACATGTCTCACAAAGGTCGACTAGGGATGTCGGTTGGACTCATATGGGGATCCCAGGGGAACGCCTGTCGGGGCCCCAAAGATGGGGAATTTTCCCATGGGATGGGAGAAAAATTCCCGAGAGCATTTTGGGACGGGACAGGGAATACACCGCCATGGGACCCCGCCCCGCCTATTATTTTAATATAGTTAATTTAATATATATATTTTAGATTAGGTTTTTTAGTCATTTCCTTTATGTTTATTTATAAAAATAAATAAATAAATATTCATGTATTTATTAAGAGAGAGAAATGTAAATATTAGACCCTAAAAAAGTTGAAGCGTTTCATTTTCTTCTCTAGACATTTAGAGTCTCACACGTTAGACTCCTTTTTTCTTCTCCAATAAATCTCCATTCATCTTCCTCTTCCAATTCCATCTTCTATTTGGTGTGCTTGCATTATTCATGCTCTTACAATTTCATCAATAAGGTTTGATTTTCATAAATTTGTTCATGTAATTATTTATAGGAAAAATAGATTATTTCTCTTTGATTCTCATAAATTTTATATTATTGTTTATAGAAAAAGTAGATTGTTTCTCCTTGATTCTCATAAACCTGTTCATGTAATTGCTTATAGGAAAAGTTGATTATTTTGATTAAATTTAAATTAAATTGTTTAGAAATTTTAGAGTTATCAAATCATTTGCATATTAAAAAATATAAAATAATCAAAAATTACTCATTTTATCTCCTTTTAAATATTTTTGTGTTCATTTTTATCTATACTATGCATTTGTAATTAAAATAATGTCGCATTTTTCCTTAAAAATATTAAAATATACTTTTCCTATTTTTATTAATATATCACACTATAATTTAATTTTCTATATTAAACAAAAAAATATTACTTTTAAATGAATCAATATATCATGCTATCACGGTATCACCCATAAAAACCAAATATCTTATATTTCTAATTATTAATGAAATAATAACATATAAACAATAATATATCATGCTATCACCCATAAAAAAAATATATATCTTATATTTCTAATTATAAAACCAAAGTCATTAAGTGAAATAATAACATATAACTTTTTACACGAGTAAATATATCATGTATATAGGTAAATTAATGTATTCTCAATGTATATAATTAATTAATATATGTTATTATTTCTAATTGAAAAGTTACAAGAATAAGGCATATTTAGAAATATGTGTAATGCATCATATATTTAGAAATATAAGATTTTTCTTATTAATTATTTTTTGTGTGAATTTCATGTATTTACTATTTCATTTATTTATTATTTTTTCATATATTTATTATTTTTGTTCTACTTCCATGTAGCCTTTAAAATTTGTGTTTGTGTGCTGTGTTTTGGTAAAAGAATGGTTGGTGAAGTTCAATCATCTAATAGTCCTAATGTTGCTTTGGAAGGAATGAAGTTCCTATAGAAAGTAGTGGAGTTTCACTCACACGAAGTTCAATCTACTCCAAATGAAATAAATATAGAAAATCAAGATCCCAAGCTCCCTGAACCCACTACAAGTCCTAACAAAGGGATTAAAATCGATGCTTGGCCCTATTTTAAAAGGCAAAAATAGGAGGCATTTGGAAGGCTATATGCAAATCTTGTGATAAGAAAATTGGTGGTGATACAAAAATGGTACTAAACATTTATTTGATCATATTAGCATATGTCCAAAACGCATGAGAGAGGTCCAAAACAAGCCATGCTTAAAGTGATGTAAAAATCCGAAATGTATATGAATCATTTGTGGTTGGAAATTATACATTTAATCAAGATGTTTCTAGGAATGAACTCAAGATGATTATATTGCATGAATATCCCATCATGATGGTTAACCATATTGGTTTTAGAAATTATAGCCATTCTCTTCAACCTTTGTTCAAGATAGTTTCTAACACCATGAAGAATGATATAATGAAGTTGTATGAAAGTGAGAAGTCAAAGCAAATGAAAATACTTGCAAAGAATAAAAGCCGCATTGCAATAATTCATCGATATGTGGACTGCTAGCAACCGTAACAAAGGATATATGTCTCATATACCATTACATTGATGAAAATTGGATTTTGCGTAATCGGATCATCGTAACTTCTCCTTCCATTTACGTTATTATTATAATATAGTTATTTTATGTGATATTTATTATAATTTATTTTTAGGTTCATTTATGTCCCTACGCCACATACCGAGGTCATTTGTGATTTTTGGTAGATTGTTTGATGGATTGAATATTGATAGAAAATTGTCAACATTAACCGTTGATAATTGTAGCACCAATGATGCTCGATTGACCATTTGATTGATAAGATGTCACCTTCTTCTTTATTTTAAAAGGAAATTGTTTCATATGCGTTGTTGCCCACATATTAAACTTGATAGTGAAAGATGGCATGCAAACAATTTCTAGTTCAATTGAAAAGATTAGGAAAGTGTCGATTTTGGGTAGCAACACCAAAGAGGAGGAGAAATTTAAAGAAACTTGTAATCAATTGAACATGACTTATGAAAAGAAGCTTGCACAAGATTGTAGAACAAGATGAAACTCTACTTATTTAATGCTTGCTTCGCATTGCCTTACGAACAAGTTTTTAAACATTTAAAACAACGCTGATTCCCAATATAAGTGTGCACCAAGTGAAGAAGATTGGAAATGGCAAGAGAAATTGTGACAAGTTGAAATTATTTTTAGTGTCATGAGTTGTTCTCTGTACTAAGTATCCAACATCAAACATTTATTTTCCCAAAGTTTGTCAAATAAGATTAGCTTTAAGAAAGTGGGAAGATTCTTCTAGTGATACTATACAAAGTATGGCAAGAAGTATGATAGTGAAGTTTGACAAATATTGGAGTTTGATTAATGGGGTGATGGCAATAGGGGCTGTTTTGGATCCTAGATATAAAATAACTTTGTTGAATTACTTCTTCCCACTTATGTATGGGAATAATGCTCCCAAAGAATTGGAAAAGGTAATACAATGTGTGAAGATTTAGTTGAAGAATATCAACCAAATAATGATATGGTTCCTACAAGTAGTGAAGTTGGTGCATCAACATTGGTAGATGACATTGATGTCACAAGTCAAGATTGGGAGAAGGCTTATTCGAATATGTGATGGAAAATACTTCAACTACAAATGTCAAGTCGAATTTACTTCCTACTTGGAAGATGGTGTCTTGCTTGATAAACAAAAAAGGAAAATTTTGACATCTTAGGATGGTGGAAACAAAATGGTTTGAAATTTCCAACTTTGCAAAAGATTGCAAGGGACTTTTAGCAATTCCTATCTCTACCGTGTTGTAGTCCGCCTTTAGTACTAGTGGTCGTGTTTTAAGTCAACAACGTAGTAGGTTGAAGGAAGACACTTTAGAGGCTTTGATGTGCACTCAAGATTGGATCCGAAAAGATATAAAAGGTAATATATTTTTATCTTTTACAAGATTAATTGAAAAGGATTTTTAAATTTTAATTTAGCTATTTGTTTCTTAGGTTATTCAAAACGTTGACTCAATTGAATGTGTGATGAAGATATGGATGATGATGATGATGATGATAATAAGGTAATTTACATATTAGTGTTGATTACCTTTTAGTTTTTAAAGTATTTTTTAAGTAAATATAATTATTGATTGTTTACTTTTCGTAGGAAAAGAAAGTCATATCTAATTGTAGAATGAGGAAGAAGACCTTGCAAGGAGAAGTTGGAAAGAGAGACATGATTGATCATTACTTGTTTGGATATTTTGCTTAATATTTTAGTTTATTTATATGTAACTTTGTTTTAAGTATTTTGATATTTCTACTTTACGTGTGTTATCAATTGAGCAAATAGAGATATGTTGACTTTTGCTTTTAGTTGACTTATTATGAAGTATTTTTTAGCTTTTCAAGCATACTCATGATGCTAAATTTTATAATTATCCCTTATTAGTTTTGATGAAGTATAGTTTTTTAAGCATAATTATGTTGTTGGATTTTTTTAGTTGTTTAGGCATATTGTTACTTTAAAAAGTATTATAGTTCATTTTGTTGAATTTTATAGCATTTTATAGAAATTTATAAAAAAAATATTATTATTTTGTGTTCCATTAGTATTTTTAATAAAAAATAATAAATGTCAAATACTAGTATTTTTTAATAACATAATAAATATGTGAATTCTTTGTGCTTTTTATTTTTATAGAAAATATAAACATTTTAAAAAAAATAAAATATTAATGAATAAATGTAGGATCTATGGGGATCCCCGCGGGGAACGGGGATCCGCGGGGAACGGGGATGGGGATAGAAATTCTCCCCGTGACGGAGATCGGGGACGGGGACGGGGAATGAATTTGATGGCGGGGAAAAAGATGGGGAAGTGTCCCCCCGGCCCCGCCCCGCCCTATTGACATCCCTAGTCAGGACGATCAATGAGAAATACGACTTTGAATCATCAAGATGTAACCTTCATTGTTGTTGTCTAAGCCTCTCTACTCCTAAAATGGGTATGATGGTATTGGGAGCAAAAAATCCCCAAAACCATCACCTAAAAATATGAAAGAAATGTAATTATACAAACTGAAAATCATAGACCGCGTTTATCCTGTGCAGAGCATGCTAAGCGCGCTCTCACTTATTGCCTATACTGCCTTAACGCGTGTTAAGTGCCCTTATACCGTGCTTAGCGTGAAATTATTTGCCTAGACAACTTCTTGCGTGCTACCAACACGCTTATCCAGACAAGAGACTTATTATTTCCTCCCAAAGTGTATCTTGAAGCTTTGCCTTTGTCTCTTATTACTCATTTCTCCAACCATGCAATAAACACCTACAAAAGAGATACAAAATTATCAATTGATACAACATTTACACAAAAACACGATTACACTATAATTTAGACTAAAGTTGGTGTTTTACTTATTAATACACAAAAGCAGAATGATAAGTGCCACAAAATACTATTGGAAATAACGACATTATGACACTTATCAAGAGGTTCAGTGTGACATGGAGACTGATGAAGGTATTTCTAATGTTATTGTGCTTCTTAAGAGGCAATTCAATAAAGTGCTGAAGAATATAGATAAGAAGTCAATACCTAATGTCAAGAACATATAATTAAACATCATTAAGAATAATGACCTTTAGAAAAGCTAGAATATATGTATCCCAATCAAGAAAAAGGTCAAGCCTATTTATGGGTTCGATACACGATGATTATGAAAGTGATCC